>JAAGVU020000040.1:11037791-11057241 GCA_011763525.2 Mormyrus iriodes | reverse complement strand
AAAGGTTTTAAAACCACACGGAATTTTTACATCCGATTTTAAAGAGAAAAAAACTTTACAATTGGAAAAATGTTTTTTGTTATGTAACCCCCCCCCCCCCCCCCCCCCACTGGTTCACTGTCTCCCTGAAACAATGAGATCACATGCTTGCGTCTGGTGCCTTCCTGTTTTTGGGCTGCACTTAGCCAATACGCTGCGAAAGTCCTTTGAGAATTACCTGTGGACTGGGACAACATAACCTTCCTGATTAACCCTAGTTAAAATAATAAAATTGACCACTGAGTGATGTTTCGGAATTCTGTGACCTGAAACAGAAGGCAGCCATACTTGTTGGCTCTTTTCTCTTTAACGTGGAATTCCTCTTTACCAAGGAATGAAGCTTGGTGTTAAGGAAATGTAAACTTCATGTATTTCTTAATGCAATGCTGATTTTGATCTTTCCAAGAGCAGGTGCTGTTATAAATGAAATTATTTGTTCAATTTTTAAAGAAAAAAATATGCTGTCGTAATATTCTAAATTAAAATGGAAATGAATGACATTAAAAAGAAATATATAGAAAAAACAGGCATGGTAAATGTTACTTAGCTACTAATTAACTCATAAAAAGACACTGTGACATTTAAAAGGTAAATGGACTACTTGTCTGAAGACCTAAACCTCAACTATGAACTCATTAACGGTGGCTGACGTTGACCAAATCCAAAATGGCAGTTGTATAGTGTTATATCGATTAACATTCTCTGCACTGGCTCATTTGCGTGTGAGACAGAGAGGATCCTCATCGGGAGCCAGTTTTGTTGGAGTCTCTGCAGAGTCTCGACATGGCCGCCCCGTGATACTTGGAGACTCCTGGCAGTGCTAATGACATGCGGGAGGAGTCTGTGTGCATGTGTGTGTGTTACCGGTGCTCACTGAGGAAAACGGGCCCCGGTAGGTCAAAGGAGGCGTCATGTCCTGACAGCAGATGGTGATGCCTGATTGAGCCTGAATGGACCCAACGTTCCTCTGGAAGGAATGAGAGAGAGCGAAAGAATGAGGGGGGATGAAGGAAACAAAGCGTAAAGAAAGAAAAAGAAAAGCAATCAGCTGGTTGTGAGTATACTGTGGAGCTGAAGACCAAATTAATGCAAGAAATGGAAGGCTAACCTTAAAGAATAAACATTTTATATTGCACTCAAAGTTACTATTCCTGATTCTCATAGGTGGAACTACTCATTCACTACTTAGACTGGCACACTTGTGCGTTACAGATTCATTACACCACGTTAAATTAAGCAAAGCAAAGCAACTACCCCTCCCAAGAATCACATGATTATGGATTCAAAATACTCGTTGGACTGAAAACAGAAGTAACAAACGACCTTGGAAACATCATTGGGAATATTAGGTACTTAAAATAGTCCAGACTGATAATTACACAAGCATGCACTGTGTGTGCTAACTCAGTCACCTGTGGATATATACACATTTATTAGAATGTATCGCTTGTCAGGATGGTACAAGGTAAACAAACCACAATGCGGCAGATAAAGTGGTTGGTTGCTCTTAACGTTATGTATAAGGCTGAAGTGTTTATAATTAAGGTTTCTACAGTGAACTGTTCACGGATGTAGAGTTGCTATTTAAAAGTTATTTTAATTTAAAGAATGCTTAGACTTATGGGTGTGCTTTTTTCTTTTTGGCACAATGTCCAAATTACTCAAGGGGTTTCTGGGTCTTTGGGCTTCTGTGGAAGTATTTCTGTGGGAGAAGGTATTAAATGCCAGTCAACATATTAGAACTGAGAACCTGAGCATTAAGTGAAATATCAGCAAGGGTACCCAGTTCCAAATGTTTAGAGAGAGTGTGCCACCATGTGAGACACATTTACCCTCAACATTTTCTGACCTTTCAGCCAATTGCTTTGTTCTTACAGAAGAGTCAAATCTAACTTACTGAAATGGAATCCAGTACAATTTCATTATTTGTTATTATTTTATTGGGAAAATATGAATATGAATATGAATAGTGTTATAATGTCGTTGTTCCATCTATGTACATGATTTATTTACATTTATTGACTAATTGCTGTTCCTCTTGGCCTAAAATGCATGTTTTCCCTACATTTTTTTGCAGGATCATTGACTTCATTTATGTTGGGGTCTCTTCTGAAGAATGTCTTCAGCACCTTTGCTAATGCTTTAAAGTGACCTGGAAAATCTTTACTGCCTATTATTATTATTATTATTATTATTATTATTATTATTATTATTCATACTACTACTCACATCTGAATCTCACCTTTGCTCCCTATCTACAGTCTGTTCTGCTTCTGTGTGTGATGCACTGGCAAGCTGAACAGAGTGTACTTTTCCATGTGCCTTATCTTGCCAGGGATATCTTCCAACCCTCCATCAATATGATGTTGACTCCTGGCAGCCATATAAAGAGCATTCGTCCGGAAAGTCTCTTCTTCTTTTGCAAACCCCTATTGTCTTTTCCAACACACTGAGTCTTCTCATAATATAACTAAAGTAAGATTGCGTTAGTTTGGTCATTTGTGCTTCAGCTAAAAATTCAGGCTTAATTTGATCCAGAATGCAGTTGTTTGTTTTCCTTGTAGTCCATACTATTCTTAGAAATCTTTGTCAGGACTCAGTTGCAGGTCAGATCTGACGTCAGATCTCACAGATGAACCTAGACTGCACTTTTACTGACAAAATTACTATTATAATGTAATATTGTGGTAAGAGCAGTGGCCCAGAGAGTAATCACACAATGACATTACACTAGAGTTTTGCTATTCTGACATTAGGTCAGCAAATCTATAGATGCAAGCTTTTGAAGTTTGCTTAGAACATTACTTCTTTTCTGGAAATGGTGGCTTCTGAGCAAAGCAAATGTGCTTGGAGTTTGGTCAGTATATAGCTCCTTTAAAGATACATCTATATCTTCAGGTTGGCGGTGTGAACTAGAATCTGCCAGAAGAGACTGCAGAGTGTGTAAAAAGACTCTGTTCAGCCGCACTTCAAAGCGAAGCCGGATCAGTGGGGAACAAAATGGGTACGACAGAGCGACTAAGCCCTCTTTATTCATCATCACGCTAAACTGAAATGCAGCCCTCTGCGGAGATGCCTGCTCAGTGTATGGTCAGCTACAATTTCGGACAGCTCTAGGCAGAAGGCTTTTTATCTCCCAATCATCTGGAAAGGATTACAATTGTTCAGGGAAATGGCCTACTAAGGGGACTCATATATTTAATATGTGTGAACGCCATTATAAAAAGCTATTATTAAACACTTCCCTATCTCTTCACCAGCATTTTCGAATGATGGCATAAACTTGATATAAATCTATAGGCGACCACCAGGAAACGTGAGGCCCAGGACAGTAACGGTCAGCTGAAAATGTTCCTTTCTTGCGGTAAACCGGCCACCCACACATGTGCGGTTTGTCCAGAAGCAGCCGCCTGCTTTGAGCTGTAGCAAAGTGAACATCATAGAATGTGAATTATTATGTACGTTCTTTAATCTTTATTAGCAAACAGACATTTCAGAATAATATTCAGTCTCTGAAATTTTACATATAATAACGTAAAAGCAAGCAAACAAAGAAATAAATGAACAAACAAACGAGAGAGAATATTCATACCAGCGTGCTCTTACGGGTTTTCCCCTCCCGTCCAATCTTGGACAGCTCGGACAGCTGTGCTCATATTACGTTCCTGGTTATGATCCACACTTGGTTCGCTTTGTCCTGGCTTTCCCATAGTTTTCCTAAGCGGACGTTGAAGCCACTTTAGGTGAGTGTAATAATCTTCTTCTTAAATAATACCGACAGAAGAAATAGTTCAATTATCAAAAAAATTGTTGCTTATTGCTTTTTGAAGACATTGTTAGCAGGGTAATGCTTGGAATGCATGAAATGTTTTGATTTATATACAAGTATAAAACATTTCTAAATAAATATGTAAATATACATACATATAATGCAAATCTTTTTAGACTTATAATTATTCTGACGTACAGCTATATATTACCTAATAAAATTATGCAGAAAGTTTAACCAGGGAAGATTGGAATGCCTAGAAAACTAAAACGTACCAGTCATATTTGTTGAGTACATGTTTATGTATACAGCCAATTGCAGAATTATTGGCACCCTTCTTGAAAATGAGCTCAAATTAATTTGTGAAAAGAACTACACATGCAACAGATGATTTTTTGAGGTTAAGCAAATGGGTAAGCCTCATGCTTTTATTTTCAAACAGATGTTTGGAACAAAAAAAGTTTTTTGACCACAGATTTTTAATTGGGTTCAAGTCTGGGGACTGAGAGGGCCATTACAGATTCTTGATTTTGTGCTGCTGTGACCATTTCTTTGTCAATTTTGATGTGTGCTTTGGGTTGTTCTCTTTTTGGAAGACCCAACCACAGTCCAGTTTCAGCCTTCTGGCAGAGCAACCAGATTTCAGGCTAAAATTATCTGGTATTAAATTTAATTCATTATGCACTGTGATGTGCATGCCCAAAAAGCTCAATTGCTGTCTCATCTGATCAAATACACAATTCCAGGTGAACTCGAATGTTGATAGGCAAAGCTCAGACGCTGGGATTTTAATCTTGGTCTCAAGAAGGGCTTCTTTCATGGAACTTCAAGGAAGTGATGTCTCACTGTTGATTTTAAAACAGTGAAACTCCAAGATTCAATTAAACACTGCTCTTGTGAAACTTTGATCTTTGGGCTCCTTTTTTCCTTTCGTAGCATCCACCTCACTGTGCGTGGAGCTGATATGCAGATGTGTCCCCTTCCTGGCAAATCTTCACCAGTGCCATGCTTTTGAAACTTCTTTACTATGGCTCTTCTTATGCTTTCAGGTAAGTTCAACTGACTACCAATTTTGTAGTAATTCCTGTCACACCTCCAACTGTTTTTTTCCCCATTTGAGTTGAGTATTCTTTGACTTTACCCATGTTGACAGATGGCAAAAGGATTTTACCTGTGTGTTACCTCATATTTATTCCCCAGTGAAAGAGGAAATGGTCATCGACAACAATAAAGTTCCTAGACATTAAAAGTAATATCAAGAATCATTTTTTTCGTAAAGATACAAATTCCTTTGGCTTTATTTATAGTGTTATTCAATAACAATAATTTTGCCACTTATGTTTTTGACAGAATAAACTATTCCAAAGATAAAACAACACTTTTGCAGGAATACGTTTTATTAAATGAATCATTAGCATTTGAAGAAAATTGGAATAATTGTATGCATTATCTATATTACATTAATGTTTTTATTCATTTTCATGACAGGTGCGAATAATTCTGGAGTTGACTGTATATAGCAGATAATACTTGTGCAAATTCCCAAATTTTCAACGGGTTTTAAAATGGGTTTTTTGAACTCAGCTACTGCTATTTCAGCTCACTGTTCACTGAAATAGTAACTGTGGTATGCTAGCAGTTGTATTAATAAACATATTGACAAGTAATGCAGATCCGTTAAGTTTTCTAAAATGTTAGATGAAATTAATATGGTCTATTGATTTTCATTTACCACTTTAGTAAATTAAACAGATTATATTGTCAGCTGTAATATGAACAAAAAAGCTTTAAAAGCTTCCTGAAAAACTTATCACCATTTAAAACATTAGGGATCTTCCGTCCGTCCATCCATCCATCCATCCAAACTATTTATCTTCCAGCTGCTTATCCTGCTTGTGGGGCCTGTATTATTAATATCGATAATATGTATTTATTTTTAAAATTCTGTCAGCTTTTCTGGACTAAAAATAGCCACCAGGATGTTTTTATCTGAAGACTCATTTTGGCCATTCTCTGCTGTAACAATGAACCTCTTTTATCTATGTGTAATATTGCTTGCCCTGGGAAACAGAACACAGAAGGACAGGTGTCTTAGGAGGCCTCCCAGGCCTACATCTTGGCCGTTCATTGGCAACCTGCTACAGATGGGCGAGCAAATAAAACATCTCTGTGACCAACAGGAGGGACAAGTACGGGGATGTCTTCCAAATGAAAATGGGCTTGATGGTTGTGGTGATGCTGAGTGGTTATGACACCCTGAGGCAGGCTTTGGTACGTTACGGAGAGAGCTTCGCAGGGAGACCTGAGCTCAGGTTATTTTCGGCTGTGGCCTATGGGACCAGTGTGGCATTCAGTGAGAAGTATGGCAAAGCTTGGGGCCTCCATAAGAAGATCTGCAAGAATGCCCTGCATACCTTCTCCCAGGCCGAGGCAAAGACCTCTGCTTTCTTCTGCCTCCTGGAGGCGCGGTATGATCACTGATTTCATGACAGAAGAACTTGCTAACTGGGTATAAGTTTGTATACAGAAAAATGTAATAACAGATCTTTAATCCATGAACACATTTTTTGCTTGTATTCATATAGTTTTTGTCAATGTAGATATATTAATGAAGTATGCACAGGAAAGAATTTATATTATGGCCAGGAAATGTATAATGTTCAAATATGTAAATAAAAAATAAACATATTTGTTTTTCTCCCTTTACTTACTTATTTATGTTTTTTTCAAATGTATGGCACCCTGATGGATCTGTACACAGTAATAGTAAATAAATGAATATTGCAATTATTTACCTTACATTTGTTTTTATTGTTGGTGTATGATTTGATAGTGTATAAACTTGTATGTTTTATGTGTAATCTTCTTTAAACAACATTTTTCACCATTTACTCAAGACATTATAAACATTATATAATCCAGATGTTTTACCTGGGATGGCTTCAGGCTTGAGAGCTGGATGAGACATATTTAACATGCTTGTTTAACATTTTTTAATTCTTTTCAGACTCCTTTGTTACAGGGTTTGCTTCCACTATATGCATGCTGTTATGTTTATAAAGCTCCTTTTATTTTGTGACTGGTTTGTGACAAGCAATACGTAAAAACCCAGTTACCTTATTATTTATTAGTGTTGTTTTGTTTCTGCATAGAACTTTTACGTAGCATTTATCTGTTTGGCATTATTTTTTGGTTGGAGAAAAATATGTTTGAGACATTGAACTGTCAAGTTCATTGAAATACTATACGGGTAAGCATTTTTTGGCATCAGTATATAATTTAGATCTGCACAGCAGTTTCAATGAAGCAGAATTTGTTAGGTCACATGACATCAAATTAAATAATTTGGTGTAGTGTGAGTAGGCTGGACTAACCTGTTACTCACACAGAATTCCAGGTCATGGTTTTTGTTATATCACAAACAAATTGTTGATGTTTTTAATGTTTTTTGAATGTTTCTTAATTATTGCTCAAGTTATACCAGTGGCATGTGTTTTTACTCATTTTTTGGTGACACAAGGTATTTTTCAGCTTTAGCATTAGGCTCTGATAAAGATGTAAGCGTATGAGTTTACTGACTTTTCACCAGTGGTCTACAACTGTGTTATGTTAATGTATTCAGTCATCTTGACTTTGTTACTGATACTGATATTCTAGTCATCATTAATGTGTTTTTATCATTTCAGGTTTGATACCATTATAGCTGGTTTGCAGTGGAGCCCATTGTACCTTATTAAATTTCCAGATACACATTCACAGATATATAAGAAAATAGGTAATACATTTTCTGTCGGTGCTGCCTGATATTTTCAAAGTCATGTTGCATCTGCACAAAATTTGCATTTCCAATTATTTTAGGAATAAAACAGAAATATTCAAATATCACACCAATCGATATTATTTTCTTTCTATATTGTTTTTATTCCTTGTAAACTTATATATCTAATTGTATATGAATATTATTACATAGCTACATACCATATTATATTGAATATTACTACCTAGCTGCTCACCTAAGCAAAAATATAATAAAAGGATAGTTTCATGAAAATTATCTTTAATTAAAAAAGCTGTTGCATTTGTGTCGCTTTCGCTGACTTTGTTTGTTTCTGGGATTCTGCAGATGATAACATTAGTTCCAGCAGAGCGCCATTATTTAAAGACAAGTCAAAAATGCCTTTCACAGAGGCCTTTATATATGAAATATTCCGGCATACATCCTATGTTCCATTTACAATACCACACAGGTTAGTCACTGCAGATGCTTGTGTATGCTAATTCTGAATGAATACTTTTATGTCTGGTTTATGCATATTTCTAGAACACAAAAAGCTGCTCTACAGCTGAAGAAAATTGCCCAGTCCAATGTATTATTATTTAATCAAATGTCAGTTTTACTAATTATTACTGAAGAATTCTAATGAACCTCTCATCCTGATTTTTTCCCGGTGCTCTAGGAAACCAAGATAAATATTTACATATTTTGTGCTTATCGATTTTCATAATGATATGTATTTCACCATGTTTGCAGGTGTAGTGCAGATTATGCAGACCATTTACAAATTAGAATACTCCAGGTGTGTATTGCCATTCTATAAATCAATTGTGCTGTACCCTGAATTTTATCAATAATGTTTTTTGTTTTTTGTATATTAGCACCACACAGAACATAGTGCTAAATGGATAGCTCATTCCCAAAACATCTGCATTTTCATCAGTCAGTACTAAGTTAACCATGATGTGTAAACATATGCATATTGTGTCGTGGTAGGATTTCCTAGGAAGATGGAATCTGACATATAATGTTCAGTGGATTATGGACTAAAGTAAATAAACCAGAAAAATACACAGTTTATGTTTGTCAGCCTAAGGTATTAGAGTGTATGTTTGTCTTGGTAGGTTTAATCATTTTTGGCCTGTCATTACAGCAGATTCCTGAGTAATTACTTTTACAACTGTAATTACCAACCCCTTCAGCATTTAAACTTTGTAACAAAGCTGTACGGGTAGCGGTTCCTGGTAACACTTCTCATGGTTTCATTTGTGAAAATAACATTAATATTTTAACTCTTAGTATTTAGATTTTTTAAAATTAATGATTAAATTTCTGTTTGACCCAACTCATGCAATTAATTGCTCTGACTGATTCTTTGTCTTTTTGAGCAGATTTCTGTGTGTTTTTCCCACAGGAATCTCTGGAACAATCCAAACTTATTCCAGTCTGAGAGATTTTTGGATGCATCAGGACAGCTGAGCAAGGATCATGATCATGATATTCGGTATGGGAAAGAGATGCTGTGTCGGTGATGACTTTGATGCTGTGTCGGTGATGACTTTGCTCGGCTTGAGATTTTCATCTTTTTCAATACTTTGTTTCATTGACTAAAGATGGATAATGTTAGAGGTCAAGAACTGAATATGCCAGCAGAGTTTTGTTTGACGATGAAACCAAAACTATATAAAATATGTATCTCACCACGGCATTAATATTTTTATTTACATTTAACAAATTTTGTTACTTGTTATTAATCTGTACCCATTATCATTAGTCTTGCTGTGTGTCTAAATTGTTTGTGTCTCCTGCAATGGGTTGGCGTCTCATCATGGGTCATTCCTTGCCTTGCGTCTGTAGCTTCTGGGATAGGCTTCAGACCCTGCAACCCTGAATAGGACTAGTGGGTATTGAAAATGGATGTGTTATCATTATTATTATTATTATTATTATTATTATTATTATTATTATTATAAACAGCATTACCATAATCACCATCGTCATTTTTATTACATATTATTATTTGCATTAAAATGATGAAACGGTCAAAGGGCCTTGATGTGATACGTAAAACGTAATGGGTTGTGGTGTATTTATATGTTCTTCAAGTTCAGTGCTAAAGAACAATTAACTAATAAAATATCTTTGTTTGATCAAATATTTTAACATATGATGTTTGCTATGATATATTATATCATATGTGTGCCCTGTGATGGACTGAAACTGAATTGCTGACTCTCAATTGCCTATAGTGTGTGACTGTGTGTGTGATTATGTCTGTGTGCTCCAAGCTTACTTCAACCCTATACTGGTTAAGCTCTTATAGAAGATGAAAGAATAGAAGAACTAGCAACGTCAATGGGCAAAGTTTGCAGCACAGGAAGAAAGTCTAACATGTATGTAGTTTTTGACTTCAGTTAACGTTTCAACTGAACTTTTTGCAATTTCAGCAATATAGACATAGAAAATCTTAATTCTAAAGTGCATAATTGCTTTGAAACATTAAGGGTGTTTCCTAGATAAGTTATCAAACTTCAGAACACCATGCATCCTTGCCAAGTTCAGCGTAAAGTTGCCATATCCTGGATTACCCCCTTGTCCTTATCACCAGAATTTAAGAATTTTTTCAAGCGTGTCTAAAGCCAATAATTTGCCTTATCTCAAGCTGCTAGGCCAATCCCTCGCTCTGACAGATACATCTTATTTTTCTCATTCCCCAGGCATTACAATTAGAATCTTGTATTTACAAGTCATTTCACAAGTTTCACAGAACAGATGTTGAAAAAGACCTCAGGAGAAAGGCAGCAGACTTACAAATAAATTAATAATTAAACAGAAATTTCTTTTTAAGGAGATAAGACCAAAGCTAAATACCGTGAAGACGGTTCATTACATTAGACTATTATCTAAATGAGTTCATCAGGAAGGGAGAGGGGAAGGAATCTTTCTCTCGTGGCATTACATTGTTTCTGTGCAAACCCAGCGGTGTGAAGTTATGGTTACGCAACTGGAAGAGAGGAGAGTGCACAGAACCTCGAACAAACATATAGAAAATCATTTCCATAAAAGTTAAAAGTTCTTCAATGCCTCATAGCTGTGTGACTAATCATAGTATATGAGATGTTGATGAATCATACGTTTAATGTACATGAAATATTCTAAAGTTTTTCAGCGGAACTATGAAGGACACTTGGAGGGCTGAATCTATTCCAAGGTTGCCCGCTCTCACGCATCTGGCGTGACACCTCTTGCTTTCAGACTCTCATGCTCATGCAAGAAATCTTTTGTAAAATCTATATTTTTTTATTATAAACCTAAAATTGACTACATAAAAAGCACTGGGGTAGTTTGCAAACCCTAAAGGCTATTTACAAGGTAATACTACTGTTACATACATGCAAATGCGAGTGCTCACACCAGCCAGCTGACTAAAGTTGGCAACCTTCCTGTTCGGAGAATGTTAATTCCACATTAAGATAGCTACCTCTACATTAGGTTGTTAATAAAATCCATGTGACATCTAGTATTTATTACTCACTCAAGTCGCCTCTCCTCTACCCACTTCTGTTTGCCTGTGGAATGGCGGTTTCCACATATGGCTCCAGTGAAGCACAGTGTATGGTAGGTTTCCATCCATCTAATTCACCATGTGTAGCTTTTTGCACAAATAGGACCATTATCGTAAGTTGACATGTAGATACACTTTGTGTTAATAGCGTAATACCTGCACAGGTGATTATACGAGTATAAAAATGTTTACAGTTTCTTCCTGTTTTTGTTATGTAATGCCAGTAGTAGTAGTAGTAAAAAAAAAGAAAAACGATAATAATAATAATAGATTATTTCAAATAATCCATCTTTCCATGTTTTACAGGCACTCACGCAACACTGCATGATGCAAAGATATGTGGATGGGAACCCATTTGTCGTTTCAGCTGAACATGAAAAGAAGTTTTAATCACATTTAAGTTCTATTTTCTATACACTTATTAGTACAGTTTCTGCACAGCTGTGTGGAGGATAAAGGCTTATTTCAGGCAGCAGAGGGCACAAGGCAGGGGATCACCCTAGATGGGATGCCAGTCCATTGCAGGGCACACACGTGAATTTAACTGCTTATCTCTGAACTGCTGAAGGCAACTAGAGCACCCAGAAGACAGCCACACAACACAGGGATAACATAAAAAACCACTGACCCTGAACCTTGAACTCAGAAAGCGTGAGATAATAGTGCAACTTGCTGCAGCACAGTGCTGTCCGATGTACAGCTCTAGCAATTTAAGTCCATTAATAGTTTAATAGTTTACACCCAGGGAGTAAAATATTAGCAAACTATAAGAATTTATTATTTAGGGTATGGAGTTAAAAGCCTGTGTAAGTCAAATAATCTATAGCTCAGTATGTAGTAGGGTCTGTGGGAAAGACAAATGTTTTTGAGAAATTTCCTGTCTTTATTGTGGATCTTGCTTATACTGGCTACTGTCCCACAAATGGAATCAGCCCAAGACAGAAGAAAATGTGGTATATGGAAAAACTATTTATTCACTAAAATTTTTCTAATTCAAGTTGCATGTTTTTAAACACTACCTATCTTCGGCCCATTTTGGGGTCTACATTCCTGAATATGTTCTTAACCCGATGGTGCAATTATAGCCTCCCTCTTGGGATTTGAATGGACAACATACTGGTTAACAGTCCAGTTCTTTAATTCAATGTAGTATGCTTTAGAATTGAGAATTAGCATTTATCTACCTTCCACCCAGCAGTCTGGGTCATGGGATAGGCAGAGTCAATCCCAAGGAGGACATGGCAGAAGGCAGGGGCACACCTTGGAGGGGCAGTAGACTAGCGTTTGGACTGCAAGTGAAAATGCAAAATCTTTGAGGAAACCCATGGGAGATCATACATACCACACATACACAGCGTGGAGGCATCCTTGGAGGAAGGAGGCAACCCAAGCTTTGTGTATGTTCCTGAGAAAATAAGAATTATGCTACGAGTTCAACTTCCACATCTGTACACATGTTCTTGCTCCAGCACCAGACAAATGACCATGTAGGATACTTTGAACATTGAAAAACATAACATAATTGACCCTCAATGTACCGAATTTGTGACCCTATTTGACAATATTAAGTTTAATCAGTATATGCAGGAAAATTTTTGAATTTCATAAATTTTTTCTTTTTATTTTCATGATAATTGTGAGACAGTTACAGAATTTGTAATATGCGGTTCCAAGAGTAGTTGTCAAGATTATTATCAGTCTATTGATATGAATTTTCATAACTTTATTTCTTATTCTCTGGTTGCTCGTTTGAAGTACAAAGGCTTGTAGAAGCAGGCTACTGCATGCTGAAGATCCTGAGCTTTTATACTCACAAAAATATAAACTCTAGCCTAATCTATTTTCAGATGACCGATATAAAGGCCTTTTGTTCCACCCTTCCACCCTTGGTTGTATGAATGAGAAATTTGAGCTATAAGATGCTGGGGGTTTGGATTGTGCTCAAAGTCAAGTGGAATTTTTCTGTCCCTGTCATCCTCATCTAATTGCTGCAACTGGATCCTTCTGCATAACAACAAAACCAATCTCATTTGCCGCATGGCTGTGCCCCTACCTGCCAAGTGAGGTAATCTCTCATGAAGAGTTCCCTCACAATAGCAGCTCAAACTGGTGCAGTGACTTTCTAATTGTCCTGGGTCTCAGGCTGCCTCTGCTCACACTGTGCCCTCACCTTGCACACTTAGACCCCCATTTTTCCATTTAGCTCATCAAATAGACAACTGCAGGCTTTAAAAAGCATTTTTGGGGGAAATGGTTGTCCTGGATTCCAACTATATTATAAAAATCAGTGATTTTTTTTATTACACTTGCTATTGATTATTAAATATTTCACAGAAAAACAAGAAAAGCACCTTACATGTGTTTTTCATGTACACTACTTGTATTTCCACCACTGGACATATAATCACACATCGTCATCCACTGGTTGTCCTGATTTTAACTTCAGAATGATCTGAAATGCAAGTAACAATGTCTTGTTAAGAAAGAAAGGCAATAGAATTAACCTCAAAAGCCATTTTGTGTGCAGCATGTAAAATTTTGTTCTTAGTACCAATAAAATACAGGCAGCATTAATGTACTTCAGCACATTCTCTATAGCTCCACCTACAGGAAGAAATGTGAAGAAGCCTCTCTCCCTTTTGCAGGAACATGAAGTGGAATCATTTTAGGTTGCTAAAAACACAACTTATTAGGACACAAATATAGCATTAATGCTCACAAGTACAACCTTTTAACAGTATTTTATTTCCATTTGGTGCCTTTGCTAATTGACTATAAATATAGTAAAAATTTAAATACATATAAATGCCCACAGCTGTAAATAGTTAAAGGCTGTTAGGGTGTCTT
Organism: Mormyrus iriodes; assembly: GCA_011763525.2. Lineage (NCBI taxonomy): Eukaryota > Metazoa > Chordata > Actinopteri > Osteoglossiformes > Mormyridae > Mormyrus > Mormyrus iriodes. The sequence continues at coordinate 11,043,246 of JAAGVU020000040.1, read as the reverse complement.
ATTATCCTGTTCATTCAATGCATCATTTATTGTCATATAAAACTATACATATGTTCTGTTTTTAACTGCGAAAGGCCGGTGTGTTACATAATTAATAAATGTGCAGCCTGTGCACAGATCAAGGTGTCTAATTTCCTAATGAAATATGGGAAGGGTTTGGACTTGATTAATAGCTCTCCACGTATTGGCTGATGCAATATGATCTTACAAAACAGTTAACAGGAGGGATGAGAAAAACTAACAAAATACGATAATTGCACATGGAAATGAAACTATCTTTTCTAGTCTTATCAATTATATAAAAAAATAGTCTATTACTAAGATCCAGGTAAATCCCTTCACGTATCTGCTAAACTTTTCACATTTAAGGGTAAAAATTCTTCCATTTAAAAAAGCATAATTACATTTGAATAGACAAAAATAATTACGTATTTGAGTGACGTACCTCTTTGAGATGAGCTATCTCTTTGCTCTCTGAATTTTTTTGAGCAGTATTGGTTATTGCTTTAACTCGTGTTGCATAGCTATAAAACAAATTAGAATGGGGCAATCAGAACACAATGTACATATATTAAAACAAAAAAGGATCAAACTAAGCAATATCTATAAAGTCCCTTTAAAGTATTGCTTAGGGTGCATTAGGAATCAAAATATATTAGATTTTATTCTAATCTGCCCTGCCTTGGAACAGATTTGCATGTTTTTTCCTGTGCCACCAAATGCTATCTCTTCGTACCTGTACATTTGTCACAATCCCTGCACACATAACGTATGCATTAATGGGCAATCACAGTATGCAATCAAGAGTTTTACATACCAGCTGTCTCAACAACATTACACAGAGTAATGATAAGACGACGGGCTCCACACATTACCTTAAGGAGGTGAGGGTCTCCTCTGTATTGCAGCCGGCAGGGGAGATGTTGACAAACATAAGCGTTTTGGCATTTCCCCCCAGTGAGTCCTGCATGAACTGGGTTAACTTATTATTCCGGTATGGGACATAAGCCTGCTCTGTAGACAGGGCAAATATGACATCACCCAGAGCACTCAGGGATTTATTGATGGAATTCGCCTCCTGCAAAAGATGAATGGATACACTTTATTCATATACGGCTGAAAATGATATACTAATGCAATATAGCTGACAATATCCCATATGCATAAACAGTACTGTGCAGAAGTCTTAGGCAGTTAAAGAAAATGTGCAAATTATCTTCATGTCGGTGCAGAAAAATGATTTTATGTCAAAGTGTGTCAGCTTTCCAAACCTCTCCTAAAGTCTCCCCAGTATTTGCACTTATCATCTAATACACAAATATATTTTTTTCTCGACCACTAACACACCTTGTATGCTTAATCAATACATCATTGAGTCATTTAACCAATTAAATTCATTAATTGAAGTGGTGATGAAGTTTTAATTAATTCATGGAATGGCTGAGCTGCACCTTAAGAGGTTTGGGAACTAAAGCGGTGTTCATCTAGCCATCCAACAAGATATCAGTAACTTTTTGGATGACAGAAGAAATTCTTGTTGGTTTCTAATGTATTGCTCTTAATTTGCATATGTTCTAATGATAGATTGTATTTAGCTTTCTGAGCAAATATGCAGTTACTACTCAGATAAAGACAACATTTTCTTTGACTGCTTAAGACTTTTGCACAGTGCTACTTGCAAAGTAATTAAAACTGATACTTGCACAGTATTCTCTGTTCTGTTCACTGGGAAAATGCCGTATAATTGTCTTTGAAATTTAGATATTTGAAGCATTAAGAAGGAATTTCATATTTGAATGGTTACCAGGTCTTTCTTCACTACCTCAGTTTTCTGTAAAGAATTTTATATTCATTTACATCTCTACATATTTCAACTTTAATGTGTAGAATGTCTTCATAAAAGTAACAGTGTAACACTAGATGTAACATTAACAATGATGAGTCCAGTGTTTGCTATAAACATCCCTAATGTTAAATTAACATTAATAGATTAGTTGGCAAATACATATTCAGACACTATACCTGATAGCATTTCAGCAAGTTGTTTTTGACTTATTTGTATTAGAATTAACATGACCTGGATGACTGAAAACCTACTTACACATATTCAGGCACTATGTCTGTCTGTATTCTCCTCTCACCTTAAGCTGGTCATCCTTGGCTCCCGTCTTTGCTGCCCGTTCACTTCCTGCCAGGTCGACCAGACTCAGCTTCCCATAGCTCACACAGCCATTGGTGTGGTTTTTGCTCTCAATGGTGATTCCAACAATTAGGTGAGAGCGGGAGCTCTCCGTGTTCATTTCTGAGGAAAGAAAGCATCACACATGCAGGACATGGACCACAGGACCAACTAAACCTGATTAAGGGTTAAAAAAACAGGGAAATACGGTATGTTTAAGTAATTATATAATAGGTAATGTTGATGTTCTGAATGTGAGTTACAAGTTCACATGGATTATTAGAACAATATATGAATTTTCATTCATTATGTTGCACTTAGGAAACGTTCCTTAAAACACTATAGTCATTTATGACATAAATAAAAGCATTAATCCAAAGCATGTTGCAGGGTCCTTTTGCAGTTTCTTGATGCACATACTTGTGGCTGCAATGTGTCGGTTACAACAGCCCTGTTCAAACAGTGCCAAAAGCTCCTCAGCGCTGGCTGCTTCCTTTGTCTCAGTTCCATGAGCAATCACAAGTCCCTTTCTGTCCTTCTTAATTTCTATTCTTTTACCGAGTGCATCGACAGGACTGACAAAAAGATCCAGCAGGCGTTCGTTGTATAGTTCCAGCATACACATCGAGACCTAAGAAGTGACATGACATGTATGGGGAGGGCAAAGGGTGTCAGTGCTCCCCCCTTAGGATAGATCCAAAAACACACAGAAAAGCATAGTGGATCTGAATGAAAGGAAATTACAGGTGCAAAAAGTATGCTTTCAGTTTCAAGCAGAATAGCATTCCTTAAAGTATATAGTATATAATGTAGAACAGTTACAGTGTCATTCTTTTCATACATAGCAGGTATAATTCAGTTTTTGACATGTTTTATTTCTACAATGCAAGAGAAGACATATTGAAAGTGATTATTCTTCAGACAATATTTTTTCTTGCCTTGAAATCAAACTTAGAACTGTTTTCCTGTGTGATGTGAAATATTGCTCTAAATGTGCGTGGCATGATTCCTGGGTTCTTCAGATCTCTATCACCGACCATCGTGAAGGTCTTTCCTGAGCCTGTTTGCCCATATGCAAAGATACAGACATTATACCCATCTATCGCAGACTGAATGAGCCTAAGGAAACAAAAAAGTACACATACATATTTTGATAATGAATTCAAGCAATGAATTTTTATTAAAAACAGCACAATAAGTAAAAAATAAAATTCAGAAATATTGTATTAGTAATTGTCATTTTTACATTACGCAAGATAACTCAACTGAACTTTCAGAACCAGATGTGTTAATTTATAACAATGGAATTCAGCCATCCATCTGCTTTCCTAAGCCGCAGCTTTACTTTAAAATGATTGTATGAATTCTGTACTTTAAGTGCATTTTGGAAGAAAAAAAAATCTTTTCTCTTCACTTCCACAGAGAAATCCACGCTAAATGTTACAAAGCTTTTTTAAAGCAATTTGCACAGCTGTCACTGCGGAGACAGCTCTGCAGTCAAAGAAAGCCCGGCGTCTCAATGGGATATGAAGGCCACGGAGGCCCACCGGCCAGGCACAGAGCTCTCCTAATTCAGTGGCTGGAATCTGGCCCAGCTAAGAAGGCGAACCTCACCTGCTTATGTCCTGGAAGACATCTTCCTGTGAACTTGTGGTGTTGAAAACTCTATCAAAGTGGAACTCCTTCAAGCCCCGTGAAGTTTCCACTGTGACTGAGTAATCGTCCAGGCAGTCAACGACAGGGATACTTCCACAGCCCATTTCAGCCTCGCTCATGGGCCTTATGCGACAAAACACTCTGATTTTCCCTGTATATATACCCACAATCACAGATTTTTTCCATTAAAAAATTTCAGAGCTATTTTTGTTAATATAGAAACAAAACATCTGATGTCAAATACTGCAGGTTCGTTCCACCCATTACTACACAAGTGGTAATGTATGATGGATATCTGGCTGCTGAATTCCATCCATTCATCCATCCATATATCCATCCATCTATCCATGAAGTACAAGGTTGGCAACTAAGGCACAAGGTCAGGGAAAACCCTGAATGGGACACCAGGGCAGACCAGATTCACAGAGCATGTCGAAATTTCAGTTGCCAGAATTTTCACTTAAGCTGAACTCACACCTTCTATGTATCATTAAAATATTTTACCTTTCATGTCTTCCACCATATTAAAAAACTTTTTCCTCATTATTCTTTCGGAGTTGTAATTTTCAGTTATCCTTCTAGTCTCGTCTCTGGCTTGTTTTAACTGTAAATATAGGTATACTACAATGTACATAAATACTGCAGAAGAAACAAAGGAAGGCAACAGAAGGCTTAGATTCCAACGAAAAAATAAATAATAAATCACACCCATTGCGCTTGCTCTACTCACCTCAGTTTGTAGCTGTAAGAGCTGCTGGCCCAAACATTTTATTCTGAAATTGTTGTTCTCAAGAACCTGGTTTTATAGAAATTGGAATTTAATGCATAATTGCTGCATGTGTCAGTGTCCATAAATCAAAGCATTCAACAGTTTTAGTGAGCAACAGTATAATTTTCAGTATGTGTATTCCATGTTTTGCCAAGGTATGCATTTCCTAAGTCAGTATTCGCAAACTATCATTTCAAATTTTGAATGATTATTTGTGCTTACTTGATAATGTTCTTCATCCAGACTACTGCAGTTGTGTTCAAGCTTCCAAGTACTATCTGATTATAGGGACAAAAAATATAAAATCATTCATCCAGGGACATGAAAGTACAATTTGATTGCAGAATGAGGAAATGTGACATCACAGATGAAGGGATACAAAAATGCCACAGGAAGTCACACTCACACAGAATAAAAGAATCATTTCATTGTAGGGAAAGTAACCATCAAATTACACATGTAGGGTTCAAAAATAAATGCCACACTTTAAAACAGACTATTACAATTTTGATTATTTTCCTGAAAATTTAGGATAGGCATATTTGTAGTGATATGTAGTCTAAAATTCCCTGTATAATTGTTTTTTTCTTTGTTTGCATAAATGGCAATGTATCTATTTGATGTGCAAAACACCCAGGATAAAAGTCACAGCACAGTGACAAGGAGCTCAACAGAAACAAAAATCATATATACACACACACACACACACACACACACACACATATATGTGTGTGTACATAACATACATACATATATACATATATATATATATATATATATATATATATATATATATATATATATATATATATATATCTATGTGTGTGTGTGTGTGTGTGTGTGTGTGTGTT
>JAAGVU020000040.1:11017998-11037466 GCA_011763525.2 Mormyrus iriodes | reverse complement strand
GTCTGTGTATAAACACCTGCGAATGGAGGAATTAAACCTTTTGTGATACATTCCAAAGCAATGTGTATGGCTTCAGTTTTCTGTAACGTAGTACATCTTCTACGCTGTTCCTCAGTTAGTCTGTCCCTGAAATTACAAGCACACAGTTTTGTGGAGTAGCTAACTAAAATTAGCGACGCAATTAACTACTTTTTTCAGTAGCGTATACTTAGCGCAGCTACTTTTAAAACGCAGCGGTTTTCCAGTAACTATTTTTTAAATAGCTATGTCGCGCAGTAAAACGCTACATCATTAAAAAAAATACTACAGATCATCGTCGACTTCCGACCTATGCGACTTATGACTGATCGACTTTCCGACCTTTCGGGACCGCGAATATGTGGCCTCGACTGCTCGATTCTGGCAGCGCCAGCGTTGCCCAGTGTGAGTATATGACAGTTTCCACCCCAACTGTCGACAACTATTTTTACATTTTGCAATCAGATCAATAATATGAAGAGAGTCTAACCACTCTGTCTCGTCCTCTCCCTGGTGTTTGTGGTTTATTGCAGTCATCTGCTCTTGATCAGGCATTTCCTTTGCTTGAGCTAATTCCAGACCATTCTCTTCCGCCATGTAGTCAACCAGTAGCTTTGCTTCAGCCACGTTCTGGTAAATATCATGGGCCTGTTTCAAAAGTCGTATAGTATATACTGTATTATATCCTTCACCAAGATGATATTTTTAGTCTTCGCGGTGCCATTCCAAAATGGCACACCCATGTTTAACCTCACGCTTCATTCTTCTTCTTCTTCTAATTATTATTAATAATAATAATTTATGGGTTATAATGTAGGTAATCCTGTTCGAGTGGTACGGGCGTAAGAATTATATACTACAAAATTAAGAATAAATATTTCGTATTTGAAGTATAGGCTTGATCTCTTCAGTCGATTGCTTTATTTTAACAGAGAGCCAATTATTTCTGTATCAAAACATTCTCCCCTTATAAATAAAGTATATTGGTTTGTATTTAAATAATTAGCAATGATCTTTAGCAAAAAATGTACACATAAATATATTTAAATATGTTAATATAACTGTGAACTATATCTATTTATAGACAAAGGACACGTTTTCAGAATGCTGCTTAGCTCGATTTCAGTTTCAATAAATGTAATAAATTATCTATTGGAACTTAATTCATTTAGAATGACTAATTTAGGATATTGCTAAAGTGAAGTCAAATAGAAATGGTTCCACTTTAATACCTCAAATTCTGTTCGCTAGAAAAGACCCACATTGCAAGTATGCAAGCTGAAGAGCTGAAGTATAGAGCTTTTTGAATATCATTGTGTCTAGTTCTCTCACAACATTAATTCAAGCAGAGAATTAGAGGTTATTATGGCGCAGTAATTATAAAGTGCCACTTAATATTGCTCCAAAATATTCAGTGGTGTAATGCAGGATAATTCCAGGGCATAGGAGTTTTATGTACTATACCATTGTACAACTGAAGAATGCCATCACCTTTTGTATAATTGTTCTGAGTAAGGCGGTACATGGGATTCCTATAGCTGTAGTAAGTGTCTGTTCCCTCTCCATGTTTCTTTCTCCTTGAAGCAGCTCAGTGATCTCCCTCTCTCTTTTGTACAAGTTCTCTTTGAGCGTTTCCAGACGGGCTTGTGCTCCCTCTAGTGTTAACTCGCCGCTACTACCACAACTTTTACTGTCTGCGCCATCTTCTGTCTCTGGCTGGAAAAGAAAAGTAAACTAATGACGAACTCAAATGTTATGCTTAATGTTTCTGAGGTAATGCGCCCTTTTAATAAATGTGTCAAGTTTGTAAGAAACGTGAAAGCATGTACACATGCCTCAGAAATTATAAGAAACTATTTAATTCATGTACAAAGATTACTTAGAGATTTTTTTGTGCAGAAGGTGATTTTGTTACGCTTACAAACAGCCTGTAAGTCATACTATGTAATGTGTACATTGTAAATCAGTAATGCTTAAGTACAGTGGGCACTTGCACCGCCCCACCTCTCAGTTCACCACCATCATACCTGTAATAAATCGGTTCTTGTCATGGAGGCCTCTCTGGTCTCCTCATATTCACATGTGGGCTTCAGCATCTCCTGGATACTTCCCAATTCCTCCCTGGCCAACTGAAGCTCCTGCAAAGCTAAAGCAACAAAACATATTTATACTAGACCAAAAGTCACTTACGGACTATAAGTTTTATAGTAGCGCCTGAGAAAGAAGTGAAAAGCAATAAAAAGATTCTTGACACAAAGTTGCTAAACATTTCTGCCATTGACATTATTATTATTATTATTATTATTATTACTTAATTATTCATCCTATTAATATGAGCTCTTTTTCACATGACTGTCTGGTACTGCAGAGAAAAGTAACACACAGATTTTTTATTTATGTCCTAAAAATCAGATGGATTGTAAATTTTAGTTTCTTCAAAATCACTATAAAGTTGTACATTTATTTTTGGTTAGAAAGTACTTGTGATAGTGAAACAGATCTTATTCAACACTATATTATAAATATACCTTGACATGTTCATTTACTTACTTTCTTACTCTCCTAATGTTGGAAACATATTTTGTACTGATAAAAATCATACTGAATGTACTGATATTCTATTCTATGTTTAAGCACTTTTACAACAGACAATAGACACAAACTTACTGGATGCCTGGTGCTTGTGAAGCAGGTCTAACCTGGTGGAGAAGAGCTCAAGCATTCCCAGCTAAAAAGAGCACATTCAGTATTTTTCATTCAATACAGCAATTACGGACTTTTTATAGACTTTGAACATGTGCATGAGATGCACAGATAAACGTCTCTACATGTCTGTTATGATATATATAACAGCAGATTTCTGTGGTATTGTACATTTAACAATGTTTCTGCTGCTAGAAAATAATACACAGAGGTGACAATTCAGTTTCAATGTGCTTATGTCGTTACTTTGGAATACATCAAATCTCAAACATTACAGTGCGTACAGTATGTGTATATTCATGTCTGTTGTGTCTAAGCAAACCTTTTCTCTTTCCCATTTGGCAGCATCTGCATGATTCTTCTCTTGAAGAGTTATTTTCTCTTCCAGATGTTTTTGGTTGAGGTTTTTTAGGGTCTGGGCCATGGAACAGAGGTACAGACCATTATAGTCATTCATCAAAGCTGCTTTTTCATTAATGGATTTTTGTAGAATTAAAGGGTCAAATTAACTGCAGCCTCGCACCTCTAAATCTGGGAGTTTGTCCCACCAATGTCTTTGTGGGTTTTACTTTACTCCCACCATCCAAAGACGTGATTTATAGCCATTATTTCTGCACAGTGTGTGATTGTACATGTAAATGTCTTTGTCCTGTGCTGCCTGGGACAGGCTCCACACTCACTGCTACTATATATTGGGGTCAATTATGGAAAATGGATACAAGGGTCAAATTACAAAATATTTTTGTGTCATGGCCACAGAAAAAAATGTAATATTGTATTTGTGCAAACGAAGTCCTGAAATTACAAATTAGATTACTTATAAATTTAATGACATCAGTGTTTAATTTTTAGTCAGTTTTTGAAAGTTTTACATTTTTCTTTTGCTTCGAGATGATATTCAAAGCTTTGTAGTTCAAAAGGCTAAATTCCAATTCAATCTATCTCAAAATGTGAAATGTTTCATGCCCATTGTGTTCACTGTTCACAATAAACCCTGAACTTTTAAATGAAGAAGAAATGAAGATACATTATAGTGATACAATAAGCCTGGCCTTAATTACCTTTATTCTGTCTTCACAGTAAATATTTTTCTTCTCTGCCATCTCCTGGTATATGTCCAACATTCTCTTTAAGGAGCTGAGCTTATTTTGGTAATGAGCACTGACCTTTTGAATTATTTTTTCCTAAATAAAGACCAAGAAATTCTCATGAAATACATAAAAGTTGTTTGAACAACTGCTTATTGTAAAGCTGATATTTGGCTTTATACAAATTCTTCAATTTCATTAGTTAATACGCCGCAAGACATGCTGAATCTCTGGGCTGGTAAGGTTTCAATTGAATTTATTTCAATTTCTGAGCACCTGATTGTTTTTTGATGCATTTATATAGCTCTCTTCAAGCTCTTTGACAATTTCCAAATGTCTTCTTTTCATAAATTCCATGTCTTCTATGATCTGTTAAATAATTAACAATGACAGCAGTACAAAAACAACAGTATGGACAATTCCACTTGGATGTTTAAACTTTCACTTTTTTACATAATGTGAACAACGCCAAATTGTACGAGTTTTGATTGAAGATACTCAATAAGAAACTCCAGGTATCTGCCATGTAACAGTTTAATAAGTCTTTCTTTGTATGATCCGATCTGACCAGAAGGGTGTTTCTCTTCCCATTGTAGTATGTGTGGTGTTTGGTCTTGTCCTTTTCAGAGTAATTTACAGTAATACTTCCGGCAGTTAATTCTGATTGGTTCATATAAAAAAGGGAATCAGTGCAGGTCTCAGGTTCATTTTCTGTTTATAGTAAATGTTGCTGGGTGTGTTTCTGTTGATTCAAATAGTCAGCTGTCTTGAAATACATCACTCTATTTATTTTAATGCTTTAATCCAAAAATGCCCCCCGTTAAATGTTAACCTGCTGCAATCTGGCCATAACCAATTCAACATGAAGATTCCCTCATACCTGAGTGATACACAACTTTGCTGAGTCATAGGGAATAAATACTTTGCAATCAGCATCCTCTTCCTCATGGTGACTCAGAGATTTCTCTGTCGCTCTCATAACATGACGTCCCGTATGTCCTGCTTTTAAGAAAAACGTGCAAATTAATAGATGCCATTGTTCTCATTACAACCACTGACAGTCAACGTCTGGATTTTAATTGTATTAAATGTTTGTATATAAATGCAGGTTATCTAGCAGATGGAAAAAAATCCAATTTACTTTCACAATTTAAGCATTGTGGTCAATTATTAAATTTAGCTCCCTCCCATTATTTCAACACAAATACTCTGTTGTGGGGTGTTCAACGCAATTATTATCTTTCCTGGCAGGGATTTCTTGTTTTGCCCTCCCATCGCATTTATAAGAAGTGATGCAACTAACATATGTATGAACATGACTGCATTTCATCATTTTTTCTTTACACTAAATAATTCTGTGGCTATCCATCTACCTTACAATCAGTTAGTGAGTAGAGGGTCATATATAATTTTAAGTTTAATAGCACAGATATAACAAATAAATCTATATACGATAAATATGTAGTACATGTAATGAGCAGACTTATTTTTTGGTTATATTAACTAATTGAGGTATTAAATGTTGAACAATTGTGCTTTGAGTTTGTAATTATTATGGTTGATTTCTGTATTAATACAACCACTGTTTAGCGTGCAGCTAATTAAAGCAGAGTTGTGTATGACTGCTTATCCTCGTCAGAGAGCATGCCTCTGTCAAATAAAATTCTTATTAAAAGTTATTATTAAAAGATATATCTATGCAAGCTGTCTCATTGGACACTACTGGGTGTATTTTTCAAAGAATTATTATTTATGTTTAAAATATATGAAATAAGTCATTGTAAAGCTTATTATAAGTTGAGGCCATGAATCGAGGCTTAAAACTGTAACATTTACCATGAAGGCTAATCTTCTTGTCCGCTCTGATCCATTGCTTAAAGGTGTTCCATCCGACTTTTTTGTTTTTCACCCGCGTGTCTTTGTATTTCATAAAAGTTTTGAAAAGCAGAAACAAAAATGCAAATAAGTGACAACTCATCTACACATCAGCTTCCGTACCCATAGCAAGGGTGAATAACTATATGCAGGTTTATTGTGTACTTAATTAGAAAATGAATGAATGAATATATATTTCAAGACACCCAAAGCGCTTTACAGAACCAATGGGAGCCACTTCAACCACCACCACTGTGTAGCACCCATCTGGATGATGCAACAACAGCCATTCTGCACCAGTCACTAGTAGCCACACACTAGTAGCTAAGGTGGTGATGGGGCAGGAGGGAATTCATCAATAAGATGTAGGGGATAATTAGAGGCTAGATCTGAAATGCTCACAGTGGGCAATTTTAGCTAGGACATCGGGGTACCACCGCTACTCTTTTGAAAGATGCCCAGGGATCTTTATTCCTTCACAGAGTCAGGACCTTGGTTTTACATCTCATCTGAAGGACGGCACCATGTTTACAGCACAATCTCCCCATCACTGCACTGGGGCAGGGGGATCCACACAGACCACATGATAGGCTCCCCTGTGGGCCACACCAACACCTCTTCAGTGATCATGTTGAATTCGCTGTATTGCAAGGGGTGTATATTTCACTGTTGTATGGTAAAATATATCTTCCTAGAAGCCGAACACAAACATCTTAATTGTAAAATCTTTTCTGCCATGTCAAACTTGAACTGTGATGAAAATATTTCAAATTTTTCCACAACCACAGTCACACAAGGGTCTTGATTATGCATTGACTGTTGAATGTCCACTAAAATTACTTGACTTATTATGAAAATCTGACTGCATGTGAAAGTACTCTTACAAACACTGATGTCACTATGATGATATGAAGCTAGAGGCCTCCGAGGTAGACAGACTGCAGGGGTACATCTGTTGAGAGAGGCTGAACGCAGTGAAAGTTGTTGGGGTGACATGGTTAACATTCCTCTTTTCCGTAGAAGGTGGGTGAAGTATTTATAGACTGCCAAACAGGTGTGGCAGTCCCTATTTTTGAAGAGGGGCACCACAAGGTACAGACCACACTTCACAGACTCCCAGTGAAAGTCTATGCCAGACTCTGCTCAATGATCAAACCTAGGATTCAGGAGGAACAATGCTGATTCCAGCCAGGCCATGGATCAGTGCACCAGCTCTTCTCCCTCACACTCTCACCCTGTGTGAGGGCTCACTGCAGCATGCTAAAGTACTTTATGGACTTGGGGAAGGCAGATGATCACAATGCCTGGCCCATGTTGTGTGAGGTACTGCAGGGATATGCAGTGCAGGAGCAGCTAGTGCATGCTATTCAATCCCTTTATGAATGCAGAGTTGTGTCCGCATCCTTGACTCAATCAAAACTGTCTATGCTGGCCTGCGTCAAGGTACAGAAAATCAAGGCACTGCTGTGATTACATGGGTGTCCAGTATGGGAGACTAGAAGTGACATTCCTGCTATTTGCAGATGATGTTGTGCTTTTGTACTTATCCAACCAAAACCAGCACTCACTTCAGCAGTTTGATATTCATGAGTGCTTTGAAGCATGAGTGTGAAGTGGCAGGGATGAGAATTATAATCCAGTTAGTTGGAGAGGTTCTGCCCTTAGTGAAGGAGTTTCATTACCTCAGGAACTTGTTCACAAGTAATAGTAAGGGGAACGTGAGACTGCCAAATGGATTGGTTTGGTAATAACAGTTTTGTGGGCACTCAGGAAGCTTGTGCTTGTAAGGCGGGAGTTAAGTGATAAAACAAGACTTATCTACCAGTCAGTCCATGTCCCTGTTCTCATTGATGGTCAAGAACTGTGGGTAATGACCAACAGAATATCATTACTAATACAAGCAGCTTTAGTAAGGTGTCTCCATAAGGTTTCTGGACTCACTTTCTGTGACAGGGTGAAATGTTCAGAGACCTCAACAGGCACGTAAATAGAGCAGCTGCTCCTTTGGATAGAAAGTTGCCAGCTAAGGCGGTAAGATTGCCACCTGGACGGCTCCCAAGGCAGGTGTTCCAGAGACTTCCCACTGGGTGGAGGCCCCAGGGTTAGACCCAGAATATGCTGATGGGATTATATCTCCCAGCTGGTTTGGCAACAGGGATCCCCGAGAATTAGCTGGAGCCTATAAGCACGGAAAAAGTAAATTGGTCTAAACTGCTCAGCATACTGCCAGTGCATCCCTGAGAGTTTACATTGTAGCCGGTAGAGAGTTTATACAATTTCAGATTTAACATGCTTTAAATGATCATACTAGAAGGCTAATTAGGACCTTTATGTAATACCTAATATTACACATACATGACATAGTGGAGCAGGGCCTTTGACAGTTGTATTGCTTTAATATAAAGAAACATTTTATAAATATTTTAAATATTCAGTTTTTACTTTACTATACTTTACTTTACTTTACTATCATTTGACATGTATGAAAATTGAACTCAAAACTGATGTATTGGTCTCCAGAATTAGAAAAAGTTATTAAGGCACACCTTGGAAAGGAAGAGGGTTTAGGCAAATTAAACAAGGTTATTAAGCCCCAATGACACCCTTCTCTGTGACTCAGTAATAATAACCAACAGACTGTGATAATGGAAGCTTAACTTGTATGGGTAGAGACACACCTTTTTTGGTGTATAATTGTTGAATTGGACAAAAAAGAAATATAATGAAACTATAATTAATATAATAAGCAGCACTTACAAAATTACCTGATTCAGTGTCTTTGTCTAGGTGTGTGCTGTGAACAGTGCATTGCAACTGCTGTGGCACAGCTTCCCCAAGATGCGGGACGCTGCCAGGTAGCTCTTCAGGACCTAAAGTCAAATGCTGGGTATGAGCAGGCCCTGAGCCTCGCATGGAAACTTCCAAATTAGAAGGTAGAGCTGTGGTTTCCCAGGCACCTGCAGAACAACAACACAGGAGAGGATTCCTTAGTGTATTTATGTTTAACATAAAAAGCAAAAAAAAGGTCGAAATAACCCTGCAACACTCACACTATAAAGCTTTCACATGAACTTTATATGTGATAACATATGGCTTTAGTAGGAAATACATGTTCATTGCTTGTTGTTACTTAATAAAAATATATATTGCTTTTGTGTTATTCTAATGAAAGGCATGTGTTATCTCTCCACATTCAGTTAGTTGTTTAGACATGAGAAAATTCATGTTATTTTCTCAGAACACAAAGTGAATGCATCAACTGAGAAAGGATGTTACCCTTTCAAAATACTCACTCTAGTTGTGTGGATTGTGTGGAATTGAATCCATAATTCCATTGAGTTCATTTAAAGAATTATGCATAAAAACTAATACTGACTCACTTCTGAAAAAAGCAATGTACATCAATGCAGAACTTATATACTTGACAAAACATTAATTTAATATGTATTTTACATGAATAAAGGACATATACGACTAATGACATATTTAATATGGATTGTTCATGAATGTAGGGTTTATATGTTTAATGGTACATTAACTTCATCTATATTTTACATGAATAAAGGACATATATGTTTAATGACACAATAACTTAATATAGATTGTATATTTATTTGTGTCATATTAAGAGCTCGTGATCTGGGCAAAAACTTTAAAAAAACAAAAAACTTTTACATATAGGTCAACACATCTAGCAAAACTATTTACAAATTATATGCAAGAAACCATCCCTCTCATGGTTGTCATTGTCCAGAAAAGAATATCACAAGTTCATGTCAAAGCAGTTTCAGCACTGCTTGCCTTGGAAAAGGCCATCTAGAAAAATCCTATAGCAAATATTTAGCAAGCACTCCCTAACATCACATTATTCCACAGGTCAAAGCAGGGAAACATTCTTAATCTATGAAGCTAAAAGTTATCTCCTTTTAAATTACGAGTAATGACAGCACGATTTTTAAAAGTCATAACTATGCATTTAAAAAAAAATATTTTAGTAAGCAATAACCTGTTAAGACTACAGACTGTTACATACTTGGTTTTATACCTGGGTCAATGGAGCTGTGAATTTTCTTCCCCAGAAATGTCAGTGACAGAGAGACACTGTCTGCTCCAGGGGACTTCATGTACATTTTCAAGCGTCGTGGTGTGGGACTGCTCACAAAAGAACGGGTAACAACATTCTAAAGATGTATAATGTACTTCTACTACAACTTGAATTGTAGTTTTTACCATGGTTGGGGCCATACTTGAGCTGAAATGATAATGCATGTTAAATTCCAGTTCACTTCCTGGAGTTGAAATTGACATTAGAATCTCTCCCTGCTCAGGGAAAACAGAATTGGAACTGAATTGGAATGACAGGAAGCAGAATTGAATTGCACCAAATACCAAGATATTCAGCTTCTAAGAGGTTGTCTTGAATTGCTAAACATTTTACATACATATAATATTAAGAGATTTGTAAAGATAAACATGACAAAAACATTTGATCATAATTCATGTATTACAAGTTATGCAAAATCAACTTACTCTCATTTTTTCATTGTTAAAACATGAATCTTTGCATTATTCACATGATACACAGATAATTATCCAGAATAATTATGATGTTTTATATCTGAATCCTCTGCAGTACTGGAAACACAACTAGAACTGGTTCCCTTACTTGGCCAAACTTGCAAAATCAGTCGACTTCTTTGTTATACAATTTGCTGCAGTGTGTAAGGGGGGGGGGAGATGGTCACTGATGATAAAATTTGAGGATAAGAAAATTTGCCGAGCAGATTGCTGGTGATTAAATTTGCTCGGGGTTGCCATCCAAGTACATCGCATTATGACTCGAGCCCTGCCAATACCCAACCATTCTTGCCTCATCTACACCTGTAGAACACATTTTCAGTGTCACTGGCAAGATTCTTGGTGCACAAAGAGGAAGCAAATGAAACAACACACAGAGTCAATGCTCAGCACTGGACCTGGTGAGACGGAGGTGAGCAGGGCCCGGAGTCAGCCACCCCACAGTGTCCAGAACCTCCAAGCTCATCAGTACAGGAAGGTGAGAGAGGACAGACCAGCCCTCGAAGAGCTTCGGAACATCTTAAGGTAGAAACTCATCTCCCTCCGACATGCTGAATGATACAGGAGAAGGGGCAGACAGGGCCTGCACACTCACTACCTTTATAGTGAATTCCTTTGGATTTACTAAATATTTGCTGGGGCACAGGCAGAGTGGGACCCTTGTATGCCTGGAAGTAGACCTTAACCATCATCTCAGTGACACTTACAGTGACAGTAGGAGGAAGGAAGGCATGCTGGGCTGTATAGAGCATGTGAGTGGTTACTCAGCTGATTCACGAGGCAAGAGAGAATAGAAGAGACCTGGAAGTCGACTGACTTGACCTTTTGCCTATGAATCGATTCCACATAACCTTGTGGCAACAGCATTGTCAAGATACGACCTGAGTCTCACAGCAACATCAGTGCCAGGATGCCGATGGCTCCTCTAAGGGCCTGAAACTACATGGGCAAGAACGACTTTCAAGCTAGCCAAATCCAGGGCCGTGGTCCTGAGGAAGGGAAGAGTGTCTGACAAGTACCGCTTTTCTTTTGAAGGAGGCCAAATTCCATTGAGACTGAGAAGTCTGTGAAGAGCCTGGTGAAGATCTTTGACTGCAGCTTGAGAGACACTGCAGCAGTACAGTCAACTTGCATGGAGCTAAAAGCATAGCTATTAGTGGTGGGCAAGTCAAGACTTCCAGGAAAGTTCAAGGCATGAATTTATCAGCCAAGACTTCTCTGGCCACTGCTGATATGAAGTTCATTGACTAACATGGAGGGCTTTGAGCGGAACATCAGTCAGTTCCTTTGTAGGTGGTTGGGCCTACCAAAGAGCCTTTATGGGCATAACAACAAGCTGCAGCCTCCTTTCACTGGCATGACAGAGGAATTTAAGGTCACCAGAGACAGAGAGGTGCTACTTTATAGAGACTCAACTGACACCAGAGTCTTGTCTGCAGGCATCACAGTTTGAACTGGGAGGAAGTGGCGGGCTCAAGAGGCAGTCGAACAGGCAGAGGCTGACAAACGGCATCTTGGTAGACTCTGTGGCGGCTGTTTGAGCAGGGCTTGGCAGCTACACAAGAACTTCCCACGACAAAGCCCAGGGGAGAGAGAGACGTCAGCTAATCCAGGGAGAGGTTCATACAAAGGTGGAAAAGGAAAACCGTAGCAGGACAGTAGCTAAGCGTGAGCATAGCTTTTGGGATCACCACAATACATCACAAACTCCAAATCTATTTCCTGATTTGAACTTGAATTGATGAATTCATTCATGAATGGCCCCAACCCTTGTTTATATATTTTAATTTTTATCATGTTATATACACGTTTTGCAAATATAATTAGTACAAAATTAATACAGTCATTCCAAGGACACTGTCTACATTAAAAGTCAAACCAAACTTAAAAAATGAGACAATGTTTCATTAAAACAGCTTAGAGATGTAATATCCATAGAACATTTTTATCATATAAAAATGAAAATATCTTACTGTTTTTCATGAAAAGTAATAGAACACTCTGCATAAATGGAAAAATGAGCTTGTACCCTACAACTATGTTATGTACATTAAAATTATGTACATAAAATATCAAAACTTTATTCATATATGAGCTTACAGGAGAACATCCTCTTGTCTCTTGTAAAATGGTAATTACTTTTGGTTTGAATTGCACAAGAAACAGCAACTCTTATCAAATCTTCTCAAAAAGAAGGCAAAGCAATGCAAAAACAAAAGCACACCAAGAGCAACACAGGAAATTGAAAGAATGGGTTTTAATTTTTTACCTTTATGACATGCAAACACCTGCAGCCCTGACGATGGAGCTCCTCTAAGAGACAGGAAAGATGTTTCTTTCACACAGGAACCAGACCCTCAACACTATTTAAATATTAAACTAATGGATGGCACCGCAGTGGGTATTAGTTTGCTTGCAAGTAGACATCATGTTTCCAGTCAGAAGGAGTAAGTCTACATTATAGTGCAGCAAGCCGTGTCTGCTACAGCCTGACAGTTACTGCCCATGTTTTGTCTTTAATCATTGCTATGTTTCGCAATGAGTCCCAGTCTTGTCAAATAGTCACAAGGTCAGTTGGCCGTCTTCTTTATTTAGCATCTTCAAAAGTCGCTCCCTCTGGACATTGCAAAAAAGGGAGATTGTTTCAGATCTGGCTTGGGGATGACTGTGCAATAACTGATCAACATTCCACAAAAGAACTTTTTAAATCCTTTAGTACTAACCTTTGGCTTCTTAACAATATTGATTTTTATTTTGACACGATTCCATTATGTGAAGGTTATGTGCATAGTACTGTACGTTTTATCTATTAATTAATAGAGGATGGCAATGTATTGTATCTACAGGAAAAAAAAAACTGTAAATAACAATAACTGTAGCAAAAAGCATCCCTGTAGAGCAGTCTCCAGACAGGGGAAATTTCAGTGATGAACAAATTTAGGTATCCTGAGGTTTAATTAGCAGTTAGTGACTCACATCCACGTCGGATGCATTTAATAAAGACCGGTCTGTCCTCTTTTAAAAAAACCAGCCCGCAGAAGTACAGCACCACCCTTGGAATAACCTGTACTTTGACTTCAGCAGGCATACACATGCAGACTGCAAATTCAGTACGATGGCAATGAGACTGTTTTATGCCATAGGACTTCTTGAAACTCCATTTTCATTTCATCATGTCGGATGAAAAAGAGCACTAAAAACTTTTCCAACAAGAGCATATAACCTGTGACTCAGCAGAAAGCTGATTCTGGATCTTTCGCCAAGCCCTCCGGTGAAAGTTTTTGCTGATCTAAGTTAGCTTTCAGTGAAACATTGAGAAAATTCATACATCACCAATCCATTTTTAAAACATTCGTCTTGGGAGACTTGGCTAAGAAAATTTGTACAAAATTAACATTTCACATCTGTGATGAAGGGCAAACATTTCTTTAAAAACACTGCTTTATCTCTGAGAAATAAGATAAGAATTGTTCAGAATGCACAGAATTTCTGCAACACTTTCATGATAAAGGAGGGCGGTGATGAATGTTGCCACTGTTGAGCTTTAGTGCTAATGAAGAATTGTAAGAATGCTGTCGACCACTAGCAAAACCATTCATGACATTTTCTGTGTAATCTAGCCTGAACTTTCACGTGAAACACAAATGAGACTACCTCTATTTCCGGGCATATTATGAGAAGAACCATCAAACAGGAAAAAAGAAGCTTGAAAAGATGATAGTAAAACAGAAGTGCACATACTCTGAAGATGTGTCTGATCTTCAGCTTTTTTTAGCTGGCATGTGAGCTGTTCATTGGAAGATGGCCTAATGGTGGATTCAGTTCACATCGACAGAAAATGTTGAAAAACTGAAATGAAACCATAGTACTTACCCCAGGAAAGTTGCTGAGCAGATGTGACACAGGGTGAAGTAAGTGAGATGCCAGTTTTTGTCCTACCTGGGGTCACCCACATTACAGACTGACTGAAATTAAGATTCGCATTCATTTAACATTTTGTAGCCTTGAGAATATATCATTGAATGAGACAGTCAGGGAGCTTCTTAAATATGAAAAGAACATGCGAGAGTAACAGGAAAAGAATGTAGAGCAGCTTTTTGATGGCAGCTAGGGAATATCTACCTGTTGCCTTTACAATACATAAATCCGTACATCCATCAATCCATGCACTTTGTGCATTGGTACTCTTATGCAAATGTATATATTTTTTAGATGTCTTTGTACTGTTTTCTGTAAATTTGTAATTTATATTCCATATTTAATTTTGTGCATATCATATAGTGAAGTGTTTCTGCTAAATGTCTTTAATGTAATATTGCCCTTCATGTTTGACACCGAACCACAGCCATTCTGGTATGTTAGTATATACTGGCAATAAAATGTTTTGAATTCTGAGTATTAAACGCATTGACATGTTACTTTGTTAACAAGGTAATGATGATGACACTAACATTGCTTGCCCAGCAGAATCTCCCAGACAGGCTTAGACACAGAGAATGTAAAACAATTTGTTAAAAGACTGCAAGTGGGGCCTTAAGACATCCTGGGGCTTGGTAATCCTGTCTAACATGTTATGGACTGAAAACTATCAGCATTTAGCTGTTGAAAGAGAGGAATGTACTTTGGCAATGAACACACAACACACTCGTCAATAGCACAGTGTGCCTCTAGGCCAGAGCTTCCCAATCTGCTCCTTGGAAACCCATAGACAGTCCATGTTTTCACTCTGTAAGGTAGCTGTGGGTCCCTGAGGATCAAACCGGGAAACACTTCTCTAGGCAATGGACTAACCTGCCTGCAGTGCAGCTGAATCGTGTTCTGTGATGACCACAATATCTACAGGGCTACTCAAGTTCAGCTGTAGGAGGATGTAGGCCTACTGCTTACGGGGCAAATGAACCTTGAAACTTAAGAGCTGAAACCTATCCTGACTGAGTTTTACTGATAGTGGAGTTGATGTCTTTCCCTGTTCTTGTATTCTGAGGAAAATGAGGTTTAATGCAACGTTTTTGGCAGTATGTTTGTCTTTACATGTAACATTTTAACTTCTATACCAGTGCAGTTTCAAAATATTATTGTGTTCTTTTTAAATGTCCCATCACCTAAGAAAGGTGAGTCGTAACTGGTGTTACGTATGAAGACTGTGGACATTTGAGGCTTGCAATTTTCATGAAAAAGCTCTGGCCAGAGGAATATTATGGGGTTTGGTAGTGTTTTAAGTAACAACATCAAGGCAATTTTTTAAACAAAACATTTCATTACCGTAAGCATCCAATTTCATATATTCTGCATAAAGAGGACACACAAACAATACGTCAACTTGTCCTGCTGTATAGGCCTATAGCTCATATTACCGAGGAAACTTCACTTATATATGTGATACAGTCAGTTATTCAGTGCATTATTCTGTCACTATTCACTTGTGAAAGCTGTGATAAGAGTGGCCATTCTGTCGTTTCACAGCATGCATCACCAGCACATCGTAAATGCACAATCGGATATTCTACCAGCTTGGTTCACACTAAAATCAGGCACTGTAATAGCACTTACTGCTTTTAAAGAGCGCGTTTTCAGTCCACCACTCATCTAGGGCAGGGTATTTGGCCAGGATCTGATCCCAGAAGACACAGGCCTCAAGGCAGGGACACCGTGGACATGATGCCACTCCATTTCTGGGGGCTAACGACACTAAGAGTAATTTGGGTCCCCAATAATCCATCCATCTGTTTATTATGGCCAGGGTCACAGGGAGTCTAGAGCCTACTGCAGACAACACAGATGACAGGGTAAATTCATCCTGGATGGGATAACAGCCCATTGCACACACACACGCACACGCACACTCCTCCAATCACAAACAATTCAGTCGCCAAACAGTATGTCTTATAAGTGAAGGTGGAAACCCATCAACACAGGAAGAACATACAGACTGCAGTAGTGGAATTCAAACCCGTAACTCTGAAAGTGTGAGGCAACACTGGGCCACCAAACCACCCCTCCTCAAATAACAACAACAAAAACAACAACAGTGATAATAGCAACAGTGGATGGCATGTGATTTAGAGGGTAGCACTGTTGTTTCACATCTGCAGAGTTGCAGGGTAGATGCTGCCTCCACTCGGTGTGTGTTTACATGTTCTCTCTGCACCCTTAGAGCTTCCTCCAGGCTCTCGCATAGTCCAATGCACTTAGGCTAACACCTATAGTGTGTTTGAGTGTGTGTATGCCCTGAGATGTGTATGGATCCCATTCAGGGTGTACCCCTACTTTGTCCCCTAAGCTGCATTGGGTAGACTCCCACTAACCAAACTAGGAGACGTAGATGTAAGATAGATAATAATTGTAATAAAATTTCTGTAAATAAAGCTATACACAAAGATATTTCTATTCTGTTTATGAAACTTGAAAAAAAATCCTACTTTCTGCTTTATAGAACACCATTTGGTTCTGTCTTTCCAACTCTCCACAGAAATATTTGGCTTTGCGGTTTTTTTTTTTTCCTGCTCTGAGTAAATGGAAAGTTTTCCGTGGTAGCTGTGTGATGGCCAGTGCGGAGGCGGTCGATGGGGCTGTGTTGGGTGTGGGCAGTGCTGTTACTAGGTGTGGTTCCCTTACAGTATAAATACAAGATGAAAATACACTTAAGTACGTCACACTCTCTGACAATCCCTGCAACTGAACTGGTAAGACGGTCGCTCTTCTTACCTGTTTCACAAGCTGCAGAAAGTGTATTATTTTGTGTTTGGCGTAGCTGATATTTAGCGGTGAGTGCAGGAAACACAGCAGCCACTCTGAAGTTACGTAATTTAACTTGTACGACTCATTCCTTTCATTTACAGCATAGAAAGTCAAATAATTTCCCGAGAATCTGAGACAGCAGAACTTTGATGTTTGTTTCACCTTTCTGTAGATGCCGGGAGTTCAGTGGTATATGTCTGTGATTCTTTTACCAGTTTCAGGGTGTTTTTACTGAAACTGAAGTTGCCTTTCATGGGAGGAAATTAGGCGTGGTCGACGCGTCAGGACATTGTAATTTCGTTATATAGCGTCTGCAAAATGTTATTGTTAGTAATGATAATCGTATAATTGCATCAACGACAAAGTTACAGTTACCTTCGGGACAGTCCCGTCTTTCAGTTAAACAAATTTAATAATGTATCAGTTATTACCGTTATTAGAAATGTGACGTTTTACAAATGTGTGTTCGTAAAATGACTGATATGATGTGCTGAAAACAATCGTGTCCAAAAGTCTTGCTTCCTAAATTAAAAATAATAATTGTTATAATGATTTACTTATGCCATCTACATATACTTTACAGACGCAGCACTGAAAATGTCCTTCATCAAGGAATTTCTGCAACAGACCGTTTATTTGGCGTATGATGATCCAGTAAGTTTTAAAACTGGTTACAGTGCAATTGGTTTAAAAAAAACATCTCTGTGGAAAAACTTGTTCGTGCATTTGTTTGGAGGGGAGCAAGAACTGGATGATTCAGTGAAGCTGGAATGTGAGCCACTCCCACACAACCCCTGTATCTTGATGTCAAAAATTACTTTAACAGTATTGGACATTCTCTTAAAAAATAAAAACCTCTTTGCTTAGGGTGAGTTTTGCTACCTCTAATTTCTGTCAATTTTCATCTGATGTCTCTTGTCAGACCTCGGCTTCTCAAGGCACAGTGATTCCCTGTGTACAGTTTAGTCCAAGTGGTGATGCTGCTATTCTGGACAAGGCGATCAAGGCCAAAGGTAAGGGGACAGCACTCGGAACATTGAAACCTTATCATTGCCAGTCAGAACTTTATAAAACAATGTTCGTGCACAGAACATAGCATATTTTTCATTCTGATAAGCACTGCAGCTATGAATCACCTTCACATACAAATCTTGGAGGCACTGGAGGGTTTTAGCAGTGCATTTCTGCTGTGATTGTCATACTGTGCAAATATTTACCAAAGGTCAACAAAGTGAATCTACCAAGAATGTGATTAATTAAATAGCTTCACATTTCAGTTGGAACTGACAAAACTTGCTGTTTTGTCTCCGTTGTCGTGCGCTGTTGTTCAGGGTTGTAGAATGGGACTTCAGTCCAACTTATACAATGAGAACCATCCATGGTTTTTGGGATTAATGTTCTCACTCTTCTGGTTCTGGGCTACTCATCTCTGAGAGCTATGACTTTTGTACCAGTGCTCATCAAAGAATAATGCAACCATCTTCCACCTACTTGCCCAGTACAGAATTTCAGGCCGGACTCACTAACACAATCACACAATATGGAAGATTTTGAGACACCAGACTTCATAAATGAATGTGTCTGGACTGTGGGTGGCAACCTAGAGAGAACCTGTGCAACACAGGGAGAACATGCTGGCACTGAACTTGAGCTTGCAGCCTTGAAGGTGTGCCGCAGCAGTGATGCCCACTGAGACACCACGCCACCCTATCAAAGATTGAATAACCGTTAATACAGATCAGATAAAATCACAAGTAACAGTGGAAGACATAAGCATATTTATGTGAGACCCTGTCCAGATGCGATGGTTATAAAATACATGGGTGGAGTTAAGCAGCTGTATCTTCACTACAGTACTTTAGTTTTACACATTATTAAATATTTTTGCTGTGAAATGTCTGCCTAATGAGGATGTTTCAAATGCCTGAATACAGTGATACTTTAAGTTCGTGAAATGTGTATGAACACAAGCTGTTTATTCCCATGCCTTTAAATAATCCCAAAAACAAATCCTTGCCAGGTGTGGATGAGACCACCATCATCGATGTTCTGGTGAAAAGAAGCAATGCTCAGCGCCAGCAGATCAAGGCGGCCTACCAGCAGGCCAGTGGCAAGGTGAGACCCATCAGCTTGTCTACCGGGTCTGTACACAATGTTCCAACGTTTACTCACAGGCCCAGAGAGCTTTAAAAGTTGCTGTTTGCTGCTGACTCTTAGACAGCTCAGAAATATAATTATCTAAAGCTGGAATAAATGCCAGTTCTTGCAGCGAAATTAACGACTGAAGATGCCAGAAAGCCCAGCAGAATTCTGTGTAATTACCTTGCAATGGGAAATCTCTGGCTGCACCTTATATCAAAAGGGCATGTAGCATGAATAGGTATAACATACTGTATTAGATAATTAAAACCAGCAGGACATTTTTTTTTCTATCTGGCACTAGCGCAGCCATCTGGAGAAACTTAGTG
>JAAGVU020000040.1:11000462-11014372 GCA_011763525.2 Mormyrus iriodes | reverse complement strand
CTATTAGTATTCTTAAAATATGTAAATGGAACCTTATCTCTAGTGTATGTAAGTATTGCATTAGATGAAGTGTTACCCTGACCATTGATATGTGAAGTACAGATCCATGTGTGATGTGGTCCGCATACACAGCCTCTGGATGCGGCTCTGAAGTCAGCCCTCAGTGGGAACCTGGAGGATGTTGTGCTGGCCCTGCTAATGACTCCAGCACAATTTGATGCCCAGCAGCTCAAACTGGCCATGAAGGTATGTCTGAGAGATTCAAGTGCCAGCCCCAGGCATCCGAATCAGGACCGGGTTATTATTATCATTAATATTCATAATAATAATACTACTACTAGTACTACTACTACTAGTACTACTACTACTACTACTAATAATAATAATAATAATAATAATAATAATAATATTTTTTGACTACAGGTGTAAAAATTTCACTACTTGGTTTAAAAAAAGCCACAATAAATAATACTGAAAGTTAACCATACATGGTTGAAAAACACCGCAAGAAATAACACTGAAAACTGACATAAGGGTACATGGTTAAAAAGGTTTTATTTCTTCAAGTCTACATGCAAAACACAGTAACAACATATTGGGCAGGTCTTCATGTTCATCGCATGCATCGTCTGAAATGTGACTTTATCTGCTTTGTACCACATTAGCTTTACTGGAATTCATAGCAAAGGTGACAAGATTAGTTTCTACACTGAATCACAGTCTTGCACAGTAATATTTCACAACCTGATAGAGGAACTGTTGCTTCAGCTGGGAACTGAAAATTCTTGACTGTTGCCAGTAACCTCTATTTTGTGGATCTAGCTTCCCTTGAGGTTGAAATTGTCCTGTGCATTATTTAGGTAGTTTGGGATAAACATATTCTGTTTCATGTGCCAATTGTTTACTTTAAGCAGCTCAGGAATACTGAGGATGTAGGGTAAACCATCCACCCATTCTCCGTTACCGTTTGTCCTGTTCAGGGTCACGGGGGGTCCAGAGCCTATGGGTGCAAGGCAGAGAACAACCCATGATGAGGCGCCAACTCATCGCAGGGCACACGCACTAGTCACGCATACATGCACACCTATTGGCAATTTGGTAACTCCAATTAACCGCAGCATGTTTTTGGACTGTGGGGGGGGGGACTGAGTACCCTGAGGAAACCCCACCACGACACAGAGAGAACATGCACACTACACACGGTACCCTGGTGGAGACTTGAACCCCGGTCACCCGAGGTGTGAGGCGACAGTGCTAAGCACTGCACCTGTAGGGTAAACCATAAAAGGGTTTTTGTGACATTGTAGTCCTTCACTTACAGGGTCTTGGCACAGATGAGGACGCCTTGATTGAAATTCTTGCCTCCAGGACCAACAAGGAAATCAAGGAGATAAAGCAGGTGTACAAGGAAGGTGTGTGTTGCGGCCATTTAATTTCATTGCTAGGGTGACTGTTACAAAAAGGTTAGGACACACTCACTGAGATGCTTCACTGTGCTGTGTAATGCATACATATGCTAAATAGATAGATGAATGTAATTCTGAAAAGAAATAGTTCAAATCTTCCATTTGACCAGATGATGCCTTTAGGCCCAAAGTGTTGGTATTGCTTGTTTTTTCTACATAAAGCATTGTTATTATATTTTCTGGTTGAGTTTCGAAAGCGTTTTGCTCCATGGCAACTTTTCATTGAGCTTGACACTTGACACCATATTGTGAACACAGCTAATGAATGTGGGTGATTCTACTGGAGAAGATATCCTCTTAACCCTCCTCTCTAAAAAGTGACTGCTTTGTGTTCCTTTGTTCCCCCAGTATACAAGAAGGAACTGGAGGAAGATCTCAAATCAGACACAAGTGGTGATTTCAGAACAGCCCTGCTCGCCCTGTGCAAGGTTGTGCCTCGTGTGATTGTGTGTTTTATTTTAAGTTCCTTACCTTCTATTTGACCGGAGTTTCACCTATTCATTCCTATGTTTTAGGCTGCCCGGAGCGAAAATCCAACCGTGAACGAGGATCTTGCTGATAAAGATGCAAGGGTAAGAAGCTGACAGTTGTCTCGCTTCCACGTTTACCATTCTTTTTCCTGCCATGGTTCCTTTGTTGCTGCGCATGCTCATCGGATGCCTCAGTTGTCTAATTAACCCTGACTGAAGCTGTCACTCTGTAGGCCATGTATGAAGCAGGTGAGAAGAGGAAAGGAACTGACTGCTCCGTCTTCATCGACATTCTTACCAGCAGGGGCGCCCCACAGCTGTGCAAAAGTGAGAGCACTGCAAGTTTTTTTTTTTTCCTCCCCTTCATAGCATGGAAGCAGGAATTCAACCTGTGTGTCTTAATAGTGTAAGGGTGCAGGCTAATTTTCTTTGAATACAGAACACATGGTATTATTTGCAATATCTTTTTAAACCAATAATCATGGCTCTGAAATAGGTAAGAGTTTGCCTCATACTAGATGATCATATATGTGAACATTGCATCCTGAGTACATGCGGCTACCTCTGGTATTTTTTTTTAATGTAGCACATATACAAATTCTGTCTCTGCAGTGTTTGAAAGGTACTCAAAATACAGCAAGTCCGACGTGGCCAAAGCTATCGACCTGGAGTTGAAGGGTGACATTGAAGCTTGCCTAATAGCCATCGGTGAGCAGAGCCCACAGCAGTGTTGCTGTCAGCATTTTCAGATGAACTCTGAACGGCTCTACAGATGTACACAGCTCTCTGTACACAGTGAAATATCTTTGAGTCAATTTTGTCTAGCTCCTTTTTATCCCGCTTGTTTATAATATGGTCTCATTCTTGTAAACCATGCAAATTTTTATCGTATATCTATCTGAAATTGTGACATGCACCACCACAGCACACCATGCTTAACATATGTAATCAGCAAAATAATAAGCTCCCCCCCCATTTTCAAAAGAATTCTGTGTATTATACAAGTAAAAATCGCCTTGTATAGCAATTGATATGTATCTAAGAGAAAACCCAAGGTCTTTCAATTCTTGTTGTTTCCTGTATATAGTGAGATGTGTTGGGAACAAGCCTGCATTCTTTGCTGATAAACTCAACCTGTCATTCAAGGTAAAGTAGTCAGGTTGTTATTCCATTTAGCTCTGATGTCTGATTGCATGAAAGCTACTTTTGCCTTTTCAGAAATGTACATACCTTACTTAGGAGATTTACGAACTTGCTGTGCAGGTTTTGAAGCTGCCTTTAATTTTTGAAGTACCTTAACACCTTCAGTACATCTGCATATGTGGTCCCATACATATATTGGTATTAATGAAGTAGCCACATTGTCACAGTGAATTCTGTTAATCTTGTTATGCATTAATTTTCTGCAGCTCCTATAGTCCATGTAATTCAATACAGTATATCATTCACAGAGGATATTCTACAGTGGTCTCGGCCATATCATAACTGTTTCTCATGTGTACTGCATTTAGGGATCTGGCACAAAGGCTAAACTCTTGACTAGGATCATGGTCAGTCGTTCTGAGGTGGACCTGAAAAAAATCAAGGAAGAGTACAAAAAGAAGTATGGAAAGACCCTCTATCAGGACATTTTGGTAAGCAGTTTTTTGAATTATTAGACAAAATCTTGCTTAACACATGGATTACTTAAAAACATCTATTTCACGAGAGAAAATATAAATTTTTGGATGCAGAAACATGGAGCAGACTTATGTTCTTATTTATTTTTCCATAGGATGACACCCAGGGTGATTATGAGAAGATCCTGCTGGCTCTTTGTGGGTCTGACAACTGATCTACTTTTGAGTGGGTTTCTCTGGTCTTGGTGACTTTGTTCATTTTGAGTTGAATGAAATTTTAATGTTACATTCACAAATTATTCAATTCTGGAAGCATAAGCACACTTGAAGAAAATGAAAGAACCATTGACTTTTCTATTTAAAAAATCAATGATTAAACACTTACATGCAATTATTCTTTTGCATTACACTCCATATTTCTTCAGGGGACTGAGCCTCCTTAAGAGTCAAATCCTAGCCCCTGGTTACAGGTACTGGTCAACCAGCAAACTTAGCTTGTGCAGTTTATGACAGTGAGCCCTCAACTAAGTGTAAGCATTCGAACCATACCTTTCATTCAGCATGCTCAAACTGAACGAAAACAATGTGAAGTTGGTTGCTCGAACCAGAACTGAGAAATCCAAATAACACTGAAAACTGCTTTTTTCCAAATGGCTTTTATATACTATGTATTTGCACAACACCCTTATGTATTTACCACTATTGACTGCTGGCTGGATTTCCTATATGCAAATAAAAACAGCTATATATCAATGATGTCTTCTTTTGTTATAAAATGCTTTATTTTATGTACTGACTTAATGAAATACTGCATCATGAAAAACAATTAATAATGTAAGCCTGATTCTAAAGAAAAGATTGGGGAAGATTGGGCCATAAAACCCAAATAAAGTCAGATGTGGTGGGAGGAATTTCAATCTTATGAGTAAAACAGGACATCGATTCATTTTCCATAAAAGCTTACAGCTAATAATTAGGTACAGTCAACTTGATTTCTCCAGTATATGTCTATATCTGTATATATGTGTGTGTGTGTGTGTATATGTATGTATGTGTGTGAAATGTATGTCTTGTCTGACAAGTGAATGATGATCAATAATTTATGTATTAATTAACTCATTAAAAACACTTCCCAGCTATTACATAACACAAGTTCAATGATTAGAAATGATACATTTTTCCGCCTGGAAAATCTGTCATTTCAAATTAAAAAAAAAATCTAACTCCTACTTGGAAATTTTCATTTGTTTTGGGAATTTTGTAATGTGCACACCACCAATTAACTAATCACCAATCTCAGAGCATCCATATGCTTGCATAAATCCCATCATTAAAGAATGCCCTTTGAGCTCTATAAACTGGCCCACCAAATTATAAGTGCTAATATATTATATAATTTTTCCATTTGGTCATGGATGAATGGATGGATGTAAATAGCATCATATTATATTGTCTTTTTTTCATTATTATTTTGAAAGAAGGTTTGCAGTTTTTATGGCTGCAATGTATGTTACAGTTGCAGTGTTCAATCTAAATAAGAGATTTCATCAGAGGTCGTCAGGTTAAAAACTACCCATCACCCCTTTCTTGTCAAGGCCAAAATTGTGTCAATACTGAAATTCAAACATTCAAGCAATGGGTCAGAAGTCAAAAGATAGTGAGTAACTTAATGATTAATTATGATACAAACATATTCAGTTCACAAAAAGATTATTTTAAGCTACTTTACTAAAAAAGTGAATATGTAACTCACAAACCATATCTTAGGGAGTACATAACCTATATTTTTGCTGGCTAACTAAGGAACTTGTTCCTTGATCGAGGTACCCCATATAAACTGCCTGCTGGCACCATCCCCGTTAACAGCTTTTAACCAGTTATTGAACGAGCTAGGAGTATACTTCAAGCACTTCGACACAGTTTTAAACATCTAACTTTCATTTTCAAGCTTTCATACTCCCACTGTGATATGAGAATTATCTGACATTAAATTGCCCAACAAGCTTAAAGCGATTTGTCAATTGACAGAAATATTATATTGGCGACATATTACTTATACAATAAACAAATACCAAATCAAGCAAACAAGGCACCTTTAATCCAAAGGGTCTACAGGGCTCCATATATATTTATCTTCTGGCAAAAGAACCTCAGTCTTATGCCCCCTTTGTCAAAACATGCAAATATTGAGGTATTTTTCAAGTTCTTTATAAATAGCAAATGCTGCAATGTTTGAAACATGAAAATATGTATGAAAAGTAATAAGATAAAAACAAACCAGAACCAACAGAAACAGTAAACTATTCAATGTACATGATCAATTAATTTACTTATTTTTAAAAGCAGAAAAAAAGTCTTCAATTAGATTTTGTACTGATCATGTAAATGTTTCCATTTATTTTTATTATATTGATTCAGTGTGAGTTGCACCTGGAGCTGTGTGGAGGATTGGCATATTTGCTTACAAAGACCACAAATATATCAGTGGTTACATAACCTTTGTGCTCAGGATTGATTCAATGGTTACATGACAGTTGCCAATAAGATTGGTTGCATATGACTGATCAAATATTGACAACAAACTAAACACTGAAAAGTATATAAACTCCGACCATAGAGAACAAATTACCCACGGTGTAGTATAGCTGACTGGTGAGTTCCCATTTCTTAAGATCATTTGAATTTGAAATCTTTACATTTGTATTGATATTTTCACCAATAATAAATACAATAAGTATTCGATATCATGCATTTTTATACAGGTACTGAGATGAGGCTGCTCTTAGGTTTTTTCATCGCTTTGGGGGTGTTTCACCTTCCTGTCCAGGGTGATCACCATGGAGACCATGGTGTTCGTGACAAGGGCCATGGCGGCCATTCACATGAAAAAGGGCACAAGCATGAACATGGACACCATCACCATGAGAAACATGTCAACGGGAGTCTGAGGATATTCATGCAGAATGCTAATTTTGCTTTTGACCTGTACAAGCATATTACAGCCCAGCCTGACTCGCAGTCCAAAAATGTGTTCTTTTCACCCTTGAGCTTGTCGCTTGCCCTGGCTGCACTGTCTGTGGGGGCGCGAGGAGAGACACACCAGCAGCTTTTTAACGGCCTGGGTTTCAATGAGACGGACATCACACCACAGGAGATGAATGATGCCTTCCATGACATCCTGATGAATCTCAACCAGAAGAAGGGCGCAGATCTCTCTGTGGGCAGTGCCGTCTTTTTGGATGACAACTTCAAGCCTCGGCCTGAGTTCATGCAGGAACTGAAGCGTTTTTACCACTCTGAAGGATTTACAACTGATTTTACTGACAGTGTCAAGGCCACACATGCTGTGAATAATTACGTAAAAGAAAAAACCCATGGCAAAATAGCCGATTTGGTAGACAGTGTAGAACCTAGTACTCTAATGATTCTAATTAGTTACGTGTATTTCAAAGGTAAGTGGTTAAAGTGACTTTTCTATATTGATTGTGCTGGTGTAAATGCTGTGCTGTATCAATTTTCATCCATTCATCCATCCATCCAACTACTTATCCTAGGTCATTGGGCATGCTGAAATATATCTAAATCATAATATTCTGCGCTTATGTTTTGTCATCTCTCTCTGTTGAGGCCCAAAATGTTTGTGATGGTAACCTAAATTCTATTTGATTGTGTTGACAGGGAAATGGGACATTCCATTTGATCCTTCTAATACAGAGGACAGTGTTTTTCATGTAAATAAAACACACGATGTTCCTGTGAAAATGATGACTGAGTCAAACAGCTTCTATATTTACCATGATGAAGAGCATTCCACATACATTCTTCAGCTATTTTACAATGAATCCATGTCAATGATACTGATTCTCCCTGAAAATGGCTTGGAGGCCTTTGAGAAGGTATTCAATAGGAATCTTCTGGGAAAATGGCGCCGATCAATGAGAAAGATGTAAGTGTTGTTAACTATTTATAGTCTCTGTATGCTGTAGTACAACTAAGCATCCCTAAATGTTTAAATAATGAAAAATAATCTTCAAATCTGTAGGTTATATACGGTGTCGATTCCAAAATTTTCTATCAAGACATCATATTCACTGAAAGAAGTCATTGCTGATATGGGGATCACAGACATATTCAGCCACACTGCCAACTTTTCAGGAATCTCAGATGATCAACTGTCAGTATCAAAGGTAAGAGTGAACTGGAAAGTCGGAAAGTTTTAGGCACTTTACATTCAAATATTCTAATTCAGTCCAAATATTCATATACTTGGTAAAATTGTTTTATGTTATCGCTCTAATACTGCACTCACGCAACATTTTCTCCCACTGTAATATTTGTTTGTTACCAGAGATGGACAGTTCAGCTCTAGAAGGTAAAATTCCTGACCATGATTTTGTTTCAACCAGCCAGATCAGTATAAAGAATCACAGTCACAACTGGTTGGTTGAAACAAAATCTTGGTCTGGATTTTTACTTCTGGACCGGAACTATCCACCTCTGTTTGTTACTTAATTATTAATGGTCAATGCCTAACCTTAATGTAAAACTCATTTCAGATTCTTCAAAAGGCCACTTTAGATGTTGATGAGGAAGGATCTACAGCAACCGCAGCAACATCCATACACCTTATACGGGGCTCAGGATTAATTCCAACACATAGCCTGAGGTTTGATCATCCTTTTGTTGCTATGATAATCAACAATGATTCCAGGAGTATACTCTTCATGGGTAAAATTGTAGATCCCACAAAATAATAAGATGTGTTGTTTTTCTGGGCAGTCCTTTCACATCTTATTTCTTGTACGCATAAGTTGATTATATGATTTTTTCTACATTCCTTGTCGTCATGTAACAGATTTGTCCATCAAAGCCCTTGTAAAACCATTTAATTAATCTTTTCAAATAAAATAATAAAATGTGATCAGTGATTTGTTCTTCTGCTCAAGTCTCTGAGGATGACAGAGTTTACACTATCTGTACATTTTTCCGTCATTACAAGAGATGTAAATTCTCAATACAGTTCAATAAACTCCAAGCTAAATTAGGTACAGTTACCAAGATATTAGCCTATGCTATGTTTTGAATATTGTTCTGTGTGTGATCATATACGATTTCATACAAGCAAATAAATTATCTTTTTAATCAATAACAAATAAAACGTGACTAAGATATTACAAATATTTAATAATTTTTGATGCATTGCATAACTCTAAAAACACATTACATTAGTACGTATCCGGAAGACAAAGCCCATGCATTCAGAAATTTTACTGCAGATAGTAACTTTACTGCATAAAGTAATGCATCTTAGTTGGTTAAGTGTACAACTCCTTAATCATAATAATAATATAGGCATAATAATTGTTAGTAAGCTTATATTTCTTAGATGTGGCTTTGCCACAAAACTTTATGAAACATCATGGAGGAGAGAGAATAAAAAGGCCTGTTAAAGAATTTTCAATTTCAGAATGATACAAGAATGACTAGCTCTGAAGAAAACTGAGCTTTACAGTAGGTGCCAAAAAAGTGTCTACTCAAAGAAGCCCACTTCATGGCTGATTTAGGTCATGCAAAACAACACCCTAGGGATTCTGGAGCAATGTGAAAACTGGCGTTTTAAAATCAAAATACCACTCTTTAACCATAGAAATTATTTGTGACATCAGACCAGGTACATCACTCAAAGAACACCATCCCTGTTAAGTGGAGCTATAGTGGAGCTTAAATACACTTACTTATCAGATGCTTTTATCCAAAGTGACATACAATTGAGAAAACAAGGTTAGTCACTGGAGCAATTGGGGGTTAAAGGCCTTACTCAAGGGCCTGACAGTAAAATCATTCAGCCAACCACAGGATTACAACCGGCGACCTTATAATCACAGGCACATCAGAATCCTAACCAACTGAGCCTCAGATTACTCCCACAGAAGAACTTTGGACAATAAAAGATAGCTGTGTAGAGCCAAATATTAGGACTGCTTGATTATGGGAAAATTATTGCCATAATCAATTATTATTATTTTGGTCAATATTAAGATTACGGTTACTTAACACGATTACTCATTGACTTTGGAAATATCACGCATTTACTGAACTTTTAATAAAATGTGTCTTTTTAACAGTTTGTTTTCTTAACTCTATATACAATTCAACTAAGAAACAAAAAAAAGTGGCTGGAAAAGGGTGCACTGGATTAATAAGGCAAGACAAAATAGGTGCATCTTTGTGAAAGGAAATGAGGCACAATAGTGATTAGAGCTTGATTATTTTGTTTTGATAGTGGTTGGAAGCCAAAATTGACATTGAAATTAAAATTTGATTAATTGCCCAGCCCTACCAAATATAGAAAATATATTTGGAATAAAACCTGCTGCCCTCTGCCAAAACCGGTGAACTGGTGAAAGAATATCTTCAACATGGTACTTACCCAGGGTGCCCTGCCAAAGCAAATACTAAAGTTAGAAGTCCTGGCGTGGCCCAGTCCGAGCCCAGATTGCAATCTGATTGAAATTCTGTGAGGTAACTTGAAGAAAGCAGTTCAGAAACAGATGCCCTAAATCTGAGCCTGAACATATTTGTAAAGAGGAACTGGAAGATATTCCCATATCTAAGTGTGTTATGTTGATGGTCAGTGGGTTAAAAAGACCCACAGCAGTAATTCAAGGCAAAGGTACTTTTCCTGCATAAAGTCAAAGACCACTTTTGCTTTTGAAAAATCCACATGTAACCTTCTGCCTTTTTGCCTTGCCATGCATGTTATTTGGGCGTAACATTATATACAATACAAATAGAGTTATAAATATAAATATAGTTGACTGGTAGATTTCAAATCGCAACACTCTGTGAGTAACCAATATTATCTGCCTCGTATGAAAACCCCTTTTTTTTAAAAAAAAAAAAAATTGATATAATTTGGGCTTTTATTAATTACGTTTAATTGGTTCACATTCAGTTATTCTGGGTATTTTTTCATGACTATTCATCACTGCATTCTTAATAATGCTCCAAAAGTGCCCAGGTGACCCCACCAGTACCTCTGTACATGAAATGAACTACTAGTAACATCACAGGTACGAAATACAGTGCGCCCTCGAACTTCTAACAGTTTGCTGTTTGAACAACTTGAAACTTGAACAAAAATTTTGAGAAAAATTCGATTTGAAACTCAAACAAAAATTCGACACTCAAACATAAAATCACGTGGTCACCTTATCTTTCTCATTGGTCGTATGTGCTCCGTCACTTCTCTCGCAACTTTAGTTCTTTTTCATTTATTTGGGTTATTTTTGTATTATCTTTAATAATATCCATTCATAATGTCACCAAAGAAAGCTACGTGTCACGTCCAGCCCCGCCCTACCAGTCTATTCCCTGTGTTTCCCACAGGCCGGGCTGCTGATCAGCCACACCTGTAGCTCATTGTTGTTATGATACAAATGAAAAAGAAATCAGTACAAAATCAAGAAATCAGTACAGCAAAATCAATAAGTGGGAAAGTGCTACTTATTTTTTTCTTATTACTTACCAATATTATATTTTGAAATAGGTACTTATATTGGGTAAATTTGGGGGGTTGGAACGGATTAATTCAATTTTCATTATTTCTTATGGGGAAATTTAACTCGAAAGTCGAACAACTTAAAGTCGAACCGTCTCTAGGGACGGATTATGTTCGGTGCTCGAGGTTCGACGCGTTCGGCGTATTGACTGTAATACCGTGGCAGACCGCGTGAGTAGTAATGGCGCTGCAGAAAGCGGCTTCTCGTCGGCGGACGGTGCGGCGCTGGCTGCTTCCCTTTAAAACCGTCACTGGCGAATCATGCAGGAAATACGTACTCAGAACACAGAAGTGAGTCCAATGTGTAGCCGGCAGGGCGGTGAGCCATCGTTAACAACAAGCATGTGAGTACCTTAACTACTTAACTTGTAGTTTAAATATTAGTGTCTCCATTTTTAGATCGAAAGTGAACCATTGGCTATCGGAAGTATCCATAAATCAAACGTTTTTTAGACCTAAATACCTACAAACTGCGTGACAGCTGCGCGTGACTGCACTACGATAAAGAAGATACTATTTATCAACGCTGCAAGTAACCCAATGAATAGTTAATAAAAACCTAAAGATATTATTTTATGTTAAACTGGCTTATTTAACTAGGCGTGGGCCGTAGCGTTTCCCATAACGCCGCAAATGAAAGTCGTTTGTTATATGTGTAACGTGTGTGTATGTGTATATATATATATATATATATATATATACACAATATAGATTATATTGAAATTAATATTTATCTTAGCTTAATGAAGGGCGAATGTTCTGTTATGTAATTTTAAAAAGCAGGCAGGGCCGATGGTTAGTTTAGAGAGAGAACGCGATGCGGTAAGCAGACCTGTTGTTTTCAGGTGCATTGAACGCAGCCTGGAAATGTGACAGCTACTTCCATGACTATTGAAAGCCTCTCACATGACTGTATTAAAATGATACAAGCTTTTTATAGTAAGTGGCAATGTTTGTTACTTATGTAATTTTTATAATTGATTTATCTGTTTCTCTTTCTCAAAAGCGACATGAGATTTGGTGCTCTTCTCAACCACCATGAACTTCAAGCTCCTCTTCTTGTGGCTCCTGTACTTCGTCCAGGGTTTGCCACATGGTTTGCAGTCTTCACTTCTGCCTATCTACCTAAGATCCTCTGGCCTTTCTTTAACTAGAATCAGCCTAACTAAAGCACTTTACTTCCCATGGATACTCAAGGTACTGTGGGCGCCTCTTGTTGACCAGGTGGGCACTAAGAAGAGGTGGCTGATGGGTAGTACATCAGGACTGGCTTTGATGTGCCTGGCCAGCTCTGCCCTGTCTCCCGACAGCCACTTTCCCATGGTGGTTATGGTGTTGCTGGCCATGAACTTCCTTGCATCCGTGCAGGACATTGCTGTCGACGGCGTGGCGGTGCAGCTCCTGCAGCGGCAGGAGGAGGTGGGTTACGGCAACATGGTACAAGTCGTGGGCTACAAGATGGGTTCGGTGCTGGCCGGCGGTGGTTTGCTGGCTGTCATGGACGTCGTGGGCTGGAGTGCCATTTTCCAGGTGCTGAGCTGCATGTACTGTGTGGTTGTTCTGTACATTGTGAGGACTCCATTTCTGAACAAATACCAAAAGAACCCATGTGATGAGAAGAGGTGTCCAACTGGAGGACTCAACCCCTGGAACGTATGGAAGGAACTGATGACTGTGCCTGGCACTCCGTGGACTGTCATTTATGTCCTCATTTACAAACTAGGTAAGTCTATGAACTTCTGACATTTTCCCATTTTAATTGCCATAACATATAAAGTGCGTAAGTGTTATTTGAACAATAACTCATGGTTTGTTTCACAGTTTTAGTTTTCAGACTTTTTAATTCTCATTTTAACCACAAGGTGTAGCTGTTGCCATGCCTCAGTTTTTTTTCCTCACGCTGAGAAAGTTGCCTGAATGAAAACTAACTAAAGGGCATGGTCTACCAGTTCTGAATTTGCTGCTCTGGGTCATAGTTTCAGTAGTTTCAAAAGGATATAATTTCTCAATCCCCTTTTTAAAAAAAAAATTCTTCTGTGTGAACAGCTGTTTATAATCTGCGTCGAATAAACTAATAGCAGATCTTAGTGAATACTTGAATTAATATTAACATTTTCTGGTTGGCAGCAGAAGGGGATTATGTAAGGATTACAGTTTCTTTGTGTCTGCTGCATTTATAGAGATGAGAGTACACAAGTGCAGGTTTCTACAGTAGCGTTATTGTGTGTAATCGGATGAACCACGGACATTGACAGAACTAGACGTGACGTTTCAAATAACAGACACTTCCAATCTGTCCGGAGGTTCCTAATCGTTCATCAGCAACAATCATGTTTGAATATTTTAAATTATAAATCTATAATCTGCCCTTTTTAGGAAAAAATGTAGTCGAATAGGAGCTAACTTTTTGTTTGTGATTGAGCCAGTTTTATCCCACTGTCTTATCACACTGTATAGCTTGACTCAGGTTGATGCATTGGATACTCCAAGCTTCCTCTTCATTTATAATTCGTAATAATTGTGATCTCACAGATAGCGGAGCTGGATTGGACCAAGGGTGTAGGTTTTTTTTTTATTTTTTAATTTTTTAGTAATAACCAAATAGTCCTTCGCTCCCATTTGTCCCTGCCATTCTCGCAGATCTGATGCTTGAGCTTAATTAAAATACAGCCAGCTGTCACACGTATTAAACGATCTGGGACACCTGTGCCACTGACCCCCCCCCCCCCCCCCCCCCACCCCCCCCCGCCGGGAGCTGGGTGTGGGCTGGCGCGTGTTAGAAAGGCCGTGCGAG
>JAAGVU020000040.1:10947239-10991502 GCA_011763525.2 Mormyrus iriodes | reverse complement strand
CCCCCCCCCCCCCCCCCCCCCCCCCTTCCCCCACTGCGTGTCACCGACACCGCGGTAGTTGTCGTTAACTGAAAGAAAGCTCCATTCACTTATTGGTGCTTTGAATGTTTATTTTATGAAAAGGATTGACGCTGAGTTGTTTGACTTTGTTTTCACACCCCCCCGAAGCCTTTCCGGCTCTCTTATCGTGGGGGCGCGTGTGCGGGCGCCGGCACTGCTCTTGCCCGACGAGCATGCACGCGAGAACAAAGGGGCCCCCAGTTTCTTCTGCTATTTAAATATTATATGAGGCACCCTGCCTCAGATGAGACTAGTTCCATATAGCTCATTTCTGGATAAGTAATGGAGAAGTCTTGTTAGGCAAAACTAAACATCGGTGCTGAATTATTCAGAGAACGCTGAAAGTCAAAGGCAGTAGCGCTTTAGAGGGAATACATGTTTGGCTGAATAGGACGAGACGGCACTCATTTGCGGCCCTCGGCTTTCTTCCCGGCTCCTTCTACCAGCCGCAGATCCCTGTTTTCGTTGCCTTTGTTCGCTGTTTTCACATGCCATTAAGGTTGCCTCACCTGCCAATGAAAACTAGTCTAGAAGCTCACTGAAGCGCTGGGTAAGGATTTAAAAATGGGAACAGTTTTCTGACCTGGCCTACAGAAGTCGGAAGTGTGTGTCGTTTGCTCTCTGTGATTCGCTGAGCGCTGAGATGCCCATGATCGGGGTTTTGCTGGTTTCAGCACATCTGGTGGCCAGTTTAAGCATATCCAGCTGCTGTGACTGGAGTGTTTTTAACAATCTACTGCTGAATCCCAGATAGTGACTGCATTAATGAGATTGTTCCTCTCATATCATGTTATTGAAATATCTTGTTATACTCCACCCGATTGAAACCTTAAAATTCAGAACATCCCTTAGAATTGACATGGTAAATTCAAGATCGTCACTTCCTAACCAAATTTAAATATAGCATTTGGGTGTTTTAAATATTAATGTTTGCCATATTCATCAGATTTTCTTGGGTAATATGAAACTAGTGAAGGGAAGTCTGTTGCTTCAGGGCTCACATCTCTCTGAACCTAAAGCAGGGTTCCCCAATTGTGGTCCTGGAGGGCCCGTTTGCACCACAGTTTGCCGATTTCCCTGCTCAGACATACCTAATAATTCTGGTAATTAGCTGAGTAAGATATATTTGAGGAGGGAAATCTGCAAACTGTGCTGCATTCTGGCCCTCCAGGACTGGAATTGTGGAACCCTGACCTAAAACCTTTTCCCTCCCTGCCATCAGTGTGTCAAAAGGTGTTTTTTAACCAACATAGATTAACAGAGCTCTCCAATTTTGATTTTACCTTGTAGCAACCAAGTATGTCTCTTGCTCTCTCAGGTGCTGCCATACTGAGTTTGTGCATTCAGCATTTTCTGGGTGGACTCATCACTACTCTCACTTTTACCGCCATGATGCACTGCACACAGAAAGCAGAAGAAAGCATACAGGTATGGCTGTGAACCCGGGAAACAGACGGTGTGCAGTTAGATAAGGGACACGCCTGTAAGAGAAAAGGAAGCGGATGTAGGATAGGTGCCTAACACCCCTGTAAAACACAGAGCATGTTGGGTGGGAGCTAGGCTCAATCCCTTAACCATTTTAAACTGAATTTATTTCTAGAAAGAACTGAAGCTTTCAATCCGTTCCTGTGATTAATAAGCCAATTTGTTGTTCTTGGTATGAGTTGAATTTTATATCACATTCTTAACTCAGAGCTGCTTCACAGCTAGATATTACAGGAGATCACTTGAACAGTAACTTTTCTGGACCTTCTGGTAAGTCCCAGCCTGGCAAGAAATAGCCCAGCAGCACTTTGGATATTCAAAAGTAGTATTCAAAACCCTTCAGTCAGTGACATTTAGAAGTGTTTTAAATTAAAGATGGCAGAAAACACTTCATGTGCTTTTTTTTTGCACGTTTTAATGGGGGGGGGAGTAAGCATTGCCAGAATAAACTGCAGTTTAATCATAACACAGATGCATTTAACAAAATATTTCATGGGTAGTGCCCAGTGATCATAAGCC
This sequence comes from Mormyrus iriodes, assembly GCA_011763525.2. Classification (NCBI taxonomy): domain Eukaryota; kingdom Metazoa; phylum Chordata; class Actinopteri; order Osteoglossiformes; family Mormyridae; genus Mormyrus; species Mormyrus iriodes. Next base: position 10,989,438 of record JAAGVU020000040.1, on the reverse strand, counting down.
AATACTCTGTGGCACGTCCAGTCAGGGTCCTGCTAAATACTTTAAATTAGCCAGTGTACTCATACCAACGGGACTAGACTCTGACAGCTGAAACAGTATACAGAGCGACAGCTTGCTTTTTATATATTTCCAGTTTTGTGTGTTAGTTGGCGAGAGACTATTTACAATATTGCAGTGTGTCATTCCTTGTGAAATGTGTCGCGCTACCTATCCACGCTGAACTTTCGGACCGGCCTGCTCTTTGCTCACGTTGAGCATAATTGGTTGTGCTCATAATAGTTCTTTGGTTTTCTTTTCTTTTCCTTTTTGTCGTGACAGTGACGTCGTGTTATGGCGGGAGCTTTGCCACAACATCTAGGGCAGCTGTACAAGATTATGAAACAGTTATAATCCAAACCTCCACTAACGCTTTCCTGACTTTGTCTTTGCTAAGCTCCCCCTTTCCCCTCAGCTTTAGCTACTGACAACCTGCCCTCTGATTCCTGCTAATGGCTGTCCAGATGTCCCCATGCATGAGAACTTGTTTTCAAATGGTTTGTCTTATCATTGAAGGGGGTTAATGCAAAGAGACTTCCTCCCTCATCATGTTTCACCAGCTCTCAGTTGGATAATCAGTTTTTGCTTTTCAAAGCTGGTCTCTTTAGAGATCCTGTAGGCTTCACATGTTGCCTTTGGACTAGTTGCGTTTTATTCTTTTCCCTATCTTTAGAGCGCTAGATTGGGCAAATTCTAATAAATAACCAAACAAATCAGACTGGCCTCTTTGAAGTGTCTTTAGCTTGATTCTGTCCATGTTTTTTTTTTTTGTTTTCATTTCTTTCCACGTTTCCAATTAATTTCTAGCTTCTGTTCTTGTACATTTTCTTGTCCATGATTAGGGATGGTAATATTCACCGATTCTCATCAGCATACTGGCATAAGTTTACGATGCGATCGCCCTAATTAAAAAAAAAAAAAAAGTGTGTACCTCATACTATTTGGGATAAATTAGGGATACATCGTTTCTAACATTTGCATCAATAAAATCCAGTTTATTAAATAATGCTTAATGAGTTGCAGTACTTGAGACACAAATACGCAAATTCAAACTGGCCCTTTTATGATTTGCTGTTCGCTTAAGGAGCAAAAAAAATCAAGCAACCGATCAAACTAGCCATATTGAATTGAATAGCGTCATATTCTTTTGCATCACATCATATCGCATTGAATCGCATTATGTTGAGTCACATTGTGTCAATTCGCACTGCATCGCAATAGGGGTTAGTCATATTGTATCTCAATGTATTGAAATATGTATCACATCGACCTCAGTGATGGAGATACACATCCCTAAACATTATGCATGCAGCTCACATTTTTCATACTTTTCACATTCAGTTTTAATAGTTTCCTAATTACTCCATTGCCCCTTCCTATTCCCCTCACCATTCTTTGAGTAGCGATATGAAAAACGGATACCACGTGACACATTTGTATGTGTAACTTCCTGTCTCTTCCTTCTAATCTCCAGGCCACTCACTACAGCTTCCTGGCAACGCTGGAGGTGCTGGGGAAGCTGACCTTCAGCGCCCTGGCGGGATGGGTGGTGGACTGGCTGGGATTCCCAGTCAGCTTCCTTATCTTCTTGCTTCTGTCTGCTGCCGCCACGCTTCATGTCTACAAAGCCACGGAGAGGGGGGAGCTGAAGCACCCGACTAGCTAACACACTGTGGTTGGGGTGGGGTTGGACTAGATGGGGGGTGGAGGGTGGCGTTATCTGCTGAAGCTCTTCCTATTGGTGGCCTTCAATATGCTTCTGACACTTTGGGAGCATCCTGATTTTTATATTATTATTATTATTATTATTATTATTATTATTATTATTACTACTATTATTACTATTATTTATTTTTACTTTAAGCTGCATTTGGAATGAATAAAACTCTTTGGAGAGTTTTCTGTATTGTGGTTTGTGACAGACTGTTGGATTAGAGACTTAGAAGGCAGTTTGCGATTTATTACGTCTGTTTTCTAAAGGCTGAGAGAGCAAGGATGGCTCTCCCTTGCGTGCTGTGTGTATGTGTCACAGAAGGGATGCCAACTTCCCAGCCTGGCCTGCCGCTCCCCCGGGCCACACTGGCCCAGAGGGGGCTTCTCTGACAGCCTGTGGGTGAGACACCACATGGTTTACCCTTCTCTGACAGCACTGAGCCCCCGGCCCCAAAGCTTGGGAAGCCGTTAGGCTCCTGAAATACTGTGACTTTGAAATTTTGTTTGAGGACCCATACATGCTCAGTGCCGGTGCGTTCCGGATCCACTGTAACTTGCACCCCTTAATTCACCGATTCTGATAATCCTGTGATTATGGTGATGGCTCATCAATTTTAAAGCATGTTCTCAAGCTGCAGATAACCAATTAGTGAAGCGGGCAGCTGAGGAGTGCGCACACTGACTCCCACTCATTATTTTTACATTTTCACGCTCCATATCCCTGCTAATTCAAATGCTTTTGCTTGCTGTTTGCTGACAGTTAATCTCAATTTAACAACAACCACCCATAAACAGGTAGTTTTAATTCGGATGGCTAATATCGTTGAACTGTTTAAAAGTCAAACTGTTTTAGTACACGGTATTTTTGATGCAGTTATGCTCGTTTGCTCGGATGGTACATGTGCAATTCCAGTTCGTAAAATGGTTAAACAGCTCTTTCCCAGTAATGTATTGTTGGAAATTCCAAACCAAATTAATTAAGATTCTTTTTCTATATGTTATTTCTTAATAATTTAATATACCATTAAAGATGTTGCTTTGCAGAGTGGAATGCTCTCTGTCGTTTTGCCTTTTTTCCATGAAAAGTTTTGCTCTTCGCATCAGCAAAATAACTTTTGAAGGACGGAAACAACTGTGGTTAATTAAGGGGCAGCTGTGTTCATTTTCATGGCACCCAACCACCAGCTGCTGAATATAACTGACTGCCACATATCATTGTCGTTTGCACATTTACAGTTCTTAATCTCTTTCACTTCCACAGATAGGTTTATATACATCTTTTCATGCATGCATCTGCCTGGTCAATTTTATAACCGCATATACATAAACCGAACACACTAAGGAAAACTGTCTTTAACTTGAACTGATGTCTTTAGACCAAGGGAGAAAATCCCATGCGATTGGGGCTCTTTGCCTTTGAACAAGCATCTAGAACTGGATTCTGACCTGTATCCCTGAATGCACCAGGATACCTACAGAGGTTCTTTCCAGTCCTCTGGCTTTTTGATTTATATAGGCTTTTTTTAATACAATTTCAATTTTTATTCGTTTGAATTCCGTTTTAACATTGTGGTTTTATAATAACTTGTACCTTGTAATTCGTTATGCTAAGTGACATCATAAAGGCAGGTTTTCACCGCAACTGGCCGCCCTTTCGTTTCGATCAAATATACATCACATTAGAGTGGTTAGTCCTGCAGAAGCTGGGAAATGGTCAAATGGTCATAGTGTTCATGTAATATTTATTATGTACTTTTTAAAAACTTTGTACACTTGGATAGTTTAAGTCAGTCTAAACGGGAAAGTGAATCAGATGCCGGCAATGCTGCAGTGAAAATGTGTCCTGTGTGTTGGATAACCAGTGGGACAAGGAGGCTGACATTAACTGCAAATCTTTTTTCCTCAAGTTTTTGCAGGTTGACATCATCTGCTCTTCCTACCCTTCTATGACACGCCTCGTCATGCTGTCCTCAAATATAAATGCTATAGGAGTAGATCTGTATTGTATCAGCCTATTCTTCAGTATTGACCAAGCCCACTGATTTTTTTCAGAAGTTCCTGTGGTGGTTCTATATGGCTGCTGGTCATGTACAGAATAGGGAACAAGACACCATCTTCCATAACCACTAATCCAAAATGGCATTGCAGTTGAGCCTGGAGGCTGGTGACGCACAGGGCACAAGGCAGGGGATGCCAGTCCACACACAATGGGCACTTTTGAGACAATGATTTAGAATCGGAATACTTTTATTATCCCGCAGGAAATTGTTTAAATTGATTCTACTTACCAGGGCAAGAAATGCAGTGTGAGGTTAAAGTGCTACCTACTGAACCCCTGCACTGCCCTTTTGCTAATAATTACAATAAATCTATATTACATTTAAAGTGTTAATATTCTGTGTTATGCCCCGAAATCAGGTATTTGAAATCGGCTCATATGAGTTGCATAGTTCCACTTTTTTGCAAGTGTTTCTGAGTTTACAAATGCATTTTATTCAAACTGATATGGAAATATTTATCATTTTTTTTATAATGCATAAAATTAAATTTACAGGATTTTAGACTCTCTGAAAGATAACAATGGAAAATTCCATTTCTGATTATTTTATGCATGACAGACTTAGAGAACAAAGTGATTCGAACACGGAATACTGCATACAGTTAAAAGTGGTAATGTAAAACTTGTTGCTTTGTTCCATGGATTGACATGAATCATTATTTGAATGATGTCACTAGGGAATTTTACAGTTGCTGCCAGTTTTGTTCTGGATATTCATCTGGTGAGTGTTATTACGTAATTTATTTATGTAAGGTTTTCGTTGTCGTGTACGGACTGACAGGATGTTCTCCATGCGTGCATTTTTAGCTCCCAGATCTCTTCTGTCTCACATTGGCTACATGGCTAAAATGCGAGCCTGCACAGAAGCAGTCAGTAATCCAACGCAAGCCATTTTGAGCCTTGCTGCAATGGGAAGGGTCCTTAATTCAGATATTGCCAGGAGATTTAATACTGCGGTCACGAGACCCACAACACTGAATGCTATAACAGGAAGGACCAAGAAAAAAAAAAAACAAAACAAACACCAGGCTTCTATCTGATAAACGGATTAACGGATATGGTAAAATGGCTCCCTTTGCCGAGTCTTTGCCTTATACTGTATTTGGTTTCTATTGTGGAAATGCAGAGATTGCAACATGTTTCTAACCATGCAAACAAAAGTGTTTTGTCAGCGCCTGAAGGAAAAGGTGTCGGTTTTTAAGTTGGCTTTGTGTTGAGGCCTGCAGAATGGGCTGCTGGACCCTTTGTCTTTATGGGAAACTCTCGGCGACGGTGCTGGGTGACCGTAGCACCTAGGCATTGGGTGTCTGTGCTTCCTCTCCTGATATTCAGACTTTTGTCAGCGCACGGAAAAAGAAATGCCGGCATGTTTCCAGATCAGATCTATTTTCAAGTTCTGCTCTTTCCATCTCCTCCTCTTTTCTTCTTTACTGTGTCCCCCCCCTCTTTATTTGTTTTTGTTAAACTTTCCAGGACAGACCGTGTTCATGATACTATTTAAAAACATTAAAAGTCACTCCACACTCTGCTGCTTGGCACCGGGTGCATTGTGCGAGCTTTGAGGAAGCGCACAGTCTGTATCATTGTAGCTCGTCATGTTGTGCAGGATTTTGAGGATCAGGTTTTATTTTTTTCTTGTGATACAATAACTTGAATAAAAACACCTTTTCCTTCCCTTAAAAGTAGTTGCACTCAAAACAAAAAGTGTCTTATTCTGCCTGACTGTGTCTGGAGGAAACATTTGTAGAGAGCATACTTTAATGTAGCAGAAGACATAAAAAAAAAAAATCATGTATGTTATATTTGTGCGTGTTCACAGTATCAGTTTCATAGGCTATTTGCAGAAAACGACAGCTTTGTTCTAAACTCCACGCAGACAGCAGAATTTACTATGGCAAACAGTAGATTCATTTTACCCTCCTGCTTATTGTATTAAAGGCTTTAATTGAATTTTTTTGTTTTACGAGTGTAGGTCAAATTCAAGCAATAGCGTATTTGCTTATCAAAAGAAACCCTGAACCAGCTGCCAAAATATTTACAGTATTTTCAGTTCAGTTCAGATTCAGCAAAATGTCATGACAGATATTTTGACATTTTATGACAGTTGGAAAAAAATAAGTTTTGTAATCTTGTAAATCATTGATCTGAGGTTTAAGGTTTTGATTACGATGTAAACTGGGGAACCAAAGAAACCATATTTGATAATAATAACAAAATGTAAAGTGGCTAAGCAGTGGTGGGCTGGAAGGAAGCACTGGCATAGTTACGAAACGCACACACTGACTTTCAAGCAACAGAGATGTGACATGGGCCTGAGGTGCAAAGTTCCTGGGACACCAGTCTATGGCTAGTCTGGAAATATCAGAACTGCATGTCTTTGTTAGCAAACCTGGAGAACACCTGCAAAACCCACAATCTATCATCTAATCTATATGAGTTTGTTTGAAAATTATTTAGTTCAGTGATATTTACATGTGTATTTACATATGTGCAGTGATTTTTTTTTGGTAATTGTAAGTAGAATTACATAAATGTTTTATCTCTGCATTCAAATGATGCTTTGATTCTTGGAATATTTTTAAAGACTTCTTAGACTGTAATGTAAAATGAATGCACCTTTACTGCATTCTCTGAAATGTTTCTTTATATGCCATATGTAATAATCATCATTTGACTCAAACATTCCTGACAACCTTTTCAAAAATTATGTTGCCCGAGCTGTGATTTTACACTACTGTCAGACAAACTGTGACTTATAGCCAATTACAACTGTGTCACAGCAATATATAGCAGCATCCAAAGTTCTCACAGGAGACTGAATGAAGTTATTTGTCTTCTTGACCACAAAAACATGGTAATATGATTTTGTAACTGCTACCCTTGTCACTTTGTATTTCAGGAATATTTAGATCAGCAGCATATATCTTAGACGAAGGGTTTTGGGATAAGTAAACTATATCTTTTTGCACCAAAATCTCAGTTAAAGTAATTGTTGAAGCATGTACTTAAATTCTGTTACTTCACATTTTCTTTTTAGCAAATACTTTTGGAGGAATGGAAATGATATCACAAAGGAGGACAGGGCAAAGAACTACAAATGCATTATTTTAGTAGAAGAGTCGAATCATTATAGGTAGTGCAATATAATCTATACATGCAACAAAAAAGAGAGAGCAAGAAAATTGATACTGCATATTACTGACTTAGTATATGTGTTGTTGAAGTTTTTGGCCAAGGGCTGTCCAGTTCCTAGATAACACACTGCTCTCTATATTGAGGATTGCATGCATCAATTTTAAGTTTAAGTTTTTTTTTTTCTTCAAGTAAATGTTTTCTTTTATGTTACCTTTTTTTCCAGTTCTTTTTTATTGATTTGTCTATCTCTATTATAGACTATGAAGCCTTGGTCTGCAAATACTATGTAAGTATGAGTAGAGATTCATGAATTAAATATGCTAGTTGATCTTTTATATAAATTGGGGGGAAATGTTTAATCATGGCAGATGTTTGTATTTCCTGCAGTTCATTCCTCTTGAGGAGATTTGTTGAGTGTCTCCCAACTTCTCATTAGTGCCTGGGGTTCACCAGTGACACATCCACTGAGTAACTGCGCACATAATGTGACCAGTGTTTTTACCCCAAAGCAATGCCTCACTCAATTTTTTTCTTGCTGTGCTCCCTGCTTTTATATAATGTTTTTATTAATTCTCATAACACCATATTTGCAATGAGTTAACAACTTAATTAAATGAAAAAAGCAAGGAATATTTCCTGATTACATACAGGAATATTTTTTGATTATATCCTGATTTGTTTGTATTATAATATATGTAATATTTTGTTATTTATGATTGTGATAACTTGAAGTTAATCTTGAGGATAATAAGATTGATTTTGCTGATGATAGTGATGCTTTAGACACATGTGGGGCGAAGAAGGAAGAAGATGATGAGGATGATGGCCATTGTAATTTGTCTTCTGGCTGAAAGCAAGTACCAAAGAGCCAAGGTTTGAAATGAAGTGTGAGGAAAAATGAGTCCACCCTGGCTGGCCACTGACACAAGGCAATGTGACAAGCTGCCAAGTCATATGCTCTGCTTAGTGAATCACTGCTTCCATGGCTTCTCAATGGGTTTCTGTTGGGCTGCTTGGGACTGTCTAGCTGTGGCAAAATACCACTCTAGGTCTGCATGTTCTTCGATGCTGTGAATTTCAGTGTTTGTCTGAAGGAATTGTTCCTGACAGGTTCATGTGAGATGCTAAAGGTCAGTACCCAGTGTATACCTGACCACGGTGCACACTATAATTCTGTGTATCCTACTAGATGCTGGCTTTGCCTTGTTTTTGATGGCATTCAGTCTTCAGCATCATATTTTCCTTTTCCAAGGTCAAGAGGGAATCATTATTCAGTCTCTTGTGCTCGTGCCAGTGACATATAGATGTACTCAAAAGTTCATTTATTTAAATCCCAGAAGATTTAAAATTGATTAAATACGTTGGGCTCAAAGGATGTGGGTATGTTGGTTGACGAGGTAGAGGGCAATGCATGCTAGAGAAACACAAATATGGAATCTTCTGAGCTTATTGAGCCACTCTGATACAATAACACAGTAATTTATGTCCATGCATGTATACACATTATTATCCCATATATAAAAAAGACGCTTGTTTTTCTTTGCAATCCAATTAGATGAATAATTCAGTTATGAATGTGCAGTGATAATATATTCGAAGCATCTGCCATCTCCATATTACTAATGCAAATGAGAACAAACAAAAAATGAACAACGCTTTCATACAGGAAACGACAAATACATGTCTTTAGCACTGTTAGCCTTTTTAGTCTCTCATCTCCATACTTCTGTAAGAGCCCTTTCCACCATTTAAAGAGGTGCTCATTGCACATTTTGCCAGTGGAGGTCATTGCGTTGACTAATCCATGCTCAAGCACATAACCATAAAGCAGTCCCACCTTCCCAAGCAGGATCAACCCCATTAATCCTTTGAATCCTGTCATATCACAGAGCTAAACTCAGGTGAGACAGGCACAATTGGACCATCAGGCTGACTGGGAAGACAAATCAGACCAGTGAAGTGAACATCATGTGTTGGACACAAGCTCATCTTGAAGGGCCATGTAGAACTATCAATCTGGAAAGGTACCTTCCTCATGGTCAGTGTTGGGTTAAATCCCGATACAGCAGGACATCTCTGTAAGAAGAGTACACGACACTGTAACCTGGCTCACAAACATCCCATAATATCCTTCAAGAGTCATTCATTTTTATAAACGAAACAATTACTATTGATCTATATTTTACATTTAGATTATCTCTACTTCCATGCAATGTACAAACCACATTGTGGATCATTATTAAACTGACTGTAAGTGGACACGAAAATCTGATCCTGTCATATGCTGGACAAAAGAGTACCATAGAAATCACAGAAATCATAAGGAATTTCCCACAGCATCTGTTATTGACACATAAGGGCAAAGTGTAAGCTGGATTTCGGAAATGCAAGGCTGATGTGAAAAAGACTGTACTTAACACTACCTGATATTACAGAGTCTACAGCAAAACCAGGTGGAAAACCTTCAGCCATCTATCTAGGTTCAAACATAATGAGGTTCTCATCTGCTGTGGTTTATAGTGATGAGAAACTGCCAGTATGCTATATTGGTTAATTGCATTTGGGGCATCAGAATGTCAAGCATGTTATACTTACGTTGTTCTATAGAGACAAAAGGTGATGAAAGGGAACGTTTTAATGACACCTTCTCTCAAAGAAATGTCCAGAAAAAAACATTCTGTTAAATTTTCAAATGTACTTGCAGGTAAAACATTCAGACACCAGATATTCTCACCCTATTTTCACCTGTAAATTCACAAATTTATTAAAGGGACTTACAGTATAAGGCAACTTTAAGTGAGGCATAGACGTAATTTGCTTTAAATGAAGTAATAAAGTACAACAAACAGAATTTTATCTGACCTTATCAGTATTTTATCTTTTATCCTAACTTTTTAACGATAATTTGAGTCTCATAATGTTTTAAAGAGATACATATAATGTTTTTTTTCTGTGTTACAGGTTGTCAAAGGTGCAAGGTGCAAAACTAAAAAAGAAAAATCACAAATAATTTAAAAGCAGAAATCATTCTCCAGCAACCAGTCTAATTTCCTTCAAATAAGACAATAAATAATATCTTACGAAATAAGTACAGATGAGCAGAACTCTCATTATGTCAGTTTTTACATTCTAGAAGTGTTTTCTTTGCAACAATTAAACAGACTCTGGTATCTGGGATCTATAACACGCCTATCAGTTTAAGGAAAAATGAAATTAAATTACTGAAGCCGGATATAAAAATGTTCAATTTGCATGTACCTGTTGATTGTGACAGGTTTTCTTATTTCATAGGCCCTTCTTCGTTTTTTTTTTTTTGTCATATTGCACTCCAATAACGGTCTTTGTGCTAAAATGCAGTGCTGTTTTATTCTGTTCTGCATGATCTACACCTGGGTCCTGGGTGGCTGTTTTTTGCCCAATCTGTCCAAGCATAGGCACAATTAAAATGACTTTTTTCTTAAGACTTTCTCCCTAACAACTCTTCCTGCTTCCAGTCTGAGATACTTGTCCGAATAGTACAAGTATTGTTTACATAGATGAAAACCGCGAGGATCCTCAGAGAGAAGGAACAAGGCCCCTGTTGACTGCTTCGCAACCTGGCTGCAAAGAGCCAAGGCCCACAGCAAGGCTTGTGATTTACACAATGGCCTTTCAATGCTGAATGCTGTACGCTGGTTTCAGACCAGTCTGCTTGTCATTGTCTCTGTTGACACGCAGCCAAACTGCTAATCTGAGATCAGATAGGCCTCCCCACAGAGCAGGGGCGGTTCTGCTGTTCATTGAGACCGAAGGTGGGAAATTGGATTTGGGGAAATCAATGGCGCGACAGGTGACCGCGCTCACAGCGGCCTGACACCGCCAAAGAGAAAGGAAAGTGATGACGGAGGGGAATCTGAGCGGGAAGGATTACCTTACAAACTTGCTGCAATCTTAGTAAGTGCTGTTGTGCAATCATGGATGCGCTAACCCAGGGGTTATTATTCCCAGTAATACAACAGTAGTGTTTAAACTTCTGCCTTTGACATGCCTTGTGTAATGTAATATGAGGACTTATCTCCGTCCACATGCAAAACTCCAAGATCAAATCAATAAAACTGTGATAAGGAAAGAAGACAAGCCTTTTGCAGATGTCCCTCCTATGTGTATGTACATTTAGGATATAATTCATGCATATGTATTGGTGATTTTTTTCACATAATGTATTATATATACAGAAATACAATACTCTCTGAAAGTCTTGGGACACCTGCTTAATTCAGTATTTTTTTTTTACTTTTTTATATATATGTTTAATTTTTTTGTTTACAAAACATATATACCACATTAGAAACAACCAGTAGTTTTAAGTAAAACATTCATTTCACACAGTAAGAAATGGAAACCCAAATTATAGTTAAAAGTTCATTAACAAGCAGCCTCATTGGGTGCTTTTTAATTAGCCTCACCTTTGCAATAATATAAAATATACAATATACAAAATATACAATAAAATGTATATATCCGTTTTGCATTAACTTGTCTTGTTACAAAGGAAACAATCAGGACAGTTGTAACACATGCAAAAGGTCTTTTTTTGCTTCCCTCCTTAAAAGGAAAATGGGTTTGCAGATTGTATTACAGATAGTGCTTACAGTTGGGGCAGGTACAAATTATGTACTTAGGAATTTAAATGGAGCAGATTGGGACAGAGGTGTGCAGTTAGGCTCTGACTGGAAACTTCCTCTGCCATTACATATTACTTTGACTCCTTAAAACAATTCACTCTTTCTTTTTTCTTCACTCCTCTTTTGAAAATGTGCATGGGTGATGCAGTCAACACAATTTGTGTCAGTCACTGAATTGCCCCTGCCAGAAATGTTATTAAAAGTAAACCATTTTAATACAGGTCTTCAGTCTGATACAACAAGTGAGTGACATTCATATCAGAGACAAACAGCAGACTTCACACACACTTCAGTCAAGTTGAATTCTCCAGTTCCCATTTTGTAGCACCCTTTCCTGGGAAATGCACACTCACAGCACAAACATTGATATCGGGGGAGGACTTGTAGTTCAGGGTTCCCCAGTTCCGGTCCTAACCTGGTAATTAGCTGAGTTACTAGATTTCCCTGCTTAAACACTTCTAAGTGTCGGATTCTGGCTCTCCAGAATCAGCATTGGGGAAACCCTGTGGTAGACCTTGTACAGAGAACCTGTATCTTCTGCCAGTCAATTTTTTTCAGATGATTATTGACTGAATTATTGTATCAAGACTCAAAATTATTTGCAAAAATCAACATAATATTTTGTGCCAAAAACCAAATGCATCCAAATGATTGTCTCTAAACAGATATCATATGTCTGCCTGAACTAAGTAGTTATAGTCTGCCCAGATGAGCTGTACAATGTGTTATATAAATGTCAAATTTTCCTGAAAGGATGTAGTACGTAAGACTATTTATAGGCAATGGTTATAATATAGGAGGTCCAAGGCAATGTTTCTGAGGTCATCAGCCATGACCCTACAGCAGGGGTGGGCAATCATACACGCAAAAGGCCAGTGTGTATGCAGGTTTTTTGGCTAACCTTTAGGTCAGCTGTTCAAATCCAGGCATGAGCACTCTTCAGCCAATCAGTCCTCTATTTAGTAATCTAATTAGGTAGTTGAAGCGAAAACCCGCATACCCAATGGCCCTTTCTGGATAAGATTGCCCACGCCTGCCCTACAGGCTTTCCCAGTTAATAAAGATGAAGCAGAGGCCTTGTTGGCTTACACAATTTGTGAGGGTTCATTTAAAGGGTCAGCTGGGTGGTTTGAGAATGGAGCATTGCTGGAGAAATGCTGGAAGCTGGAATCCTTTTATATGTGCAGGCCTTAAGGTTTTCTGTGTTTCTTTGCGTCTTGTCCCCACTTTATTTTGTTTAGCAGAACACAAATTCCCTGCACCTTTATCCTGCCCCAAGGCAACATGTTTACCAATAACCACAGAATGAATTTATTCAAATATCATGTGACTTAGAGATACCTATTGGACAATCTTTGGAAATCTTGGTGATACACGATTATAGACAAAGTAATCAAGGTTAGTTTGAGGAGGTAATCCCTACATTTTGCTCTCAAAGAGGAATGCAGACAACTTGTCTCTTGGATGTCAATGTTGTGATAGATTAGACAAATTAAATAAACATTAATAATGAACATAGGTGCTCATTATGGTGCCTCTACAGTGCTGTTGGCAATAAACTCTGTAATAAACTCTATAATGGCTTTATTAATATTGATTTTAAAAAGCCAACTCTATAATAAAATAATAAAATAAACTCTTTTGAACAGTGTTCTGGCAGTGATGGACTGTTTAATTAGTGTAATCGTAGAGTTTGAAGACCAAGTGAACCATTGTATTTGGTCAGATTGACATTTATGGGTGTCAAGTTTACAGATTGGATGAAATCTGATAGCACTTAATTATCTATCAGCGTACTTATAAATTGTGCTTAGGCCTATACTATATATTGTATGCATATTGCCATTTAATGATGTATCAATATTATACACTCAGTGACAAAAAAAGTTAAGCACCCCGTAGTAATGGTCTGATTTGGATGTAATTTGGTACACGTGCAGACCAGTGATGGGTATGTAAATGATTTGATTTGCAAGGAGCTGGCACATCTAGTCACCAGAAACAGAGGATGCCTCATAGACGCATTAGACAGCATTACCAGCACTTGATGAACTTTGATAGGGGTCGCATTGTGGGTTTGCATGAGCCCGGGTGATTGTATCATGCAATTGCTGGCATGTGGGGCGTGCAGCGGTGATAGTCACCTGATGTTTATGGGTATGTGAGGGCACCCACACAAGTCATGAAGGTTCCGTTTGCGCAAAACAGACCACACCAAGGGAGGATCGTCATATTGTGCACCAAGCATTACAGAACCCCATGACATCTGCGCCTGACACAGGTATTGGACTCTCTACAACACCCAATGTCATTCAGCACCATGTCTTGACAGCTGTCATCAGCTGGACTATGGGTTCAACATCCCATTCGTAGGCTGCCATTAACACCAGCGCAGAGACGGTTGCGTTTGGAGTGGTGCCTTAACTGGGAGGCATGGACTGATGACGAGTGAAGTCGTACCATGTTCAGCTATGAATTTCAATTCTGCATTACCATGGATGACTGTCGTGTGCGTGTATGGCGGCAATGAAGCGAGAGGACCAATCCTGCCAATGTTGTATAGAGACACACAGGCATTACTCCTGGCATCATGGTGTGGGGAGCCATAGGGTATGACTTCAGGTCATCTCTGGGAGTGATTTGGGGGTCCCCAATGGCACAGTGCTATGTCAGTGACATTTTGTTTCCACATGTCTTACCCCTCCTGAGACGGTTCCCTGGTACAGTCTTTCAACAAGACAATACCTGTCCACCCATGGCACATGTGTCTATGGACTGCCTGTGTCATGTTGAGGATCTCCCGTGGCTAGCCAGGTCCCCCAATCTTTCCCCAATCGAACATGTGTGGGATCAGTCCGGGCATCAACTCAGATCCAGTGCCAATCTGCAGGATCTCGAGGGCCAGTGAGTGACAACAGCTGTCGGCTGACATGCCGCAGGAGAGGATACAATTGCTGTACGACTCCCTTCCGCACCGTATCGACACATGTATCCAGGCCTGGGGGGGTGCCACACCCTACTGACACGAGACCAGCAGAGTGCCCATACTGCCAACTCTGTTGTCCGATATTATAAACATTGCGATACAGTCGCATGACATTTCTCCATTTAATTTTCACCCCTCTGTCTGGGTGCTTTACTTTTTGTGTCACTGAGTATATTTGGTTTTCTGTGAAACAATGCTTTTCTCCTCTATAACACTGTGAAATTATCATCACCATCTTTTTAATGTATTTCATTTGTCTTATAATCCTGTTTTGTGGTCCCAGTGTCTTCAGCTACAGTTGCATTATACATGGGCAAATCTTATTTATTGATTTATTATGTTTTAAAGAATCCTTCAATGCAATATTGTATCATTGCCAATTGGCCACTATAGTTCCACTATATGCTATAAAAACTGAATATGTTGGAAAATAAAAAAGACTAATGAAAGATCTTGTTGCAGAGAACCAAAGTGAAAAAATAAGTAACGACTTCATCCCGTGTGTGGGCATAACACTGGTCTTAATTAATCACTAAAAACAGAAGGAAAATTATATTATACTTAAATTTACAGTAAAACATTTAACTTTACACAAAACAAAACATTATTTTCTAGGTTAGCAGTGTGCCAAATGTTCTTAATTTATTACTCATTAGCTGTAATGTTCTTGGTTAATAGTAAAGCAATAATTTGTTGCCTTTATTTCTTATCCCAAAGAGTCAGATCCTTTCTGCAGGGCCGAATCTAGGGGTCCTACCTACAGCATAAAATGCTGCTATAACGATCTTATCTGTAAATATGAGTCATAAAGCTGCCTGGTTCGAATGCACATCCTTTCAGCCTATTCAACTGATAAAACCTTCTGTGATTTGATCTAGGGAGCCTTTACATCAGTGCACATAATCGTTTTAATAGGATTCACTTGTTTCCATTGCACCCGTGTTTTTACATTAACTGGAATGACTGTCATTTGCTTTCAGCTGATGTCCCCAGGCTGGGAGTTCATGTCTGGTGGAATAGGTTATTTTCTTGCAGGACCCTCTGTGATTATAGTTGTTTGGTATTGAAACTTTTTCTTCCAAAGGGTGTTTTAGAAGGCTAAGCATACAAATATTTGAACGGTAGGTTAATTACTTAGTCTCTTTTAGATTCTTTTTCTTAAAAATGCAAAGGGTTTGGACATTCCTAAACGTAAATTTGAGATGCTCACCCTAACATTAGGTCAATGTGTATTGTTTGTGGAAAACAAAAGGATAAATGTGATGTCATGTCTAGACTAAATGCAAATGAATGCGGAGGATATCTTGAAAGCAGGCACGTATTCCACAGGCTGAGGGGGAAAAAAAATAAATCTCCACAAAATAAAAATTAATCTGAATCAGCTCTAATCCGCAATTATTCATCTGATTACCCATGGCTGTCGCTAACTGCGGGAGCTCGGGCGTCCATCTGCGAACGTTAGAGTTCGGTTTGATGTAACCCCATCGCTGGGCCCGAAGCTGAGTAATGTAGCACACAGCTGTCATGGATATGTCTGTAAGCACCCCCCGCCCTGCCCTGCCATGCTTCAGGGCACCTCGGGAATAGAAAGCATACATTAGTGCCAGTTTACTGTAACGTCCTGAAAACTTTCATACTGGCAAAGTTAAAACAAATATTACGTGAGGAGTCGTGATCACAGCCAACATGCACCTGTTTTTTTCCATTTGTACAATTAAGATAAATAGCAATAAAATCAAGCGGAGAACAACTGGACAGCTGAACCTCTGTAATTCAGTAGCAGACAATGTTAAATCTGTGATTAAATGTTTAATAATAATGAGGATTGATAATAAGGATGTCTAAGTATTTTTTATTCATTCTGATATGTGACCTTGTCAGGTGTTTTATTGACTTGTCACTTACCTTATCAAGTAAAGTAAAATGTATAAAACATCAGGGGAGTTTAGTAATATGGAGTTCATGCAAACATACAAGAATTTTGTGAGTCTAATGTGAGGCTGATATGGAGGTGTGGGCAGAATTATTGACTTGTACGCAAAGTGGTGCATGAACTATTCTTGGATCCACCCAAAAGTAAAAAGACCCAACAGCCCAACTGCGCTGGAGTCTTTGCCAAGTGTCCAAAAACTTTCCATTAATGTACATACTGTCCTGACTCAACCTCATCAGGCTTACATATGAAAAAAAGGAAAAAAAAACTCTAAAAAATTTTCTCTGTGCATTGTTTCCTGACTTTGACGCCTCATGATAATACCAGAAATAGTTTCCTTTTCTTCTGCTACTCAGGGGAATTTCAGGCTGACCATCCGCCAAATCTCGTGGAGCTATATTCTCAAGGCCCCTTTCGTAATAAAACTCTCTATTCATAAACTGGTTAGAGAATTACATGTCTAGCTAGCCAGATCATGTCTCCTGAAATGTACATAATGAACCCAATGTGTTTATTGGCTTCCATTCCACAATTATTGGTAACAATGATTGTGCGTCAAAAAATTAAGTAAACAACTTTTTGATTGGTGATCATCATTAATATTAACAATGACTTGAATAATAATGACTTTTCTTTGCCGTTCTTTCCCTTTTGAGTAGATTCAGGTTTCCCTAGATTCTGTAGGTCACTGGAGGTTTATGCCCCTGACACATTTATTTTGGAATTTATACATACTTTGACATAATTACTTTGAAAATTGACAGTGATTAAAAAAAAACCCTTTCCAGATGTTACAAATCTGGAATGGTCCCCTGTTTTCCAACTGATAAAATATCGCCCCCAAAAGAAAGTAGCTTTGAGTACAGATAAAACAGAACCAGTTTTAGAACATATGGCCATATGGCACGTTACTTATTTGGGATTGAAAGGATGCTTCCTTTGTGTCCTGAGTGGTTGCTTATGTTATCGATAAAGTTAACATTGTGCTTTATATTAATTTTGAAAAGCCAATGTGATTCAGTAGCTCTGTACGTTCATCGTTCAATCACTGGTAATTTTCAGGCTACAACATTTCTGGAACCACATGTAAATACCACAGAAAAAAAAACAGGGCAGGATTCAAACCCCCTGACTTTGTAGAAATGTGGCAACCCTTCTTCCCTCTTAGCCACTGTGGATTCTGTGGAGCCAACTGTTAAATTAATCTTTAATGTTCAGGTTTAAGTTCTTTGTGTATATTGGTGACTTCTTTCTGCATTAATGTTGATTTCCTTGCCTATCCCAAAATCTTGCAGTTAACGTGAATGTGTGACTATATATATTCCTTACTGTGCATGCTGGTGATTCCAGCTCTGTACATCACACTACCCAAGATTTGCTTGCAATTCAACATGATTCTAATTGGATGATTGAGTACACATAGATGAATGTGTGATTGAATTACTCATTTAAATGAATAAAAATGGTGTGTTAGCTCTTTACAATGACAGGAGAGATCTGGAAATTTTGCATGCTATATAAAGTTCAATAAAAATGTGGATGGATTCATCAACTATGATCACACCTGATAAATTTGCCCTTTCAAAACACATATTTAGTTCTCCTTTTTCTTGTAAGGTTTGTGTTGATATAAGTCAGGAGGAATGTTGAAATCTGAAGTTGCTTACGTGGCAGAAAATCCTTCTGAATTCCTTGGTTCTATTGGTCAAGTGAGTTCCAGATGGTCGTCATCATTTCATATCTGCTTGCACAGAATAGCAATAATCAAACATACAAGGCATATGTCCTGGACAGCAGGAATCATCATGTGTAACAAATGAGAGCAATTTAACCCTTGTGTATTTTATTTCTTCCGTTCTAAATTCTAGAATCTATAGAATTTAACCTCATTTTGAAAATGGACTGAGGTAACTTCTCAGAAGAGTAAAAAATAATCAGAAAGGGCCAAATTATGGTATAGATCTGCTATGCTAAAAGGTAGTGTAAACTGAAAGTCCAGTGACTACCTCCCAAAAGCAGAGATTCAGACTTCAGACTTTCATACTCTGGCTCCGGATTTCTCCAGGATTTGCCTTTCCGGTTATGTTGTTTTTAATATTACTGGGGACATATTTGGTGTTGTTTATACAGCAAACTGGGAAATAGTATTGACATCATCGTTACTTTAAAAAAAATTGTTTCATTATATATATTTAGCTCCATGTAAATTCAAGAATTTTAAAACCTGTACAAAAAACATATTTCTATGCAATTTTCCATTTTCACGACAGAGGAAGAGAAGACAGTTAGATGAATCAGAGATTGCCAGGGTGTGGTAGAGTCTGTCTGCCTGCCTGCCTGTCATTCTGGTGTTGGCTTATATGGGGGCAATATGAGAATAGCAGGGAAGCCTACTCACAGTCATATTGGTGCATTATCGTTAGTGGGGTTAGGCTCAATTTGAGCAGTGGATTATCTTCAATTGAAGCGTTTTAATAAGATGGAGGAATGGAGGCAGGCAAAAGAAGAAGCGAAAACAGTCTTCTTTACAGTGCACCCCCTTCCCCTCATCTCCCCGCCCCCTCCCCGCAGCTCCCCATCCTCCTCATCATCGCACTCATATGGGAGGCTGCTGTCATTGGTGCGGCCCATCCTCTCTCTGAAGCCCCTAACTGTTTGTGACAGCTAGCAGCTCATTAAGAGACAGTCATTTTGTTTCCATGTCCGTCAGCTCCCAGGAACCCATGTGGGATGAATGGTCCGAAACAATACTTCCATTTGTTAGGACATGGTCTCTCCTCTGTACTCGAAGAGACAGTCAAGCCTCACCACATTCATTGACACAAAGACATAATTAGTCAAATGGGCAAATGGCACAAGAAATTGTTTCTTGTACATTCTGTGATGGTTGGAGGTTTCCATAGAAACTAAATTTCATTTTTTGTTTGTCATTATGGCTGAAGTAGTGGGGACTAGAGATGATGCCCCCAGGCTCACTTACACAGAGACAGTTTAAATACTCAGATTTATGCCTATTTTAATACAATGAAATTATCAATGACAATAAATTAATTCAAACATGCATAAGCAGAGTTCAAAAGGTAAGAGAAAAATTTTACTTAGCACTTGGCTTGTTTAAACATTTAAAACTCTCTGAAAGCAAAGTGTTGGTCACTAGCAGAATCTCATTTGGTCATATGCATTCTAAACACTAACAGAACAATGACATTAAGTTAGGGATTCAGATCTCATCATGAAATAACAGATTATTATTGAGGTCTTTGTGGTAAATTACAGCTTATGATATGAATTACCTGACTAACGATCAATAAAATATGTTGAAACAAAATGAAGTACTTTCAAAGTAAACATAGGGTTGAAAGGACTGAACCAAGAGATTTTTTAACAGGAGCACAAGCTTAAAACTATATATTTGGTGGTGTTTCATGGTGGAAGAATCTCAACACGGATCTTGAAGCAATGGGGTAGCTGTCAAGAACAAACACTTTATAAGGGAACGATGCAGTTGAACAGAGTTTTATTAAACAAAATAACATGTTTATGTAAGCAAGCCACAGACACAAATACACAAACACCTCAGTGTGATCTACAACACACTACAAAATCTCGTATACCAAAAAAGTTTTTACTTCTTGGTTTATATACTAATTATTTGTACTAACTAATTAAGCATGACTTTTTACAATGGCTGGAACCTGCAGAACCTGAGGAGCTCTGGGAAATGAAGTACTAGGTGATTTGGCAGCCATTTTTTTTCTTAGTCACTTTTTTGTTGGCCAAAAGAAGTTGACATACACCCTTCATAATCCCTATGCATTCATCATGTTTTTTTCTGTAATTGTTTCTGTTGTTTTGCCAAAGAAGGTCAGTCAGAAGCGGGGTGTCGCTGAGCTGAAGATTAGCCCTTACACATTATCTGAAATTCATTTCTTTCTTTCAAAATACTTTCACCTGCATAATCATTGACTTAACAGGCATTACATAACACCATGAAGAACATAAATTTACACTGACATATTTTGGGTAAAAAGAATTAGCAGAAAGAAGCATTGTATTTACTTGATCAAACTAACACTAGCATATATTTAGCAGCCTAAGGCAGTTCTGCATGTACATACAGTACACACTGCTGAAGTGTTTGTTCTACTTAGATTTAAAAGTTATGGAGTTTCTGGACTGTTGACTGGTTTGTCTCATTAATAATCAACTTCTGAAAAAAGAAAAACTAATTATTAATGAAAGTAGATTGAAACCGATAAACTCAGAATATGTAGTGCACAAATGCATTTAAAGGAACACATTAATGTCTTCTGTGTAATACTTGTACAACTTCATCTATTTAAAAGTTATATTAAAATAGGATTTAGCAAAAAAAGAAAAAACATCAACTAGCACATGATGGGGTTTTGGGGACATTAAGTAATATAGCTTGCATGTTTTCTGTCTAATTCATAATCCAGCTCCTATGTGAGTTCAGTTCCCCAAACACTGTAAAAGTTCATTGGTAGACCTGACAGAAAACAGACTTCCTCTCTAGCGGATACACTATAGCCAAAACAGCAGCATATAAACAGCTTGAGATTTTCAATTGAAAAAAATGTCCTATTTTAGTGTCTTTGAATTTGACATATTTGGCACATTAAGTATTGGACATTAATAAATTAAATGTAATGAACTAACATGAAAGAGAAAGTCCATTAGTACAATGCAAGTACAAAAAAACAAAAAACTTTCTTAAACTCCAATTAGCTATTACTTTTTATATTAATTAGAGGGTGTTTTTCTTTTTCATTTATTCAAATAAATATTGAATTATTGAAAAGAAAATAATGGTTACAAATAATTCAGAATTATATTTTTTGCCAATACATTTCTGAACTTAAAAAGATGTGCCTTTAAAAACATTTTATTGGTCATTTAATTTTACTCATCCACAGGGTATTTTTGTAGCATTCAAATAATCACAGCAGAGGGCCCCTTAGAATGTAATAAGTTACTCCTTAATTTAGCTGCAATATTTTACATGTATTAAAATTAAACTGTGCATGACTTCCACGAAAGCAAGATCAAGTGTATTATAGCCCACTTTCTGTGACATGATACCCCAAGTCCACGTTCCCTGGCTGGACAAAATTCCATCAGAGGCGTTACTAACCTTACCCAACTCTGAGTGCCAAACAAGCCATCCCCTTTTGACCTCACAAATGTCCAGTATCAGCAAGGACTACTGAACAGACTGTGTGGATTTACTGTATTTATTAGTTCTAATTTGCACACTATTTATTACTGTAATGCTTTATATAACATTTTTTGGTAACACTTTACTTAAGGCCATGTTTTTAGTAATTTATAAACTCATTCATAGCAAACAATAATGCATTCATAATGCATTATAAACATGGCAATAAATATTTCTGAAAAGGCTTAACACATTATATTAATGTGTATTATGCATTATGAATGCTTTATGAAGCTCTTATCTATAATGCACTATAGATACCTTTATAATGCATTATAAAGGTCAGTATAAGCATTAAGGATGCTTTATACTGCATTATAAAGGTATCTATAGTGCATTATAGATGACAGCTTCATAAAGCATTCATAATGCATAATAACATTAATATACATGTGTTATGCCTTTTTATGAATATTTATAGCCATGCTTATAATCCTGTATGAATGCATTATAATGCATTATGAATGTGTTTATAAATGACTAAAAACATGGCCTTAAGTGAAGCGTTACCACATTGTTTAATGTATACTTCCCATTTGCACTATTTCTTTTATTTGTACCTTGTCGCTGCTCCTTTGGACTTGCACGCAGGTTTTTCACTGACCTGTACTTACCAAGTGTCAGGTGATGTGACAAAATAATTTGATCTGATTTGACAACAAAAAACGCTGAGACAAAAAAGTAAACGAGAAGTGATAAAGTTTCCTTATGTGTAGAACAGTCATTAGTGCCACTCAAATTTCGGTTGTTGCATATGCAGAGTTTAGTACTACAGTGACCGTCCACTAGCTATTCTGGATTGCTCCTAATTTTTTTTATATGACCAGATAAATTACTGTGCACAACAACATGTATGCATGTAGCAATGGGCTGCTGTTTGATGATTCATACTCCCTGTTTCATGCTCTGCGCTTCCTATCTGTGAGTGGACTTGCAGTTATTATATATTGAATAAATGAATATGTATAAATGAATGTATACACATTGTTTGTTTGTTTATATGCGGTACGTATGCATAAGTATACACAAATTTAATTATTGAGTCATTATTGATCAAGATATCTTAATATATGTCTTCTCACTTTAGTGGATAATTATAAAACGTTCAGATGAAAAAAGTGATTAAAAATACCTCCTTCATTCATTGATCTTCCAACCACTTATCGTTAACAGGGAAAAATACCTTAAGAACACTTGTAGAATGTACTGAATACATATATATATATGGGTACTCCGGTTTCCCTCTACAGTCCAAAAACATGCTAAGGTTAATTGGAGTTACCAAATTGCCCATAGGTGTGCATTTGTGTGTGACTGTGCCCTGCGAGTTGGTGCCCCATCCTGGTTTATTCCCTGACTTGCGCTTGAAGTCTCTAGGATACGCTCCGGACCCCCCACGACTCTGAATAGGATAAGCGGTTACAGAAAATGGGTGGATGGACATTCCTTTTTAAAAATAATAAATCCTGGCTTCTCTTCAGTTAGTTATGCAGTACAATCATGCTGTTTTTGTCATACTGGGCTTGTGGTCTTAGTTTCTGTATTTCTGTCCTGAGGTTGCTCAAAACGTCTCTGATACGTTTTATATTTGATAAGGACAAATATCTTTTACCTCAAGAACTTTTCTTGAAGGTCAGCAATATGAATACCATGCTCCATCAGTCTTTGTCACTGTGGATCCACTGTGAAATGATTGGCTGGCCCTACAATGAAGATGGGCTGATCTCAGCCAATGAAAAACAAGGAGGGAGGAGAGACTGGGCTGAAACCAGAAGGGAACCAGCAGTACTGCGAATACTTCAATGGAAAGAAACAAACAAGAAAAAAAAGCAAAGGAAAGAAACAAAGTAGTGCCCAAGGTCTTTTCTCTAATTAACTGTACTTGCATTTATTTATAAGCGCTAATGAGTATTTTTCAATAGTTTGTTTTCCTGTAATATGAATATTTCCTTTTCATTATCATGTTACATACATTAGGGTTGTTTTAAAGAAACTGTCTGGTTGGCCTTTAGATACTGGTGTCTGCTTGTGAAAGATAACCGATTGCACAAGAATATTGCCTAATCTGAGGGATTACTGCTAATTATTTGTGCAAAGTAAATGTTACTGAAGTTAAACACTGAAGAAAAATTTTACCCCAAGTAGTAGCAGGTGAACTTTATTAATCAGCAGATAATGCCCTACTTGTTCAAAGGTAATTGGCTTATATGTGCAGTGAACACAGAACTGATCCCTTTGCTTTTTGAAAGGCATGATATTGATATTCTGGTTTGTGTCAAAAATGTTCAAAGAATCAAAAATCTTGTGGTGTCCATACTGTTTTATGCTAATGGTGAATATCTTTACCAAAAAAAAACACCAGTTACTTGCAAAAACCAAATAAGAATGATGTGGTGTTGATTTTTAGAATATCAGGAGCAGTATATACAAGTTATATTAAATCTCAGTGGAATTTGACTTTTAAATTGCTCATTGTCTAGTTGAGCTCTGCAACTATTTCAATAATTCATGCACCTAAGATAAGTACCATTGTTATGTTGTAGAAGACTCCTCCGCTCAGGCAGTGTCATTACTCACCTTGGAGTGTCTGGAGTTCTTCCCACGTGTCCATGGTTTCTTTAGCATCCTCTCTTTTCGAACCGTGGACATGCAGTCTGGTGAACAGGCCACTTTAGATTGGCCTGTGTGATGTAATATAGCCCTGTAACGGACTGCCACCAAGTTTAGGATACCTTGTTCCTCAGAATACCATAATTTTAATGAACAGTCAGTCTTTCATAATAGGTACTAGATTCTCACAGACAAGTATGAATGCAACCCAGATGCATTATGTACATTCTTAATTACACTTTACATTGTATCTTTTTATGAATACATAGCAGGGATAATTCCGGCTTACACGGAACGCATTTCAGCAGTACACCATCCATTTTTGTTATTTTGGGGCAGATTTTTTACGGAATAAACCTCTGATTAATATGGCGAAACTTCAGAGGAAATCTGATGCATGTACTGTCAACAGGATGATATAAAACAGAAAGGCATATTGCTGCGTTTGTTTGCTGTTTTGTTTGCACCACTGTGACAACTACTGCTGTTCAGACTTTCATGCGGAGGATCTTCCCACTGCCTGAGATTTACTCTAGCCTGGTGTCGCTGCGATTATGCACCCTCTAAGCCCTCAGGGAAACTAAAGGGGATTCTCTTTAGGATGGAGGAATACACAATCCTCTTTTCCCTTTCTCAAGAGGCCTTTGGAAAAAGAAATTGTGCAATGCTACAGTATTTCATTAGCGCAAAATCAAACCCCTGCCTTGGTTTGACATCGCTATCTGTTTTGTCTCATAAAATTGTTGTCCCACATATAAAACAGGCCATGTTACTCATAAGTTATTTAAGTTCCAATTTCGTAACTCTACATGATGTGAAAGATGTGTTCTTTTGTACAGGATACGTCATGTTTGGTTAATTCATTACAATCTAGGTAAGGAAAACAAAAATTAATCTAAAAACAACTAAAATAATATTATGTAACAAGATAAATCAGTGCTTTTACTTGTCATATAGCAGATGTTATTGTACATATTAGTAGTTAAATAATGTAATATAATTGCACATAGTGTATTTTAATGATATATTGTAGGCCTGTTCTTCAGGATCTTTCCTTATCCAGCATTAGGATGGTATGGGTTCAGTATTGGGTCATTGTACTTGCTGCAAGGAAGAGTAGTAGCAAAACAAACTCATTCAAAAACACATTAATGGGGATATAGAGAGTGTAGCTTACAGGAAAAGCTGCATAGAATCAGTACAAGAGGAGCTTAAAATGACAGCGATATGTGTATTGATGAGATGTTTTGATTGTTGTCAAACTGGAATATATTCATAATATATTAAAGATGTGCGTTTTATACAGATATCTATATATATCTGTATAAACATACAATATCTGTTTGGGGTTTCCTATCATGTGTAAGCTACTTATTCTGCCGAGGGTCATAAGACGGCATTCTGGGCATTGAAGTGGTGATGGCGTGATAGCTCCGCCCTCTGGGCAAATTCGTTTTTCAACACATGCCTAGCTGGGGAAAAAAGAGGAATTAGCCAATCCACGCAACGTGCAGGTCAGCGGGAAAAATGTGGGAAACCCAAAATGTGTGAACAAATATATATATCAATGTTTCCTCCTCTAAGAATTAACCATCATATGTGTTTGGAAAGGTGTGCATTTGCATGTGTGTGCTTGTAGTCAAAGCAATTACAGAAAAAAACATGATGAACGCATAGGGATTATGAAGGGTGTATGTCAAATAAGTACAACCCTTTGTTTGAGGCTCTGCTGTACAATAATTAATTTCTCAATGAGGGAAAGCTTGATGATAACCGTAATCTTGTCTTTTCCATTACTGGGTTGTTTGTAATTAATGACTGAGCTTCCAGAGCCTATTGACACTCATTGGCTTCTCCTCTTTGACTGCAAATATTATCTAAAATGTGACTAACCCTCCCCTCGAAAACTAAGAAGATTTGTTGGGGGCTGGTTGGGGGGGGGGGTTAGGAGAAGGAGCTTCATTTTGGATTATCACCCAATCTATTTCAGACAAGAGAGGTGTATGCATAACCCCTTTGCAAGGTACAAAAGAAAACTCCTATGCATGGGACTACGGGTCCTAAGTCCTAACCGGCAGAGGTCCACACAGTGCCATATGTTTGTGCCTGCACTCGGTTCCACAATGGTGATGTAATCGCTTTTGACTGCTACATGCATGTGTGAGGGCGAGAAAAAGAGAGAGAGAGAGAGAGAGAGAGAGAGAGAGAGAAAGCAAAGGCTGCTGGGAGATGAGGGAAGTGCACTTTAACTGCAAGGGATGTCGGTTGGTCTATGCTCGGCTGAAGATGATGGGTTCTGACAGGTGTTGTAGGCACTTGTGGTAATGGATGTCTCTGCTGCAGTGCCGAAGAGGAGGTGAAAAGGATTTAATTCCCTCAGAAAGAAGGAAACATGGACCATTATTTAATTACTGTCTAATTTGACCCCCCTTCCTACCCCCCCCCCCCAAGCATCCACATCCTCTGATGATCTTACAAGCCAGTCTCTTCCTTTGTTTATTAATGAACAATCAAGAGCTTTTAAAATCCACAGGGGCTTTCCATACCACCCTCCAACACATTCAGTCCTGTATTAAGGGGGAAAGCATTCATCAACTATGTCCTATTAAGGATGTCTGATTCCTCCACAAATTTAATGTGTGTTTATAATCAATAATGGAACGTGTCACAACAGATACATCTTGTAGCATCCCGGACCAGTGGACGATCTGAATTACTGAAGGGAGCACTATACATGGGCCTTTATCCTGCATTTTAGTTTTACTTTAAAAAACCTAAATACAGACTGTGTTTTTTAAATACCAGTATATATAAGTGAGTAGCTGGTTCCATGGTGTAAAGGGACTTATGACCTAAAATTTTCCAGTTAAATCTTTATGAGAGAACTTGCTTTTACACTCTCAAACAAGGTGCAACCCCTGAATTGATCCAGTAACATGATGGAGAATATAAATCAGATGAAATGGGGGTTGGTGTGGACAGAAAAACTGCTAATTACAAAAATATTGATGGCTCCCAAGATGTGTTGTGGCTTCTTACCTGGAATAAGTTACCACTGTCCAATCTAGCAATAATTTCAGTACATATTGTTTGATGTGAATATTGTATCATTCTTTCCGCTACATTAAGCAGCATCATCTTTGGTCCCCCTCTGCTCCGCCCCTCACCCTCTCCCAGGAGGGAAAGGTGTTTGGGCAACATGTGTGTGGATGCTGGCAGCGCCCAAAGCTAACAAATAGCTCCTCGCCGATTCTCACTAGCCGTGGCACAGCCACAGCTCGGCCCGTCCCCATCCCCAGCCTTGCCGCCGGGCCTGGATGACTCTTATCTGCACTGGAATACTGCTAACTGGGGGCGTCATCAAAGTTCACCTTCATTCAAATATCTCTGCGTCGTCCTTAAATAAGGTGTGCTTATGTTAATGCAGGACTCTTCATGTGATCATCGTTTTTAACTGACTTTTAAGAAGAACTGTCTTAGTAATGGGTAGAGGTAAATATGGAAAGTAGAAATTAAGTTTGATAAGCAATTGTTGCTGCTGCATAATCAATTAAGTAACTGTTATAAATTAATGCAATTTTACAATTTTTAATCTGCAGTCACGGTGTGTTTAAGTTAATCCTCTAGTATATGTCAAGATTTTTCTGAGGACTTAATAACTTTTTTAATTCTAAAAATTAACATAAAAAAAAAAGAATTGTAAATGTAAAAAAATGTAAAAATGGAGAATGATAAAATAGTTGTGGTACAGCTAATATTCTTAATAGAACATACCTTGAATTAGGTATGTATTACTACCGACTATCCAAGTATGACTGTATTAAGACACCATTATTTCTATTTTTACAATTTTTAAACGCATAAAAATCACTGATAATTAGTTGCCAGTTGTATTGCTCGAAACATTGTCCTTGATTTAACTGGATTTCAGTACCAAAAAAAGAAGAGCAAATGAACAAGATAAGCAGATAAATGCATGAATCCAAAAACAGCAAATGACGAAGGGAATATGTAAATGAGGAGCATGGGAATGTAACGGGTCAGTGCGCAGCCTCGTCAGGGGAGGTGATGGGGGAAGGAGCACACTGAACACAATGCAAAGCTGATGGGCTGAAATCCTACTCAGTGACAGACAAACCCAAACACTCTATGATAAATGATTGTCATGTCACTACAGAGAGCTCCTGCAGCCCCTACATGTGCATAGGACATTAGCCCTCCACCCCTCCTTTTGTTAAGACAAGCGCAAATAATTATTCGGAAAAAAAACACATACACATCATGGCTGAAATGAGCCATGGCAGTAGGAATTATATCTTCCCTTAAGGTACTGTGGGGCTTTGAATTAATTTTGATGTCTTTTAAAATGGTAAATGTTAATGTCCTTTGTTTAATAATTATAAATGTTAAACATGCCCGCAGTCAATGGTCATCAACAAACACCACAATTGTGACATTTCCTTTGTGAAGATTCTAACTTTGGCAGAAGTCTTTGCTTGACTGGATGTTTATTGAAGGATACACCCATGCATAGAATCTTAAACCAAAACTTAGTTTCAAAATTTATAAAATCTTAAAAACAACACTTACATTTTGAGTTCTTGCATATTGTGTACATATTGCTCACCTGTGGTATTATCTTGCACAAGAACAAAAAGAGAAATTTATTGGGTGTGCAAGTAAAACAGTCATTGGATGCAACAAAGGAGTATAAAACTAAGTGTAATGAGACACACACCCCTGTTAGTTGCACATCCATTATTAGTCATACATAGATTCTTTACATGTCATAAAAATGTTACAATCTCCTTGAACAATAGGAGCACATTGTTGGGCATTCTCTTTTCTTGTCTGCAAGAGCAATCAGATGGTAGCCGAAATACTAGAAGAACATCCTCTCAATCAGCATTTGTAGTGCTTTTTTCTCAGATTCAGCCTTCCTGAGAAGTTGTCATCCATCAGTCTCCCTTGCATACTTCTTTAAATTCAGCCCCCTTGTCTTCATCTTCTGCATATGGATAATGTAACTGAATTGACCCTCCAAGTTTTTTGTATCAGTGTAACAACAATAAGAATCAGAGGGATATTTTATCATCAGCAAGTATCACTTTCGAGAGGAGAACAAAAGCAACATTAGCAAAGAAGCACTCATTTTGGCTAATATCTGGGGCCCTTTATAAAAAATAATAATAATAATAAAAAATGATTAAATCAGTGTATTTGTGTTTAGTCTTTGAAGAACAATTCTTGCGCAACAGTACAATCACATTCAGTAATCAAAACTGGAGCACCTGATACATTGTGGCAATGTCCAACAAAAAAACTACCGCCTCCCCTTGCCATTTTTCCCCAGAAAGCTACTGCAGTACATAAACACATACAGGTGCCGTCAATAAACTCTCACAAAACACTGTTCCCACCCTGTGTGTACCAGGCAGGCCAGATAGCTCCAATACACATTCATATCTACTTTAAAAGAACAGAAGCTATAAAGAAATTCTTACAGATAAGAACTCATTTAAATCTCAATATTATAAAGATATAATTAATCTTTGAACATAATATCATCAGACATAGTTCCTTTGTTTCAGCATGATTGTTAACATCCTTCTAAACAAACAAACAAGTAAAAAAAAAAAAAAAACACATTTTTGCTAAAAGGCTTAATATAACCAAATACATTAAAAAATCTATTTTAATCCTGGGGCCTACAGTTTAAAAGCTGTTTTTTTGGCTAACAGAAATAGAGTTAAAAGTTTTAATGTTAATTGTGCATACAATTCATGAACATTCTTTTTATATGTATTATATTTCCACAGAATCGCTCCCAAGTAGCAATGATTCATGATTAATGACACATTTTCGTTTTCCTAAAATAGTCATAAATGGGCTTCTAGCAAAAAGAAATATATTTGATTAATATGAACACCACATTCAATGATAATATATAATTAAAAAATCATTTTACTTCTGGAAAATTATTAACCATTGAATTGCTTTTGCAGCAATGTAGGGACAGCAGGAAGGAGTTCATTTCTGGTGCACAAAGAGGAAAGATTTGCTAGATTTTGTCTTTGGGCTAAGTTGGAAAAAAAGGTACAGGCTTTTAAGTGTGTCAAGACAGCAATACAAAAGGCCATGCAGACCGCCAGGAGCGTCCCGCATGAGCGGGACATGACCACTTCACCTGCTGAGGAATACGTCTTTTTTCCACCCACCCATTTAACAGTGGCGTTCACGTGATCTGTCAGACACCTCCCGCCCCGGGGCACACTGCATCCCACCAGGAGGAGGCGCCGAATCACTCATGTCTCATGTAGCCTTTTTAACAGAACAAAATGTAATTTGTGAACAAATTGAATACTTGCAAATGCATTGTGGCCATCTTTTTTTGTTTGTACTCGCAGAGATGGTTTGTAGCTGAAATCGTTTTTAACCTTCTGTTCGATTCAACAGACTTCACTGCAGATTTACTTTCCCTTACATGATGTATATCAAATTTCTTGGTAATAAATTAGTTTTATTAAATATGATGTATTAAATAAAACTGCTGCATATTGTGTTTTTTTTTTATTAGGAAACATCCCTTTTTAAAATGTAATCTGCTTGAGACAATAGGATATAATTCATCACTGTTCATTTCTATTTGCAGATTTTTTTTTTGCTCAGTTATTTTACATATTTGCTCTATATCAAAATTTGGTTCCCTCATGGTTGTGCACCTCTTTGACCCTTAGTTACATGGAAAAGTCTGTCAAAATAAGCTGGGATTGTATGACTCCAAGCATCCATTATTGATGATGTCCTGATGAGATTAATCAAGCCTGAGAAAATGTGTTGTTTTTTCATGTTCAAACCAATAATTACATTGTAACATACTAATCATTGTGTTATGAATATTATAATCAAATGAAACTGTAAGCTCCATATTCATGACCCCTATGTTTTGCCATTTTATTTCAATTTTAATTTATGCATATCATGAAATCTCAAGGGAGATATAGCATTACTGTAAGATGACCATCATTCCACTGAATATGGGTCTTATTATTATTATTATTATTGTTATTATTATTATTGTTATTATTATTATTATTTTATACATTCAAAACTAGTTCCAGACAGCTTTCACAAAGCAAGAAAATGATAACACCATTATTTATTCACTTCACTATATTACACTATGATAAAACTATGTACACAGCTCCACTGATGTAACGGAGATATTCAGAGTTGACACCCATGTTAGCCACACTAAGACTGGGAAATTGGTAGTGCGATTAAACATTAAAACAATATTATTGTTTGTGCACACTAAATGTAAAAATTAAGGTATGCAAAGGTATCCACCCATCCATCAATCTTCTATCCTTGTTATTATCGCGGGGTATACGTAAAGTTAGAAATGGTATATAATTTACTATTGCAAACTGGCTGATTATGAAGATTTTAAATGGAGGAAATCGAAAACAGTAGCAAACATGAGGGATTATATTCTTCCTATTAATTTATACACGACTCTCGTGTATGCCAGCACAGTATGGGTGTTTCACACAACTTCATTAACGACCACAACAGTCCGTGGAAAAACAAGATTGTGGAAATCCCTGTGGATGTAATTTTTTTCTTCTAGGATTATTTTTTATGATTCACCAAATTAGTCAGCAGTTCAGCCATTTTTATACGCAACTTGTGGATATAGCCTTGACAGTATTCCCCTGTGTATCTACTGAAGTCTATAAACAGAGCAATGGCATGTGATCTACTTGTTTGCCTATCTTAATTAAAGCTTATAAGATACAGCCTGGGAGCACAGATGAAGCTGTAAAGGGACTCTGTTGCAGTCTTGGATGGGTTCAATGGCTACTGGACTCCAAAGCAGGTCACTTAATGTAGATAAGGAAGTGCACAAGTGCCTACACAATCCCTGCAATTTAATTATGGATAGTGTGCTACAATTACCGGGCTGATCTTGTCTCCAAACCTGATATTCTTCAATCATTTAAAGGCTTCCCCTTCTACACTTACCCATTATGAGGGTACACTGTGTTGGAAATAGCATGTACTGCACGTGTACCTCTACTAAATTTGTTAAGTTTGTCATTTTTAAAATTAGTTTCGGGTGGGCGTGAAATTTAGATAGTTGCTGTCAGAGGAAAGTGAATAGCAAAACTACTTTGAAATGTACATCTATTTCTAAAATATTTTTAAAACCTTATATCTATAAATTTAATGGTTGTTTTTATGCAATCTCCCTTAACTCAAATGTCATGAGTTCCACACCTGTCAAATATATTGATATGTATTACGACTATGACCTGTGCTGTTTTTAAGCATTTTTTAAGTGTTTTTTAAGATTTCCTCGTGTTATATCACAAATGGCATTATTTGTCAATTTTCACTTAATATATTATTTGTATTGTCTGAACTTCATCAGATACACATACATGTACATATATACATATTCATGGATTTCTGGACAAAGGACTTGAGGACAGACATTCAGAGATTTAGGTGAAGCAAAATGGGTTTTATGAAATTAAAGCTAAACAAACAGAGGATAGAAATAAACTGGAACACGAGGGATCAAAACGAGAGGACTACAATGACGAAGGACATAGGCTGATAAGAGGAACGACATTAATGACTGGACTGGGCAGCACAGGACTGGGAAGCACATATATACAAGACTAACAAAGAAGCTAACAAGAGGTAGCTGGTAGTGATCAACATGAGGATTAGGAACACACGGTAAGACAAATGAGTATCAGGTATGGCTTGTTAGGGTCATGCTAGGGAGGAGACAGATGGATATGGCAGTCAAGACGTGACAGCATTCCCCCCACTCCCAAAGTGTGTCCACTGGGAACGAAGGACAAATAGGAGAGGGGATCAAATAACAGGGCAGACACACGGGGCAGGGAACAGATAAGACACTGTACAGGACAGGGCGTGGCAGGACGGACAGGACACATGGGACAGACACCGCAAAAGGTCAGTGGAACAGAAGCACCAGACAGGACAGGACAAGGCAGGACAAATGGAATGACAAGAGGCACGGAACAGGCAGGAGTCAGACCAAGGACCAACAGGACAACAGAAGTTAACCAACAAATAAAACCACACAGATGAAATAGACCAGATATGACCAGGTATCAGGGACAAACACTAGACAAGAACAGATACCTGGGAGCAGAAAAAAACTGACACAAGGACATAAAGAACAGGTCATACCACAACTGGGTGGACAAGTTGAGGGTCAAGAGAGACAAGAGAGTGAACAGAAGAGGGAACCACTGGGGACATAGACTGGGCAAAAGCAAAAGCAGGACAGGACACTGGGACAGGGACTGAGGTATGACGAATGAAAATGAGGGGCATTTGGGGAGTCTTCCACACTCTGGGAAGCTGAGCGACGACCGTTGGACAGGGATCCTCCTGAGTCCATTCACCAGCGAGGTGGAGCCCATCTGGACCACAGAGCCTGAGAGCCTCGGAGGTCCAGTTGGGACAGAGGGCACTGAGGTGCCTGTGGTACAGGAGGGCACCAAGGAGCCTGCAGGACAGGAGCAGGATGGCGTAGAAGGGAATACAGAACAGGAGCAAGAGGGCGCCATGGTTTCTCCCCAAGACCATATAAGGAGAGGTGTCGGGTGGACATTGCCAAGCAGACCAGGGTCTGGGCAGCTGCCTCAGATAGTGTGTCCCTATCTCCCCCTCCTGAAGACAGAAACTTAGCCTGCCTCTTTTCTGAACCCCAGCTTGCACCATTGACTGCATTGGGACTTGGGACCATAGGATTGAGGAAGGGGCCCACAGAGTGGAATTTAGGGCAAGGCTCAGAGGGTCCCACTCCAATTCCTCCAGTTGGGCAACATGTAGGTCGGCCCAATCTGACCTGGAGGCGACCACAGTTGGGCATCAGCCTGGAGGTGCCTGGAAGGGGATGAGGCAGGCACCAGAGTACCAACGGGAGATGAGACAGGCACCAGCACACAGACAGGAGATGAGACAGGTACCAGGGCAACAATGGGAGACAAGGCGGGTGCCAGCGGGACATAGGAAGACAAGGAGGTACCAGCAGGACATAAGAAGATGAGATGGGTGCCAGCAGGACATAAGAAGACAAGGCGAGGGTGGGACACCTGGAGGCAAACAAGGTGCAACTGGGACACCTGAAGGCGAGCAAGGTGCAGCTGGGACACCTGGAGGTGAGGGAGGCAAAGCTGGGACACCTGGAGGTGAGCAAGGCAAAACTGAGACACATGGAGGTGAGCAAGGCAAAGGCAGAATGGCTGTCATGGGTCCAGGTACAGGCGATGTTGCCCTTCCTGGGCTGGGAGCCTGGGAGTTCGGCGGAGCAGCCCTCATGGGGCTGGGAGACTGGAATATGAGCAGAGCAGCCCTCTCTTGGCCGAGAGCTGGAGGCACAGCAGCGATCTCTTTGGGGCAGAACTTTGGAGGCACCAGGTCAGAAGACAGGGCAGCCCACTTCTGTCGCTTCTTTCTCCTGCAGCTGCAGACCGCAGGTGGAGCTGTGGTGAGCTGTGAGAAGCTGGAGGGCAAAGCCGAGGCACGTCACGGGAGACAATGAGCAGTGCGAATTCACCTCTCATTGAAGCAGTGAGCTTTGAAGAAGTGGCATGCGGTGGAACTGCAGCAGGCTGTGGAGAATTGGCATGCAGTGGGACTGCGGTGAGCTCTGGAGAAGTGGCATGCAGTGGGACCGCAGCAGGATCTGGATAAGCAACATGCAGTAGGGCTGCAGTGGACTCTGGAGAAGCAGCGTGCAGTGGGACTGCAACGGGCTCTGGATAAGTAATGTGCGGCGGGACCGCAGCGGGCTCTGGAGAAGTGGCAGGTTGACCAGCTTCAGGTGGTGAACTGGTGGCAGGCTGAGTGCTCTTGTGCTTAACTATTCCCCGCACTTCCACCAGCAAGCACTGGACCTTCTCTGCCTCCTGGCGTTCTGTGTTGGGGGAGAGTCTCGCTAACACCTCCCCTGTAGACCGAAAAAGAGTGACAGCCTCGGGGATCCTTCAAACCACGAGATTACTCCTCCACTCGTGTTTTTTAAATATCCTATGTCTTCCATCCATCTTCCAGCAGCTTATTCTGGTCAGGGTCACTGGGGGAGGGGGAGGTGAATCCTTTCCTATGCAGCATAGGGCACAAGATTGGGGTACACTCTGGATGGGATGTTAGTCCACCACAGGGCACCTGCATTCTGTGGGCAAGGTAGTGTAACCAGTTAGCCTAACAACATGTCTAGGAGGTGTGAAGCAGCAGTGCTACCACACCAACCACTGTGCTGCTCCAACATAACATCGTCAAGGTTGGTATTATTGTGCAAAATATCTGTCATATATAGGTTTGAAAAAAGATATGCTAGGATATAGTGGTGGTGTATTGCACATACCAAACTCTCAACAATCCTACACAAAATAAAAATCAATTAAATTACATGTTATGAAACAGATGAAATTTACACAATAACAGGAAAGTATTATTTGGTCATGGAACTGAAGAGTATTTGCACATCAATCCATTTAAAAAACACAAAAATGTCCTACACACACAAAAAATGTTGCTTATTGTTATTATTAGATTTGAGCGTGTGAATTGAATCCCTGCACTCATTACATAAAAGAACAGTCATCGCGATCCTACAAGACAGATGACTGGCCACAGACTCAAGGGCTTGCCGAGGGGGGGGTTGCCATTTGGCACAATAGGAATTGGATGCCTTCCACGTATGGGGATTAGGTCATCAAATCACACTGAGCATTATGGGTAGTTCTACAGCACAAATTTAACATAAAACACTGAATAAAAGAATACGACAATGTTGTGGTCAACAGTCTATGTTTATTCTCATATATGCCAAGATCAATAGGGTGAGGACAATTTCCTGATTTTTAATTGCTTTATTTACATTTACAGTTATAACAAATTATATATAGAGAGATTCATATTTAGTAACATTTGATTTCTTAATGCATGAAATGCTGTACATTATAAGATTAATACACATATTTTTAGTAATGGCATCACTAGAAATTCCATTTTCCTCATAAAAAAATAATTTTGCAGCCTATGTTATGTAGTACAATATAAGGCACCAAATTAAACTAGACAGCATGATATTCCACATTTTTCTGGGCAAAGGTTGAAGCAGCCTGGCAGTGTGTCTCCAGGTATATATGCTAATGCAAAAAGATGATTAAGAAACAGTGCTTTAACACGCTCCACGTACGCAGCTGCTCAGCACTGCCTCCCCTCTGCATGGACGCAGGCATTAACTAAGCTAGGAAAGTGCAGGACAAACTGCAATTAGTGCATTTTGCATGGGAATCGATCGGATGTTCCGGGAATGGCCGTGCTGGATCCGTACAATCCCTGTGTGCTTCTTGCTGCCCTGACCAGCCTGTGGAGATTCATACATGGCTCTCACAGAGTTAAAGTTTTAGGCATAACTGACACACACACTCACCAAAGACCCCCATTACATTACATTGACGGGGGGAGGGGAAAAAATGGAAGGGACACATGGATTGAAGTATTATGAGCAAAGGGGCCAGCAGGGTGAATAGTAGTGATGCACTTAGGTATTAATTTGCCCGTATCGTCTACATGTGCTTGATAATGTCCTTTTGTGGTTCAGTCCCCGATACATATCGCATGTTATTCTCTGCTCTCCTATTCTCTCCATGTACTCAGTGTTATTGCTATCAGTCCTGTGTCTCTGAGACAAGCAGGGCAGAGCGTGGCATTAAATACACACGACGTGGGTGGGCAGTGGGGGTGGCAGTACTAAAGGGAGTTGTCTGGACCTCTGGGGATCCAAAATTGGTCAGAGCTTTTATCCCAGACTCCCACCCAGCAAACCCCTGTAACCTTCAGACATACACGCACAGCTCACATCTCCCCAATGCCTGCATTTTTTTGTGAAGGCATATGCCTCAGAGCTATCTGCGGTAATGGTGTAGTAATGGAGATTTTACAGTGAAAGCATTGTGGTTCTTTTATATATGTGTTTACAGTTTTTTTATATATATACTTGGGGGGGGGGGTGCAGTGTTATGTTACAGGCATTACATGCACAAGCCTGGATGTTGTGTGTATGAGCTGTGGGCCCAGGTTCCTCGCTCCTTCATTTGTCCGGGGTACTAACTGTCAGATGAGCTCTTTAAGACTCAACAGCAGCTCTGTCAATAGCAATACATCACAACATCCATGCTGTGGAAGATGCCCCCCACCCCACCCCCCAACACCACCAATTATTCTGAAGATCGCTCCTCATTCTTTTTCTCCATTAGGGTGACCACCTGCCGGGATGCTCTGCACATTGGTCTGGTGCCGACCAATAGACTTCAGGTCTAGCCCCATCTGTGGGGGAACAGGAAATGTGTTGGGGGGGGGGTGCTAATTCCAGTTGCCGTCAACTCCGTTTGTGAGGACACGGCGGCAGAGCATAATTACTTTAATTGATTGTGACTTCTTCATTTACATTACAACTGTGGGCATATCCCAGAAAAACAATGGTCTGCTTCTCCAGCATGGGGACGTTTTCTTGGGTGGGGGGGTGTGGTGCTTAGAGGTGTGAGACTGGATTTTTAGTCAATGCTGAAGATAATCTTCTGTTTTATCGTGGCATTTTTTTAAAGCTCATTGTTAAACGTCAACCATCAACAGAAAGCAGCTCAGAAACTTAAGGGGAGAACCCACTGATTTTAACAGATGTGATGCTTGAGAGTGCCAAGTCATTTTTATGAGGATATGGCAGTTGGTTTATTTTTGTACACATACAGTCAATGTATTGTTGTGTTCATTTGTTTTGTCAAATTTACAAAGAGGGTGCTTTTCTTCTGAAAGACCAACCATCAAAATTAATCTAATTTCAGTGTGATGTAAGTGAGAGATGGAAACACTGTGGTATGGGTATTATTTTGCATCATTTTAAAAATGACTGCGTAATTTCTAATTTCTTTTGTTTCTAAAATAGTTTTCCAAAAGTTGTGCAAAAATGCTTCTGAATGGTACAACCAGCCAAATCACAAGCATTATATACCTATGTATGTTAAACTTATTTTTGTATTCATAAAATTTTAGAATTTCATAGTTATATTTTTTACCTGTAATGTCAGAGGAAGTTAGAGCTTAGAAAAGATTAATGATACACATTCTCTCTAACCACGAAGCAGCATCCAGGATTTAAATGTGATGAGTCAATGGTCAACTTGCCAAAGTTACATTCCAGAAGTCTAACTTCCCAAAGCATACAAAGGCTGCAAAATTCTCATGTCTGCATCAGAGAAAATGTTGTGGTCCGTTCTATGAAAACATTCAGAACCAGAAGTCCCATGATGCAGTGCACAAGTTGATATAGAAGATGGATGGATGGATGGCTCAAAATCTCATCATCGAATCCTGGGTGAGATGCACAAACAATTGATAATGCTTGACACCACCCATTTACGAGAACTGTACACTCTCTAGGCCTTCTATGGCCTAGGACCCATTATTTTTCTAGTATTGCATTGATTAACCCATACCATTACCAGGCAAGTAAAATACTGTTGTGATTCATTACAGTCCCAAGTAATCCTTTGCATCCTTGGGTGTGAGGATGCAAAACAACAATGCTCCAATCCATAGTGTAACTGGAAGGACTGTAATGGTAAACAACATAATACATTTCAGACAAAATAATAACTAAATATATAACCTAATAACAGGCTGCAGGATGATGCTGGATATACGTTTATGTAACAGTCATGTGATATTAAAGTTTTTGAACGGGCTCACTGAATACAACAAACCTCTGCAAAATTATCGGAATAACAGCCAAAGTTGCAAGATTTATTTGGGATAGACTATAAAAATAACAAGAATATAATCTATATATAGCACAAACATTCATGCACACTGTGGATTTATTGCGAAGCTTACCAGCAAGTAGTTATTGAGTATTGCTGTCATCTGAACAGCTTCTCATCTGTCTTCTTCCCCGTTCTGCACTGACATGACTGCCATTTCTGGTGTGATCTCTCTTACCATAGACAGCTCTGAGACAC
This sequence comes from Mormyrus iriodes, assembly GCA_011763525.2. Classification (NCBI taxonomy): domain Eukaryota; kingdom Metazoa; phylum Chordata; class Actinopteri; order Osteoglossiformes; family Mormyridae; genus Mormyrus; species Mormyrus iriodes. The sequence goes on along the minus strand of JAAGVU020000040.1, from coordinate 10,949,986 downwards.
TTCTGTAAGTCCCAAGAAAAAAGTCTACTGTTAATATTTCGGTGGTGGCCTAATGCTTCATCTTTTAGGTATGCTTCACTACATGATAGGTGTTACAGAAATTAAATATTGGTTCATTTCCCCATGTAAAATATTACAAACCCTAATGGAACCTTCCATTGACTATGAAAACGAGGCTGCTCATAGCGATGATCTTGCTTGGCCCCGTTGGATCATCAGAGGTCAGTCTTGCTGGTGATGCCCATGCATAACTTTGTATGCATTGTCCTGCCAACGTGATGTATTACAACGAGCGTTAGTTTTCTCTTTCTTTTAAGTTCCTTGGAAAATGAATATGTAATTTAATTTTCTGGGATATCATTAGACCGCATAAATGTAGGATCCAAGGTGAACCTTCATGAATAAAAATTATAAATATTCTATGGGGACCAAGTAGGGCTGTAAAGCAGGGGGCTGCTTCTTTATTTGGCCAATGGAGCAACTCTCCCTTAATAAAGTATAAAGTTATACAGTTATACAGTACAATCTGGTTTTAGAGAACGAAAATAAATAGATAACAGTGATAAACAGCTTGATGCTTTTTATATGCTAACACTCTCAATATATGCATGTTGCGTACAAAAAAAATCAGTCACCAAATGATCCTCTCAGTAAAACAAGGAGGTATTTCATTGCTATTGCCTTTGATTTTTGTGCTGCAACTATACCCTCAGATAGTTTGTTACATCACTGTCAAGAAGTACAGAGGGAAACCAAAGTTTAATGCTTCAGTCTTTACAAATTTACATGGGTTTCTGTAGCAAGAACTCTGTTAGCTTTGAGCATTTTTCATTTAATAGTTCTTGTCATAATTCAGTCCTAAAGTATGTGGGTTGTAAAATTTCTGTAAATCCTCGCTCGAGGTATAACACTGGATTAGAACAGAATTAAAAGAATCCAATTCCTGTTTTAACTCCCAGAAGGAATCTGTTCACTGGAAAGCCAGCCCGTCAAGCCATCACGACGATAAGAACAAGAAGGTGTGTGTTCCTTCAATAGGATCGCTCCAGAGATGCCTTTGTGATCCCTATGAAAGAAAATCTCTTAAAACACAATTTCTAAAAGGAAGCAGCTGATTCTTAACTTCTCCATATGAATTTCAGGCACACAATGACTCGATATTGACCTGATGCTTGATATGACTGAATAAAAAGACGATTTCAATTGACTTGTGCCAGCTGTGCAGTTGCCAGGTTTATTCCCAGAACGAGAAGAACATGAAATCCAAGGCTAATACACGGTAGCAGAGGTTCTTCTGATGCAAAGCAGCTGCTCTATTCTCACGCTCTTTGGGGTGTGTCACATTGTCTAAAGAAGGGTGCCTCTCATTGTCTACAGAGCTGTAACTTACCTACTGAACATGACTGTCCATGTGCTTTCTGTTTGTGCCCTCATAATGGTTTATAAAGGCATTAATGTATTTTCTGATTTTTTATTTTTTTTTGGAAAACGTAACATTAAGCAGTCTGTCCCTCTTGACTATCAATTATCTGTTTTTTTTATGCTATTATAAAATAGGCTTGCTTTTCACTTAACCATTGACTACAATAATCACACCTATTTTTTATAGGATCTTTATAATTTTTTTTCCATAAATTGATATTTTCAGATAAAAACATGTATGTTTAGATGTTATGGAAGTGGCCTAACATATTTATGTTTGTTTTTTGTTTGTATTTGTTTATATGCCAGCACACCAAAGCACTATGAAATGAATATCATAACTACTCAGCTGTCCAAGCTCAGTACTTAACTAATCCTTTCTTACACCCACAGGTGTGGATATTTAACACCAGGAAGCAAAACAGAACAATTAGCCAGCTTTACCTGCTGTAATGATAATCTCCCAAAACTATTTTTCAGGGTGAAATCGAACTATTACAAAATTTGGGCACCCTTGGGAAAGAAGTTCTATGTGCCAAATTTTTTACATTTTCTAATGAAATATTGCATGTTAAAATATTGAATATGTCAACAATCTTTCACACATGGTATAGCCTGCGGTAATAATATATTTATCAAAATATGTTCAATAACTGCTTATCGAATCAGGGTTAAAATTTAAGCCCAAACATTAGCAACTAGTTTATTAAAACTTATTCAAAGAAACTATGGGTAATAACTGGTGAATCTGATTAAGCGCTTCAGTGCCTGAACAGCAGCAATTGCTTTAATAATAATTTAATGTAATTTAATTAAATGTTCTAAACAAACTAGTAGCAACTAAATCAGTCCCTGTATCAACCAGCCTTTGCCTCCAAGTAGAGTAATGTTTGAATAATATGTAATAATAATAATAATAATAAGAAGAAGAAGAAGAAGAAGAAGACCAAATCTGATTCACAAATTACTAGTCTTCTCATGGTCATTAGTCAGAATTATATCTGAGAGAATTTAATTAAATCGTTCAGTGAGAGAGAGATGATGAGTGAGAAGTGGGAAAAAAATCATCGATGACTTCTTCAAATTTCTAAAGCTCTAATGCTTCATTGTACAGCAAACTATGGCTGTATTACTGTAGCCCCTTGTCAAGTTGCCTGTGTAATTCTTGATTAACAGCACAAGTGAACATGACATTTCTACAGGGGGCTCATGCAAATAACGATCACAGCACAAACTATTATTTTTTTAAATGTAAACCAGCAATAGGTAATCTAGGGAACTCACCACTGGTTGTTCAGTTATTTATCGTTATCTGGGGGGGGGGG
>JAAGVU020000040.1:10926777-10937885 GCA_011763525.2 Mormyrus iriodes | reverse complement strand
GAGTAGGAGGAGGGGGGGGTGGGGGTGGCCCCAACTAAGACAATGGAACAGAACACGGCTCTAGCGTTAACTAAGTGCTCATAAACTGAGAGCAATTTACCATATAAACTATGATGGAGCGTTCATGTCTGCCAGAGGTACATCTTTCCTTGAGCCTCGCTCTGCAGACATCACCTGTCACATGACAGTGACGTGAATGTGTCTGCTGGAGTGAGCAGAATTTCACTCAGCCAGGTGCACACCACACTGTTTCTCATTCGCCTACAGACAGGCATATGCTGATATTAATATATGTAATATATTAATATATAAGTAAATATATATTATATTTTATAATGTTGACCATCAGCTAGGCAAGGCAAGGCAAGTTTATTTATATAGCACAATTTCAGGCACAAGGCAATTCAAAGTGCTTTACAAAGACAGAATAAACAAATTTAAACAAAAAGCTGGTGGAAAGGCTTGAAGATGGCTGGATGGATGGATGGATGGATGACAGCAACCAGCAATTATGAAAAATTATGAAAATATCAATTTAGTTCTGTGTAAATGTATGTGGATTTATGAGTATTAATGAAACAATTAGAAGAAAAAAACAATGGTAACACTTGAAATTGTCATGTACAATGCATTATAGATTACCCTTATAATGCAATATAAGCATTATATCATGTTCTATTGACAGTTATAAGGCATTAGGTTTTTTTATTATAATGCTTCATAAGCTCTAGTGGTGCGCTCATCTATAATGCATTTTAGATACCTTCATAAAGCATACAAAAAAGCATATTAAATATGTGTTATGCCTTTTTATAAATATTTATGTTTATAATGCTTTATGAATGCATTATAATGTGTCATGAATGTGGTGATAGATTCTTATAGACATAGCATTCACAGAAAGTTACCAAAGTAATTTTATTATATCTTGTTGCTTGTTATCAGCAAGTTTGTCTGGAAAGATATAACATTTCTTTAAACAGAAATCCCCTCACCAAATTAATTTACATCACAATATTTCCATGTCAAAACAAAGTAGTACAGTCATACAGTTCCTGGTGGACTTCAGCTTTGACCATGACCTCAGCTTACATTTTGCTGTTAGCGAGCAGGCCCATTCTTTATTTTTTCTATAATGTTAGCATGCCCATGGGGGTAAGGAGGTGGGCAGCCAGTTGACCTTGGACCCCCTGAGTTTTTTTTTCTCCCTGCTTGGGAGAGTTTTTGGTTCCTCTGATCCATTGTCATCTGGCTTTCTTTCTTTCTTTCTTTCTTTCTTTTCAGTAGTCCCTGCTTCTGTATTACTTTGTATATATGATGTAATAATGTAGTACCACACACCCATGTAAAATGTCTTGCGCCGACTCTGTTGTGAAAGGCGCCACATAAAAATAAATTGAATTGAATTCAGTTCCTCAGCTTTTTTCCATTCAGACAGCTCATGTGCACATGCTTTCATTTAGCCATTAAAGAATGAGTAGTACAGGCAGTTCAAATATCCTGACATTTATTTTGCAATTATTTATTTGGAGATAGTTGAGTCACATGACATAGAGGCAAATTGCTTGCTTATTATTTTTATTATTCAGGTGCAAGAGTTTAACCTTCAGGCTGAGATCTTTTCCAAGATTAGCCAAGTGATTTATACAGTTTTACAAATGGTATAGTGTGTATTTAAGAATAACACAGATTTTTATTCTTTATGTTGTTGCCTGGCCCAGTTTACCCAAAACAAATGTTAATAAGTGTTTTTGTTTATTTTTACTTATATAATGTACCCAGAGTAAGCACTGAATCAGCTGAGAATGTTGTAGAAGCCAGGCAGTATAATGGTGCTCTGCAACAGTTTGCTGTCATTCAAATATATTGCCAGGCAGCAGTGAGGAATGAATAGCATCTTAGAAAAACCCACTTCGAACTTGTGTACAGCCTAAGAAAACCGTGCACACATCACAGTTGCTAGCCTTCCAATTCTGATTCCTCCTTAACAGATTTAAAGTGTTGCTTACTAGAAGTTTAACACTACCCAAAAATTTTAGCAATTTCATTAACATTACACCATGTAGGGAGAGAATCTGGGAAGGAGATGTAAAGACATAAATTCCGTTTTTTTTTTTAAAGATCATTGGGTTTTATAAATGCTACTTGCTTTAAGGATAAAATGTAAAAGATAGAGATGATGGAATGTGGGTACAAAATAATACAAAAATGTGCGTATGAAATATTGGATCAAAAGCTTCCAAAAAATGGATTGACAGGTCTGGGGATGAATCTGTAAATGTGGGACTCTATTGTATGAAACCATCCATCCATTAAGCCATTCATCCAACTAAACATCTGACCATCCATAAGTGCTTATGTAGTATAAGGTTATGGAAAGCTTGGAGCCTGTCCCAGGAGACACAGTTTAAGCGTAAGGGAATAGTGCGTCCCACTGAGCTCATCAACACTATTATATTGGTTTATCTAAATTGGCATTAAATGCAAATAAATCAATTAACACCTTATCCTTTTGGTTGTATAAGCTCCTTGTTTACCATGACAGTGCTGTGTTGCATAGTATACATTTTCCATTCTGCGTGTTCTCCTCTTATCATACAGATTTCCCTGCACAGTCCAAAAACAGGCCAGTTACTGTCTCTGAAATGCCCATAGTGAGAGTGTGTGTATGCATGTGCCCTGTGATGGACTGGCATCCTGTCTGCGGTGTACCCCTGCTCTGTGTTGAATGCGGTAGACTGCAGTCATGCATGTTACTCCGACCAGAATGAAAGCTTGGAAGACAGATAGCTGCTTGTCATTATACATGCATAATGCTTTTTTTTGTGATGGTATATGCCACTTGACATAACAAAACCTTTTTAAGGATTGTTGAAACTTGTATCCCTCTTTTAAAATTAAAGTAATTTAAGTGCTCATAATAACATAGGCTTTTCTTTAGACTCAGAATTAACTGTTGTAATCTAAATATTTGTAGCTGTTAGCAGAAGTGCATTGTGACAAAATCATGAAGGTGGTGTGGTCTGTTTTTGCTCATTGAAAAGTCTGGAGAGGAATATTTTCAACGTACTGGCACCACTTTCCAACAAAGCACTATACAAACATATATCATAAACAAATGGAGGGGGATCTTTAATGGATGATATTGAAGTAGGAAAAATTTTTGTTTTATAGCATTTTGCATGAGGTGGCACAGTGGTGCTGATGACACCATGGTTGCCTCACATCTCTGAAAACTCTGCTCTGGCTCCGTGTGTGTGGAATTTGCGTGTTCTCCCAGTGTTGTCACGAAGTTTCCTCTGGGTTCTCCAGTTTCCCCCTGCAGTCCAAAAACATGCTAAGGTGAATTGGAGTTGCCAAACTGGCCAGAGGTGTGAATAGTGCTTGTGTCCTGCAATGGGCTGGTGCCCCATCCTGGATTATTCCCTGCCTTGTGCCCATAGGTTCTGACTCTGGACCCCCCTGATGCTAATGAATTTTTTTCCATTTTATACCTACAAGCTAGAGAATAAGAGGATTGTTTACACTCACTATTAGAAAAGATAGATTTACTTTGAGGGTGGTATGACGGCTCAGTGAGATGGCTCCAAGTTCTGCAGGTTTCCTCTTGGTACTCTGGTTTTGGTCTGTGGTCCAAACACAAACAGTTGGGTTAGCTGGAATCTCTGATTTGCCCATAGTCTATGATTGTCCATGTGTGTGCCCTGTGATGGACAGACATCCCGTTCAGGGCACCCACATTTTCTGCCCTGTGATACCTGGTAATAGGCCCCAACCACCCTGCGACACTGACAGGGATAAGATGCTGAAGATAGATGGACTTTAATTTGAAAACAGCATGCAAGATATATTATCCAAATATTCTTTTTACAGTTGCCTATTTGTTTCTCATGGAAATTCAAGTTACCTTTGTCAGTTTACTGTCTTGTGCCCGTAGCCTCCAGCATAGGGTCCAGACCCCCTCCCCCACAACCCTGAGCAGGATAAGCGGTTGCTGAAAATGGATGGATGCATGGATGAATGCATGGATGGGGGGACGGATGGATTTGTCAGTTTACAATATTGCAGACGTAGCAGCACAGACCAGGAGCCAGGGGAGGGAGCGTTGTTAGCACAATTTTTAATTAAATGCAAAGATAATTGAAATTATATGTGGATAGTGCCATACTATGGACAATAGCTTTGATGTTTTCCTCACATGTTGACCCAGGTGGCTCTGCCTGACATTGTAATGGATGACACTCTCTGTGTTGGCACTCTGTTTTCAAGGAGGCAGAGTGGTGAGTACAATATGGAGCCCAGATGGTATCTTGTAATGATGTATATGACACTGAGGACTGAATATGGAAAATGGTTCATATGGAAACCCTTGGACCTGACCTTGTTTGTGTTTTCCATCTGACACTTCAACCACATGGTTGGTACCTTGGAACATCCACAAAGTCATAACTTTCCCACCTTCCCTGGAGATTTGGGTTTGATGCTAATTCATGAATCAATCCAGCTGTTTACCTCTGGTTTCTCTGCGACGCTTTGTTTGTCTAAGTCATCAGGTACTCTTGGCAGTTCTGGCAAATACCATCTAAAGCTCTAAGATAATATGGTGTTTGTCTCAAAAGTTTTCAGCTAGTTAAAATGTCTGCCGGTTGTTTTAAGAATCACTTTCTCAGTGACACCCCCTATTCTGTGTGCCGTACTCCCTGAAAGAGGCACCGGGCCCTCTGTGACCCCCGTACTGCATAAGAGGTTATAAAAGATGGATATCTGGTTAAATGGATGGACAGCCAGAGGATCAGATGAATGGATGGATAGATGGATGGTTTAAGAGCTGGAAATATAGGAGACACGTTGTTTTCACTGGATATTCTAACCAGCCCAGAAAACGAATTTATGGCTGGATAACACTTATAGTTGACATCACCAAACCGGATTTGTCTTGCACTTTTTTGAGCGGTGCAAAGTAAGTTTTTTAATGACCGAATAATTAATTTCAAATCCCAAATTCACCGTGCTGTTGCTATGAGACTCTATGCTCATGCCAGCATACATGCCTAACAGAAAGCCGGCTGAAGCTTTTAGAAAATGCATCCAGACAGTAACTGCGGGAAGCAGGCCGTGGCCAATCACAGATTTCGGTTACATCAAAGCAAGATGACGATACAACAATAGAAAAAATTAAAGTATAACAATAACAAAATTCTGTCAATGAAATTGTAATTATGAATCATAATGAAACACAATAACAATTAGACAAACAAACAAGTGTACTGTTAATATTTGCCAGCTTTAGTCTTGCTTTTGAGATCTTTAAATAGCTCAAAGCTATATGAGGATATACAACTTATTTATTTCTGTTATGCTATTGCCTAATGAGGTTCCCTGATCGCTGAAGGTAACCAGTATGCCCAACACCAGGGCATCCTGACTTTACTTGGAGAAACATTGCCCGTGTCATAGACACTGAGGACATCTTTTTAACCTAATGACCTTTGTAATGTGCTCTGTTGTAAAACAAATCCCACAGTCCCAGAATGCACTGCAGGAGTACATGATTGTTAATAATCTCAGCAATTAAAAGTGACTGCTTACAGCATCAAGTAAAATTAGTGCAAAATGAGACGGCCACAACTCTATGACTTCAATGCGTTCTCTATAGCTCTTTTTTATTTTTGTGATGATGTTAGGTGTTGATGTATTTGCACTTAGCAGCCCAAACTGGTAATGGTATCTTTGACTTATACATATTGTGTACTAAACAAAGAGTATACAATCTTTAGTGTGTTCATCTCTGTGATTTAATAATAATTAATAATGCTTACCAAAAATAATTATTTCCGAGACTGTTATGCACCTGAGTATATTGTGTCTGCAGCTCTGCATAATTTTCTGTTTGGTTTGACAGGAAATGGCAGGGCATTGGCAAGGGGTGGGAAAGAGTGGTGGGGGGGTTGTCTCCTCACTTGGGACACCTACTGCTAGGTTTATTCACTAATAAGCATGATAAATGTTTTACTCTTTGATCAGTGCTAATTTAACAAGTGAGCTTTGAAACAAAGGCTTTGAGGCACCTAGGGTTCTGACTGTGTGTGTGGTGGTGGGGGGGGGGGTGATGGTGGTACGGAAGTCAGGTGATTGATTGCACTGCTGTGGCATTTGCATGAAAAAAAAATCTTCCGCTGGTTAGAGCCATAACAGCTCGGTGTTTGTGTCTTCCAGCCAAGACAGAGCAGACAGAGTTCAGCCTCTCCATGTCACTTCCTTAAGCCGGACGGCCCCTGTCTTGATCTTCAGTGCCCCTGCTGTTTGACACCCCGCCCTCTGTGACTCCACTTGTCTGGATCATCGAGTTCCCTTAACATTGCACACTTATTTCAACTCTCTGTAAAAGACCATAACTAATTCCAATAAGCATACTGTAAACATTTAACATCCATCCATCCATCCATCCATCTCCCAATTGCTTACACTCTTCAGATTTATGGAATTTATGGCAGGAGGTCAGCTGGAGGTTATAATTCTTTTTGTATTGGGTATTGCAATCTTGCAATCCTCTGTTTCAATTTTAAAATCTGTGTTTCTGTGTGTGCGTGTGTGTGTGTGTATAAAATACATTTTAAAATAGTTTGGAAGCATTCTTTTTTATGAAGTACTTTTTGGCATATGTGCAACTGTCCAGAATCCAGTGACATTTTCTAAGTACATGCAGTTACAGCCCAGATGAGTCTGATGATGACAATGGTCATTTTTGCCAAGTCAAAGGTGATGCTACGAGCGGTCTCCTAGCAACCTGCTCTCCTAACACAAGGTCACGTGTTTTTTTTCACTGTTTGTTTTGAGGTTGAAAGCGTGATACAATTTTCAGAAAGCCATTCAGCCTCGTACCTCTTCACTCTTTAATGCAGCTAGATAATGGGTGTTCATTTTCAGTTCCGTAATTACATTATTTAGTTTTGTAACAAAAATGTATTATTTTCTTATGACAGTTGTGGAGAACAGATGAATTATATAACCCCATTGAAAAGAGTAATGGACGTGATAGCTGTCAGTTTAACGTCTTAGTCTCTCATTTTATGCTTTAAGAGCAACAAATGTTCCAGGCTGTGTATGAACAATACCGAACGTTACTGAAGAAAACATTACTCACCATAGAAATAGGGCGCCGTAATATGCTGATACAGGGTTCTACATGTTTTCTCAATCTTTTATTCATTTGTTGTTTGCAAAATGGTCTATGAAATATGTATGGTCTGTGCAACACTTGAATCTTTAATGGCACACAAGCTGGAGAAAAAGGCAGCAGAACAATGGAGCAGATTCAGGCAGTCTTCAAGCACACCGCAGTCACACTGGCCCTGGACCTCTTAGTCAAAAGAGGTCCCCCAGACAAGTCAGCAGGTAAGCGGTAATTGTCAGATTAATTTTATCCCCTAATACCAAACACAGCAGAAAAAAAATTCAAGCAGAACACCTCGCCTCAGCTCTTCTCCTCCTAGTTACAGTCACCAAACACTCACCTTCGGAGTGGTAGTCGAGTGCCACTCAAATTTCAAGATCTTATTAGTTTCCATTTAAAATGAACAAATTAAAAGTTTTTTAATAGGGGGACTTCATTAAACAGACATAAATGCCATTAAAAAGGATATGTAAAATAAGAGCAAATGAAAAAAAGACACAAAAACCAAATCGTTAGACATGCATTCCTTTCATCCCACAAGGTCAATATATAATATATATCATATATACACACGCACACAGACACATATGTATATATACACATTACAAATACATAATACAAATACAAATATACATGTGTGTGTGTGTGTGTGTGTATATATATATTATACATCACAAATACCTTTGTCAAAAATTATAGCCTTCTTCTGGTGAGGCCTGTTTCTTCTTTAGTGTCTTTGAGTCGAAAATAACGTGAGTAGTTTTCTTTTTATCGACCTTTCATTTATTTGGGTTTTACAATATAATTTATTTTTTCATCTTCCTGGGAGTATCGTTGATCATATAACAAAAAAATTGATAAAACATTTAGGTGTCAGTACTAATTGTAGGAAAAAACACAGTGATGATTTTTAAGCCGTAATTTTGCGCAAAGTATGAGAATTGGAAAACATGGGTGGGGGGTATTCCACATGCTGGGCTGCCACAGAAATAAACATGCATTTGCAAGTTTCCACTTAAGAGTTGTCTTAAATTCTTAATCTGTATTTATTAGTTCTGATGTCTAAATGTTCACAGGATTGACCCTGGACTGTCTGGAGGCAATTGTGGAGAAGAGGATGATGTCAAAATCAGACAATATTATGTGCAGTTCTGCCCACAGCCTCCATGGGGCGCTCTCCTAAGGCACCTTTAGCCACTGGCTCATTCCACCACAGCGTCCTAAGAAACATTGCTGGGGATCCTTCCTGCCTGCTGCCAACAGGCACTACAGTACCTCCTCCGGATGTGCCAGCCTTCACTTTCAACCATCTTTATCTTATCTTAATCACTTCTCCATTTTCAGAATCCATCTACTTCTATGTCTCCACAAATATGTTTTCCGTGGACTTTCTGTTATGACCTATTTAAGAAAACATTTTAAGTTTTCTTATATTTTGTTTAGGTACAGAGACTTCATTTGTTTTCTACTATAAATACGTCAGTAATGTCAGAAAGTGAACTGGGAATACCGGCTGTATGGTTTTAAACCACGCTTTAGTGTTTTTTTCTTTCTTTTTTTTAAGTTTGTTCTGGTTTTGGCAATCTGAAAAAGACAAACTTAAAAGTTGTCTTTCAAATCCCACAGTATAAACACTGACAGTCACTGTAATGAAAGGTGTGTATTTGGAGAAGTACAAAAACAAGAAGCACAAGAAAGCCTTAAAAATTCAAGATCTCACTTTTCATTCCATCCTTGCTGTTATTTACTTACTCTTCTGTCAGCTGCACTTCTCTTTTTGTCAGCGCTAATTATAATGTGTGATTGTGTTTTTGTGTGTATCCTGTGATAGACTGACATTCTTTCCAAGGTTCTATGCCACATGCTTCCTGGAATAGACTCCGGGATCACCACAAATGGCTGGCTGGATGGACATTTTATTTAATACAATATACAGTAGATTGTGAAACTGATCTGTCTAATACAGTGGATCTGTACAACTCAGATCTTAGGGACACCCTGTGTATGCTCTGTATAGTACTTCATTATTCAGCATGAGTGTATGTTTGCTGTGGAGGCATGGTGGTACAATGTATAACAACCTTTCTTCACAACTCCAAGGCTGGGGTTCAAATCCTGTTGGGTGTTCTGGCTCCTAAAGATGTAGTAAGGTTAACTGGTGCCTCTAAATTGTTTGCGGTGCATGTGTGTGCTCTGCGATGGCCTGCCATCCCATCCAGGGTGTACCTCAGCCTTGTGCCCTATTCTGCCTGGGATACGCTCCAGGTAACCCTGACCAGGATAAGCAGTTAAAAGATTAATTCTCACTGTGATTTGACATTTTTAAAATCTTCCAGATTTGTGGCATGTCATTTGTGTCAAGTCTGGGCATTCACAATTATACGGAGAGAATATCAAGAATTTGCTACCTAAAGAGCATTTGTCCATCTATCAGTCCATCTAACAGGTAAGCCAGACAATTTTTTAACCCTTTGAATATTCTTAATTTGCTCAAATAATCTAATTTAAGCTATATGCAATAACAAGAATACAAAGTTCTTAGTGCTACTATTTAATTTCCCTGGTGGCCAAAGGAGACAAGCCATAGAGCAGTTCAAAATAACAATGAAATGTTGCACAAATTTTGAATTTCTTGAAGCAATTTCCAAAGCATTTTGTATAATTGTCCTTCAGGCAGACCTGGGCTCAGGGCCAATCGGTGCTTGGTCCCTGCTAAGAAAACACCCACAAAGGTTATCAGTGTCCGTTTTATTGTTAATGCAATTCATGACCTGGTGAAACCTTCAGATTCTGAAGAAAACACATTTGTTTTTAAAATCCACTTTAATTTCATTGATTCATTCATTTATCTTCCATAAGCACTTATCAATGCTCAGGAAGCACAGTGCACTGCTCTGGCTATATCCATCCATCCATCCATCCATGCATTTTCTGTAACCGCTTATCCTATACAGGGTTGCGAGGGGTCCAGAGCCTATCCTGGACGCTATGAGCACAAGGCAGGGAACAACCCAGGGTATATCTTAAAGAGGAAATCAGTTCATCCCAGGGCACACACACAAACGAAAAAACACGTACACAAAGGGTAATTTAGAGACTTAAGTCACATATCGTCGGTCTGAAGGAGGAAACTTTTGCAAAAATGAAGAGAACTCACAAAATCTCCAGACAATGCCAGGGTTAGGAATCAAAACCATTAACTTGGAGACCACAATTAATCAATTCAAATGTTATTTCTAGACGTTAGAGTAATGATGTGATTCCAGCTAAAGTTAAGCTGAGGCCCCATCATGCAACACCAGGGCAAAAAAATGATTAAAGTTCTTGCCTTTTGAGTCTCTCAGGCAGCCATAATTTGATTCTGGCCAAGAAAAAAAAACCTTTCCATGCCTCTATTCACCAATTAATACCATATTCCCAAATGTTTCAGCATTTTTACAGTGCCTTCATGCATCATCGATTCAAAACCAATAAGGAAGGAATTAATTATGAAGCTAAACATGGCATATCAGTTCTGGAGCAAGACAAAGGATACAAACACCTTACCTGAATGAGTTATGAAGAATGTGCAACAGTGCATCAACATCACCCTATAAAGTAACACAAAAGGAAAATCTAGACATCTAGTTTAATATCAGACTGTCCAACATATCAAGCTAGATGGATATTTAATAGAGAAGTGACTCATTTTGGAATCTATTGGCTAGAAATCAATTTAAAAATGCCTTTATATAACTCATATATATGACACAGGGTACACCCACACTACATCCTGAGTTGGAGGCAAAGGCATATAGTCTTCTTGCAGAGTCAATATGCACTACTACCTTCTCATTATAAGTACATTTGTAGTGACATTAGCATATACACTCACCTAAAGGATTATTAGGAACACCATACTAATACGGTGTTTGACCCCCTTTCGCCTTCAGAA
>JAAGVU020000040.1:10907525-10920307 GCA_011763525.2 Mormyrus iriodes | reverse complement strand
CGTCGCGGCGTAGCCCCCGGGGCTCTCCCACCGCCGGCGACGGCCGGGTATGGGCCCGACGCTCCAGCGCCATCCAGATGATGACATGAATAATTGTTCACTGTACAGGTAAATCATATAGGCACTGAAAGAATTATATGTGTAGGTTATAAAAAAGACTCTTCCCATTGATTACATTATAGCAGACATTTTTTGACTTATTAACAAATAGGCTTGATTATCTGTGCACAAACTGATTGTAAGCTGATTTTTTTTTCTATATATCAGAGAACATAACAAATTATAGACTTCACAGTGAACAATGAAACACTCCCTCAGTGCCAATTTCCATTGGTCAATAGCAATGGATATTGTATGTAGTTTGAGTGAAAGTCACACCACTGTACACATTCATAGAAGCAAACAATGGGAAATATCATCCTAGTGGCATCTGCCAGTAATACACCCATAAGTATGTTATTGTAATAATATCGAGTGCGAACAATTTCAGTGATCTGAAAGCCTGCACCTCAAATGACAAAGCTGATAGATGTATAATATTTCACAATAATGTCACTATTGTGTTTTAATTCCCCATAACAAGATATTGAGAACTTAAATATTCATTAAATTCTCTTGAAAAATTCACTAATTCACTAGCCTCTTCTGCTAATTTATCTCTTTTGAGGAAGATGGAGCGGCCTGAATAGATTCATAGAAGAGGTTATCTCCAATTTCCATAGATATTTACAAATATTATTATAGAAGTAGCCACAAGGGAATTAGATTTACACCTCAAACTGGCAGCAGTTTACCAGGTGGGCTATGAATAATATTACACATTATATATAAATTATATTTTACTAGCAGACATAAAATTCAGCTTATATGAGACAACTGAAATTGGTTATGTAATTGTTACAAATTTCCTCTTAATGTCACAAAGACCATCTGACCATAACACCGTGTCGTATGGAAGCATAGCTTGTAAATCGAAATGTAGCCCAAATATGGATCAAAATATTGCCTTTCAGACACTTGGGGCATCTGTTCTTGGGTTTTTGAGCAACACTGTGTAAAATTATACATAATGGGACAATGATGCTACACATAGCAGTAACAAAGCAATTACCAGCATTGCAGGAGAACCATTAACCAGAGGCACTTAAGACCAAGATAATTGGACTGGGCTAAATAAGGAAATGAATTGTGGATATTCTTTAACGATGAATCTCATTAGTACCGACTTTTTACCCTGCTGCTCCTCAGTCATGATACGGACCTCTCAGATTAATCTATGCGTCCCGTTTCAGTGAACAAGCAGATTGAGATCGAAGCTTTGCTGCTACTGCTGTGTAAATGGATTAAATCCAGTGTTCTCTGTGTGCACAAGGCAGGTTTTTTACATTAACTCTGACAAACCGATACTGAATGTGTGATGTATTGCCTGTATCATAATGACAAAGTTGCTGTGTGAAAATCTATATGGTAAATGAATATAAACCCTAACATATAAACCCCTAGTCCCACTGTGGCAGAAAAAGGATCAGATTGATACTGGCAGCAGTTCAGTTCATCTTGGTTTGCATTTGTATCAGCAAACAGCAGTCAAGGGCTAAAAGCAAGGATTTCTGTAAATGCAATGTGTTTGGTGGCATGGGAGAGCGTAGCATAGCTATGCTACATATCTGCTTCCAGTGTCCTTCCTGGATTATCGTGTGCTTTCAGTAGCTAACAGGTTTAACCAATTTCCTATTGCTAACTTTATTGGTTTGTATTGGGTTAAAATAGCACACAGTCATCCTTCCCACCACGGATTATGAATTGTTTTTTCTCCAGCTGGTGAAAACTTTCACAGAATGGAAATTGTTAAGCTGTGTGTTGGCCAAATTAGACATAAAACAGCTAATTATCACCATTTTCCATTGTGGAGGTAGCTGTGTGCTTATTCAGAAACATATTTTGGACCAAGAAGCTAAGTTTTCCATTATGTACAACAAAACTATACAATTTGTGTATTTTTAAAATATTGAGCCTAGAATACCAGATGTAGGCTTAGAAATAAAACTGTAGAACGCATTATTTGTAATTCAGTCACCCAAAGTTGACTGTAATTTTTGGAAAACACATAAAAGGGATTTTTGGAAAGCATGATGAAGGTCGTTACCATTATAAAATGTTGAAACTTATGTGTATGTCATGTGAAGGTGCAGGTGCTGGGCGTCACGTGCAGGTGCTGGGCGTCACGTGTGGGTATGGGGCGTCATGCTCGGTACTAAGCGTCGTAAGGAGCAGAAATAATCCCCCCAGCCCGGTCGCAGTCTGCTGATGGCGGTTCAAGCTAGCTATGTTTAGGCTATGTTTAGACATCCCCCCCCCATTCCGTCAAGAATCCCACTGTTTGGTGCAGCTGTGTGGCTTGCGCTTTAATCCCCGTCTCCCTCCTGGTTCGAGTGGAGCCCACTGCGTTTCCCCCAGTGAGCCGGCAGAGGAGAAGAGGAGGTTAGCGCTCACTGAACCTCTGAAAAAAGAGACAGGGTGAGCAAGAGAGAGAGAGAAAGAGAGAGAGAGA
Source organism: Mormyrus iriodes (assembly GCA_011763525.2). NCBI lineage: Eukaryota > Metazoa > Chordata > Actinopteri > Osteoglossiformes > Mormyridae > Mormyrus > Mormyrus iriodes. The sequence continues at coordinate 10,917,756 of JAAGVU020000040.1, read as the reverse complement.
GTCTCCTGAGGGTTCACAGGCAGCTATGAAGGTCTGTAAAGATGGCAGGTGTGTCTGTCATGATGCGCATGGCACATCCCTGCTTCTTCTGTGAATCAAAAGTGTGTGGCCTCTGCTGAAAGCTCAACAACATGATCAAGGTGCTTCTCATCAGGCTTTTCTTTGCAAGGCTTTTAATTACAAGTAACAGTTTCTTGATACTTTACATTTTTATTGTTATTGAACAGTAAACAAACATCCTAATGATAATAAAGCCAAAGGGTTTCAATTTTCCAGATTCACACTAATAATGCACTTGGCATTTTATTTTATGCTTCTTATATGAATTTATGCGTATTTTATATATTATATGTTTGAACAGTTCTGTCAAAAAAAGTTTAATTCATAACAGCATATTCAATCATAAAGCAATTTAAGCAACACATAAGTGTAACACCTTAAAATCTAGGATGTGTAGAGAGTGTAGTTAAATAATTAACAGGAAAGACTTTGTACTTTACTTTTAAATGCCTTTTCTGTGGCATTCATTAGTACCCAAAGTTAAGCACTAGGCATTAGAATCTCTCTCTCTGTAAGAACAACATTGCCTTTTCTATATAACGAAAAAAGGCGAGTGTTAAGTTCTGTTAAGTTCATTTGTTATAGTGTTAGTCATATAAACGGCAAGGTAGCGTGTTTCAGAGCTGAGGGCCAGTAAAAGTAAAGCCCAGTCACCCATGGAATGAAGCCTGGGGAAGGATGTCTCATTAGCCATTGATTTTTAAACTACTAGGCATAATTTAAAGATTCAATTGAAAAACTGAAACTGAAGGTCTTTGCAAATTTGGACAGTAAGGTATTTGGCATCAGTCTGTGTTTTCTGTGCACCTTGGGCAATGAATAATATCAAAATATTTACATTTTTTTATTTATTCTGCAGATGATTTTGTCCAAAGTGGCATATAGGTGGGGACAGTTTGGGGACAGAGAGCGGGGTCAGCCAGTGCCACTGGAGGACTAGCTTCCTTTGCTCATTTTGGCAGCACTAATAACCAGACTGACAAGTATCTGTTTGGGCATTACAGCTTCAGTCAGAAGCTGTGCTTCACTGGAAGGCCAGAAACATACAAATTCAGCAACAACATTTTCAAAATGATGGCATCAAAAACTGAGTTCTTCCAGACTGTGAGGATGGGAGGGTAGTGCCCCAGTCAGTAGTGCTGTGGCCTCAAACCTCCATGGTTCAGTTCCAGTCTCAACTCTGTCTGTATGGAGTTTGCATGTTCTCAGCGTGTTTCTGCAGTTTTCCAACAGATACTCTAGTCTCTACCCATGGTCGGTGCTGCAAGTTGAACTGGTGTCTCTGAATTGCCCATAGTGTATGACTGAGCACGTGTGACCTGTGATAGACAGGCATCCCATCCAGGGCATCCCTTTTTCCTTGTAGAAGGAGTTATAATTATACTTGGTACATTGTTGAATTGTTTTCAAATGTCAGAATAGAAATCTTCAGTATAATCAAAGGACAGATATATCATATATATACTTTCTTTACCTGGACGTTCCACCTCTGGTCATCTCTTTCAATTGCCAGCCTTTAATTGTGTCGATTTTTTAGGTACTTCTCCAAGAGATGCCACAGCAGTGTCCTTCTCTATTAAACCAGAACAAAGTGAAAGATTTATTTGCGGAAGAAAAGTCCAGTAAAAACCAAGCATAACATAGAAAGACCCTTGTTGACTCTGTGTCCAGTTACAGAAAACCATTATTTCATGACTCAGTTAATCAGGGGTGGTCAGTTGTAGTTTGCTCCAAAGGTTATGTGAAGGCTATGGAAGGACTCGTATCTTTATCACCAAGCTTATCTTTGAGTCACTGGAAATATGGAGTCCTGCTGACTTTTCATCTCCAGTACATCCTTACTAATCCCAACACAGAAGCTTCTGCTGGACCCAGCGCAAACAAGGGAGAGGAAGATAGATATCAGGTCAAAACTGAACAGAATAAGGTTAGAATAGACCTGCAACATAAATATCATTGATTATGGCCAGAGTTTGGATCAAATATAGCGGAATGAAAGGCGAGAGGTGGAGAATAACAAAGGCTATCTGGTCTGGGTTCTTGGACTATTGGAAAAAGCTAATAAAAATGACAGCTCAGATAAGATTGTTTAATAAATGAAGAACTGTCTTAGTATCTCTTTTACAAGTTGTCAAATCAGCTGAAGAAGCTCATATTTTGTTAGATTGTTGAAGAAGGGCTGGTCATTCTTTGACATTTTGTGTGAACATTCGGTAAGATGTGATGCATGTCTTGCTTCTCAGGGATTAAGTAATCAGCAGTGATACATTAATTTGGGTGCCAGATGCCCTTACCCAACCCAAGTTGCAGTCTTACATCTGGGTTCCTAAACCAGCAGTTTAGCAGCATGTTATTCCAGGGCACAGGATTAGAACCTGCAGCTTTCTGGATTCAGTTCATTTCCTTAACCTTAACTTGAGTCTGCAGCCTACAGTAACTCTCTAAATCGCACCCATTTCTCAAGGTGACCCTGCATTTTCTGTGGCTTTGCCTGCTGTGCTAAAGGTTCATCTTGCAGTAGTTTTCAGACATAGTGATGTGGTCGACAAAGAATGTAACTTTTGACCGGGAGCATTCTGTTGCATCTTGACAAGATATCTTTTATCGCTTAAACTATTACTCTTAGTCAAATAAATGCACATATACCACTACAACAGTATCCTGGTCCTGCTAAGATTATGGAAACGTAACAGGCATGTCCATTTCGGTAAATCAGACACAGCTTCTGTCTCTAACAGAGGCTTGGCCAGATATAACTCTGCACCACTGTATCCAAATGGCATAATCTCTACATGAGGACAATAGCAATGGTTGTGAAAGCTGCAGTGAATGGCAAGCTGCGAGATTTCTGTTATGATCAGCTTTTAATCAGACAAGTCCCTGCCTGATTTATGTATTCAGTGGTTATTCATGACACTTTCATATGTTGAGATCCTATTGTTTCATTCAGACACACATTCTGGTTGTTAAGTTAAAAGAAGGGAGCACATGTTGGTGTTTCTGGTGCACTGAATGCATTGCATCTCTTTTATTTTGAGTTCGTCGGACCCAAAGTTGGAAATGAGTGCAACATGGTCACCATCACACATCATTTTAAGCACAAGGCTGTAGAGACCTAGATGAAGAATCACGTTGGCTTAAAATCCATTACTTACCCTCTAAACCTCCGAGTACCTTCCTCCCGCTGTTTCTGAAATACTCGTCATAGGAGCAGAGCCCTGAGCTGTTATGCTTTTGCATATATTAATATTTTAGCATCGGAGGGTACGGCCAGCTGTTGCCAGGCAGATTTGTCTGCTGTCTGCCATTGCTGGGTCACAGTCACTAATCTAGATACAAGCTCCCACACTAAGGACATTGTCAACAATGCATGATGCGTGTATGAAGGTAAATTCACTTTGGGTTTGAGAAAATTCATGGGTTTGAGACAAATATATTATGCAAAGAGTAAGTAAATATATGACTGACATATTAACGAAATGGGACTTATTGATAAAACACTGGAAGGCACAAGTGCATCCATCCATCCATTTTCCATAACCGCTTATTCCGTATGGGTTGCGGGGGGTCTGGAGCCTATCCCAGAGGCTGCAGGCGCAAGGCAGGGAACAACCCAGGATGGGGCGCCAACCCATCGCTGGGCAGGCACAAGTGCATCTAGACCTTATTTCAGATAAAGCTGTATAGCCATGCACTTTTCCAAGCAACTACAGACAGAGTGGTAGATTCTCACCTCTGTGAGCCTCATTCCACACTGTCTACAGGTCTGATGAGCACCTGTCAATAGTTTTGGCCCAAGACTCTTTCTGGGCCATCTTTTCCCTTAAAAAAACAGAGCTATGTTGGGGCAGCATTCATCTGATATGTATGTTTAATAATACATATAGACAACACAGAGCCATTACTGGATGAACAACTCAAAGTACTAGGATATGACTGCTTAATAAAATATCGCCTCTTGGCTTTGAACAAAATTCTGCATGAAAAATATATATTTAAAAGAATTTTCCTTCCATGCTTTCAAGTAAATTTTGTGTTTCATTCTGCTGGCAACACCTGATCAATGTAAATACCAATGAATTGCATTTTTATGACATTAAGTTTTTTAGCCTGATACAGGGTAGTTTTTTGGGTCGGTTCTGGTATGCAGTGTAAAACACTGTAGTCTAATTGTGATCCTTTCAGTCCCATTGTGCAGTGAAGCTTTTGCAGTTCTGATTGTGCTGGTCAATGTGCTCGTTCTGTGACTTCATGCCCCGAAGACTGAGTCTAGACACTAGGCAGCCGAGCTGGCCTGCTGACCTACATCCCGCAGTTATACTACACTGCGCTTCCGTGAAGGGGGGGGGGGGGGGGGGGGAAGGGTATTGGGGGGGCAGGGAAGGGGGGGGGGGGGTGTGGGGGGGGGTGTTAGGAGAACTCTTCTTTGACAGACTGGTAACCCCACAATCCCTCCATGCCCCCACCTCCAGCTTATCAGCGTGTCCCGAAAATCTACCTGACAGCCCCGTACAGGTACTGCTAATCCCCCGATTTAATTCTATTTCTTTTCCGGTCGACAGGAAGCCCCCCTCTCTCTCTTCACAGGAAGATCAAGCTCTTATCCCCTTTCTGTTGTTGCTACAGATGCCTTACATCCTTTCAAACCAAAGAGGAAAAAAAACCTGCAGCTCTGATCCACCTTGTGACATGAGCCATCAAGACGCAAAGCAAGCGCTGTCCCACCCAAACCATGTCGCCGTTCAATGCACCTTTGAGGTTTTTCTTCCGAGTAACATGACAGTCGCTCAATGGTAAACATCGGATGCTTCGTGCTGGGAGCATGTCAGGGTGTTACTTTATTCCCGATGCCTTTCGGGGGAGATTAGGGGCTGAAACTCAGCATAGCACCAGGGAGACGCCACAGGGCTGGGATCTAGCATAGGACACTGAAAGAATTTCAGACCAGAATAAAACAAAAATGTGTCATTTTTATAAATAAAGAAAGATGTGTGTGTCGTGTACATGTGCTGGGGCCTGGTCTGGCGACTGCCGAAGGACATTTTCGGCTTAAGATGGAGGTGGCGAGCTTGTCAGCTGACATTTCGCTGTTATTTACAGCCGACTGGGGCTGTTTCGCTCAATTATCATACCTTGCATTCGCTTCCTTCCTGTGTACTGGGATAACTGTCCTTGCATTCCTCCAGACTGCCCCCGGAGCCCACGACAGAAAGCACCCCCGCTGAGCTCCGATCCCAACATTAAGGAGATTCAGGCAAGGGGGTAGGGGGTGCACATCTTCTGAGCCGGTGGCCCGACCGGCCTGATTCTCCCTGCCCTTCATGTGAGGTGGGGGTAGGTCAAGGGGGGGCAGCATCACTTTATCGCTTCCTAGTTGAGATTAGTCCCCTGCTTCCTGAGGACACAGAGGTGAACACGCGTGGAGCGGGGGGAATATGGGCGATGACAGACAGAAAGAAAACGCAGGAACGAGAAAGCAAGAAGGGGAGGCTCACCGGTGCTACTTAAGTGGGCCAACGTGACGGCCTCTCTCCTACGAGTGCAGGGGTGCTCCGGGCTGCCCTTATCTATGACCTGCAGCACTAACCATCACATCCCTGCTGCCAGAATGCCTCGCGTACAACAAAGTGCTGAGTTCATCAGCACCACACGTGTCACAGGGTCCCTGACAGGAAGGGGAGGGACAGTGCTGTCACTCCAGCCTGACACCTCGGGAACCGTGACAAGCCCCCCCCCCCCCCAGTGCTGACCTCCCCATATCAACCTAGGGCAGGTCACTCTGCCCTCGCCCCCCTTTCCTGTCACAGCCGTCAGCCTTTATCAGAACCTGAGGGACCTCAGGCGGTTGGGAGGATCTGACGGGTTCTGACCCTAGAGTATATTTAGCAGCGATGAGCCAGTGTCTCCAAACCGCTGGAGTGACAGGGGCCCGTGTTGTCACAGGCACGCTTTGATAATGCCCTGAGACTTTTCCGGAAAGGGGCGGAGCTCTCAGTCACACACATGCTCTTAATTGTTACTGGCCTGAGCGGGTCCACATGGCCAGAATTTTGAGAAAAAGTGTATCAACGGCATCACCAAAAAGCTCCCTACGAGAAGCCACAGCAAACACATTTCTTTTCTTTAACAACATTCCTCTTAGCAATACATATGGAGTTCCACATTCCTGGGGGTCACATTGCACTTCCCGGGTGAGAGTTAGGCTTTGGAGCCCAACTAGGCTACCCCCACCCCCGTCCCCCCAACTACCCACGGGACTGGAGTCAGTCACAGGTCAGAAGCCATGTCTCTGTCTGGCCCCATCAGACCTTGAATGTTCGTTGGGCCCCGAGTCTCTGTAGGCCCCGAGTCTCAGTCGCTCAGTCGGGTCCTGTGTCTCCATTGAGCCCTGTGTCTCTGTCAGGCCCTATGTCTCGGTTAGGCCCCGAGTCTCAGTTGGGCCCTGTGTTTCCATCGGGCCCCGAGTCCCAATCGGGCCCCATGTCTCCGTTGAGCCCTGTCCCTGTTAGGTCTTGTGTCTCTGTCAGGTCCTATGTCTCTGTTTGGCCCGAGTCTCAGTTGGGCCCTGTGTCTCCATCGGACCCCTGGTCCCAGTTGGGCCCCGTGTCTCTGTTGAGCCCTGTGTCTGTCAGGCCCTTTATTTCCATTGGGCCCCAAGTCCCCATCAGGTCCCCAGTTCACTAGTGCTGATGCTAAGCTAAAGCTCTAAATCTAAACTCATGACCCTGACCCCCGCCCCCCACACCCCAGTCCCAAGCTTACAGCTTAAGCTGATTACTTTAGTTATGTTTCTGAGCCTAGCAGCTCCTTTGTTTTAAAACCGGGACATTTTATGATAACCGATACATAGCAATTGTACCGAGTTTCTTATTGCGGGCTCATCTTCCACGAGTCCTTTTGCCGATGTGGTGTTTCTGGACCGACTGGCACAAGATAGCATGGACTCCCCTGATTCGGCATGCTGCAAAAAGGAGTGAAATGGGGGCGGACGAATTAGCGTCACAGTGCACTGTTACGCCAGTAGACGACGGTGATCTAGTTAGCAGAGTTTCAAATTATGCTTAATGGGTTTTCAGTTTAAGTGCTTAAACAGACTTTGCTAGGTTAATGGGATTTACAGTTAAGGTCTGTGTTCGGAATTAATGCTACCCAGACAAGTGCAGCGGGTTCGAGTTGAGTGTTATTAACCTTTAGCCCTGGTGAAGTGACTCTTATGTATTCAGGTGAACGATGCGCCGAGGATGTCTGAGAGGGCCGCAAAATGAGCGACGGCCGCTTCCTGCTGCGGCTCTGCATTCACAGGTCCAGCTCCGCCCCTCCAGTGACCCTGAGGCACGCCAGGCGATTAGAAAGGGCCCCTGTCCTCACAAGGCAGAGGGGGGCACAACAAAGCCTCCAGGGATGATGACCGGAAGCTCGTGGCATGTCAGGAAGCAGTGCCAGGCAAACCTCGATCCAAGCATGCAGTTGCTTGGGGCATTACATGTGTGTTGCACGGGGCATTACATGTGTGTTGCATGGGGCATTACATGTGTGTTGCACGGGGCATTACATGTGTGTTAGATGGGGCATAGGAAGTTGTACTGCACTCCCATAAATCGGAAGCAGGAACGGGACACCTCAGCGGAAATTCTGCTGGTGTGGCTTACACTGCTGGCGTGACGTCATGGGGACTGTTGGCAGATGTGGCGCGTGTAAGATCAAACTCAGCAAGACGGGGCTGGGGGAGGGTGTGAGAGAGGGACGGGCGAACGCGTCAATCACGCCGCCCGGATGTGGGGAATTAAACCACCTGGCACAGCTGGCTGAGCCCCCTGACAGAACCGAACAGGTGTGCAGGTACGAATACTTCCCTGACAACCCCCCCCCCCCAGAGCAGGCATTCTCCTCTGACAGCTGCAAAAGTTCAAGTTCTGCCGCTCTCGAGCAGTGAACAGAAGTGCAGCCCTGGACCTTGGCTTGGCGTCTCCCTGTGGGGGGGGGGGATGCTTTAATAACCTGCGTGGTGCCCTGAGCTGCCGATTGCGACATTCAGCTCACCTTAATCTGTGGGGATTATCCTCATCAGTGCAAGGCCTTGCATATAAACCTTCCCATTAGACTTAGTGTATCTCAGCATAACGCTCTCTGTTTCCAGAAGACCTACAACTGCAAGGTACTGGCTGACAATGAGAGCACTGGGAGCACTGGGGGGGTGGGGGAGTCTGGGGCAGTTGTCGAGGGGCTCTAACAAAGCCAGCTTTGAGGTGTCTACCAGGGCAGAGCATGTGATGTCATCCTTTGGCAATTTTTCCTCTCTGTGATGCGTTCTCTCTCCCTCTCTGTCTTTCTATCCCTCTTTCTCACCCCTTCTCTCTCTCATTTTCTGTCTCTCCAGAGGTGACCAAACAGCTGATGTCAACAGCGGAGTAAAGACACACACAGTGTAGTACAAAGCAGCCCTTTGTCACCCTAAGGTATGACAGGCTGCACCATATGGCCCTAATTCTCCCCCCCCCCAGTATCTGCGACCACCTGACAGGAAGTCTCCCTGCAGCATGGTATTGTACGGCGGCTGCCCACCCCCAGGTTAGGGCCGCATAACGGAGGGGGGTATTTTGGGGGCTTTATTTCGGGGGGAGACGGGGGTGCGCCCGGAGCCGAGAGGTTTGCGTCGATTTTCCTGAAGCCTGCAAACCATAAATCCGGCTGATTGCTCTGTACTCTTTTGCTTGACTGAGCCTTTACAACGAGACGCCGGCACTAACAATGCAGGCTGATGAATCAAACCGCCACGGAATTAGTGTCACCTAGCTGGCCCCTTCCCAGAATTCCCAGCTCTTTGTCACCGGCCATTTGATGAGAAAGACTACTGAGACCCAGTGCACCTATTGATAAACAATGCCATAATGAGCAGCCCGCAGAACACCCAAAGAACTTTCTAAGGCCGGGGGGGGGGGGGCATACGCGTCACATCCAGACAGGAAAGGACTGTGGGCTTCTATTTAACCGGAAAATAGCGACAGGAGATTAACTTATGTACTTAAAGAAAGTCCTTCACTTTAAATATTGGATTAAATAAGTTTTCAGCACTGAACACGTTTCACTTTCATGGATATAAGAAAACCATGATGACTTGTGCTTTAATTCTCCAGATTGTTTTCCAGAGCTGCACGGTCATTAACGTGTCAATATCCCGTTTAGAAACATGCTGAAGTCCATGGCTCAGTACAGACAGGGAGCGCCAGACGCTGCAGGCCACGCAGAACCTGCCTGCAGACCAAACCTACAGAGCATGCTGTGATGCTGAACTGTCAGCAGAGACCAAATGAAAACGATCAGAAGGAAGTATTATCTGCGTTTGTTCCCCTGATGTTGTGCTACCTCTGTTTCAGTTTTTGTTCCGAGGCACTTTTAGATGAGCTGGTCTTCTTCAGCAGGACTGAAAATGGTTTCACTAGGAGGGCCAGGTGCATTAGATGTGAGTCGTCGGCTCACTGGAGGGCTTCCTGCTCTCTGCCCCGCAAGATGCCTTCACCATCATGTGCCGACACTCTGGAAGGTGGCATTGCTGGGCAAGGTGTGAGACGCTGATAGAGGAAATAGCGCCAGGGGCACCATGCTATACCAATATAGTGGGCGTGGGAGGGCGGAGCCTCACCTGGCCACCCTTCTCACAAACTGGTAGTAAAGCATGAATTTGATGCCTATAGTTTGCCAGTCTCGAGTCTGCCTAGAGCAGCCAAAATGCCCAACAACAGGCTCTACAGGAGTAATACGGCACAGTTTGGGTAAAAGCCTCTGTAATTCAATAACAATAATAACGGGAAACGTAACTGCAGATGGCCCCTCTAGAGCAGCCTGGCTGCCAAAGAGCTAATGCAATAATCCTGTCGTTCGAAGGTCAGGGGTCTCCCGCCTTGTTGCACAAACGCAACGGTGAGGGGTTTGCAGGACGCTGATACGGGAACACGCCGCGTGCAGCATGGACATGTTCTGTACCCGCAAATCACAAGCCTTTCCTAAGGTACTTCTCTTTTCTGATCAGTTCCTCGTTTGGTCACCATATTCTGCCTTCCTGAGTTTTTGCCAACCTCGGACTTTATCTGAAATGCCACCTGAGGGAACTTATCCCCTAAGACATTAAGTGACCCTCTGCCCCCCCCCCCCCCCCCCCCCCCCCCCCCCACGA
>JAAGVU020000040.1:10891828-10903719 GCA_011763525.2 Mormyrus iriodes | reverse complement strand
CTCCCCTCACCAATGCACCTGTGAGGTATTTTTAATTCTCATATCAATGTAGAATGAAGGTCACTTATTTCAGTTCTTTTTAAGCATTATGATTATTTTAAATCATTCTGTACTGCCGAATTTAAAACAAATATCTAATTAAAACAGAATAATAAAATCTGATCCCTAAATTACAAAACAAAATCAAAACAGCAATAGCTTAATCACAGCGTAAATGTAAGTGGTGATTATTGATTCCAAGCTATTTTTGTTCACTCTTTGAATCAATAAAGTAAAGTTGCATTCTTTAACAAAACTTAGCACACAGTAATATTATTATTTATGTCACAGGAATGAATTAAATCATATGATCAAAAAAATTATATTGACTCAAACTCAGCTTCTCTTTTGTACTCCAAATAAAAAATAAACAAATGAATATATAAATAAATGTGCGGAGAGAGAAGGTCTGCACGAAGTTTCATCAGAGGCTCTGATTCTTGGCATTTTTTTTCTGCAACAAGATCCATCTGAGATTGTCCCTGAGCCTTCATTGTAGAAATGATCGGACGAAACCCTAGCCAATACAGAGGAGACAGATGTAGAAATACCGAAAGCAGGAACCAGACAAATAGGGGGAAATAAGGGAGAGAAGATAAGCCAAATGTCCAAAGTCATGCCTACTGTCTAAGCAGTGGCTCCTTTGTCGTCTTAGCCATGACTTTCGGTGACTTAATTCTCCAATTTCGGGCCATGTTGGAATCTTGATTGTCTGTGCACTTCTCACCCATTAAGTGATGTGTCACAGGGCTACTCAAAGTGAATTATTATTTGCTGGACACAAATTACCCTCATTTTCAAAATAATCTCATCACATCCTAAGGTAATTGGTATTTTCCGGTTGCCCCATGTTCCTGGTGGACCAACGGCTATGTACTTACGACAATATGGGACAATGCATGTCCACCAGTGGTCCAAGGAACAGTAACAGCTGCTTTTAGAGATCGTTTCTTTCATGCAGCATTTATATCATTTAAAAGTATCTGAAAGATGGTGAAGAATACTTCAACAATTACCCAAAAGCTTTAACCAAAATGAATTATGCAAAATGGGCAAACTCTAATACATCATTAAGGATGCCAAAGCTTGATAAAATCTGTCACTGTAACTACTGAATAAAAACTTGACTTAATTGGTGAGGTATGATGTAAATCACTGAACCACATCAATCACAACTTTACTAATGCAGAGACAATGCAAAAAGCTGAAAGAATATCATATAAGTGAAAATAATAGGCACCTATTCATGTATGTATGATTCGCTTTGGCTTCTGACATCTGATGTTCTTGCCATTTCAAAATTAGATGCAATTCAGCAGTCTATATAAACTGTTCATATAATCTTGTCTGTTTCTGAATAAAAATACAAATACAGACTAATCACTCTTAAACCTAAAATCACAAATAATGCGCTAAAGCTAATGTCCTCATCAATTAGAATTAAAAATGTTTGAAGATTTCAATAAATAGATTAAAATATAAACCAAGAACTAGTATAACTTTACTTATATTTAAATTGGCCTTTAAACCAATGACAAAGTTAATACTGCCCCGATGAATTACCTCTGTTTGAAAAAAATGCTTTTATGTAAGTGTCACAAAACAACTCACATACCATGAATGGTCAAAATTGATATTATTATTGTTTGTATTTTTAAAACATAGAGGACAGACATTTAACAGATAGTGTCTGTCTTTTCAAGGTGACACAACGGAAATCCTTGAGGGCTTTCATTCAATTCTATTTGGATTGAAATTATGATGAAGTACTTTTTTTCTGAAATTGCTCATGTCACTTGTGGTATCTTCCTGCAAATTTCTCAAGTGTATTTTGTTCCTCAATAAGACAGCCCCAGACACCTTGCCAATATTACTTTTACTGGCTTGGAAGCTCATACGATTTATAATTCTTTGTCACGCTTTTCTCAAAGAAAAATGAAAAAAAAAAAAAATGTTAAACACGTTTAATAGGGAATTCAGCAAAGCCCACCATGACAGGCAATGACCTTAGACAATTCCGTTATTCCCTACTCAGAAGTAAATGCACAGATGACAAAGTGGTTTGTGCTGCCTCTGATAATATAATCTGATTATGAAATGAATATTCGGAATTTAGGGTGCCATGATGGCTCTGTGGGTAACACTGTAGCCTCACACCTCCAGGGCTGGGATTTGAAAACGTGACCCCATATCCGTGTGAGTGGAGCCTGCATGTTTCCCCCCTTTGTCCTTGTACACTCACAGTATAAAAACATGCGGTTAGGTGAACTGGCAGTTCTGTATTACACACAATGCGCGAGTGTACGCCCTGCAATGGACCGGCATCCGAATCAATGTGTCCTCTGCCTCCATATAGTCCAGGTTCAGTGCGATCCAATTCTAAATGACTGTTTAGAAGAAAGTGTATGGTTCAAATATTCTTTTTAAGATTTATAACAGACCTTTGCTGCTCTCTGTTTTGGTGAATATTTACTGCACCTGGTATATATTTATCGCATTGCATTGTACACTTGTATTGTACAAAAAAAACATATTAAAAGTCTGGCTTAATAATCATGGATGAGCATTTCTGAATTTGTTTTTGCACATATAATGAGCCCTGATAGTGTAACTACACAAACTACTCACCTCCCTTCTCCACGTCTAAGTACAGCTTAGTTTGAGAATTATTTTTGCACATGCAGCCTGCATTCCAACTCATAAAGTGGAAAAAAATAAAACAACCTAATATGAAATTGTAGGAGCAACAGATATAAAAAGTAGTTCTGAGCTGGCTGCACTAATTTGCAATAAAAATAATTGGTATGCGGGTTATGGATAATATGGCACATCTTTCCTTGTCCTGTTATGCACACACCTGCCAGTTACTGGTGAAAAAGAGCCCATGAATGCACTGGCTGGAAGCAAAGGGCTATGCATCAGAGACCAAGTGTCCCACTTTCTTTGCACTAAGAACTTACCTGATTATATTTAGCCTAATATTTCCCTGCTCCATTCAATACCAGGGCACAGTTGTGTACAAAAGTGCTTCTCCTCCAAACATTTATTTTCCCATTGTTTCATCTCATTCCGTTTCAGCATAATATGAATTGGTTTCTGCGGAAAATAACACAAAAGTCACATGGGTCATCTCTTGAAATCTACGCCATCCTATGTTTAAGGTTCCAAGAGAGGTCTACAGATTCTGGGACTTACTGGGAGGGAGATGACATTTTTAATCTAGTTTGTTCTGCAGCTACTAGAGACCAGTTTGCTATTTGAGCTTGTCATTTCAGCACCTCAAACTTTTAGTTTGTATCAGCTGTAGGCAAGTTTGATTTTAATAGAAATAGTCTAGCAATAATATGAGATGATTCAATGCATGTACTCCTCACTATAAGGACCTTCTTACCATTGCAGCCAGAAGCTAACACTGTTCTCTACATCCATCCATCCTTCCATCCATCCATCCATCCATCCATCTTCCATAACTACTTGGTGTCAGTGAGCTTGGACCCTCACCCAAGAAGCAGAAAGCATATGGCATTGAACAGCCTGGATAGGATGCCCATGTTTTTTGTATGTAAACACTTTTCATGCAATCATTTTATTCACATTTTACCGATGTGTAATAATATAAAATTATACAGTAATTAATACCACTAATCATTCCTGCTGGTGACACTGTAACACTGTATTTATTTTGCATAAAGTATAAATATCATTCATAACACTGAAAAATCCCTCTGATTCTATTTCTAAGTTTGCCATTTGTTTGCTGTGTTTATTTGCCAAGTGTCTGATTACAGTGTAGCCACTGATACTATATTCCTGCCATATTTCTGTTAATTTTTTGTACTTTGGCAAATTTACAGGTGGAAGGTGAAATGTCATCATGAAAGTAGTCAGATGAAACTAGGCTATGGCATTTATGAGTGGATAAAATGCCAGATGACAGGACACTTGCAAAGATCTGCAATCGCTTGAGACGACTGTCGTGATTGTCTTTTTTGCTGGATCTAGGGGAAGAGTGAAGGAAATTCAAAGTTACAATCACATCAGGATTCATAACAAACAGAGAGCAAGACTTGAGCTTTTAGCTCCATGTTAATGTCAATAAAATACTTTATTTCAAATATTATTGATAAGATCAGTAATGAGGGCAGCATGGTGGCACAGCAGTTAGCATTGTTGCCTTGCACCTTCAGAGTTGGGGGCTGTAATCTAAACTCTACCTTGTGGAATTTACATCATTTTCTCATGTTGTACAGGGTTTCTTCAAATACTCCAGTTTCCTCCCACAGTTCACAGACATGTAACTAATTGGTGTCTTTAAATTGCTGCATTATGTGTAAGTGTGTGTGCATGCACCCTGCGATGAACTGATATCCCATAACCCCTTGCAATCCTATCCAGGTTGGAAGATAGATGGTGTAATGCAAACATTACTTTGAATAAATAATCATACACACACACACACATATATATATATATATAAAAATCAGTGTTTTTATAATACAAATTTGTCAGTCAGAGCAGTACATTTGCAGTCCTATTTCCACACCTCAGTCTGGTCATTACATCATTGTTATGAGGCAGCCCATTCATTCAGCCACAGGAAGAAATGGATGAAAAAATAGGTCATTGGCAATAAGCTGCAGGCAGTATGTTTATGTAGGTTCTTCATTCCCTCTGTGTTCCCATTCTGTTTTATTGCCTCAGGTAGAAAACACTGTGGAAATCATAGCCACTGCAATTTGTGAACCCCAAGGTTCCAGTCGGTAAATGGTCATCGCTGTTTTTTTTTTGTTTTGTTTTTTTTAAATTTGCTCTGTGAAATGAATGTTGAAGTAATTATTGGCATGGTGTCTGTGATGTTAGAGAATTGCACTGGTTAGTCCAAGTTGATCAAAATACGTGAATCACCGTGTCTTAAGATGTCACTTCTATTAGTGGTGATAAAAGAAACCGAATGGCAAATGAAATGATCAGAATCATAATTTTCCTTTTAAATACTGAAATGATTTAACGAAAACAAGCAGATACTTAATACACATTGCATTAAAAACATTCAGATAAATATAGTAGAAAACCTTCTATTTTTAAGGATAATACTGATTAATGTAACAAAACTACAAAATTAATTGATTGATTATATAAAAACGCGCACATGTCCACGCATTGTTTGAAACTCCTGAATGCTAAGGCCAGCTACCTATTCTGTGAAATACAGCACAAGAGCACAAGTCAAGGTTGACCCTCAGGGGAGGACTGGCAACAAAAAGCAGCCACTGATCTGAGGGGGGGGGGTCACTTTACTGGTATGTTTTGCTGCCAACCTGGGGTGGGGGGGCATTGAGTTCCCTTGGTACATTTTTCCGCTGGTGTTTGCAGATCGATTGCAGGAGTCTATTACTGGATAATGCTGCATTTCATTGGTGACCAACCGTTGATTGTGATCAGCAAAATATATGCCCCCCCCCCCGGTATATTATCCTCTGCAAATAATCTTCCGCAATCAACCGGGAAACTCGCCGAGATCGACTGACAGGTTGAACATGCCTGGTACACAGGCCACATAATGCAGGGATTGGGGAAGAAAGATCTGCTCTCATAAGATCTGCCCTACGGGAAAATTCCCGAACTTCCCAATGGCCAATCCACGCCTGTTGACCCTTCTTGAAATGTCAGTATGTTTTATGACTTTCAGACAGGTTAAAACTATTGTAGAGCCATCGATTCACATTAAAAATACATCTTAATGAGATTGAACCCACATGAAAACATATGTGGTCCAGTATTCAGCCCTGCAGAGACGATTCTCTATGGCACAGAAGCACAGGGAACTTGTATAAAGAGTTCAGATGCTACTAGAAAGGGTGCTGGTAGATCAACAGAAAAGATTCATCCCTGTGGAGCAATTAAAATACCCATGCTCACATGCAGTGAGGGGACACTGTGCTGCAGAGGGCTGTACACATCGATGACATATTACACCAAGGTGCCATGACCCTTAAAGATCCCATATCACTTATTGAAAGAATAAGGATTTTAATCTCAGGCCAAATTCCCTTTAAGGACCTATGCAACCATCGACCTGATATAACACTAATCTAAACAATTATTATCCAACACGATGAGGTGTGCATTCTCAAAATAGCTACTGCACATTGCCCAGGTTGGTGTTACATATTAATGGTTCTCCTGTTGAACAACAGGAGGTCCATTAATATTCAAAAGTAGCTGTTACTCTACCTTAGCATATAAATGGTTGGTCTGTGGACATTAACGATTATTGGTTAAATATAAGTGGGTTGGATTAAATTTAGATTTTAGTCTACTGCCTAACTATCTTAGTGTTGCATAGCATAGTTAGCTGGCTCGGTGGTTGAATTGAAGTCATTTAAATAAAGCAGCTTCATTCTTAGCAGGCTAGCTACATTTCTACTGCCTTAAACTAGCTATAAAAAGTGATCCCATGAGTTTTAGTAACTCTGTTGGAGCCAGCACATGGAAAGATTTGGACTATCATTTTATAAACCTCATCGTGTCACCAAGGCACCAAGGTCCCTTTGCAAGAATTCTGGCAGTTCTACAATATCCCTTAACTGGCACAGAAACACAACGCTTTGTCCCAACTTACCTACAACAACTGGAAGTAACAACGTGTACATACAAGTAAGCACACTAACAGTCTTGCTTCCCACCTGGAAGGATGTCAAATCTAGGTGCTTTTCTTGCTTTTGACACTAATGTAGCCACTCTTCTGGGGCAGCCTGTGGCAAAGCTGAAATGTTGGTCTCCCACACTGAAGCCGGTGACCCTAGCAGCATCACCTACAGGCCAAGGTCCCTTAGTCAGACTTTTAGAAAAGCTACAGTGTGTTTTTTTTTTATGCTAGCCACCATAACATAAAAAATTCATGTTATATATTTTTATCTGAATGTATTTATTTTCAGAGGCACCATACCCAATAGCTATTGCCAAATTGTAATTAATTTACTACCTAGCTGTTTGTTTTCCACATAGAATGGCTTCACATGATGGTGGTGGGACTTTTTTTTCCAGTAACTTTAGGGAAATTAGGAAACATATTGAACAAAGAAGTTCATTTGCCCAAGATATAAAGAGTTTAATATATTTAACTATTAGCTATCTATTACCTAAGGCCTCTGTTCTCAAAGAGATAACTGTGTTTATTGTGTTGAAGCAGATGTTACAAAACTGAATATTAACAGGTATAATACGGCACACTGAATAGAAATTTAGCATAATAGCATTTTATTTTCCATTCCATATTTTCCAGTGAGGCTGGAACCTATCCTAGGAAGCCTGGGACTCCTTAATCCATCAACAATGTTATTATTATTATTAGTATTATTATTATTATTATTATTATTAGTAGTAGTAGTAGTAGTTGTTATAGTAGTAGTAGTAGTTGTAGTAGTAGTAGTAGTATTGGTCTTGTTGTTAATGATTCAGTCTCGAAATTCTTATTCTATCACCCTAAAAACTGTTAAATCTTTGTTGTTCATTTCTCCTGCTGTAGGTATCATGAGATTTGGATGTTATAAAAATCCACATCCTTCAATTTCTTCATGTCTATTACAAAAAAGGAGAAACAGAAATTCTTGATATTATTCCTGAGATGAAGCCAGCGTGATGTGTGCCTTTAGCCGCAATTACCGTTACGTGGCGCTTAACGTCCTTCTGCACAGCATCTGACTGCATATACATCTGAGGTCCCATAAGCTGAAAAATACTGATCGGCTAATGGGACAGAGCAGACATAAGTGGCAGCAGTGCACCACATGTGGCCAGCAAAAACAAAGAGATTGTGCTGCCAACCATGTAATGGTACAGTACATATTATAATGCTCCTCACATTTGAAAATGAAAATAAATATCCTAGTTACACATTTTTGTATTTACTTTACTATAATTTTTATCATTATCTTAATGTATATTCTTTCATTTATAAAGTATCTTGGCTATTTAGCCACTACAAGTACACCATTCAGGTTTGTATACTGTGTATTTGACGCATAGCATAAAGTCACCTAACGTCCTATTGGCCAGAACCACGTTAAGCGATGCATATCTGATTTGCATAGAATCATCTTGAGCATATTGGACACTTGGAAATGCCAAGGTAAAGTTTCATAATTATTGGTGAGAGCGCATCGGGTTGGTGAGTTCGCAGTCAAAACTAGCTGCACATGAATCATCGTTCATTAAAAACCAAAACATGATCATAAATGCATGTTGTCCATAAGTGAATGCTGCTTGAGAAACAACGTGTGGCTGAGGAAGTGTTCCCCGTTGTGAGCGTGAATAAATCAACGCCCCCTTTCCATTTTCCCGTCCTGCACTTGAACTCGATAATCAAATTTAGAGACACCCCCTCACTTAACACTGAAATCTCAATGTTATGACATTTTAAACTGATGAATAAGTAATGACACAATTTTAGTCTGATAAAAAATTGTACTGTTCGAATAAAGACTCATGGCTGCAATAAAACATGTCATTAATATAATACTCCTAGTCTAGAACAGTGATGGAAATGAAGTTGATTTTATCCACATTTTTTGATGCGTAAGTCAAAGTAAATAGGGTTTCTAAAAGACTGAGAAAACTTGTGTGAAAGTGTAACTTTCCTAATAAAAGTGTGATTGTTAGTGTACGATAATGTTCAAGTATCCCATCATCTTCAGTAAACTTCAGTAAATCTACTAAGTTTTTACAATGATTTGTATAGTAACAATTTGAGACCAAAATGACGATAAAATTAAATTTTAACCCTAATAAAACGTGGCAGCTTATTAGATAACTGTCAGGTCTGGCGAGGACAGAAACTTGGAGACCAAGAAATTGGAGATCCGGGATTTCATTAAAAGGATCAGGCAAGCAGAACTGGAATTTGCGGTCCAAAAGGATCGAAGACCGGGGAGATCGATTCTACAGAGGCACAGAGAACAGTGGATGAACACACAAGGCAGGTCCAAAGGAGATGGGAATGAGGAAGGGCAGGAGCAGGGAAGGCAGGTAGGAACCAGAACCAGACGGGGAACCTGAACCATAATCATCATAATCAGAACAGGAACCAGAAGTGACGCAGGACCAGGCTGAACCGCTCAGTAAGGCTCATGAAAGAGCAAACAATACCACACACTGAGTGCAAGGGCAGAGGGGTTAATAAAAATGAACGGGACAGGTGAAGGTACTAAATACCAGTTATTGGTCGGCCCCACCTTGTGGGATTTGACAACAACAGGCATGTGAGAAGCTGTATGATAAAATGTTGCGCAAAAATCTGCAACAAAATATGTGAAAGTTTGTTCTCATCAAAACATATGGTCAGATTTTCAAAGATATAAAACACCTAAGTTGCAACTTATGAATAATCAAGAAAGATTATCACCATGATCACTCAGTATTTAATACACAACCCAGGCAAGTAGAGTGTCAATGTCTATATCAGGACCACATCTAAATACCCTAAAATTTACCAGAAGCTCAAATAAAACACCAACAGAAAATCCAGCCACAGTCAGAATTCGACTCGGCTGACACCTTGTTAGGCATCTGTGGTAGCAGTGGCAGAGAAAGGGCCACGTCTAGGGCCATGTCAAGGTCAAGCTCAACATGCTGAGTGTAATGTGATTTCTTCATTTTATCACATTACTCAGAACATGAGCTCAGGGAACCGATGCTCTTCAGAGCGTCACCAAGCTCTGGGTATGCACTGATGACCGACACTTCTAAATTAATCGCTGACTCATCTCACACGGGCAGCACCTGTCTTGCCAGAGAGAGTTCCCCTTATGAAGACGCTGAAAACAGAATTACACAGAAGTGTGAATACATCCCAGCCAATGTGCCTCACCTGTTTTCACTCTGCATTGAATTATGAGAGCCTTTCCACTGACAAGTCTACAATAAACATGTCAGGTTCCTTCTCAAAAGGGGCCGCATTTTCCATCGCTGTTTTCTTCCTTTTCCAACTGAATATTTCTGTCAAATATGTTGCTTTAGCAGGAGTTTGCTGCCGTCAATATTCTGTTCCACTAAACATCAGTAACCTGGTTCCATATATTGTCTGGTTGTTCAAGTGCTTTTCTGTTTACTTTGTCATTGTAGGTGATTGTAAAGGAAAAGGGAATGATTGTTATGGGACTAAAGCTGCCTTGGAAAAGGCAGGGCTGTGTACTTCATATCACAAAACGATTCCTGATTATCTTCATTGTTTTTTGTTTCATTGCGTCTTTTCGTACTCCACTCAGTCTAGCACACATCAGACAATGTTGGATGAAACAACATCAATCTGTCAGCCGGCTGACCAGCATTTTATATTTGCTAACCATTAACATCCCTGATAACAGACTTTGCCTTCATCACATTAAAATACCATTTGCTAAAACACCATTTGTGTGAATTGTTGAGAGCTTCTTCAGCATGAATGATTCCAACAAGGACATTAAACTTGACACCTCAGACTAAACATGGATCCAGCCTTTTTAGATGCTCACCTCTGCATTGTCCTGAAATTAGACAGAACAAGATAAGCATTAATGAGTTTTCCATCCATCCATGCATGCATCTTGTAACCGGTCAGGTTGGTGGGGAAGCCTGGATTCTATCCCAAGCAGCACAGGGAATAGGGCTGGAGTCATTATCTAATTTTACACCAGTATAGCAAATTACTATACTGTACAGACAAATATACGTCACCAATTTCTGAATGTACATTGCAAAACAATATCCCTTCTGATGTCCAAACAAATCAAACCAATTTGTTCTCATTTTTGAAAATCACACACAAAATCGCATAGCATTTATTATTATTTCCATTGATGGTATAATGTTGTAAATGTATGTAACACAAGCAAGAAAAGATATGGTGTTGTAGCTGATTGTGAAGCTGTTACTGGGAATTGGAAGGATCCAGCACATTTTCAACCATGGACCACACACCTGGCAATAAAACATCCATCCATTTTCTGTAACCGCTTGTCCCAGTTGGGGTCACGGGGGGTCTGGAGCCTAACCCAGAGGCTGAGGGCGCAAGGCAGGGAACAACCCAGGATGGGGCACCAACCCATCGCAGGGCACACTCACACACCTATGGGCAATTTGGCAACTCCAACCAGCCTCAACATGTTTTTGGACCGTGAGGGGAAACCTGGAGGAAACCCCACGGGGAGAACATGCAAACGCCACACATATGGAACCCAGGCAGAGACTTGACCCCTGGTCCCAGAGGTGAGTGGTAACAGTGCTAACCACTGCACCACTGTGCTACCCCACAATGAAACAGATTATGATTAATATTTAGATGTAGTACATTACAGAAAGAAGGCATGCCTTTAAAGCAATGTAATTCAAGAGCTGAACATTAGTGTTACTAATTATTAGTGTTGCTTGTTGTTCAAATTAACATTTTTTGTAACATTCACTTTACAACCCAGGTATATTCCTGAAGCCTAGGTGATCCAAAGTTAGGATGTGAATTTTGGATTGTACTTCAGATGGTTATTCACATCATTTCAGAGGTTCATGGAAAGAAGTACAATTTGACATTTTTTCAGTATTGGGTCTTCATTACCTATTTAAACCAAGCAATTCAATTATTTATAAGCAAACCTGTTCTTGGAAAGACTGTCAATCAGTATATCACTAGTGAGCTACTAAATATGGTTGTTTGTATTCTGATGCTGAGCAGAAAACCCTCTGTGAGAATATCCACGACTTTGAAAAAAACTGCAGGGCATTCTGTGTACCCTATATATATAAACCAATCAGCCATAACATTAAAACCACTGACAGGTGCAGTGAATAACATTGATTATCTCATTACAGTGGCACCTGTC
>JAAGVU020000040.1:10880806-10891704 GCA_011763525.2 Mormyrus iriodes | reverse complement strand
GGTTTCCAGTATGCAGTGGTCAGTACCTACCAAATGTGGTCCAAGGAAGGCTAGCCGGTAATGGGGTCATGGGCACCCAAGGCTCTTTGATGCGCATGGGGAGGGAAGACTAGGCCCTCTGGTCCGATCCCACAGGAGAGCTACTATAGCACAAATTGCTGAAAAAGTATGGGGCTACGTAGCCACAGACCAGGCAGGGTGCAATGCTGATCGCTGCCTACCACCAAAAGTGCCTACAATGGGCAAGTGAGTATCAGAACTGGACCATGGAGCAACAGAAGAAGGTGGCATGGTCTGATGAGTCATGCTTTCTGTTACTTAATGTGGACTGCCAGGTGCCAGGTTTACCTGGGAAAGAGATGGCATCAGGAAGCACTATGGGAATAAAGCAAGCCAGGAGAGGCAGTGTGATACTCTGGGCAATGCTCTGCTGGGAAACCTTGGATCATGGCATTCATTTGAATATTATTTTGACAACTACCACCTACCTAAACATTGTTGCAAACCAGGTACATCCCTTCATGGCTATGGTATTCTCTGATGCAGTGACCTTTTTTAGCAGGATAATGTGCCCTGCAACACGACAATGATTTATGGAAAATGAAAAGGTGTTGACTTGGCCTCCAAATTTCCCATATTTCCATCCGATCGAGCATCTGTGGGATGTGCTGGACAAACAAGTCTGATCTATGGAGGCCCCATCTTGCAATTTTCAGGACTTAAAGGATCTGCTGTTCACGTCTTGGTACCAGATACCGCAGGACACCTTCAACGGTCTTGTGGAGTCCATGCCTCCACGGGTCAGAGGTATTTTGGTGGCATGAGGGGGACCTACACAATATTAGGCAGGTGGTTTTAATGTTATGGCTGATCAATGTAGGTCTGCATGGTATATGAGCATGCAGTACGATTACCTGCATGGTAATAACTGATAATAGAATGAAAATATGCAAAAAGTAATGTGGATTCCTTTATTTCAATCATAATCGCTACATACAATGTCACTAATTTAAGCTTTTCCCATCCACCCATTTCTGCAACCGCTTATTTTATTCAGGGTCGTAGGGGTCCGGAGCCTTCACACCATTCAGTCACACATGCACACCTATGGGCAGTTTGCTAACTCCAGTGAACCTCAGCATCCTTTTTGACTGTGGGAGGAAACTGAAACACGCAAACACACACACACGTGGGTTATGAATATATTACATTGTGGGGACCAAATGTTTGTACAGTGTGATAAAAACCTGTTATTTTGACGCTGTTGGGATCATTTTTCAGGAAACTCAATTCTACAAAAATTTGTGACTGCAATCAAAAAACTAAAAATGTCAAAAGTCTTCTAATATGTTCGGTTATTTCTGAGTGAGGTTAGGGCTGGAGAGGGGTTAAGGTTGTTCTTCATCGTTGGAATTCGGGTTTTTCTCATAGAAATGAATGGACGGTCTCCATACTTCCCCACACTTCTCGTGTGTTTGTGTGTGGATAGTGTCTGTGTGGTTTCTCCATGGCATCACGCCACTAAGATGGCATTTACAGATGACCAAAATTGCAAGACTAATTTCTATCATCATGTCATCCCTGAAATAGGTTTGTCTCTGGAATGGCACGACCGTAGTGGCGCCTCCTAGTGAGCCATTAACCTCTTATATTTTGCAGATACAGCAGCTCTACTTGTTCTCTGTGCGAAAATTAAGCCTGCAATATTGCTTTGTATTTGCAGACAGGAAACAGTGGTTCCTAATGAAAGAGAAAAAACATTTATTTGCAGGAAGTGCAATAAACTATAGATGCAAACAGCACTAATGAATCCTGAGAGTTTGGTGTCAGAGGACAATGTTTCTCACAAGACACTGTAGCTACATCATTCACTGCACTTTAAGAGGGGAGTAAACTGGGACCTCCATCTGCAGAAGATTTTCCAGTTTATGGAAATGCCATCCAGTGGCTTAAAACTTTCAGACAATATAGCATCACTGCAGGTGTTAAAGTCTACAACACAGGGAATCCAAAACACATAAAATATTAGTGCAGTGCAATATTTGAAGTAGCATTGTGAAATTATACAATACTATAATGCAATATTTTCTTATGGGACTGAAACAATGCAGAGCAAAACATGTTCAGCTTCAACTTTATCAGCAGATTAGAGTTTGGGGGATGCAATAGTCAAGTGGGGTACTTTTCAACCTTAAAATGTGTTATATGAAACTTTATTTCCAAAGTCTTCTGACTAATTCAGTATAATCTGATTCACATGCCTTTGGCACAATGCATTAATCATTAGTGAACATGCAAGTTACTGTACAGCATCATGTACAGTCTATTTGAGAAAAGTGAATGTTACATTATGAAACCCCTAAACTTAATCTAAAACGGATTAGTGGGTTTTTATTGTCATGCCTAGAGTTGAGAACGATTCAAGTAATTTGAACGATGGACAAGTTGTACATAACTGAGTCATTGTTATTAATGAAAATATTCCTAGTATGTACTGTAATAGTTTCCCAGTTTTTTCACGTTCTGCATCCTATAAAGCACTCGAAATATCAATAAATAAGTAGTACGATTATCACAATGATCAAAATTTGGCCCTAGAATTGTTGATTTAAAAACAAATCACATTTGTTGATTGAAGATTATTTTTATTCATATAGAATTAAAATGGATGTAAGGGGAGCATGTTTTTTACGTTGATAATGCCCACGACACACACACTATGAAAAACCAGATGAACACATCGTTTCAACATGTCTTTTTTATATACTGAATTTTTAAAGGATTTAAACTAATTACATTTTTTGCATCTGACCCCGGTGTAGCCATATGTTCATAACCAAGAAACCAACAACATGCAATAAATATATTCGCTACAAAACAGGGCAACAAGTAGTTAAAGGGTTCGTTTCCTAAACAGACGGACAAACGATCTTCGAGTCAGATGAGGTGCGTGCTTAAAACGAACTGCTTAATTCGGACATCAAGCTGTACATTTTTTTTAACTTGGCACGTCGCTATGAGTAAAATTCTGAAAAGCCACGATGCAACTGTAAAACGGAAGAAGACGTTAAATTTTCTTTTCTAACGCAAAGACAACACACCTAATATTGCATTGCCACATTCAGGCCAGACTGCGAGTGCCAGGTAAGTAAAACTTAACGATTGGAGACTCCAGAAAGTAGGAGGAGCGGGAAGTGTCAGTCCAATCCGGTCTCCTATAAGCCTCTCAGGCGCTCTCTTTTCGCTCCTGGAAACAGTGAAAACCTCACTTGGATCTGCGGACACAGATGTCATGTGAAAATCCGCATGCTCTCCTTTCAGTACTGTTGATCGTTATTATCAAACATTAACTCCGCTCGTCGCCCTCTGGAATGCCTTTTTTACAATAAAAAAAAAAACTCCTCACTCCTAGGTGCTTACAAAACTAAACTTTTACTAAGGATCCTGTTTTAAATGTTTATGTTCGTATCTTCATGACTGCATTCAGAAGCGAGTCGCCACCACCATGCGAGGTAGGATTGCAACTATTTCTGACAGCTCATTTAATCCTTACGCCGCGAAATTCGTCTTGTTGATCATATTTTGTTTATTTGTATATATTTCAAATTGAGATTTAGTTCCCTTACCGCTATTTTTATCTGATTACACCGTAGTCAAAAGCTTGCAGCTATCCCGATTAAATAGTATTAGATATTTTACATTTATTTATTAAGTATTCAGTACCTAGACCTATTTATTTATCAATACCTTTATTGCGGTAGAGAAGTCACAATCAGAGAGTATAGATAAACGCACCATGCGTTTCCTGACGGCTTGCTTCAACGCTTTTATCCTTTAGCCGTGCGACTTCGGAATACATTGCGCAACCTGGAATTACTGATCCTGAGATTCGAGTATTATAGTGAGTGGTGAATCAACAGTACTGCGCAGGCCAGTTAGTCAACGTGTTTATTGCAGGACATGTTATAGGACTTTTAAAAATAATCGTTTCATTTTATATACGATAGACACCGTAGAATATGCATGCATTATATGTTAAAAGTAGGCGGAATTACTAAATTAATTTGGTTACATCACCAAGTCTGGACTTGTGCAAAAACAATAGTATATCTAAAGTATATCATGTTTGGGGACAGCCAAGTAATATACGGAGCAGCGGCAAATGTGGATAGCGCATTTGGATATTGCTCTATGTCTTGAGTTCCACTGACCCATTTCCGTCAGTCAAGCGCCTCTCCGCGCCGGAAAGCCGAAGTGCAGCATCGGTGCCGGTACTTGCAGACCAGCTGTGGAAGTTCAAGCACATAGCGGTCCTTATTGCTTTCTTTCGGGTGCAGGATCATGTGGATCGGATAAAAGGCTTTCGAAAATGCCGAATGCTTTTGCCGACCTCGTTCTTTACACGTCTGACGACTGGAAGGTGCTTAAAATGAAACTGGGCACAGTCCGTGGTTAAAAACACCGATGGGTTTTAAAAGTCTTAATGTTCAATATACTATAAAGTACATTTCAGAAAGCAACGTAGTAATGTAATAAGTAAACGAAGATAAACCTATTTCAGTAAAATAATGACTTAACAATTGTGCATTTTTCCTGTATATTCTGACATAGGCCTACATTAAGAACCAAAGTGACTTTAACTTTACTGATGTATATGCGCTGTGTTCTTTACAGCTCAGTCACGTGTCTGTATTATTGACAGGTCCGTACAATGTATATGCTAAGATAGCAACTACATAATTTCCTAGATGCTAATTAGGATGTGAACACTTTAGTGTGAAATAGTTTATGAATTAATTGATTTGCAAATGCTTGTTTTTATATGCTGTTTCTTTTGTTTATTTTTTCATCTCACTGGTTTTGGCAATTCCAGTCCTATTAATTGAGATTGAGAAAGAAAAACTTGAGAATGTTTTCTATAATAATAGTTTGTGTGTGTGTGTGTGTGTGTGTGTTTGTGTGTGTGTGGTTGCTTTGTTTAAACCAGAAAAGGGAACTGGAGATTCATTTCAGACTGCCATGCAAACCTGTGCCATTTTATTTGTATACAGACTGATCAAAAATATTGTAAATCCTTGTGTAAGTATGTATATAAATGTGGTTTAACTTTTGTTATAAATCCACAGACCATCTAGGTAACATGAAGTGATCCCCTATCTGAACCTCCTTAAGCACTTGATTATGAAAAAAATTGAACCATTACCCGTGTAAGCACTGGCATAGCAAATAATGTCGCTGCTGTAGTTTAATTTTCATTGTGACATTTCTATTTTATTATGCATTAAAATAACATGTCATAATACAGACAGTTACAACAAAAATGATTAATATTATGTAAGAAAAAAGTGGGATATTCTTAATGTGACGGAAACAATATATTGTATTCTTAGCAGCACAAGGTAACTTTTAATGGCTAACGCTGACGGAGTGGCCAGTATAATGTAAAAATAATCTAGTACAATTTCACCCGGATTGAAATAAAGCATTAAATGTAAAAAGAGACATTTCAATAATGTAAATGTCAGTCTGTCTTACATAATCTTATTGTCTCTCTTAGTCTCATTGCATCTATTGTCTTTGCTTATGGCAGCTCATATTTCCCACTGGTTTTACCTCTGTACATACTAGTTGCATTCCTGAAAAAAAAAAAAAACGTGTTACAATTCAGAAATACCATTTACAGTATATTAATACCACTGGAAATGTACGATAAGCTTAACCCAGAAACATTCAGATGTCACGATTCCTGGATAGTACAAAAGCATTGAAGTTGACCATTAACACTCTGTTGTACAAATATTTAATTTCAACGCTTAAAATATTTTCTTTATATATATTGAGTTTAAAAAATTCCAGAACCAGTCGGAAGCCCCAAAATTATTTTTAAATGAGTTTAAATGTGTTTTTTTTTTTATCTAAGTAGCAAAGCAATGAACGTTAACACATGAATGTGCGCTATTAGACAAAGGTGTTTTTAAAGTAATTTTAAAACTGCCATAAAGGTAGGAACATTCTATGCTCATGAAGTAATGTGAAGTCAGCTATACACAAACTTAACAAAGAGGGGTCCAGAAAAATCTTGCCTCCATAACATGAGTTTCAAATGAAAACGTCTGTTCTGGCACCTCTCTCAAAACATATTAAATATTGAATATTAATGAAATATTAATTACTTTGTTGTTTGGAAGTTTAGTGTTTATGTAATTTTATACCATTTATATATGCCACAATTAAAGATCATTATTTTTATATTTTTAATTACTATGAAAATAGTACATTTAGAACTTCACAGTTCATTTGACAGAGTGGTTAAGGAACTGGGCTTATCACAGGAAGGTACAGTCCGAAGTATGTTTATGTTAATGTTATGTCACCTTCAGTAGTATGAATGTTAAAAAATGTTTGTAAATTATTTATATAAACCTAAAGCAACTGAATAATGTATTAGTTAAGGTAATGAAATAATTTATTAACTGCCTTAACTGTAAATCATTTAATCCTTATGAGTTTCTAATCACGTTATTTTGTTTTAGGTTTGTAGTGGCGTGTTTCTTCACTAAGTGTCTATAATGATGCCAGCAGAACCAGTTCCCAAGTGGGAGTTCAGAAGAAGGAAGGTTTAAAAACTGATATTTCTGATGGAAATGAAGTTCAGGGCCATCCTTGGCCCTCCAGCAGAACACATGCTCGCGGGAACATCACTGTGTTTAGTGCAGTGAAGTAGTTGGATACACATTTGTACCGTCCTGTTTTGAATCTCTGTGCGTTAGTTAGACTTTCACGGCTATAGACAAATCGGTGTTGTTTTCGCAGACATACTCCTTCTTAAGTCAGGCTGCTTCCGCCTCATGGAAATTTGGACGAGACATGTCTGAGATCCAGTCAGATTTGGTTTACTGGGTTGCCGTATCAGAATGCCGAGGTTACACTTGGAAGTGAGCTCTCCTTTTATTCCTGGAGTACAAACTATGCTTCTCTTACTCCTTCGCAAGGGCCAGCCTGCTCCAGGGCTTGTATCAGCTTTCATACACTGCATTCCCACCCACTAAAAGTCACAAACTTGCATACACACACACACACACACACACACACACACACACACACACAAGCAGAAATGGTGTAGCTGGTGGTGGCGTCTTAAAAATATTCCAGCTGAGACATCTTAAAAAGTCTTAAATTAAAAGTTGTTAGTACATAGTTGGCAGTTTGCTTGTTGATATTCTGAGAAAATTTAAGACAGATGACTTTATATGCCTTTACTTATTTGGAGTTAAATTTCATTTCATCTTTTTGTTCCCCACAAAAAAATTAAGTGGAAATTATCTAGACTCATTGATTTTCTGTACACATCTATTCCATTCAGTTTCTGCAGTAGTGCTTATCAAATCTCTGATATTGTGTCATTCTAAAGTCTCCAGTTGCTTCTCTTTGTTATGTGTATGTGTCCTTTGGGTCCATTTCAGGAAAAGACAGCTGTATTCACAGAACATATTTTGGCTGGGGATCCATTATAACTAACTGCACTCACTGCTGTTGTGTGGAGGCCTTTACAGATGCCTGAAGAGAACAAGACATTTATCTGTTTGAACAAGCAATACACCTCAGCACTGGCTCCAGTATTGCACAATGTGTTATTACACTATACTCTCAGAATTAAACACAACTCTCTGCGTTTTTTTTTTTTTTTTTAATTTTGCAAAGAACTCAAAGGGTTGGCTTTTTTGCTTAGTTTTTAATTAAATGCTTTCATCTTAATATGCCATGTTTTTGTCGAATGTGTCCTCCTATGAGGCATTTAGCCGCTTAAGGTTAATTGATTTATTTCCCTGTGGTTTCCCCTGAACAGTTCCAGACCCATTATTTGATGAAGACTTCATTCACAGAAATGGTACAGGTTGATCCTTGATCTGCCAGCAGAGTTGCCTGTACCGTCGTGTTTCTACAGAAAGACGTCTGACTGCATAATAGTTCGATTCAATGTAGCTGTTAATAGTTCTTTGTGGTTATCTTCATAAATACATAGGCATCATCATTAGTGTATTAAATAAGCTGGACTTGGTACGTTCACTACCTCTGCCTAGCAGGCTGTGGCTCTAGCAGAACCACTCTTAATGTAACAGTATCAGCCACTAAAAATGTATGAGCTGTTTTTGCATGAATGTAGCCCTATCCAGTTGGTTGTCTTACTTCACCTCTGCTACTCAGAAGCTGTTCCATGGATCTCTATGTGTGCTTTATAGTCTTAGACAAATTGCAGCCTTGTTGACCTATTTGTGGAGAGGACAGCCCTCTATATCTTTAAGCATCTTCGTAATAGAAGGGAGCAGATTGGCAATAACAAAGATTTCAGTGTCAGAGATTCGCTCCCAGTAAAAGCCACTGGACAGCCAAGTTACCTGTTGTCACATCATTGGGCTTTGCTGCACTGAGCAGACATTGATATTTTGGAGCATTCTGAATGGCAATGGCCTGACCTACATGCTTCATTGAACTTCAGAGGCTGTGTGCTGAAACAAAGCATCAGATATATGGAGCCATTCCCACGAGTGATGTCACAATGCCAATATATCGTTCAGTAGCCTTCCAAAGGCGGCCGTCTCTGGTCCGAATTGACATTGCAATTTTTTTTTAAATTTTACCGTTGGTTGATTGCTAGTTGGTTCGTAGATATTTTTTATTAAATATTCTGATTTGGGCATCCAGTTATTTGTTTCTTTTTTGGCGCAATTATTTGTTGTAGTTTTGCTTTATTTTGGTTACTAATGGCTTAGATTTATGGAATTTACAGCTGATTACCCACATCATTAATCCCCTTAAGAACAGACGTGGTGCAACACAGGAATAGTACCTGGTAAAAATACACAACACACATATGGGGCTTCTATATTATGTGTCCTCAGTTATGACTGAGAGCAGTTTTTTTGGACTCCATGTGTCATTGAATGCCCCAGTACATTTTTTTAACAGCAAAATTATCTAAAGGCAAAAATGTACCGATAAACAGTCTTTGTGTCTACAATTATGTGTGTAACATCGTTTTACACAAGTTCTGTCACTTTTAAAATTCTGCAATCCTGAGAAAGCCCTTTTTTATTAACAGTGAAAGTATCTCATAAGTATGTTTATTTTTATTTTAATTCCCTAAAGCTCTGAATTAAGTGATGGAAAAAGTAAATAAACAGTGCCAGGCACATCTTTTTCCCCTTGTTATTTGCCTAAATATAGAGATTTTCTTATTGAAGTTTGATCTGTTTAATTTTATGTATGATTTCTCTGCTTTCTTAATTGTAGGTGCCATACAGTAAAATACCAATCGGAGTAATGAGGCTTCGCAATAAACCCGCAAAGAGTCAGATTACTGTGTGCTGTCAGTCACTGTCTGGGTTAATTCACTGGGAAGTAACCAATGGGGAGTTGAACCTGTGAATGACTGACAAGGAATGATAATCCCACCCATTGTGGGTTTTGAAGTTGTCCAGCTCCTATCACTACTTTTAACCACCAGACCCCACTGTGTACGCAGATCAAGGTCATACTGGTTACGATGGGCCTCTTGACCCTTGAACTCTTGCACTTTTCCACCCATGCTGCGTGGTTGCGTTGTGAGCCCATGGGTTGCCCTTTGAACCCGGCCTCACAATTCTTCGGGAAGCAGTTTTATATGGAACTTTTACTGTCCACTCCCTCGATGACCAGATGCTACTATTCCAGAGACACTTGTTTCACTACACAAAGAAGCCGACGAATGCATTGTGAAAACCTGTCTCATATGACTCCTTAGCTTATCAGCCGCTCCCTGTAGCTGGAGCAGCAGAGCTTTATAACACTGCTTTTTTGATAGATTGGGGTCTGCGCTTCCAGGCCTGGCCCTGTGGCTACTCATCACTCATAATCTGCGAAGGCTTGTAGGGGTGTTTCGACCCTACTTACTGTTTCAGGAGCACTAAGAGCA
This sequence comes from Mormyrus iriodes, assembly GCA_011763525.2. NCBI lineage: Eukaryota > Metazoa > Chordata > Actinopteri > Osteoglossiformes > Mormyridae > Mormyrus > Mormyrus iriodes. The sequence goes on along the minus strand of JAAGVU020000040.1, from coordinate 10,881,752 downwards.
AACAGTATGCGTATTCCTGCAAATGGACGTTCGCATATTTGCCGCCAGACCCCAGGGTTAATTTTAGTGCTGGTGTTGCTGACAAGCTCTGATTCTCCACAGAATCTCAATAGCTGAGTATAAATAGGACTAATCTCTTCTTGTCTCTCCTGAGTGTGTGAGAGCCTCTAAACGCTATCAGTGGTTACATAATGCCGAAATCCGATCTGGTGAGCTGTTCATTCTGGTTTGCGGTAATGCCAGTGTACGGTGGCAACTCAGGACGCCCTCTCGCATGCGCAAGGCCCGCAGGTCGCTGAAGCGTCTTCTGCCAAGCCCATGCAATGAAAAATCACTCAGCCTGGCTGAGGCTTTAGAAGGGGGGGTGGAGGGCTCATCATCCTCAAAGTCTGAAGAGGGTTAATATCCCAGTGTGTGCTTGTTTATGATGTTTATCCAACCCAGCGTCTGACGCAGCTGGTCTGCAGTGCCCCTCGTGGCTGCACGTCTGCCTTGAAGGCTGCGAGGATGCCTTTCCTCCGAGATTGTCGCTCTATTTCCACACCGTAGGTCATGTCGCTGGCTCTACGCGAAACGCCAGTGCCAGACTCGCCTGCACGAGTCGGTAGAGTAGCAGCCATCCGAGAAAGCCCTGGTGGATTTCAGTCCTTTGTCCACGGTAAAACCACGCCAATTACATTCCACTGTGACAGAGCTGCCGGTCACAGTTGGCAAATGACATAACAGAGCTCAGACAGTGATCTGGGTTACAGGGCCCAGCCCACATCTGCCCTGGCAGAATTATCTAGGAGCTCTTCATGTTTTCCTGACCTTCTTCCGGTTCATTGGGAAGGTGAGTGCAATTTCTTCATAATTCTTCCAAAGTAAAAACTTTATAAAAATCAAAATTAAAAAAAAATATATATATATATATATATATATAAAAACTTCTTTCTTTTTTTATTTC
>JAAGVU020000040.1:10843920-10880627 GCA_011763525.2 Mormyrus iriodes | reverse complement strand
TAATAATAATAATAATAATAATAATAATAATAATACTCTTATATATATGTTTGCATGACATTGAGGTCCCGAACTGTCTTTGTGATAAATTTGCTCTTTTAATAAGAACCCCTTGAAGGCACTATGAAAAAAAAGTTCGCTGAATTAAATTGTGTCCCAAAGCAAGGCTATTACTAAGGTATCCTAAGCGACCAAGCAGTGGAAGTCCATAATAGTGCATTCTCCATTGTGCCTTTTTGGTTCAGGCCAACAGTAATGAGCTATAAGAGGCCCTCACTGTTTCCAAGGGAGCATGGAGAACGAGTCATGTCATTTCCATGAGCATCTCCCTGAACACAGCTTTTTTTACTTGCTTCTAATTCTATTGTAAAAATGAAAAGCATAGTTACGTTTATTACAAATAATATGAAGGCGGTACTGGATGAGCAGTTGGAAGACAGATGGATGAAGACCTTTTTGATAATTGTACAATGTATGACCGCCATGAGGAAAAGGAGCATTGTGTTTAATAGAATGATTCAGAGAGTCATCGGTTGGGAGGATCCAATTCTCATAATTTACCATTTCCTGGGGCTGACATTTTCACTAACCTATAAGCTATGCATACTGTATATGCACCACGAACCTGTAATAGAGAAGCGTTTATGGATAAATGGAGACCCATATGGCCAGTTTCAACCAAACTAATGTAGTGTAGGATAGCGCATGTTCAACTAAATTTGAGGGCATTTTTTTTTTGAAGAAGGATATGGAAACAGTGATACTTATACCATAATAAACAGATAAACACTTTTTCAGTACTATAAAATATAATAATCAATGCAAAATAAATTGATGCCAGTGTCCTTTGAGATAGCTACAGCCATACATTATTGTCAGAGAGAAGAAATAATTTTCCTATGCGCATTTAATGTTTCGTAACTCTTGTACAATACCCTATTTTGCATTAATATAAAGCTGCTGTTTTCTTGCCCTGTTCATTCTGCGTGCCCTACTTTAGGCTGTGCAGCACTGCAGGATGCTCAGTCTAAGAAGTATCTTTTGAACAATATGAAAATGTGCGCTAGGAATTAACTGCTTATTGTATTACTATTATTGTGCACTTTCTGAGTGAATTGGACATAATTTGGAGAAAGTAAGTGCAGAAGAGGGAGCAGTGTGAATTTACAGTGTTTCAGCTTCAAACAGAAAACAACTTTTGCACCTTCCGGTCTTCAGCTAATTTTACCTGAAGAACAAAATATATATCAGTGACAAGGATGTAAATGAATTTAGTATGAATCTAAATGTGTGGCTAAATGTGTAATTAATGCCGACTAATTCCACACTATATTGTAAGAAAATCCTCCGTGTAAATCAATTAGTAGATTTGTTTTGGGGTGTTCGTCATTGGTCACGTGAAGGAGGATCGGAAGAGGTTGAGCAGAGAGCAGTGGTGTGTCATCTCGTGTTTGTGTGTGTTTGCAGTGGCTATTGCCTGTGTCCGGAGAATGGGGGATGAATGAAGAAGAAACAGTACTCTCTGGAAGGAGAAGCTATTCTCTATTGTCTTTCTGCACCCTTGGCTCCCTTCACTCACAGAGATTACCATGTCTCCACAAAGGCAGAGGCAAAGGCCATGGCTCTTCAAGCATTCATTATGGCTGTTTAGTAGCGCATCAGTGAGTTAAGTAGTGTAAGTGGACTGTGGTGTTTCTGGGGAGGATGTCTTAAGCTGTTATAACAGGCCCTTTTTGACCTTGCCTCTGGGTCACTGGTCTCTGCAGTACTTGTCAGAGAGGGTTACAGGTCAGTATAGCCTTCTTGGCCTTCAGTCCAGGACAGTGTCAGTCTATCCTTGTGCTTTGACCCCAGGCACTCAAAATTCAAGAAGACCTCAAGACCACTGTCTTCAAGACCAGCCATCCTGTCCTGTAGCAGAGTTTAGCTTTTTATGGTCCTAAACTGTGAACAGCTTATTTGAGCTGTTTATGTTGGTAGTTAAGAAGATGGAAAATCCTTTACAGTATTGTGTTTGGGCCACGAAGATGTGTCGCTTAATTCTTTATTTACCTTAATGACAGTAAGTAGTGACTTTTCCGACTATTCATAAACTCTATTAAAGTATTATACCATTGAAAACCTTGTACTAAAATGTTAATTTCTGCTGAAATTAAGAATACAAGCAAAATTAAAACTTTTAAACATTTTTTCGGATTTATGTTCTTTCGTGTAAACACAGGAGTGTAAAGGGGTTGGATAAGTCTAATCAACATGATATAGCACCTGCATGTTGTTGTAGTTCAAAGACCAAACACCTAATTACGTACCATTTCATTTACCAACTATGTATTCAAACATGTCATGGTTTTCTCCCTGACACTCACATTTTCATGTTTCATGTTTTATTGAGCCTCACAAAAAGGAAATGATCCCTGTCACTGCTGACAGGTTTACTTGATGTATCCTGTAATCTGTTGGAGGAGGCCTTTTGAAGGAGTCAGTGTACGCCCCCTCACCTCTCACACATTACACTGATATCGCAGGTCTATTAAGAGTTTCCTGCTGAGGGTCTTTATGGTATGATTGGCAGGGATATGGCATGCTGAATTTGTACTTACTTATATTTCCAAAATTAACCTATCTGTAAAACATTTGAATCAGATTGTTTTTAACTAACGAATTTCAGATATCTGTACTGGTATCTGACTTTTAAAATAAATATTTGTGTTCAAAACTGCCATGAGGCAGGCCTAACTTGGCCGATGAACACAATCATTGGTCTTACTATTCATCATATCAGGCTGACTTTTGTTTTCTCTGGCTCCCAGTAAACAATGCCGTCCCCAATGCCTGACCGCACTCCTGCTCTTAGCTGTGTCTGTGCCCCTATGCCTTTTTTGTCTCCAGGGGTGTTTCCCCCATTAGACTGATGCCAAAATGTCTATCTTTTGTCATCGTTCCTCCCAGTCAGTTGTTAAGACCATCTCCACCCCTATCCCCGAATAAAGGCCCTATTGCTTCCTCCCATACCCATGTCACAAGGTTCTGGCCCAAGTCTCACAAAAAGTCTTTTCATAGGTTCAGACAGCACTTTGTAAGTTTATTCAGCGGCCTGGCGATTCCGTTGTTTGGACAAATTTGAATCTTTTGTTGCCTACGGGTTTAGCTCAGTTTTGAGGTGAGCCCAGATTTTCTTTTAATGCCATGGTGGGAGGTTATTTATGTGTTTAGTCTTTCAACCCTCAGCCAGAGACACTTGGCATGTTTTTCTGTTGAAGACTGGCTGTCATGAAGGTAACAGGTTTGTGCTCTGGCTGTGGTTATGCAATATTATAAATGACAACATACAACAGGTGCAGTGACACCTAGTGGATCAAAACATTTGATAGAGATACTGACATCATGGGTGCTCTGCCATTTACTATAATCATTATACACTTGTATGGTGTTCCCTCTTAACAACTGAAAAACAAACTAAAATTAACTAAGTTCAGTGGAAGCATCTGGTATTCTTTTAATTATTTTTTGGCCAGTGTCTAGGTCTTTGGTCTAAAAGTGTTTATCAAGAAAAATCAGTTCAAGCACCAACCAACAAAGATGTGTTAACATGCTGCAGGATAATCCAGGTTTTACTTTTGTTCTGTTGTTCATTGAGAGTCTCTCAAATTTCCCTGCCATCTAGAGGAAGTGCTACAACAATAAAGCTACTAAGTCAATTGATCAAATCTCCCTTTACTTCAAGGCAATAAAAAGGATGATTTTAATCTATTTTCACTGCACCATGAAATTAATTCTTACTGGTAGATGATCAGTCCAAAAAAGATAGCATCTTTTTGTTAATTCTTAGATATACTCCTTTTTGTTTGATGTTTGTCCTTTTACTAGTATCTTCAAAGCCCAAATAGTCTTCAGGGTCAGGCACATTCTTTCAGTGAAATATCCTTGGTGAATTGATTTCATATGCGGTAAAATAGGATTACATACCAGTTAACGTGACATCTTTTTTTAGCCCAAGGTAATGTTGAGAAACCTTTCAAAACAATATTGGGTTGTTTTCTCTTTTTCTTAATTTATGCAGTGCTGATCTAATAAATAGTACAAATACTCACAAAAAAGTTACTCGAAAAATGAATATGTTTTATATATTTATTATAATTTGGAGAAAAACAAGTTCTGCAGAAACTGCTATCATTTATTGAAACCAAGTAATTTTGTGTAATATTTATATTGGTAAAACCAGTTGAAATAGGTTGAGCCAATTTTCCTTGCTGGACAGTAGTATTATGCGTATTACCAAGAAAGAAAATAGTTTTATAGTAATGTAAAAGCAAAAAAATGAAAGTCAAAGAACATTTTCATCAAACGTCTTATCAGAAATGAGTGTGTGTGTGTGTGTGTGTGTGCGTGTGTGTGTGTGTATATATATAATTTTAATTTTTTTTAATATTAGTGGCCTACACATTTTGTTAATGGCCTTGTGTTCCAATATCGTAGAGTAACATTGACATTGCATCTGGGATGTTCCCCCGCCTTTGTCCCGAATGTTCCCCCATGCCCTATGCTGTCTAGGATAGCCTTCAATCACAAGCCCTCTTTTTCCAACATTTCCCTTTGTTGGATAAGTGGATGGATGGGCTATTAGTCAAAAAGTTACACACAGAACTGTGGGTTAGATTCAAGGGCAAGGGACTGAACTTAAGCTACATAAAGTAGTACTGCATCATATGTATGAAAATAATTGTCAATTCTATGCGTATATAGTAGCTGATTATGCTATTTGGCCTGTCAATTAATTCATCAGTTGCCAGTGATGAAATTTAAATTGGCACCAACACAGTGTGGAGAGCATAGCAGATACGTTTAATGGACAGGGCAACTCATCATGCATACTGGCAACTCATCTGCTTCTTAAAACATCCGTGGACAGCATATGATTACGGGGACCTTGCTGTATACACACATACTGAATTGAATTATCACGGTGCTCATGTCCCCTAATTAAGCTAATTAAGTAACTATTTAGAGACTGAGAACCCCCAGAGATGGAGAGCACCTCTGATGATTTAAAATCAATTAGCTCACTTCATGTGGCACTTCATATCACTGGGGCAACCATGCACACTCAGGCTCAGAAATGCGTTCATCCCGTATCAAGTGGATTACGTTGTGCATATGCAGGTCTTTTGTATTGCAGTATTCATTTTTTTTGCAGGTTGGTCAGTTGATATAAAGAAAATATTAAATCAAGCAAATGGGCTGCCTTGTGTCTTATAATAAATGTACCTACAATGTTCTTTTTTTATTTCCCTTTGGTACAATTTGTTCTTCTTTTCCACTCCATCTGATTCCTCTGATGAACAGTACTTGTATAAGTATTGTCCTGCTAAATGCTTTTTAATCTGTTGTGTGTAAAATTCAAAGCTTATAAAAACACTAACCGATTCTAATAACATATACCATAATAACCCAGGTTTTTATAGTTATTTCCAAATAGCATTTTGCAGTTTCTTAACAGCCCTTCTTATAAATCTAAGGAATATGAAGAGCAGAAGGCCTGTATTTGTTCTGGGTTCTGTTTTGCTTGTTGTGCTCTGATAGATTGAAGGGCAAAATGAGAATCGGTTATTTAAAGGTGGTAATAGCAGTGTGCCCACTGCCTGATTGATATAGTTCAGACTGCTACCATTATAATTCAGTCATCAGAAGGATAATGTGCAGTATCTATAATGGGGAATGCTACCTAAATATATAAAATTTAACCAGACAGGCAGCATAATCCACAAGGCAGGGGGTATACCCTGAACTGGAAGCTAGTCCATCACAGGGCATACATTATGGACAATTTAGAAATATAGGTTGGTACTTTATTTATCCCATGACAGAAATTGCACCTAATTGGCCACATCTCATTGACCTTTGTGAGGAAACCCACACAATATGGGGAGAACATGCAAACTCCACGCATAGAGAGCAGAATTCTAATCCCCAGCCCTCGAGCTTTGAGGAGACAATGCAATCCACCACACCACTGTGCCTCCCCCTGATAGTATGATATTTATATCATTTTTTTCTGTCTTTGTTGACATTGTTAAATGTGTTAATTAATTTGAATACTTGCAACAATTTGCACACAGTGAGTTTTCATTCAGGAGCTGTAAAATGGCGTCAAAAATTCCCACACAGCCATTTATAGGGGAGCAACACTACTTAACCAACACGAATGAATGAAGTTTCCCTGTCTAATAAGTCACGCGTAGTAACGGTGTTAATGATTGTGCACACCCGGGAACAGAGAGGGTTCTGATGGGATTGACGAGCTGAGCCTTACTTAAAGCGGAAACGCTAGCGCTGCACTCCCTTTCTTACACAACAGCTGGGCTAGCTTTAGGGATGATTTGTTTGGGAGGACCCCCTACAATCCATAGCCAGAGCAAGAGTTTGCACATTGCATCAGTGGTAACAATGATAAGATGGTCACTATTATTTTAAGGAGGAGACCGGGGCATTTCTCTTTTGTTTCACAGTCAATTGAGGTTGTTGTTTTTTTTTAATTTTTTCTCCAGCTACAAGGCCTGGACAAGCACAAGATATGCACCTACAAAACTCAAACGAGTTCATTCTGCTGTGCTCAATGCTGCGCTCCTGAGTCTTAGGCTTTTTCCCCATTCCACCTGTCAAGCTGATTCGGCCATTTCTCGCTGCAATGTGGCAGTCCCATGCTTAATTACTGCTGAGCATCTGCTGTGCGCTGATGAATTAAAAAATCTATGGAAGACTGTGGAGAAAAACCTGGCTCTTTGCTACAGTGAACTAATCTCGGGGATATGGGGATTGTTAAACTTTATTTGGCACCTTCTTGGTCTAACAGCCAGGTAGTCATAAAATACATGTCTTGCTGTCTGACTTGAACAGGAAGTAAAATTCATGAGAGGTGGACCATAGCTTCTATGTTCTCCATCTTCTTTACAGTCAAAACTGTGAATTACAGAACATCTTACTCCGCCCCTTCCCTGAAACATGGGCACACTCATAGATAAAAATGAACACGCAAAAGGTACATGACCTGTAGCTGAAACTAATTCCTTGTGTAGACTCTTGGCAGTGAGATGTTAGGGAGAAACACTGGTTCAGGCCACATAGTGTTTATTATGCTTAGGATCACACATAGTATCCATTACGATTCACCTCTAGCTTAACATTAACAGTAAGCTATATACAATGGGGCAGTGGCTTTGCTGCTTGTGCCAGTGATGATTTTGGGAACTATCTGTTAGAGGAAAATGAAACCGCTTGGAATTTGTCTGTCTGTCTTCACACATTATTGATGATTCTTTGAGAAACAGCACAGCAGTCTGTGCTGATCAGCTAATGGATTCTGGAGTGCTGCAGTTAAATAAATTAAAATCAACTAGCCAAAAATAGGTGTAAAGTGTCTCTATTCAGAAATTGCATTGTGAGATTATATATTAGTCAACTCAATCAGACAACTATAATTATTATATACCAGAACAACAGAGATTTTAACCATGTTTATGTATGAGAATCATTCAGCCTTTTGGGTTAGTTTCCAAATTATTCTTTTCACGCAGTTCTGTAGACCTATATTAAACATAGGCCCATTATTTAACTTAAATCAGAAGTCACCCTGGATTGTAGGATTCTTTCCGGCCAGCTGCAGGTTAAATATGGGCAGGGATGCAAAAATATTTTATGGCAGGTCGCCATCAATCAAAAAGCAGTAACGGCTAAAAATAGCTACCTATCCCATCAGGAATCTCATGTAATACTCAGATTATTGTATTGGCAATAGTAATTTTATATTTTCAACAGATTAACATTCTGGCTTCTGTCATCTTCCTTTATTTTTGGGTCCCTGCATTCGTGATTCTCCATCTCAGTGTCTGATATGAAAAGGGGTACACCCTGGCAGAAGAGGCTTTATAAAATAAGTGTGATGCCCCGGTTTGCAGGATCAGTAGGAGCCCAGCACTCCGTGGGCTGGGCATCGGATCCACGGGCATCTCAGGTCGAGCGGAAGAGGATGCCAGCGCGCATTTGTCAAGCACACGGCGACTTCTGGATATGCCGCATTCATTATGCAAGTTATGGGTAGCTGGCTTTATCCTGCATGGCATTCGATTGCTTCATTATTTATTGTATTAAAGATATGTCAAGGCTACGCAGTACTGCATTGCTCTGCATAAAACAGCATATCTAATATGTATTAAATTGGAGCCTATATATATGTTAGCCATGTAAAATCGACTATATATGGTCAAGTTAGGAGAGCGCCATGTCCTACCCTGACAACAGCAGTACAAAGAGATGCGGAGAACCTCTTAAGTCGCAGATGGACAAGACAAAGATTGTGAAAGCCTCCACCAATGCATAGCTTTTTGGTGCCTGGAGAAATCGTACACCTGCTATGAGTCTAAAGCAGGACTGGACAGGGGCTCCAGGTCTCCGCAGATGAATCAGACACAAAAGTGAATCCCGACTGACCACAACAGACAACACGTCAGCCTAAATCTAACAGAGCCGAGGCCCACGGCTGACTCAGCTGTTTGAAATAATTAGTCATGGTTGGAAGTCCCAGTGAATTTTGTGTCATTATCCACGGAGAGCCAGCTCCATCGGGGCATTCATTTTGCCAAGGGACAGAGGCACGGTGTCTCACAAGGCAGCTGCTAGGAGCACCTGTACGCTTCTAGCTGCATGGGGCCAGATGTGTATCGGACCTTTAATCAGTGCTGCTGTGATCTCCGTTGTGAAAGAATGAATCTGACAGGATTGTAAACCATGCGAGGCAGAGAGACTCATGCCCACTGACCTCTGCTTCCTGGAATCAACGTTGTGGCGCTTTATGTCAGTGGAGCATGTGACGTAACTGGGAATGACTACATTCGGGACAAAGTGTGAGGAAAGTAATCAGAAACCACATATAAATATTTCAATCCAATTAAGAAATGAGAGGCAGGGAGGTAAACAGTGCAGAATCGGTGCTTGTACCCGACAACGTGTGCATCATGCATGTCTTCGTGGGATGTGCAGTATGACAGATATTTTGGTATAATTAAAACACAAGAATATGAAATATGAGAAATATCGCAGCAGAGAAGCTGCAATATAGCCAGTTCTCATGATTTGGCTATTGAATAATTAAGCATTGAATGAATGCTTCTAAGAACTGTGGCTCTTCTTCATTACCAGCAGGCTTATTACAAATCCCCACTAGGTCTATTTTTTGTTTTCTTCTGATCAAGTTGGTCAACAAAAACTTTCCATTTGTCTATGGTTTCTTGAATTGTTACCAGTACCGTACTAACAGTTGTACTATGTAATCATGATGGTACACCTTGTCTTCCTTTGAAAATGATATACATGAATCAAAGCCGACTTAGTCCCTATTGCTCTGGGCTTAAACTAATTTCATTATTTTCCATGTTTTACTGTATATAATGTGCATGAAAGAAGCCTTTGTTGTATATAATTCACATACAACATTGGGATGTCATCAGTATCAATAATATCTTTCACTGGACGCTACATCATTGCCTGAATGTATGTTGGAATTTGCTCAGCCCAATGAAATCCTATGAAGAATCGATAGGTTCATTCATTCATATAGAAACCATATAAAAATTTGCTCCATTAGTCCTGTTCTTGGAGATGAATTTACATAACAAAATCCCCATGCTTTTAGTCCCTCCCCCTAGGAAAAAGTCTTTGATTCTTAGGGTCATTATCTTGCATATTTATGTAGTCAATTTTGATTTTTGTTTGTGTTTACATTGCCTTGTCAAATAAGCTACTTTCTTTCCTAGCCCATACAAAATGACCTGTTTTTGGAGCTATTTATAACACATGGTCATTGGACATGGTCTCGATGCAGTAATAATGTGAAGGCTTACAATGACTTTCCCTGTATGCGGTCACCCTGACTGGAGTTCTGTGACCCAGTTTGGAGCTGGCACTGCTAGTTTGTGGGAAGATGGCTTGGTTAAAGTGGGTCAGTAAAATTACAAGTCTATTAACCCTGACTGTTGCTTGGATGACACTGGCCTTGCATGGACACCTACTACAACCAAAACCTACAAAAATGACATGTACCTTTGCTGCACTGTAGAAACACACTGTTATTATAAATCTTTATTCGTTTTTCATGTTTTTCATGAATATCTTCAGCAAGATGTTTTAAAGTAAATATCCTAAGGTCTGATTTCTCATTCCAGTATAAATCACATCTAGGCATGTCTTTAACCTCTATTTCCTTTGGGAAAGTCTTTTGGGTCAAAAGCTATCTGCAAAATCTACTGCGTTGTAAGTGAACCACAGTGGAGAAGGTCTGCTAAACAGCTAAGCTCTGTAGATAATAATTTAAATAGAAGACCATTTTATTCATTTTTAAGCATTTTGTTAAACAGGTTTTATTTAGGATGACACCTTCAAAGCCTGTGACAGTTCTCATTAATTCTCCCACTGCATAATCTATTGTCTTCTTGAAAGCCTTGTTTTTGCATTGTTTATATGAGTGAATTAATAACTGCCATTAACCTGATGAAGGCAGGAGTCTGATAAGAGACGTCTCCAGATTGTTTCTGTCACTGCTTCTGCATGGTAGGTTCAATTGGTAAGGAAGTGAACAGAAAACAAAAAAACTTTCTCTTAGATCTTCCTCAGAAGTTCAGGTCCTTGTTGACTCACTACTCATTAATGATAGAAGCTAGTGCCAGTCAGTGCGAGTCCATCACAAGGCACGTGAATTGATTCTCAAGCTGTCACATGACACATCTTTACTTGAGATAAAAGAATGATTTAGTCTTTTAACAAGTCCTATTATTTTTTTAAAGATGCACCAAATTATGCAAAGCTGCAATAGTCAGAAAAAATATTGTACTTTTTAGAAATAAATTCAAGTTGAAGCTTCACTTTTTAATTTATGCAAGTTTCGTTCTTGTGAATCTGGGACGAGTGACAGATTAAATATTTGTTTCTCACAATTGTGTACCTTTAAAATGCACTTAGCACCCCACCAATTTGATCGAATTGTGGTATAATTTGGGCATCTCTGAACATTCACAGGCACTTAGACCCATAATTCCAATTAGCCAAGGGCTTCTAAGATCTTTTCAATTACTACTCTGAGAAATCCCAAGTACATGTTTTTGTCAGATTCTGTATGTGATATGAATTACTGTAAATTTGTGCCAAATTCTATATATATTGTCCATTTTTGATTGCAGCAGCATTTTTGTAAATAATAAAACATCACATGTTTTTCTACCACAAAAACCATTGCACAAATTCACATGGACAAAGTAACAGTCCTGTATTCTGCAGGAGTGGTGGACGATGGTCCTCACCTCTGATTACAATCTCACTTCTGCATTACTTTAGCCTGCCCCTGATCCTCAACAAGGTACAAGCAACTTGACCCCACACTTTACCTTATAGAGTGTGCTCAGGGTACCTCACACACCTCCTGAGAGGTTGCCTCAAACGCGGCAAGGAGTGACAACTACAAGGAGCTGAGGACATCATTGATTTCAACCTTCTATTGAGGCTTCTTACTCAATCTTCTTCAAATCTTGTCTTCCCACCTTCCCTGAATGAATGGTACTGCCTGTTACTCATTTTGATTTTTTGAAATACGGCTACAGTGCAAATTGATGAGAGATTTGGATGATGACATTCATAAAACATTAACAACTCACATAAAGTATTATACAATACATGTGTGTAATTTTCCCCCTTTCCAATTTTACAATGCAAAATGTCAATACCCTCCAGACTCGGACTGAAAAAGCTGTTGGATGGATGGATGGATGGAAGGATGGATGGATGGATGGATGGATAATCACAATAGAACAATGCATAGTGACAATATTTCTGGGTTTTCCTTAGAAGTGTTCTTTGTTCTCTGCAAATTTCTTGCAATGTGGCTAATTGATTTTTGTTTTTCTTCTTGATATTTTGAATGCAGTTTTCAAAATATAGAAATGTTATTGTTTTCATGTAATATTGCGAATTGTATATGTGTAAAGTATTAAATGGTCATGTAAATTGCGAGAAAAAGTAGCCTTTCTCTTAATCTTGTAATATCTCTGCATCAGTAAGGAGTCTGCTAACATGTTCAGTCTAAATGAGAAAGTCATATTCTGTGAACAGCTCGAATATTCTTCTAATCAATATTCTCAAATACCTGGCAGATCAGAGAATATATATATATATTTTATTATACAAAACAATTCACCATATGTGAGGAAATTAATAAACATCGTTTTAATATGATTTTTATTTTGGTAGTGTAAGGCAATTTTGTGAAACGTGCACTGCAGGATCTTTGTCATTGAGTGCATTGGGTATTATAGAAGAAAAAGCAAATGACCTTCTGTTAAGTATCCAGAGATTGAGGGTGTCCAGCCTTTCATCAGCGTTAAAACCCATCCGTGACTGAAACTTAAGCCAGAGTGGCTGATTTTGCAACTGGTCCTAGATGATGAAAGTTGGCAGGGAGCAGGCAAACAGGTCCCCGGCAGACCGGTCCATAGCTTAGTGAAATGGAACATTTCATATCCGACACGTCTTCCCTTTCTAATCTTATTATGAGGCTGCTGTCTCTGCTTATCCTGTCAACCCAGAGACAGCGGTTGCACACACATGCATATCCACTCTTCACATACACATACACACACACATACACACATATCCATCTCACGCACAAACACATATACACACATACATACACAAGCTCAGCAGGTCTCTGTGATACTGCTGAGTACTTTACCATACTGACACTTTAGCATAAGGCTGCAGAAAATGAAAACTGAACTTGTGGGTAAGTGTGAGGTTTGCTGTTGGCACATAATGATGTGAATGGCTGTGATAGCAGTGAGAAGGCAGGGAGCTAGCTTTTGTTAGCTTTCGTATCTGCATATCGTTGTCCATCCGACCCTTTACTAGATAAGCAGTTGTTTAGATGGATTAATAAATAGAAGGATATACTTGCACTCCAAAGATTTTAAGATGGATCGTCGTCCGCTCTCCACAGACGCTCTTCAAAATCTTTGCAAACAAAATCATAATCTTAATTTTGCAGTAAACCTTAGGATTTCTCGTACTAGTATCTACGACCAACATTTTGAAGTGGATATGATTTAATTTACATAATGCTAAAGCAAAAATTAGCCTTTCTATTAATTATGTTTAATCTGTTCTTGTATCTTGCTTGTATTCCTGGTCACATCTGTCACAATTTTATCAAGTTAAGGTTTTACTTTAACAGAGATATGAATTACTAAAGTTGTTTTACGGTGTAGTTACACTTCAGGATAAAATAATATTTGGTATAACCATGACCATGCTGCAGGAGAAAACAGTTTTCTGTTACCTGACTGTGACAGAGCAGTCCAAAGCTGTAAGATAAAAATGGATTCTCTGTACCTGGTAAACCATACTGAAGTGCAGTAAAGCATGTGTAGAAATGTTTTAGGATTATATTGCATTGCTAATCTCTTTATGGTGCATGTGCAGTCTCAGCAGGTGCTATATGTGTTAACTCACCTGTGGACACATTATGGGGCAGGTCTCCGAGGGTTAATTCTCATCCATGGGCCGTCACCAGTACCGTCACATGCAATGAGTATGTGGCATTAAACTGTGCTGTGGGAACTAATAATTAGTATGAAACATATGTTCAGTATTGAATCATTAATACACTGGATGAGATAAATTAAGGCATTTTTCTTTGAAAGTTGGTAAAAACTGCTACAGAAAGGAATACTTAGTTACACGGCAGAATTGACAACTAGTTAGAATGGATGCATCATAATTGTCGGTCAGTCAAGCAATCATTTAATAAATCACTCGATCACATTTCAGTAGGAATATGAAAATATGATGCAATAAGGTCAAATAAACCAATTAGCTATTATAATTTAGTATTCCAGCATGTATTCTGTCACACAAAACACATATTGTCTGTCTTCTCTTTTCAAATCATATGCACACGTTATAATTCTCCAGTTTTTTTCACATTAAGTAAATCAGAAGGTTTATGCAATGACATTGATGCTGTACATAGCGCATGCACTAGGAGTGCAACAGGAATGTTCTGTATGGAGATATGCTGATTTGAGGTCTGCTTTGATAAACAGGCCTCTTCACTCATTGCTTAAATACCTGCAATGTTATTTATGTACTTTTCAGCCCAAATTGAAGTTATACCATGCAAAATCTGTGGAGACAAGTCATCTGGAATCCACTACGGGGTCATCACATGTGAAGGCTGTAAGGTGAGCAGGACACAGGATCCCCAGTGCTGCTTCACATTAGTGTGTTTGGAACCATATTCCAACTTATCTTAAAAAGCTATCTTTTTACATAAATACAGCTATGGATGTCAAGGAGTTAATGACACCTACAAAGCAAACTTCGATATACCTTGATAGTTTCAGTCCATAACCTGTGGTTATCCTAAAACTGAAAAACAAGAAGTTCTACAAACTTCACTGTCACGAACTAGATGAACAGACAGCTTTGTGCCATCTTTGTCATCCCTAGTTCTAACTGAGGAACACTCAGACTAATATTTTTCTTCCTTTTATGCATATCTGTTACAGTTAGCTTACTTTTGAGAGTTTTAGCATTCTCTTTCTACTCATCGTTATCCTGTATTAGTTAAGTAAATAACTGCTTATGTCTGTATGTCCACTATGTCAGTCTGTCAAGAGCAGAACATGCATCAGTAATGTGATGAAATCTGTGTGTACTAAGTTCAAGTAAAAGGAAAATTCAAATCCAAAATGAATCGATTCTCCCCTTTCCCCTTGTTGTTAGTATATATGCTGAATCGGCACCATTTTATTTGCAGGGTTTCTTCCGAAGGAGCCAGCAGAATAATGCTTCATATTCCTGCCCTCGTCAGAGAAACTGCTTAATCGACAGGACGAATCGAAATCGGTGCCAGCACTGCCGCCTACAAAAGTGTCTTGCCCTGGGAATGTCTAGAGACGGTGAGAAAGGCACCCTGTGCCTCCAGTTTAGCGTGCTTTCCATGTCACTCCATGTCACCAAGCCTCCAGCCATAACCTGAAGCAAGCTCTAACTAATATCTCGGTCTCCCCACCTAGCAAAGTCTGGTGTTTGAATGAAAGAATGAATATTAAATATCAATTCCAACACAGCAGCTAATATACTAAACTCCAGCTACAACTTCTGCAATGCTGGAAAGTTGCAGGAACTTCTTTAATAAAAGCAATATTATTAGAACAAAAACAGTTTCAATGTATCTGCTACGGGATTTCAGTAAGATCCCTCAAAAAAATTCAACAGATTGTTTGCTTTTAATGAGTGAATGCCGGCGAGCAGCAAGGAATTCTGGGTCCCTTGACAAAATGTTACCTTGGGCTCCCTCGGTACACTGTGCCAAATGGAATAGGGCGGTCTCCTGTGGGGCCCCTCTCGTAAAGGGCCCGGAGAAACAGTCCCTCCCGGTGACGGCCCTGGAGAATACAAATTGTTTTATGCTATAGAGTGCAAACCCCATGTGAGACTGTCATAGCACAGCTATCTGTGAAATTAATGACAGTTGTTAAAATGAACAGTTAACTATAATATGTCAAACAAATAAGTGAAAGCCTGCCCCTCCCTCCCCCCTCCAGCGGTGAAATTCGGACGGATGTCGAAGAAGCAGCGGGACAGCCTGTACGCGGAGGTGCAGAAGCACCAGCAGCGGCTGCAGGAGCAGCGGCAGCAGCAGAACGGAGAAGCGGAGGCCCTCGCCCGAGTCTACAGCAGCAGCATCAGCAGCGGCCTCAGCAACCTCAACACGGAGATCGGCGGCACCTACGCCAATGGGCACATCATCGACCTGCCCAAGGTGCAGGCCGGCACCGGTTTCTACAGCGTGGACTCCACACAGCCGTCCCCAGACCAATCTGGCCTGGACATGTCGGGGATGAAGCAGATCAAACAGGAGCCCATTTACGACCTGACACCAGTACCCAACTTATTCACGTACAGTTCGTACCCAGGTGGACAGCTGGCGCCTGGCGTCACCATGTCTGAGTTAGGTAGGCAAAGCTCATCACTGTCCATTCCAATAATGAACACTCTTTGTTTGTGTATACCTGCTTAAGAAATCTCAGGACTTTTATGCAAGTGAGATGTATCTGCTCTTTTGTCCATCTTCCATGCCCTCTTCTCCACTATAAGGTTTGATGTCGAATAAATGAAAATACCATTTTGGCAACAAAAGAGGGGATGAAATAGTACTGTTAATGTTTGACAAAAAAAATTACGTGTAAATCTGATTTCTGATATGCGGTTTCTTTTCTTTTTCTTTTTTTTTTTGGCGGGTAGTAATATTAGAAGCTCGCCACAATGCCAAGCCTTGTGTTTGAGGAAGGGTCCATATGGGCTGAAAGATGATGGTGACTCATGTTGATAAGCACTGACTCAGAGATGACACTGGCTTAAAGGGACTTCAAGATGTATTAGGTTTAGCTGTTCTAGCAGTACATTTTAAATATACACCGTGTATAAGTATAAGATGAGGCATGGCAGTATTTTCAAATTGAAAATACAAAGGCAACTATTAAATAGTCATTATTTGTCTACAATGATCTCTCATCCAATGCACAGCTTTCAGTTAATGTATCATAACTTAATGCACTTAATGCACATTTAATCAATTAAGTTATTCACAAATCAGATCCAAATATAGTTCTATTCATGTTTTAAAAGCAAGAAAAAAGGACATTTGAACACAATAAGATGCTAGAAATCATTCTTGCACTCTTTAATTCCTTCTCTAAGTATGAGTAATAGTGGCATTCAGATTCAAAGAAGGCAACACAGAATTAAGAACAAGATAGCGACTCGTTCTGCCTTAAACGAGGAGCATTTAATTACTTTCTGTCTTTAGATCAGAGTACAGTGCCTTTAGTGGTGTGGACGGGCTGGTGTTCTCTCAAAGAGCCACACGGTATAGTTCATTAACCAAGTGTAGTCATTTATCAATCACAGCACGTACGCTGCCGTCAAATAAGCACAGCTCAACACGGCATTACTTATATTTATATACTCTATTTCTTATATGCCTCTGGAGTTATAGGAATTTTGCAATATAGATGAAGATATAGAAGCTGAAACTGCACTGCATGTGTACGTTTTATCTGTAGTATGTGAAAAGGTGTCTACATTTTTTAATATAATTACCACTTGAACTCAGTGTAGGGTGGAAGGTTCCATTGCATTTAGAAATAGGGTTACGTAGGCCTGTAAAACTACAGGGTAGTTAAGTTGAGCTAGTTCTGTAAAATATTCAGCTCTCTAAAGGAATATAAAATTCTGTTAGCAACTAGCAAGTGAAGCCTGGTGGGTTCCTCTGGTCTTGGGGCTTTTATATTCCAGCTACTCAACCCACTTTCCGTGTCCCCCACAGACCGAATCGCACAGAACATCATAAAGTCCCACCTGGAAACGTGTCAGTACACGGCCGAGGAGCTGCAGCAGTTGGCATGGCAGACGCACACGTACGAGGAGGTCAAGCTGTACCAGAGTAAGGTGAGTGCTACAGAGGCGAAGCCTTGCCCCGTGTCTGCTCCTCTCAAAGCCTGTGGATACACACACACACACACCACTGCATCATCCCTTCACATCATTTACAAATATCATTTTTGAAAATCCCTCGACCATGTGGTCCAGGACACATTAAGCACCATCAGATATCTTCTTGCTCTTTTCTTAGTTACTTAATAGTTAACTACTCCTTTGTTCTGCAGTTATTTTTTGCTGTTTAAGGCTAGACCTGTCCTCTAATGGTTTGGCTATTGGCTTGCTAGTATTCCACCACGTTTTAGAGGTAGCATATAACCTCCCTAAGGCTCCATCACAATAAAGGGAAACACCGGAACCATATCTAATCTAGCTAAGTGCAGAAATAATCCCACGGACACTGGCTTATTGTGTTGGAAATAGCAGAGGTGCAGTATCCTCCCAATGAAAGACTTTTTTAAAATTAAATGCACAGATCTGCAATTAATACCAAATATAAAATGGAACTGGAAAATGATATACAAAGTCAATTCCCACTGTATAAAATTGATTATTGATAATTACTTCAGAAGGCTTTGAAATGTCTTCTCTCATAAGGAAAATCAAGACTATTTTTACATTTTCTGGTATACTTTACCTTGTCTGCTCATGTTGTTTTTCACTTAAAATAGTGGTAGGTCCTTGTATTGTTGGTAGAACCCAGAAGTACCTCAGTTTAGGCATCATTATTTTGAGAAAAGATCTACAGTTATAGAGCACTAAGGAACGTGTCAATATCATTTAATCGCAGGAACACAATGTGGCAAACCAAATGGGTGTAACCCTAGCCCAGAGGTCACCAGCAGACCAAACTATAATTTAATCTGGAGCACAAGATCGATTCCCCTCCCTCAGTCAGCAAGTTTAATCATGGGGTGATCCTGTTCTATCCCAACTGGCAATTTTTTTTGGACGCAGTGGACCTTGGCTTTGTTGTTACTGATGGAATTTGGTCCTCCGGGAGAAATAGTTGGAGACCCCTGTCCTAATCTTTTGGGTCCTTTTTGTACTGATGTTCATGTGTGTGGGACCAGTTGTATACTTTAAGCATCTGAATGGATATCCCCCTCTCTGCCGTTATATTTTGCTGTCATTTATTTTAAAGTTTTTAGTTAGCTCCCAGTAACTGTGCTAGTTTATGCTGTTTATGTTTTTCATATTTTTATTTTATTTCTAAGTTTCTTGTTCAGCCCAGGTATCTGGGCACCTAGGGCAGCTAAAAATCGGATCAAACTTTTCAAGGCACTGATAACATAATGCATCACCTGGGCTTCTGTTTCATGTGAATTTTTCTGCATACTATTTTATTGTTCGATCTGTAGACACGGGACGTGCTCTGGCAGCAGTGCGCGATCCAGATCACTCACGCAATACAGTACGTGGTGGAATTTGCCAAGCGCATCACTGGCTTCATGGAGCTCTGTCAAAACGACCAAATCCTCCTTCTCAAATCAGGTAGGTTTGAGGCGTGTTGAAGAAGCAATGCAAGCTTTCACCGATGTTAAATTAACGTTAAACTGGCACGTAACTGGGCAGGCCTTCTGCCACCATGTCGGGCAGCAGTGAATGCAGCTGGTTGAATACGGCTCATCTCCTCCGTGTCTCTGAAGGTTGTCTGGAGGTGGTCCTGGTGAGGATGTGCCGTGCGTTTAATCCGCTGAACAACACCGTGCTCTTTGAGGGAAAGTATGGAGGCATGCAGATGTTCAAGGCTCTAGGTACGGCCTTCGCTCGCGGCCCTGCTGGACACACTAAGCCCAGTGTTCCAATTTGGGTCAGAATGTTGGCATCTGATTATTAGATAATTAGTAACACAGGAAATAAAAAGCAGAACAGAGCTCCCAGCTTGTGTGATGCTGTTTATAGGTCAGAGAAGTAGAGCAGGTTTGTGGTGGGGTGGGGTGGGGGGTGTAATTAGCATTGGGAGGGGAGGGGTAGAGGTTGTTTGTAACTTGTTACCGTTAACATGTAGACTTGGACATACAGAACCACCCTTAATAAAACTGATTTGAAAATCATTAAGCAGATGGATCTCCTATTCAAAATGCATCATCCTACTAAGATGCATTTTGAGGCACAGAAAAAAAACTCACATAAGAAAGGCTTGTGTAAGTACAGGACTGCATGCAAAACAAGCAATGTCTTTTTAAAATACTGTGGACTGTCATATGCTGCTCATTTTCACAAAACGTTATGCATTATAACAGATTCCCTAAAAGGAATATTTTCAAGAACAAGTGAATAGGAGAATGAAGAGAGTTAAAAATATATATATAATATAAAAATTTCATCTCAGTATTAAGTACTAGAACATCAGGCAGCAATATCAGATGCAGGTATCTTTGACTAAGTCCCTACAAACCTTGTGTACCATTTACCTTCCAGACACTGTCTCATGTTGCTTAGAGATAGCTTATAGACAGCTTGTGAGGTTCTCATCACTGTTTATATAAGCATTTGTATGTAACTGTACACATTGCATAACAGGAAGTGTGTGCACATGCATCTCAGACGAGTACTGTGTGTCTGAACGTGTAGCTTTAATTCTAAGGTCCTTGGTCTTTGTCTCGCTCTGTTTCCCTTCGTTACCATCAGGGTGTGACGACCTCGTCAGCGCGGTCTTTGAGTTTGCCAAGAGCCTGTGCTCCCTGCAGCTGACAGAGGAGGAGATAGCGCTGTTCTCTGCCGCGGTCCTCATCTCCACAGGTAAGGCTGCGACTCCACCATCACCACCGAGTAACTTCTCTACTTCCTAATGCAGAAGGTTGTGAGGTCAAGAGCCGCCACAAGAGCTGGCCAGCGGTGAC
Source organism: Mormyrus iriodes (assembly GCA_011763525.2). Taxonomy (NCBI): domain Eukaryota; kingdom Metazoa; phylum Chordata; class Actinopteri; order Osteoglossiformes; family Mormyridae; genus Mormyrus; species Mormyrus iriodes. Next base: position 10,860,240 of record JAAGVU020000040.1, on the reverse strand, counting down.
AAAAAAGCAGAGTTAGAAATAACAACCCAGCTGAAAAGGGACAAGGTCACTTCAGGGGTAAAAAAAATAATAATTAACTAGAGAAGCACCTCAAACTAAAAGATTACCTGCAAATGAGCAAGTCAACATATTGCTGTCTTTCTGGGGAAGATGCCGCTAACTCTCTATAATCAACCTGACTGACCCAATTTTGACATTTACAAGGTGACCAGTCCAGTCAGGATCAGATGGATTGTAACAGTTGACATTTAAGCCTTATGCATTTAAAGATGTGCATGTATCTTTCTTCACATGGGTTCGACTCCTGCAGGTGACCCAGTCTTACTCCAAGCATACACATGCACACCCTGATCAAAATCCCTGAAAAAAAGTCCAGAAAGAAAGAAATTGTCCGATCAAAATTTATCCATGTGTCCCCTTCGAGGCGTCTCCTGCCATATGTGCCCTGCTTCCTGCATTAGATAAGCACTTAAACTGGATGTTTTGATGGATGGGTGGAAAATATCTATAATTTTTTTCCGAATTTCTGATTGTTACAATATTCATCCCCTGTGTTATATTCACTGTACACGAGAAATTCAAGAGCAAACATCTAAAATGGCCATGAAGCATGATTGGGAGTTTTCCTTCTTGTTGTTTTAGATCGGCCCTGGCTCATTGAGCCACGAAAGGTGCAGAAACTCCAGGAGAAGATATACTTTGCCCTGCAACACGTCATGCAGAAGAACCACCTGGACGAGGACGCCCTGGCAAAAGTAGGACTCTCTCGCCGGCAGCTCTGTCTTTGTCGTCTTAGCGGACAGCCATGTTCCCCAGACTATAGTCGTACCTTGTTTGTGAATAACGTGACAGAATTTGAGTAGTAATATAAGTAACAGGCGATAACGCAGGCCCCCACACAAGATCCGGGGCCACGGGAGACAATGTTTTTCATGCTCCTTTTCGGTTTTCTGTCCTTTTATCGCGCTCAGGCAACTGGCAGACTTCACAGAACTATGGTGTAATTCTGTAACATTCCACCAGAAGAAGAGCTCAAATTTCTCATTTAGTCCCAGCAGCAACAATCCTCTGGGGGATCTCTAGAACTTCCAGTTTGATCTTCCCATCAGTTAACATGGATGTCTAACATTGTTCTTGCAAACTCTTACTGAACCCAGTCTTATTAAATAACTTTATTTTTCTCTCAAGGGTAGTGAGCTTTATTTGTATTAAGAATCAGGAATTTATTTATTTTTAAAAAATGTTAGCATTCCCACTAGATGCAATGTCTTTTTTCGGTGTCGTGTCTGAATAGCCCCCATGATTCCCACACCTGCCTGTTTTGCTAATGGTTTTATTCTACTTGTGCACCCTTCATCCTGTCAGCTGATCGCCAGGATCCCCACGCTGTCGGCACTCTGCACCCTGCACACGGAGGAGCTCCAGGCGTTCCAGCAGTCACATCCTGAGACGGTGAACATGCTCTTCCCGCCTCTCTACAAAGAATTATTCAACCCGGACTCTTCGTGTGGGACCAAGTGACTGTTTCGGGTTAGCTAGCGTGAACGTGGAAGCGGAGCGATGAGTGGGCCCGGCCATCTGCGAGAATTAGCCAGTGCTCACAGGAAAGCCACAAAACACAACGACGACAAAACCGCAACAACAAGCAAAACATCTCAACTGGTACAATGGGAATGTCCAGTACTTCCAGTTCTATTCACCGATACAGTCTAAGAATGTAAATATGCACCTGCTATGAGGAGCTTTCAAAAACTGACCAGAAATGTACAGATTTTAGAACAATTTAAGTTGTCTTTTAATTGGGTAAGTTTGTTTATTCTCTTCAGTTTTTTTTTTTTATGATGTGATATTACTGGCTCAAGGGGCGATGTTGATATTTTTGTTTTCAAATTTGATTCAGAAAGATACTGTCGATATATTCCAGTGTAGTGTGAATTTTCAGTATTAATTCTCATTCTGTTTATAATTTAGTAATAATTTAAAAGAATATTAGCCTAAAAGGCTAAGACTTGTCTATGTGTTTTTTAGTTTTTCATGTACAGAATTTGTAAAGTTGACTTAAAAAATGTTGTTTAATGGGAACATATAAGTAGGTTGGGTACATTTTAAAAAGCCTTGTCTGGATTCTGTAGATTTGTTCACTTTACAACAAGGGTATTACAATTATTATAGAACTGTAATTTTTTTCTTAAAATAACTAATTTTCCACATGAAGACGTATTTTGTGAACAGGGTCTGGCTGAACAAAGTTTGCTCTATTGCCAGGCACTTTTTGTAGCTGCAATAATGTCCGTGTTTTCTGGACTGTTGTTGAACAATCGCTGAGAGCCACTTGTAGGGAAAAAAAAACAAACCTTATATTGCACTCCAGTTGACACTCAGCGTTTACTGAAAGTTATTACAATGCTATGTTGTGACAACACTTGATCACACAAATCCTGGAAATCTTTTGTGAACGATGGAACTATGACCTCTTAATTTGTCAACATTTTGCACACTTGGTCTGCAAAGATGTTCTGTCGGTGGCCGATTGGGAAAAGGACTTTCGGAGAACAGCAATAATTGTGTTTTTTTTATGACTCAAAATTTACGAGACAAACCTGAAGCAGGGTAGTTCTTATTACTGGGTCTATTTAAGCAGAAACATAACACAGGCACAACATAACGAAATGAAGAACGTGTTTAAAATGATGCAAACAGCACAATCCAACATTTAAATTGTTTTTATTTGTTTTTGCTCCTAATTATAATCGAGAAGCAATTCTCTTTTAAGAATGATAACACTGCCACATTGTGTTGCAATTGCTTTTCATGTGTAAGTTATAGCAAACCATTATTACCACAAACTGACATGATCCTGTTTTGTATTTATTTGCTTTACAGAAAGATATTCATCTACTTTAAAGGTAAATTGGATGCACCATGGTATCATATGAGATATGTATCTTCCCAGACTGAGGCCAGATAGGGGTCTGTAGCATAATGGCTAAGAAATACTTGAAAAGAGTGCTTGTTTTTCATTCTACAATTATTGGGATTTTTTCCTCATTCCCATATGCATTTCTACAAACACGACATGCTATTTTTTTCATTAAACCTGGGTTTGCCAAGACTTCTCACATTAAAGGTACCTTTTTTAATTACCCTATCATACAGGAAGTCTGGATGATGACCAGGGGATGTAGAGGTCATGTGATGAATCCCTTGTGCCACACCTGCAAAGTTTGCCCATAGGGCTGCCATCTGTTCAGTGACCTTATAAACAGGCATGTGGACATTTTTAAATTCCACTAACATTCTTAAGCAAATGTATGCTTAAAAACTCATCCACAAAGAGATTTAATGTTATGGTGCATGTCATCAATCAATGGGTCCATTTAAATGAAGCATGTTTCTATATGCAATCAGTAATGGTTCAAATGGTTTTCCAGAAGAAATTTTATTCTGTCTATCTGGTAAAGTAATAATAATAATAATAATAATGATAATTGCTGAAACCTTACTGGTTGTGACTTTATGGAAACCAAAAAAGTGTGGTAATCATTGCCTCATTTTTCTAACACGAAGTACTAGAATGAAAATGAACAACTATATAGAACGAAGTTTTATTTAAATTAGCTGATAATTCAAATGACCATATCAAGTCATAAAATACTGCATTACAGTACATTGTGGGAATACAGTTGTCCAGAAGTAAGTGCCCCAGAAACAGTGAGCCCAGATGATGTCCGTATAACACCATCCATTCATAGTCTCCTGGAACTTTCCATGCAGAACCGTTTCCCCTAGCTTTGGTTTACAACGCCTCACAGATGGAAGCCCAGGATCTTCACACAGCAAAGCACTTAGCATTTTTTTCTTCCTCAAACACAGGGTAAATGACATCATTCCACTGGAACTTCCACAGTTTACAGTTGCAATACTTTATTTGAACTTTATAGTTACCTGTGCTAGACAATCAGTGTGTTTTATTTAATTTTTTTGTAGTATTTATATGAAATTATCTTCATGTTTGTCTATAGTTTTTGCATTATGTAATTAAAACATATTGTATGGCCACTCAAATAACTGCCTTTGGTTAGTATACGTCCAAATGTATTTATTTATGACTTCTCAGGGCGCCTGTTGGTTACTAACATTTTCTGTTTTCAAGGCAGTTTTAGTGCAAAATCAAAGTATGACATTTGGAATAGTACTTTGCAATTGGCTTGTGCTCATAAATGCAATATTTTGTACATTTTTACCTAAATTAAAACAGGAAAAGCAAAATTATTCAAAATCATTCAATAGATTAAGATACAGCATTATGCCACTAGATGGAAGCATTATAAAGACATTTTGACAATTGTACATGGAAACTGGATGCATTGTCTTTTATGATGTGATAAATGACCTAGTTTATGCAGTATATATAATATTATATTATATGCAGAAAATATAATATGATCCATATAATAGTGCATATATTCTAACCATTTAATTGACATTTTCAATAACTCAAATGGCTTATTAACCAATCTGACCAGCGCAGGTTATGGGAGAAAAAGAAAATATTTTGACACATATTGTGAATTTTAAATGTTAATTAAATTTACATTTGCCACGTTTAAATAAATTTGGCAAAATGAAAAAAAAGAAATATTCATTAAATATTCCTTAAGTATATTTTTAAGTATATTATAAAATATAACCCCTCGTGATTTTTTTCTCTTTTGTTATTAGAACGCACTGCAGTAGAATGAAAACCAGTCAGTCTGAGAATCCCTTTCTGTTTTGACCTAGCAATGATGTTCTTCTTAATTATTCCTACTGTCCAGTCCATTCCGACTGCGAGCCCCGTCATCCCCTCTCACATCCCCAGAGCCCTCCTCTCGAAGAACACCACTAAAGACAATCACTTCTTGATGCAGCCATTGCATGGTTGATTTTTTTCTCAGGGAACTGTATTTCTCCTTGAAAGAGAACACAAAATTGTGACCATTTGGAATAATTTACCCGTGGTGTTTAAAGTAGGAAATACCCAGACAAGGCTTTCATGTGTATTTTTATATTGATGACAAAAAAAGCTGAATTTACTATCTGAAACAGCAGTACTGATCATGTGTGCTTGGTCAAGAGCAAATGGCAATAATCATTCCAAATGAAACCCATGCTTTTCTGTAAATAGATTTATTTGCATAAATATTTCTTTAAGCAATTGTGATGATTGATCAAAATTTATGTTGAATAATTCTTATGCATTGCAAATTTAAGTTTCTCATGTAGGTCTCAGATTGCATTGGTTCTTGATACACATTCAAAAGTTAAATAATTGAAATGGAATAAATGAGCCAGCACCCTCCATCTAATGCACAAGAAGCAGTGATTTCAGGTAAAATCTTCTGATTTCTGTTGTAAAGAGGTTATTTTTCTGTGCGGTTTGTTTCTGAAGAGACTGTGAACAGAGGGGGTCTGGGTGGAAGTTCAACACTGTTAAGTACTGTAGCAATAATTGTAAGCATTTACTATTGTCATCTTAGCATTGAATGACTGTCCTGATTTTGTTATTATACTATTATTGTTGTTGGTACTGTGTTTTGTTTTTTTTTTTTTGCATGCCGTCCCATAACAATGAAATGTTTGATCTTTTGGAATTTTATTTCCGTATGATGCAATGGGTGGGGTTAAGGTAAGGGGCTAGGAGATTTCTTCTCTTTGAATGTCCTGGAGTTGCAATTAATATGTGCTGTGGTGAATGCATTATGTACACGTGCCTCTGTAGGATTCTCATTCACTCCACGAGAGGAGTAGCGCTTCACATTATTGCGACTCTTCATTCTGAAATTGTTATTCTGTATTGGGGAAGGACAGTGACCTCTCACACTGGAGCTTATGGGTGGATTAAAGGGAGGGGTGGGGCATCAATGTCGTACTTCAAAATTTACTTATGCAGAGTGCATGCGTGTAATTGGATTAGAAGTAACTTTCAATTTTGTTAACTTATTAAATAGAATGTTTCTGCCTCCCAGAACATGTAGCAACTGTAACCAAAAGTTCTTAAAGGTACTTAGTGTACATGTTTTTAGGAACAGAATAAGGTCTTAATAAAAGAAAAAAAAAAAATGAGCAAACAAAAAAATTATTATTTAAGTGCCATAGCTAGGCTGAATAAGTTTGAATGGCATCATTGGATAGATGCGTTACCGTGTTAGTTAACTGGATAACCAATCAGAAGGGGAATTCAGAAGCAAATGTAATTCATTTGTTTGGTTTTATTTTCTGACCTGTGAACTTTGACCCAGCTGTAAAGGAGATGTTACGAACCTAGTCCCTGTATCAGCAAACACTCTAGGTCTCTTTAATAGGCCTGCGTTTGTGATGTGCAGCGTTTGTCTAAGTTCTTTATTGATACAGCCTCTATAGTGTTTCTTCCTTCAAGTTGTAAATATCAAGCGAAGATCTAAATCGATTTTGTTAAATTCTATATATTTTACGCTTTTGTAGACGTCTTTCTGGGGAAAAAAAAATAAAGGAAATTTTATTGATGCATTTCCTCATTTTATAATACAGCTATTTCATTTTTGTTTTTCTACCACAACTGATTGTAATGCATCTTTTCAAGCAGTTCTCCTTTTAGTACAGACCAACACAGATTTCCTCTCGCTTTCCTGACTTTCCAAAGAGAATGAACTGAATGTTCACTGAGCAATTTTGCATCCTTTATGCAAGGGTTTGTCGTGTACAGTTGGAAGTCACGCACAACGCAGATGAGTCTTTTCAGAGACACGCCCAATGGGCGGCTGTATTTTTTTACAATTACATGCTCTGGGCAGAGCAAAACCCTTACTAAGAGAGGTCATTTATAAAGTTTGCATGTTCAAGGTGGCATTCCTGTTATAGGATGGCTTGACTCTGCACCATATTGTTCACTGCGAAGGGCACCACTGAGGTGCATTAAAGGACCAGGCTGGCCGTCGCGTGGAAAGTTTGATCCTTGGCAGAGAAAGAGGCAAATTGACTATTAAAAACAAGTCAGTGCTTAATCCACACTCCAGTTCTCTACTTCATCCTCCAGCAGAACCATGCAACTACAAACATAAAACATTTTTTAAGAATTAAAGAACAAAACAATATTCAAAGCTTAAAATAAGAATTAAGAAAGTGGAATTTTGTGTATATGTGACCTACGTCTTATTCAGATAAGTACATAAAATGAATAATTTATACTGATACTACAAAAAAAAATCCTTAGAGATTATTTGAGAATAAAGTGTTCAATTAAAAGAGACTACTTGCATTCTTTTCTTTGTAATTCCCAAGTCATTTTAATAAATTTGCCTTCATGCTTATTTCTCCTGAGAAAATTGTAATTTTCCTTTATAATGTACAAAAAATATTTTGGTAGTAAATACTTTTTCTGTGTTAGCGTCCCAGCAAGTGGTTCAATTAAAAAAGGAGAGTGAAAGGTAAGAACTTATTGTTTGTAATTGTAAATACAAAATTATGTAAAGCATCTACTGTTTTACATTACATTAGAATGTAAAATAAAGTTCTTAAAAATGTAGTTCAATGCTGTTAGAATTCATTTTATAATGTACAGAATATTCTGAATGTTTGCTGTATATGACAATCAATGTTTGTTTTTCCTTCTTTGATGCTAAGAAATAAAGTGTATAAAATCCATGACACACACAGGCATCTTTATCTGTGTAAATGTATATACCTACAGAAAGAGCTGCCTTGGATTTTTAAAATGATTATTTATATATTTTTTTAAAAAAGAGTATTCCGCATGGTCCTGACCAGGAGAAGGGAATAGATGATGGTTGGATAAATGAATGGAAAATGATCACGCTATTGGTGATCTGTACAAATCATATTTTGTAGTATAGGTTAAAGTGGGTTTCACATTTAACATAAGAATAATAAAACAACACTAATATGTAATATGTTACTTGCCCTTATAGTGATGGTGCTGTTGTTATGGAACATTAAGTCAATCAGTCAGTAAAACAAAGAACTGAACATTTCTTCTTCAGCAGAAAATGAAGTACCCTAAGAAATGGAGGTCAGCAGACATCAACTGATCAAAGCACTGCTGTGAAGGTTTTTTTGACTTTTCTACAGCAAAAAGATTATCTAAGTCTGTTAAGGGAAGCTATTGCTCAGATTATCTAAGTTCTTTTGAAATATATGTACATTTTTTCGTAATTATGAAAATCATGCTCATTTTCATTGAAGCCTAGTCAGAGCCGAGTCACAATCATGTCAATTTCCTCTTCAAAAGTGAAATTTATCTCCCCTCCAATGGTGATACTCCTCTTCAAATCTGAGAAAAAATAACACATAATTGAATAAAAGGCACACAGGCAACAGGAATGAATATATTATTATAAATCAGGCATTTTAATGAACTTAAAATAAAAACCAAATATGTTTCATAAATAATAGTTTTAATCTAACAGTATTCTAGAAGAAGATCTGAAAAGAAACCACCTTTGAAATATCAAAACATGTAAGGATGAGGGTTTTCATTCGTTTGTTATTTCTTCAACTTCTGAGGAGACGTTCCCACTAGATCTAAACACCATCTTGTGTTTACCATGAGATAGTAATTAATATATAATCAAAGTAAATTTGGGCACAGCACAAAAGAAGGTCCAACCCCCACATCTGCCTTTCTGTTGTCATAGAAATTAAATAATTTTATATTCCATAAACATTTCTTCCAAATATTCCAGATGTAATTAGTTGCTTTTCATTCATTTGAAGTGCAGCATTTAATTTCAAGGAAAGAAGTGCAGGACTGTCACGCAAAGCTGTCGCATACGCACAAGTCCTTCTGGCTCGAAGATCTGAGAGACTGTGCTTATTGACACAGACCTCCGTGTCCTTGACAGGCTGTTCTCACCTGAGAGTTGAAGCTTTCTGCAACAGGAGTTGCATACGTGGTTCTGGATATAGCTCTGAATAGCATCATTTCCAAGGTTGGCAGGTCCAAACACCATGTCAGCAGGTACACTATGGAAGTGCATAAGAGACAATACTGTCAGACGACAGTCCATGCCAAATTTTGCTGGACATCATAAGAGGGATATGACAGTTTGCCTAAAAATTCTCCTTAGGAGCTTATAAGCCTGTGGTATCACATCTATAACACAACACTATCTAATTTCCTGCTAATAGTAGTCACCAGGACTTTACTGGTTGTACCTTTTATCTTCCAATTTGATGACAGATGGATCTGTGAGTTCCACCCCAACTCCTTGCAAAAATTGGATATTTACATTGTTAAAGGTGCAAATTAACAGCAGCACTCAATAGACTCTGTTACAGTTCACTGAAAGAAACAGACCTTGCAAATCGAGAACAAGAAGCTCTCCTCGGGAGAACTGGTATGTCCAGTGAGAGAAGGCCAGAATGTTCTCTTCCAGACAAGTGCTGGGAGATATCTCTTTACCAGTGTTGTTGTTGTACTTCTGAAAATCCCCAGCCATGTACCTCTCGATGGTGAACCACTTGTCTTCCGAATGCCAGTGCAAAAGAGACACATCAAGAAACCTGAAGGCAGAATCGAAGTGAAGCCCCAAGGCATTTAGTATCAATAAAAGCATAGCAAAAAAAAATCAGAAAAATATGAACTGATTAGCATTTTTAAATAAATTTGTCTCTAGCACAAATTGAACTGAGAGTATGTTACATGTATTAAGCCAGTTAAGCCTTATTTCTTTTTTCATTCCCAAACTTGCGCTACACCAAACCTTCAGACATTCTCAGCTAAATTTTTTTCAGTGTGATAATAAATTTTCATTATACAAAAAAAAAACTTTTCAAAGAGTTTGCTGATAACACTTGGCTGGCTGGATTTGTATTTCAAGCGCCCTACCTCAGAGAATATGGGATAATACGAGGTTTTATTTTGTTGAATATGTGCATGAGTTTCTGCGCAGCCCGCTGTTGCTGGACTTCCTGTGAGATGGTAATCAAAAGTCAAGAATTTTGCAGAGTCTGCCTGCAAATCTACTCAACGGTGACTTTCAAAGCTATTGTTTCTGTGGTGATGTTAGAGTTGTATCCTTGCCAAACCTGATAGGGCACCATATCTCAGAAGTTAATTTTTACAATCTTTTTTGCAATCCCCAAGGTCACAAAGCTCATAAAGCATAAAAATTCATACTGGCTTTTGATATCAGCAGAGGGATGCAGACGCTGGGAAGAAGGGACCGAGCAGTGAAACTGGTATTACTATAATATATTTTTTTAAAGGGCAGCACAGAGGACACTTTCTTGCAATGCTGTTGACACTGAACCTCTCATTGAGCCCCATTTCTTTACTTTGGCCTCAAAACCATCAAAAAATTCAAACAATGCAGTAGCTCACTCTTACTTAAAGTATTAATTAATCTATACTAATTAAGTGTTAATTACATACTGATCCCATGTTCGTTCATCATTAATCAATTATAATGGTCCATGTATTTCATACAGTTACTGTATTTGTTCATGATTTGTACTTGAGTAGAAACTGAGTTACTAAGTTACTTGTGCCCCCTCAAGTAAAGTGTTACCAAATACTGTTCTTCGTCATCCACATGTTAGATTACCAAGTAATCCTTCTCCATCACCTTAACCTTGAGATTGAATCAAAATAATGAGTATGGGCAGATACCCTGAGAGTGAGCTGAAGAAGACTGTTGCTGTGGAAGACACTCTGCCAGGTCTTCACCACCTCTGGGTGGAAGGTTTTGACGATATAGATGTTCCCAGGCTTTAATATGTCACCCTCAGCCCAAGTGCAGACTACACGCATAGCTCTGTGCAAACCCCCATGCAGTCCTTCACAGGACAAAGGCTGCAGTAGGGCTGAGAAGCCACGCTGGGACCATGAGAAGACGTTCATTTCCTCTTCACTCTCTGTGGCCTCTTCCAGGCTGTAAACATTCACTTCTTCTCCACCTGCTCACCACCAAGACAGAATAAAATATATCAGAAGAAGTTCCGCAGCATTGGACAAGACAATCTTATAAACTAATACATGAATAACCACAGTTCAAGACCAGTCCTCGTAAATAAATTATTACTGTCAAAGTGTCGCTTGTATTCACAATTAAATTAGAGGGACACCTTTCTCCAAAGAAATTTACAGGTCAGACCATAGGCATAACAGAAAAGAGATAGCAAGTGGAGTTTATCTATAAAAAGTAGATGTTCCTATAAAATACTGAAATCTCCAAATATTGTCATTGTGTTCCCAAAAGAAATGAAGAAGCTTAAAGAATCAGACAGAAGAGGTAAGGTCATGACAGACAAACAAGTCCAATGTGCTAACTAAAAATACAGAACAAGAATGAGAAGAGTTCAGGGGTCATGAAGAACAATAAGGGGAAATCATGCCATGGATACAGGAAAAGAGCTCAGGATATATGCTATTATATGGAAGAGATGAATTTGCTAGGCACTCACCAAGGAGAGAGATGGGAGTGAAAGGTATCGTGTAAGCAAGTCTCATTAAGTTATTCCTCTCCACCGCTGAAATACATAAACACACATCATAATTAGAACAACAGTGTGCCTTAATCCAGTGAAGAAAAAATTGACTAACAAGGTAAAAAAAGACATAATTCAACTGATAATGTATAAGCAAGATTAAATAGTTCTAGTTTTGAATGATTGCATCTAACTGTAAAATTCCCCACCTGAATAATGAGGATTGAGATCTTCAGCAGTATGAAAGGAAAGGTTCTTCACTAAAACACAGAACGATATCATAATTATCCTTGTGCAAAAGATCCGAATCAGAAAACAGAACATTCATTTCACTGCCAAACTAGCACTAGTGACCTATTTTAATGAAAATACACAAAGGCATGTAGGGCTCTTTATATATAACTGACAAAACTATGATGAAGACAAACATCTCAATTTAATTTGGAATATAATATGCATAATGTAAAATATATCTTTTTATTCTGTCATAAAATATAGGCACTGCCGTCATTTCAGATAATGTACCAATAATCATACAAAAATGTTGGCACAGTTGTAGTTTATATTGTTACGAAACAGTTTAGTGAATGGAGCATATTAAAAGTTTTGATGATACAGTGTATTTGCTCACTGTTATAATGTTATGTATCGCATAAGAAGACTGTTCCCTGACAGAAAACAAAAGTTTTCTTATCTAATGTTGTTGAATTTTATTTTGTTCCATTAACTTTTCCTCTCACAGGCTGTATTTTAGAAATAGTCAGTGCCTTTTTAATGAAAACGTTAAGTTAGCAGTAAGAAAGCTTACCATCAGGCCAAGTTCCGTTCTGAACCCTACAAAAACCAACATTAGTCTAATGCGACATTTCTATTGTATAATAAGGGTTTGGATCACAGAGATGGAGGCTAGCAGACATTCTGTGTATCCAGGTACCTTTCTGAAACACTAGATAAGTGTTTCTCAATCTGGTCCTCAGGGACCCCCAGACAGTCCACATTTTTGCTCCTTTCCAGGTTCTGGCAAAAATGTAGACTGCCTGGGGGTCCCCAAGGACGGGGTTGAGAAACACTGCTCTAGATTACATGATTTGCATTACAAACCGCATGTGGATTTAAAACCAGTCTGGCATGCCGGATAGCACTGTAACTTCACAAGTCCAGGGGTCCGAAACCAGCCCCTGCTTTGCATCAGCATGTTAGCATGTTGTCCGCATGTTGTGCCGATTCCTGCCAGGTACTCCAGTTTCCTCCCACAGTCAAAAGACATGCAGTCAGTTGGACTGGCATTTCTGAATGGCATAAAGCATGTGATTGTGTGTGTGTTCCTGCCTTGTACTCTATGCTGCAAGGAATAAGCACCCCAGTCCCCTCTTGTGACTGTCTACAACGGTGGTCACCAATCAGTCAATTGCAGTTGACAGACTGATTTTTCTAATATTTATAATTGATCGCATCAACCAAATAACCACCTACCAGCCCCAGTTGGAAAAAACTGAAGTACCCAAAGAACCCTCGGGAATATAATATTTTTAAGATGGATGTTGTACAACCCCTGATTTTTAATATTTATGTACTAGTGATTAAGTGATTATCTATAGAGACTTACAAAGATGTGCGTCTGATTGACTTTACCAGGCTGGTCTGCGCATATGGACTGGCACACAAAGACACCTTCATCGGAAACGAGAGAAAATACTGTGTAAAATACTTGCCATCATTTCTTAGTACATAAGTAAGTGATATGTTACGTGCGCACATTATACAGCTGTAGCAGCATGACAAACGAGTCCAATGTAAGCATTCATTTACCTGGCATGAAAATGAACATTTTGGAGGTAAATCCATTGGCTCAAAATCTGAAATAATGTTGCATGAAATATGTCAGATTACATGTTCATTTTTTCAATATAGATCTCACCAAAATAAATCTGTCAACAGAACCACCCATACAAAGAGCATGCACAAAGTGAATCTATAATTCATTTGTTTGTATGTGTAATACATACTTAGGTGTGTTAGGCTAGCAGAAGCAGACCAGTTCTTGTAAAGGGAATTCCGTTCTATGCGCTTTCTCCGGCGACATGAGTCCAAAATCGTGTAGGAATGAGGAATGCAGCTGTCACTCAGTCCCACCTGAACGAAGGAAAATGATTTAGATCAGTGTTTCTCAGCCCGGGCCTCAGGGACCCCCAGTCGGTTCACGTTTTTGCTCCCTCCCAGCCCCCAGCTAGACAGTCCGCATTTTTGCTGGGACTGTCTAGGGGGCCCCAAGGATCCAGTTGAGAAACTCTGATTTAGATAACTTCCCCAACAACAGATCTGTTACATCTCTATGACTTCCTGTCGTATGATCACTGCAGGTTACATATTAAACAAAAAAATAGATACTTCACCTATTATAAAATCAATATATACACTACTTTCTAACCATATTCAAGTAACAGCAGCAACATGTATAATGATATGGTAAGAGGGTGACATTATTTCAGTCATTAGTAAAGCTGCTGTACAGTAGCAATGTTTTGATCAAGATTCAGTGTATTATATTAGCTGGAAATGATGTGGAATAGCACAGGAATGGGAAAATAGTATACCAGTATAGTAATATACAGCACAGTAGTGATAGTGAAGCCATATAAACTACCTAAAAATACTATTAATACTAATAACCAAACCTTACAGGTGTGTTGCTGCTGCCTTCCAGAATCTTTACAGTCTTTCGGTTTTGCATTTTCATTTTGCTCCTTCGTCTCTTCAAAAGATATATTTCAGATGATTTTGATAATCCTACAAGTGAACAACTGATTTTGAGTTTACCAGCAGACCTCATTCATCAGTAGCAAAGATGGGTCCTTTTCCTACACTACGTCCTCTGTATTATCATTTATAAATGTTAAATGTGAATATTAAGAAGATAGTAAGCATGAAAAAACTAATTTTTAAATTGAAGTAACTTATTTAGTGTTATATAGTATAGTCATTCCAGGGACAGGTTTATTGTTTCTGGGCCCCACATCCCACCTAGTGTAGAGCCTCTAGCCAGCAAGGGACCCCATGCAAATGCATGGTTTAAGTGGTGGTAATCACTGCCGCAGAGTAGTTCAATGAATAATAATGAACAGTGCACCCAAATATGCATGCTACTCTTTGTATTTTGAGCCTTTTTTACTTGTTCCCTACCTCTCTGCTGGCAGAAGTTGAAAAGGCTGTTGGCTCTCTTGGCCCTTAGGCTGTGACTCACCACCAAGCTGTGTCTCTTCAAATGACCATTAAGTGCTGGAATGGAGGAGTACCTGAACCTGTGAATATACCTCATAGTTTCAGGACTGGCAGAGAGAGAGCAACAGTGTCTCAGGCACTGTTGGTCTCCATCTGGCCCTTGGCCTTCTAAGTCCTGTAAGTGGGATCCATTACTGGAGGAAGGGGACATGTCAAAATCAGGATTTGATTCAAATTCTTCATCTTTGTTCTCCTCCACAGAGTCTCCATGACCTAGGGGCAGATGTGAGTCATGGATTCTAAGCTTGGTGTGGAAGGCTTCTCCAAAATCGCCACTGAACAGAGGTGGGAAAGTCTGGGATGATCTACAAGGTGTACTCTCTCTGTTTGCCAGTGAAGGAGAAGACAGACAGATATGCTGGGGACTGGTAACTGGGCTCTGGAAGCAGGAAATATTGGAATTTCTTTCACCCAAAAATTCTGAAATCACAGGGTTCCAGTCCTTCCGGTCCAGAGATGGCCTGCGACTGTGGACAAGGCAGCGCAATAGCGATGGCGGGGTGCTGCGATACTGCTTCTGCAGCTTGGGGCAAAAGTCATCCATACCAGCTGCCAAATGAACGTGGCTCCAGCTGTGTGGAAGCTTCTGGCAGGTGTCTGCAACCGGCCACTGCTGACCTATCAGGGCTTGCTTCACCTGCTGTGTGTCCTTTGCTGAAATGACTGACAAGGTGTCCACTGCCAGGGCTGACAAGTCCTGCAGTCGACCAAGCTGGGTATCCAAGGCCTGCAGGGTATCTTTGATAAAGTGGACCTTCTCAGCTACCTCTCGCAGTTCTCCAGTCATCTCCTCAACCCTGAAACCAGGATGTGCAGAGCAACGAGAAATTATAAATCTTCTCACTAACCACATTAAATGACTTCTTTAGAATTCATATAGAGAACTGTGGCATTTAGTAACCTACTTCTCTGATGTAAATTTAATCCTGTTAGTTACACTGCAAACTAGATGTTCATTCTTCTTGTGAAAATATCCAGTAACACAACTCTCCTCAAAGTCATGGAGTTTCTTTAGGTCCTCTGGATTCAAGTAAAGCTCTGGAAAGTACAAAAAAACATGGAATTCAACTTTGAATTTAAATGTTTGTTTCTTTGCACAATTAAGCATATAATGATACTGAGACCCTATGTAAAAAGTCACATTTGCTATAACCTGCCCACATTCTCATAACATTACTAAGCATTTATCTATTTACCTTTATTTATATATTGCCAATACAAAATCTGTCCAGAGATCCACAGTTACAAGCAAGTCATTTCAAACAACAATAGCAAAAACAAGCTACACATCTGAGATAGATCTGTGGATGCTACTAGTCATTATTATACATACTTTTTCTGAAGTCAGCTAGCTTTGAAATTTGTAACTTTTTAGTCATAAATAAACAGTCATTCATATCAGCATAGTTTTCCTTGATTTTCAAACCCAAGTACCTGGGTGTTTCTCAATGCCAAGAACGCAAAGACAGTACTTATGGTCAGTCTTGCTAACTTGCCTCCCAAGAATGAACTTGGGGTGCAATAAATCATGGGATTGGTCTCGTTTGGTGAGGATGCAACTGATGTATATTGATA
>JAAGVU020000040.1:10779006-10820473 GCA_011763525.2 Mormyrus iriodes | reverse complement strand
GTGTGTGTGTGAACCTGGTTAACCCTAATGAAAATTTTACACATGGCAAGTTTAAAATATAAAATTGGAAAAGTACATATGGCCGTAAAATTATAAGTTATACTGAAATTTTATTTTCATTACATGCATAAACTGTCAGACGTCTGTCATCTTACATGTATGGTAGACTCTCCGCCTGAATGACATGCTGTAAATGAGTCTGATTTGACAGCAAAACGAGTCCTCTGTACAATACCTAGAAAAGCTGATAAGTGAAATATCGCTAAATGAAATATCCTTGACAGTCCACAGTTTTTTATACAGTTTTCTCCCAGACAGTTAAAAGACAGCTTAAATTATGTGGTGATGTTCTAATATTAAAGCATGACAACAGATCTATGAGTCTGCTGGATTCAAAATTCTCCCCAGGAAGAGTATACTCTTGGTTTCATGACTGTATATGATAAGCAAAAACGGACGATTAAAATTTAGAGTACGTGCTAAAGAAAATGAAAGTGGTTTTATGGTAATTTTTGTCACTGCGGATCCTGTAGTTCCCATTTCATCAATGTCTAAAGTAGCCTGGTGAATAATCTAAAAATGAAACAGAAAGAGTTGGTTTTTAACAGTCATACAAGGTTTAACTGGCATAAATTATAGTGAATTTTAAACAGTTTCAGTTCCATAATACATTTACTTAACTGTTTGTTTTGTTTTTTTTACCTTTGAGGTCTTTGGTATTCTTGGGTATTCTGAAATGCCTGTCAAGTTAGCCTTCTCACTGAATATGTCGATGATTCCCATGTTTTTCAAAACATTTTCAAGAGAATATGATGTTGATATTGAAAATTTGGGCAGAGACACTCCACATTCACTAGAAAGATGAAATTAAAATTAGGCCTAATATAAATTGCTTTTATATTTGATAGCATTTTGAGAGTGACTTTTGGGATTAGAGTTTTAGAAGGACACAGCAGTAGTAAAATCACAGGAATTCAAATCTGCAAGCAATAACCTAACCTTTAATAAATGAAATGCATCTTAATTATCTATTTACTTTTACTCATTTGCTCATGATGTACTTCATGATTCTAAACGTATAACATTGTTAAGACCTAACCATGCTTACGTTTTCTGAATCCATTTATGCCATTTTTCCACATGGCGTCCTTGTAAAACTTCCTCTAATGCCTTCAGTCCTTTTTCAGGAAGAACCAGCATCATAGAAACCGAGTCTCGATAAAGCAGCTGAAGAATATCTGCGGCTATTTCTTCATCATAATATACTAGAAAAGTATTCCTTTGATACATCATTTGAACAGAAACTGTTGTATTTTCATCAACGTAAAAGTTATTCTCCTTAGTGTTAAGAGGATCGAAAGGCAACTCCCATTTACCTATGTAAAAAGAAACAAATTATAAAGTTTAACACAGCTCTATCAAAAAATAGGCAAAATGTTATTTATCCATCCATCTTCCAAAACCACATATCCAGTAAGGGCCCAGGTGATAATTATTTTTAATTTTTTGCCTGCATGTGTTTCGTCCCACAGTCCAAAGACATGTAATAGCGCTAGCTCGTATCTCTAAATTGCCTATGGTTTATGATTGTGTGCGTATGCACTCTGTAGTAGAGTGGCATCCTGACCAGGTGGTACCCCAGTCTTGTGCCTTGTTACCTGGGGTAATTTCCAGGTCCCCCAGGTAAGTGGATGGATGAGTGGATAATAAATCTTATGTTTTTAATTAATTAATTAATGCTACTTACCTTTGAAATAAATGTAACTGATTAGATACATCAATGAATCTGCATTTAGATTCTTAACTAGGTTAGTTATTTTACCATGGGTTTTTTCTTTTATGTAACTATTAATAAGTTCTGTGGCCTCAGCAGTCTTATTGAAATCTACAGTAAATCCTTCAGCATGGTAAAATCGCTTCAAAGCCTCTAAAAACTCAGGCCGGGGCTTGAAGGAGTCTTTTATAAAGAGAGCGCTGCCTACGGAGACCTCCACATCCTTCTTATTGTTGAGATTCATCAGGATGCCATGGAAGGCCTCGTTCACCTCCTCTAGTGTGATCTCTGTCTCGTTGAAACCCAGGCCATTGAAAAGCTGCTGGTGCGTCTGTCCTCGTGCCCCTAGAGACAGTGCAGCCAACGCAAGTGACAAACTCATGGGGGAAAAGAAGACGTTCTTAGTTTGGGATTCAGGCTGGGCAGTAATATGCTTGTAGAGTTGGAAAGCAAAGCCAGCATTGTTTTGGTAGATATCCAGGCCATCATTACTGTGCTCATTTCCACCGGAGTTACTGTCATCGTAGTCATCTTGGATGGTCATACAAGGCACCCCCAACACAATGCACAAAAGCAGGACTTGTCTCATTTTAGTAATCCAATACAAACCTGAAAAGAAACAGCATGTTAAACCAAATAATTCAAGTCAACCATTTTGACCTCTTAGTAGATCTAAGTCACATTTGTATTAATTATTAAAAATGTTAACTGTATTATAAAATGAAAAATGTAATGTGCAAGATTGTTTTAAAAACTAGATACGGAACAGAACTTGCAGACCTTACCGTCCTGATGTGCTTTGCTTTTTGTCTTTCACATGACCCTGATATAAATCTAAATATTTTTTGAAGACCTTTTTCTGCCGTCGGCGTTCAAACTTTGAACTGTTTGAGCTATATTTGCTTTGGATAATCATTAACTTAAAAACAGAAATACTAACTTAACAAATTATATATGAAATAGTTTTAAAGTTAGAGAAGACTAATCAATGTGTTTTCGAAACTCCAACGATAGGCCAGCCGCTGTGGTATCAAAGTAGCTATTTGGAAAAATTATCACTGATAGTGATTTTTTTTTAATCCTTGAAGTACTTAGTGCAAAACAGAAACACAAGACTTATATTATACACTCTTAAGAGGACCAACCTTCTGATATTACAACATACTTTATGATGAAATCCTGCAAACATTTTCTGTGGAGTTTCTTTATAAAACATGCACCATTACACCATTGGCTAACATTGATGTTCAGAGCAACATATTACCTTTTTCAAGGTTTATGTAAACATGTCCTCTCTTGAGCAAGACTAAACAGCAGCTGGCTCATGGTGGCCACGGTAGTTAGTTGACGAGTAAAAATTTATGTGCTGATGTGGTTCATTGTTGTTGTTTGAAACGGACAAAATTTTGGAGAAATTGGTGTTAGATCTGTATGAAATAGCACAAGTTGAATGGGCTGAAGTCTGTTTTGTGGATTAGCACTTTTCTGATGACATGTGGTGTGAAATATGCATATTTTATATCACTTGAAGATACAAGCAGAACTTTTCTGATGCTTGGACAATGACTTTAGGATTGTACATACCTCTCCCTCAATACAGTACATTTTGCATGATTCCATCCATCCATTTTCTATAACCTCTTATTCCATATGGGTCATGGGGGATCCGGAGCCTATTGTATGATTCCATTTACCATTTATAAATCACATGTTAATTTTCTTTTAGTCCACCATTTTAAGTGCCCAATGAAAATAAGACAAAAAAAAATGTGTTAAACTGTGTTATTTGTTTAAGTCTGGGAAATTCAGCAAAAAAACTGAAATCCTGGTTTGGAAGTGACAACCTTTCCATATTGTTATATATGAAATATAGTCTTTAACAAGCAGAGTATAACAAAAACAACAATTATAATAACTGCTTAGCATCATATGATCAAAACAATATTGCACTGATTGTGTGATTATCAGGGCAATTTCTCTCTATTCCACATTCTTAGGCAACAGATTTGCTCAAATTCTCACAGTGATATTTACTCTTATGTATTTCCATAGATTTTCCAATAAAGATTGACAAAAACTATTAACTATTAATTGTTACTTCTTTTTCAGATATAAAACAGCAGACATTATGCATATGTATAAAGACATATTTTTAGAGCTTTTCTATAATATCCATGAAATAGCAGCATGAAATATTTCAAATAGATTATTTAATGCAGTAGCACTTCTATGTTGCTCACAGTGTTTGGCAGTCTCAGTACAGTATGATAATATTAATTAATACTGCATATCAATCAGTGCCAAATTAAATCAAGGACATTTATATCTAATTTTTTCAATCACGTCTTATAATGCTTTAAGTAGGTCAATGGACATAGAACATTTCTGTTAATTAGTTAAGTAAATAACCAAATATTGAATAAGCAGTCAATAATGAATTATGTGATCATTTCTGACACCGAATCCCAGCCATGCAGTACAGGCTCCATCAATCCATGAATACATCTATTATTAAACTGCAATCATATCAGCAAAAATACATACATACATACATAAATAAATAGGCATCTGGATTTGCCCTGTGATGAACTGACATCACATCCTGTTAAAGAAAGCATAGGCAGATGTTCTTTGAAGTAAATTTTATTTCCCTTTTTGAAGTAAAACCATCCATTTAAATTAGTTTCAAATAATCTGTGTGACAGGTTCAACAGTGCTCAAGTCAGAGCAGTACGTCTAGCTATTTTATGTCTTTATAGGTTCATTTTAACTGAAATGAGACGAAAGTAATTACTCTTGAAGTTCCTTGAACACATCCTTCAGTCCTTTCCTAAAAATAGAAAAAAAATAGTCTTCAAGCAATTATGTGATTATCACTTGTATACACACATATACACTTCACTACACTTTTTAAAATCTAAAAGTCAAGCCAATACACAGAGGAAAGTCCTACCTGACATCGTATCCATTTCCAATTTGATATTTTTATAAACATAGGCAAATATTTTCTCTCTTGACTGTGTTCCATCTAAATACACTATAACGAAACACTGGATCAGTACTAATGATCAAATAATTAAAAACAAATGGTCGCTGAAGCATCAGAATTCGGTTATTTCTGCATTATATTGGGCTATCCAATATGCCCCATATCTCACAGTGAAAAGACACCATACAGGACCTGAGATATAACTGCAACTGGCAGCCCACAAATAGCACCGTGGCTTTACAAAAGGGCTTTTCCACAATGAACAATACAATTATCAACAAAACGATGTCAATTATACTTGTGTAACACGAAATAAGAACATTTACTGGCTGAGCTATGTGGAAGCCAGTCACTACTTTTAAAGTGGAAAGACTAATTACATTTTTCTAAAGCACTGATATTAACATTACAATCTGAAGAAGACCTGTGAAATGGATAACACACCAAGGTCTGAAACTGTGTCCTCCATCTCCTTTCGGTTTTTCAAGTACATGGGCCATACATGTCCATCAAAGTATCCACAAGGGTCAGGGGGATTATACGTGCGCAAACTCCCAAACAAGACAAAAACATGGAAGGGTAAATGACACAATGAAAGAAAATCAAATCAGCACACAGCATTCAGTACAGACCTCTCACCCACCCTGGACTCCAGATGTTCAATTCTCATACAGAAACACACACACACAAAAATATATATATACACACACACACACACACACACACACACGTATGTATATGAGTGTGTGTGTATATATATATAGACAATATACTAAGAATCAAGGCATTGCATTATTCATTTAGAAAGCATAATAGTTAATGCCAATTCAAATATTGCTAATATAAATATTATTCATGAGTAGATAATATAAAGAATAAATTTATAAAATAAAGACAGTCCAGGTTGCAAGCACTTTTCCAAGAGTTTTACTGATGGTACATTCTGGTGCACTGGATTTCTCTCTCCCAGATAATACACTTTAAGTTAAAAATTTTTTAAAAAGGTATGCAACCTTACCACCTTCTTTCCTTGCATGTCTCATAAGGAATGTGCAAGAAGTATTTCATATCTATTAATTCATTCAAGGGTCTAAAAATAACCAGGAAAAAAAAAAAACTGGCAGTCAATGAGCAGTATAGTAGTTCAGCAGGAGAACATTACAATTTTTTCCACACTACAAACGTTAATCAAATTTTAGTGGTTATCTAAACATAAGGTATTATAGGCATAAAATGGTGTGTTATAATATGCTTTATTACAGTGTGCCATTAGTTCATTAATACATCTCTGTTCCCATGTGTTTGTACAGTTACCTGTAATTGTAGATAAGGAAACCCTCTATGATAAGGGTATACATATCAACTGGTGCCTCTGATACTTTTGGACACTGACTTCTCAGTCTGCAGGAGTCTAAAAATGCTGCTGGATCCTTCTGCCAGGCCTGGACTTCAGACATCATTTCATCCATATTGAGAGAGTCAATGACTTACATTGCAACAAAAAAAACACAAACATTTTGTTAACGCCCATGTATACAGCTGAAGAAAAAAAAAACTGCCAGATGTAATTGAATGATAAGTTAAAATTAAAAATTAATATTCAAGCAAAACTTTAAACAAATTACACCTCTAATACAAAAGTTTTAAATAATATAAGAATAACATGCAATTTTATTTTCTGGTACATTTTATCAATCCATCTTTCTCTTTTTAATGATACACATGGCTGCAATTGTTAGGTTTTTAAAATATGTTAATATACAAAGATTTTATTTACCATGTTTAAAAAGAAATTAGTAATGAA
This sequence comes from Mormyrus iriodes, assembly GCA_011763525.2. Lineage (NCBI taxonomy): Eukaryota > Metazoa > Chordata > Actinopteri > Osteoglossiformes > Mormyridae > Mormyrus > Mormyrus iriodes. The sequence continues at coordinate 10,813,906 of JAAGVU020000040.1, read as the reverse complement.
TAAATTAGAACAGAAAAGCGTATTACAGAAAGGAATCCTTACCATCATATTGCTTAAACCCTCTGTTGTCAGCTGGTACCACTGAGTTATCCTAAACATTTACCATAACAGTGACCATTACTAACATTTGCAAGATAGACATCCTTGCCCTTGGCAGATGAATATATCCATAACGCAACCCATTCATAAAACCAAAAACTACTAACTTAAGTAAAGCAAAAAGTTCGTGACTATTTTCTTAACAATGAAAAATGTTGATTTAATATAAGAGATACTAGTGTTGTAATTTAGATAAACAGACGTAAAATAAATATAGTAAGTTTTTTGTTAAAACTGAAGTTTTTCAAAGATTTTTTTACGCCTTTGTAATGTTTTAATTACATTAAGTAAAATTACCTTAAAAAACGTGTCCTGTGCAATGACGCAGCTGTTGGGAATGTGCTGATGAAGACTCACGGCAAGAGTAGATTTGCCACCATTGGTTATTCTGGAATAAAAAAACTATCCTTAAAATATTATAATCATAGACGCCTCAGTAATATGTATACCTATTATGTAGTTTTCTTTTTTTAGTAAAGTAGAAAAATAAAGTTGTATTAATTTACTCTACAACTTCGCAGACATAACACTGACATATTAAACTTACCCTCCAATACCAATAATTAACTGTCGCATTTTCTGTTTACTGGAAACTCTAGAGAATGAGAGGAAAATTAGCTTGTTTTCATAAAGACGCAGACAACAATTAGCCAAAATACATCGTCAAAATGAATTTTATATCGTCATCATGCAGAAGAATCAGATTCAAGAAAAAAAAACATAATTAATTATTTAAACAAACATGCAAAGCAGTTGCAAAACTGCAGGACCCGAGCGACTCGATGAATTCAAAACTACAACTTGTGTAACACACTGGCTAAGAAATGCATCTCACCCGGGTATTGCCTATACTTAAAGCAAGAGAATTAAAAAAATGAAATATTAATCACTGTTTTAAGTACAGAGAAAATATAATATATAATTGCGCAGTCCCGATATTTTACCATCAGCCTGTAAATACTACAGCGCCGAACAAGAGTGTGACAGAATAGCAGCCCACGTCACCCATAGTGATTTTAGTTTGTTAAATGTGGGCGGAGGCTTTTATCATCCCGGAAAGTTTCGAGTGGAGAAGAAACTGGCAGTGAGCACTACCTGTATATTCATTTTATCATAGACGGCAAATAACAGTACTTTTCTATTTCTTAATCGGATAGATGAGCTTTTCTAAATTAGTGCTTTCTTATTTGTTGAGCGGGAACTGGAAGGCATGAGGTGACAGCGGCCTCGCGCACGCGCACTGCGGTCTTTCCGCATATTGCGTTAGCGATGCCACTTCCTCATTGAAAGCTGCAGCCTGAAGAAGCACCGCCGTTTGCTTTGCATTTAGGGCATTTGCTGGTTTATTTTTTTGTGCTTTGATTGTGTCCAGTGGAGTACACGAAATGTCAAAGCCACCACCTAAACCGGCCAAGCCAGGTGAGGGCGAAAGTGTGACTATTTTAAAAAACGTGATAGAAGAAATTTCCCTTCATGGACGAAGGGGGGGGACTTTCGCGCTGGGCTTCAACAGTATTACGAAGTTTGTGCCGCAAAATCTAACTGCATTTGGTGACTCGCCGTTACCTGTTAATGTGCTGCATTTAAAGTGCATTTAAAATGTTGGCGCTTGAAAAGACTTTGTATGGGGTCCAGCTCGTTTTCGACGTTTCTTGCATTGTCTCGGCTTGCACTTCCCATTTTCGCCCTGCAGAACAGGCAGTTTATTTACGGTGCCCACAATCGCGTCAGGTGGGTGGGGTGAGGGACGGGAGCTGTCCTGATTCCTTTGAATGTCCGTTTCCTTTACGTTTAACTTCATTGTCGATCTTTTAGTTTGATACGAAGCTGGGTGTCGAAGTTATGTACACATGGAGGTGAAACCCTGTCGCTTCTGTATGAATAGACGCTTTGAAGACTGAGAGGCAGTGTGTCTAATAAAATCGTCCTAATCGGTCTGCTGGTTTTATTGACACCGGTTTTAAAGACACCTCCAAACTATTGCATTTCTTTTTTGTGAAGAAAGTGAGGTTTTGCTCAGCTAAAGCGGTCCCGCACTGGGTACATTTGCAAGTGTTCCGTGGAAATGGCTGACTCACCCGTCATCCCAGTTTCTTAAAAGTGAGCCCTCAGTGGAGGCTTTGGAGCGGCATCTCCCGATGAGTTTTCATGAAGTGACATTAAGTCCGTGCTCATTTCTCCTTTTGGATCTGTATTTTGGTGTATGGAGTGAGGAATTTAATATCCCGCACGAGCAGCGCGCGACCTCTGCAAGTCCACGCTCGCCGCGATCTTCCCGGAGAAAGAATGTCATGTTAATCCCGCCGTGAAAGTACTCTGTCCATATAACCGCATGCAGTTTTCTTTTATACTTTAACCTTTGCAATGTCCTGCATTGTTTATTTTAGGAATGAACAACTAAATACGTTACTGCATTTAACAAAAAATCAAGAAATGTGAATAACTTTCGTGTAAAATTTTCCGGATACAGTCAAACAAGAAAGACCAGAATTGTTTTTCAAACTACTCATGAAAATAGGTCTTTCACGGATGTTTCTGTTTATAGATTGAAGTAATGCTGTTTAATGCATAATGAAATTCTCCAAATCTGAATTTATCCTTAGCATACAGCCCTTTTGGATCTGTTGTTTAATTGCGCATAAACGCCGTTATGAGATGGACATGCAGGATAGGACCTCGTGTTTTCTGGATTATCTATCTACTGAAGTTTTGAAACGTACAACTGGTTGACAAATCTTGGGTGTTTGGTTGATGTTCATATCTGCTGAACTCCATATCAGAATGGGGAACTGAGACGTTGAAGTCGAATGGCCTTATTCTCAAATGGTTAAGTGGCTAGTCTGTATTATCTATAGCCTTTTTACTCATTATCTGAGAATTACAGAACATCTCCAGTGTCAGTCATTTGAGTGCATTTAAGAAGTGCCTTACACTGGTGCCTTTTATCTGCAGCCAGCATACAAGTCTCTACACTGTGTAGCTTCTGCAAACATGCCTTATTTTGGTTCATAAATGCAGTAACTGAAGCAGTGTTTTTGCAATTTACTCTATAGCTCACATATGAAATCATTATATGCTTTAAAATGTACATTGTATGGTGTGGCCAGATTAAATGCAAAATTTTGACTGTGTCAAGTTATAATTCATTACCGGTGAATTGGTGTTTTGGCATTTGCAATATTTGTTACAAATTGTGTTTGCTAGATATTCACGTTTAAGAAGGAACAGTTTCTTTTTCAGAACAAAATTAGTTTAGGTAGATTATTATAAAGTGGCAGGAAGGCATTCACTTATTTTCTTACTTCTTTTATCTTAGGGCAAGTCAAAGTATTTCGAGCTTTATTCACCTTTGACCCCAGAACTGTAAGTATTATATTCTTATGCATCAGTTTTTAAAATTGCATTATATCGGAACGATATTTACTGTTCTCTTCATGAGAGAGAAGTGCTCACATTATTACCTGCACTGTATTGTTTATCTGGATCGAATCTGTAGCTGTAGATCTAGATTGAAACGAAAGTGCGGTTATACCTTGCCAAACAGAAATGAATGTATTAACACATTATGTCAAGTTGATTTCAGTAGGATTGATGAATAGGTACTTGCTTAAAAGAGGCCCACACTTATTTTTTGTAAAGGAATAAATATTTATTTTTTGCTTGTAGCTTTATCACAAATGAGCAAAAATGAAAACAGGATTGCAATAGAACTATCAAGAAAATTATAGTCTGTATGTATACTGTGATGTGCCTCATCTTTCTTAAGGTTCTTACTATTGCTGTTACTTCCTAGCCCGATGAACTGTACTTTGAAGAAGGAGACATTTTGTACATCTCTGATACGGTGAGTGTCATTTTAGAATGAAATAAATCCTCCATTCTACAGTACACATTTTGTGTTGTTGCTGGTGTTGGAGTATTTAACATATAGCCTAATAAAAGAATTTATTCATAAACCCTGCCTGACATCAGTCTTGATCTATCTGTGATGCGGATCATGTATTATTCCAAGGTAAAGCAGTGTCTTAGTGTTGGTTGGTTGTGTGTCCCTCATCGCATCTCAGAGTGACAGTAACTGGTGGAAGGGCACGTGCAGAGGACGGACAGGCCTGATTCCCAGCAATTATGGTAAGTGCAGCCTGAGTCAAGTAGTCGTCACTATTGTATAAACATCACACGCTGGTAATCTCTGTGTATGACTGATATACTAAACCACTTACTTTGCCAAGCCTGACAGCTTTGCTATGGAAAAATCTTTAATAAATCATAATGCAGTGTGGTTCAGTGATATTAGGATTTATTATTTTGCTATGAATTTTTATTAGTATATGTATTGTGATGTGTTGAATAATACAGAAATATATTGTTATAATTTTAAGTAATACATACTCACTGATGCATGCTGAAAAACGCCCATTGTGAAGTTGTAACTTTTTGTATTCTTTGCGTGCAACGTAGAACACCTTGCCTTAGTCCAAACAAAAGAGTGCAGCAGTTTGGAGCAAGGAAGGAATGAATCATTTTCTTCATCTTACTTTGCCACATGAGCACAGCTATATTTTATGTTTAACTTCTGTAGTTCCTGCTTAAAACAACTTGTATGAAAACAAGGGAGCACTACAAGTCTGTTTTTAATATGATCTTGTATTTGTGAAATTATAGTTGCTGAACAGGCTGAATCGATAGACAATCCACTCCATGAAGCTGCTAAGCGAGGTGGGTAGCACTTGTCTGTGTTTTATACTTAGAATACTTTACACTTTATACTTATATTTATAAAGAGTGTAAAGGATCTGCAAGTTCCACATGAGAAATGCCCAGAGAATGAACATTTCTTAAGACATTTACCTATCCTTCTTTAAAAATTAATCCTAGAATTCAGAGATAAAATATACACTCAGTTAGCGTCTCGTGGGGATGCCTTTGTTGCCTGGTTTGTTTCATTAAAAAAATGGGCCCAACAGATGCATGCATAGGATCAAAATATCGTAATTTGCGATATTTGTTTTATTTTATTGAAGGCTTATACAGTCAAATCTTAAGATCTTTCATGTTATAAAGTGTACTCTCAGTGCATGTCAGATGTCCTTTTTAGAGCCATTTATCAAATAGATTTAAGATCAATTAGATGGTTGGGATTAAATTGTTTTGATTTGCCTGTTGAGTACATGCAATAATATGTACATGTGGAATACACTATTTAATCTCCAAGGTGTGTGATTAAATAAAAATTAGCGTCCTTACTTATAATATAATGTCCTCTTCTTATTGCCATCTGTTCATCAGGCCTTTTTGAAAGCATTGAAATTCACCTTATACTTGCTTTCAAGTAATATTTTTTTGTTGGAAATTAATAATCTGTACATTTCAAGATTACGTTAAACCATTAAACAAATATTAAAATATGGCTCATTCTCACAAACTTTAGAATTAATAAAAATTAAATGCAAAGACAAGGGTCTAGCTTAAAATATCCATTTGTTGACTTATTTAAACCATTTTCCTGAAATAGGTAGCCAAAAATCAATAACACAAAAACACAGAAACTGCATGTTACCCACAATAAACAATCGATTTGTATTATAGGATGTATATGTATATTATGTTAGTTTTGTCTTTTTTTTTCTCATCTCAGTAACTCTTGCCCTGGATTTGATGAAACCGTTATGTTTATTACAAAAATAAAACTGATTAACTACCCAGAGCCAAAATTGACAGTTTAGTCAATGAAGTTGAATAATTTGAGTTTGTCTTCAAACTGATTTTAAAAAATTTGGGAAAATTAATATGTTACGGATATGAGTTTTTGACAGTGACCCATGTATTCCCCTTTGTGTTAATTCTGCTTTAATATGGGGATGCAACATATAAATATTTTTAATAGTTTAACGATTATAGTTAAATGATTAGTCATTTTTTAATCATTTCCCAACTCTAAAAATTAATACGTTTGACTTAATTATAATTATCTAGCTGGAAATAGCAACAGCAGATGCACATTCATGATTTAGTTTGAATTACCAAACATTTCTTAGGAAGTTGGTTTTAAATTTATTAAAAAATGATGCTGCTCTATTATTTTTACTTTTTTACTCCATCTGACCTGAGGATTAAAGACAGAAAAGATAGTGCTAACCATAATATGCCGTTAAAATGTTCATGGAAATTAGTGTTGAATAGGATAACACAGAGTCCACTTAGTAGCCTCTTGGGTGTATGAATTGCAGGTAATCTGAGCTGGCTCCGGGAGTGTCTGGACAATAAGGTTGGAATTAATGGCCTGGACAAGGCTGGAAATACTGCTCTCTACTGGGCATGCCACGGAGGACACAAAGGTAAGGGTACTGTAATAGTCTGAAGTGTTCATTTTGGTCAAGAGTTTTTGTGTGGTCTATTGGTGCATTTGTTTCTTGGCACATCGAGCAGTTTGTCTTCTCTGGGGCAGAGCTGTTTTTCTGCATAAAAAAGGTTTGCATAGGTATTCGTGCTTTTCACATTTTAAAAGAATTCCGTGTGTTTTGTCAACTCTTCTTTGTACATCATAGTTTTCATGAGTAATGCAACTTTGGCCATCACCTTTATTTCTAAGACAACCTTGTTCTTGCCTAAAAATGAAATTGATTTCCCCTTGTCTACCATTGATTAAAAGAGAAATGCCTTCGTAGGTGACAGGTTAAAAGACATTATGATTTTATGAATGTAACTTTATAGTTATATAAAATTCTTTCCCCGTTTGAAACGGAAATTACGTATGACCACAGAACATATTATAATACACTACGTGCGTATGACCGGAAACAGCGTAACTAGCGCTTACATTTTATATAAAAACGGTGCACGTGCCGGGAACTAATCACTTTGTTTGTGGACGCCATTTTTATATCGGGCTTTCTGTTCTCGGGTGGGTACAACAACGTGGGGCGCCAATTTTTATGTGAAGGTTTTACACGCAGTACACCACTGACAACTGTGAGCCTCCACATAAAAAACAGGAGACTCAGAAGAAATCGAGGCAGGTTGCTCTTTTTACTTCCTGCTGCTGTTGTAGACAGTACAACATGTGCAGCGTTCGCAATCACCAGTCCACTGTTCGGGTGAAGCTCCAGCGGCGTCCTCCGAGGAATACGTCCGATGAAAGGTCGGAGGGAATTAGAAAAACTGTCACCGACTCCAATGACGTTCCGCTTCGTGCAGAGCCACCGGTCCACTTTTTAAACTTCGTTGCCGTTCGTTCAGTCCTGCCTCTCATTCGGCATTCCTATCCCAACATACCCCTCTTCCCCATTACACCATCCCCATCCCGGTCTCGCGCTTTCAAATCAAAAGTGCATATAAAAGTAATAAAAGCAGAACACCCAAGATCCAACCATGAACAGGAACGTTACAGTACTTCTTATATATTACTTCATATTCTCATATGATAATGATGTTAATAATGTTGTTCATATTGATGTCTATGTTATTGTAAATGCTCTTTATTTGTTGAAAAATAAAATAGGTAATTAACAAACTTATAAAATTCAGTATTTTATAAAAAATTTTTCCCCTTGCACTCAGTGAGTGAAGCCACTGGGTAATCTGCTAGTATAATATATAATTTTATATAGTGTGTGTATATATATAGTGTGAACAAATCAATGCTTTCATCATCCTTTTGTCAGTTATGCTGAAATTAACCGATGTGTTATTTTTGTCCCAGTCCATTTTCAAAATGAGGATAAATTCTATAAAATCTACAATTTAGAACAGAATAAGTAAAATACACAAGGGTTAAAGATAAAAACTGACCTTTCATCATCTTTGATTAGACTTTTCTGTATGCTTCCTTTTGACAGATGTAGTGGACCTATTATTGGGACATGCTAATATTGAGCTCAATCAGCAGGTGAGTCAACTTTCCTCCAAACTTGTCTTGAGTGTAGTGCATGCACACTTGTCAAATGCAAGTAACTCTTCACACATACAAGCAATAGTTTATGCGTAATAATGATCTTGCATTAACAGTATTGGTGTACAGATAAAGTGTGATGTTAGAAGTCCATCATTATAACAAATTATAGCAAAATTTGTTTTTTGGAATAGAACTTTTAAACTGTAATAAAATCTTAAGTTATTACTCTATTCAGTACAAATTGATGTGAGATATGAATTATTCATATTCCTGGTTTCCAGATTTGACTAGACTTTGACTATAACAAACTGACAGCATAACACTGTTAAGCTCTCAAAGGGAATCAGTTATCATTAACAATATTGTATGAAAAACCACAGACTATAATATTATAATGTTATAAAAAACTTCAGGAAAAGACAGCACCCTGCTGATTTATAGGATTGTTTATGGTTTAGTTGTTTTTTTTTCCCCTTCCAGAATAAACTGGGAGACACAGCACTGCATGCGGCCTCTTGGAAGGGCTATTCTGACATAGTGGAGATGTTACTTAAAAAGAGTGAGTGCCTTAAGCTAAGTTCACACTGCATGATTTTTAACCCTGATTCCGGATCACTACAGACCCAAATGGTACAGTTTCCTATGTATATGATTGTTAATTTGCACGCATTTGTAAATGTCGAGCATATGTGTTGTCATTTGATTACAGTATTTTAACAGTTTGTAGCATGTTGACAGTAGAATTATGATTTCCCAGTGTCTTTCACACGTGATTTCATGATGACACGTAGTTTGGGGACCAGACATCAGCGATTCCTCCTGGTAAAAGATCTTGTATGTCCAGATTACTCCAGTGCTCTAGATAACAAGACGACAAGATGTGTAGTGTGAACAGTACAGCGATCTGACGACTTTAAAAGTTGTGTAGTATGGAGGCGACTTTAGTTGGCCAGCGTGTATCATTTAGCGAGTGCTACAGTCACGGGAGCTGACACGGGACATGTATTTTGACTGGCTTTCAGCTGATATTGAGCTGGAGTAACCTGAGCAATTTCCTCAAGTTACAGTTCCTGCAATGCAAGCGTACCATCATGCTAGGTTGTGTCTAGGGGGAAGTGCAGTTTTCAGTTAAAATGTTCAGAAATGACTGCTACAACATGGGGTGCTGGCTAATAATTACTGATACGAGGGACATTTTCTTTGGTTTCTCCCCAAAATTGTAAAACTTTGTAAATGACTTCTTTAGCTTTCATTACATTTTAAAGTCCTCTTCTCTGATAAGCCTGTGAGTTGATGTATGACCCAAGGAGTTAGGCTTTGCAAACCCCAGATAAGTTTGTTTGCATCACAATTGAAATTAGAATTGGAAATTAAAAATTATTTCAGTATTTGAATGGCTAATTCCATGCATAATCAATCTGACCTGTAATATTGTTCTCTCACAGATGCAAGGACGGATGTCCTTAACAATGAGAAGAAGCTGGCTTTGGACATGGCCACCAATGCGCAGTGTGCTTCCCTGCTGAAGAGGAAACAAGGAGGCAGTAAGTTCTTTGCACCAGAAGAGGGCAACCTTGCTGTTTTGATTTTATAAAACCTTATGTAAACTTAATGGTGTATTGAATTACCTAAGAATACTATGAGATTCATTATATGAGATATGCTGGTTGCCACGAAATTTCTTGCAGTGAATTTAACTTCTGGTTAAAATGGACACATACGTTTATGCATTTTACTTGTAATTTTCCCCTTTTTCTCCATAACTGGAATAGCCTGCATTCCTGTCATAGTTCTCCTTCAATACATAATGTTTATTCTAACTTTGAAGGAATGCAGAGAAGCACACACCACTTCTGACATGTGTGCTGATCACCCCTCACTTATTACTCTGCGGGCTTCATGCTTTCTCAGGGGCCTAGTCAACAATAGATGTCACTATAAGGCAGTTGGGGAGAGGAACCCATCTCCTGGAACGAGAGCCACTTTTCTTTTTCTGGGCCTGTCAACACACAGCTGTGGCACAGCTAGGGGATATTTGGCTGATGCAGCACTAGATTGTGTATAGCTACATCCAAAGCAGTAAATCGCTTCACTGATGACTGATCTTCACTCACTGCTTCCCTGTACACTTTTTCATCATTAGCTTACATGAAGTGGATTCTGCCTGATACTATTCTGAGAGAACCAAAATGCATGTTTGGTTTATAATATTCGAAATGTTTGTGTTGAGAAATAGAATTTTAGTTATTTTTCAAAAGATGCAGCTACAGATATACAAAAAAATGGGGGGGAAGTACTTAAAATGTGATACAGTATATGGGAAATGTGTGTATATAGTTGTTACTGTAAAATGAAAATATCCTTCTACTGTTAATATTCTTGAAAGTATTTTAAAAGCTTTTTAATAATTTTCTTTTTTGATTTACCAGACATTAGCCGAATACACAGCAACGCCGAGGAGTACCTTGATGACGAAGACTCTGACTGAACCCTAACTACTCATCTTTCACTGTTTTTGTTGGGGGTTTGTTGAGGATTTTAAGTGGGTAAGACGTACACATACACATTCCAATATGCTAAAAAAACATCTTTGCTTCAAGGATGGATTATTCTTTCCTAAAGAACGCGTTAAAAAAAATCTGACAACATATTGAATTGATTTAACTTGTTTGCACCGTATGTCAGTTTCTGAAAAGAAGGATCAGGTCATCTGTATGAAAGCTGCACCTTTCACAGGGTTTTGGGTCTCGTTAAAGTCACGCGTGCATAATGCCGGTTTCTCTTAACATTAACTCCACGTTAAATTAAATGTCAAGTTTTTTGTATATTTATCTTCAAAACTTGTGCTGCTCCAGTAGTTTTTAAATCGGTGACGCCTTAAAAAGTGCTATGTTTTTCCAGATTGAGACAAAATGCCATGGAGTAAGAATTTCTAAGATTATATCTGACTATATTATCTTCTGTCTGCAGTTTATTTTATTAGATCTAACTTGAGATGTTAATTTTAATTAAAACTTTGCTTGTACTGCCTTTTTAAGACTATGCAATAAATTTTTTTCATTTTAAACTGAATTGTTTGCAAATGTGTTTTTATTAAGACTTTCAGGAGAAAATAAGTTCTTTGAGGGCTATGCTTATGTTAAGCAAAATGTTTGTCAGTACCCGTGTAAAATCTGAATTTGAAAAATGTTCCCTGGAAAAGGTTTTTTTTTTGCCAAATTGTTGGAAGATGCCAGTTATTTTCAACTATAAAGAATTTTTGTACCAAAATACTTTCTGATATAACAGTGATTCAAACCATATTCACACTAAGTAAAAGCTTTTTAATATATCATTGATGTAAATCTCCTCATCTTGCTCCTTATCATACCATGTATTTAGTTACCTATGTATTACCCACATTTTTCAAAAACTTCATTAAGAAACCAGTTATCTTAACTATGTAGTCTGTAGCAATTATTATTTTTAATAAAGCACCTTTAAATGCTTTTGAATATTTCTCCCAAAACTGACAATTATCTGAATGAAAAAGACAGAGAGTGGGGGTCCTGGAGGAAGCCGTAGGTGGGTCAGTGCGATCCAGCAAAAGCAATTTTTCTCCTTCTCCATGCAGCTTTGGAGTCATTAACATTTATTAAATGTAAAAACAATGATAAAACTTTCCTGAAATGGCACATGTACAGTATATATTTTTGAAACTAATGAGCATCCCTGTGAATGTACAAGATCTATCACAATATCTATTTTTGACTTGCATATCCTGCATTACAAAACTTAGTGTTATTGTACTGCCTATAAATTTATTAGGCATGCTTTGTGTATATAATAGTTAAAATATTGACTGTTTTTCCAAATGTCATGAGCTGGTTCTCTGACGGCTATCATTCTGACACATTCTGATCAAACCTATTAAGAAGCAGTATAATGTATCGATATATTTAAAAATACTGAGCAGACTTCATGAGAAAAACTTTACTTGTCATAATAAATATAATGAAAATTTCAACTGATTGGAAAAAAACCAATGTGCTACTTTGCACTTTTGTTAGATTGAGCCTATTGAAACCGCTAAAAAGACTGAAGCGATGGGTACAACTTAGCGATAAAAAAATTCATTTGACTGTAACCTGTTCAATCCTAGTCTTGTTTGGGGCAGCTCCGTGAGAAGTAGATCTTGGCCGTGCCTGCGTTAAGCATCCAAACAATAAGGTCACAGTCATATAAACCTCATTTTGTGTGACGGATGGTGCACGAGTTTGGTGCAGCTTGTGCCCCAGTTGAGCAAGTGCCATGTGGACTGACAGGTGCTTTGTTCTGCGGGTGGGCTGAGAAAGGGAGCTACTGGAGCAAGGTTGTGTTGGAGAAGCTCTTACTGTGGTTCATCGGGCATTAAGAACATGTAAAAAGAATAATAATAATAATCCTCTATTTGCACATCAGAATTCTTCTTTTCGCATATCCTATCTTGCTCTCCATAGCTTGTGGATCACAGCACAGGGTCCGACAACATGTGCCTCTGGAGCTGGGAGCTAAGTGCCGTACTCAAGGGCCCCCAGACGTGACTGTTTTGCTGAAACCAAAGCTCCAACTAGCGATCTTCCGATCACAGGCACAGCTACTTAGCCTGCTGAGCCACTCACCACCCTACTACATGTTCTGATACATGATAACCAGGGTACTATTCAAGACAAACTCTATCAGATGATGTAACGGTTCACCACAAAATACTTTCCTCATTTTCTGAAACTTTATTTTCAATGCATATTACTGAGGTCTAACTGTCTCACTGAATTTGTTACTGATGGTGCACAAAGAGTGCAGTTAAAGACAGAGGCCATCACTAATTCATACATACGTCACATTTTCTTATTTGTTTTGTTTGGTTAGCGTTGTGTGGCTCTGTAAGTTGGGCTTCTATGCCCATGATCGAATGGTAGCAGGTCCAAATCCCGGGGCCAGCAGACTGATGCCATTGTCAGGCCTTTGAGCAACACCCTTAACCCCTAATTGCTGCAGGGGTGCTGGATGCTGGCTGATCATGCACTGTGACCCCCAAGCTTGCTCTCACCTGTATATGTGTCTGATTGTTCCATGGAGAGCATGATGGGATACTAGGAAGAACTATTTCTCCATGGGGATGAATAAAGTATCACTGTTATATTCTAAAATGGCTTCCACCTCTACCATCCCCACGCTAGGGTCCTAATCATGTATCTTTCAATTGCTTATTCAATACAGGCTTGTAGGGTTTTTTTTTGTTGATGTTAGCTACATTTTGATTGCATTAATCTCAAGATCGTAGTGTTTGCAATTTAACATCTCACATTTACATTCTAACTTCAATAGATGGATTTTTTTTCTTCTGGAGACATTGAAGTCACTTCATGTCTCCGGTTTTCAAAGAAATGTGTGGCTTACGTTCCCATTGGTGTTGAAGTGTCTTTCAAGCCTCGACCCTCGTACAGTGTGGTGAGCCCGCATCCTCATTTCCCGAGACCCCCGCAGGGGCGTCACTCTGCTCGGGCTCCAACCCGACAGGGACCTGAGCAACCTACGCTTTATTTAGTATCTTTTTCTCCCTTTTTTTACAGCTAGATCCACTAATCAACTTCTCTCCTATTACTGTACATTCTCACCTTCAGTAATTTAGTGAAGATAAAATATACAATTTTATCATCATTTTTGAACATCATTCGAAGCGGCATACTTTGGTGTAAAGATTTTTGCCCTTTGTTACAGAATCATAAAAGGAAAACCATTTAAAATAATAATATTTTGTGAAAACTGTAAACACCATGTGCCCTGCGATGGGTTGTTACCTGCCTTGCGCCCATAGCCTCCGGGATAGGCTCCAGACCCCCGCAACCCTGAATACAATAAGCAGTTACAGAAAATGGATGGATGGATGGATGGATGGATTGATGGATATAAACACCATGTAGCAAAAATCATATGCCATACAGAAGAAATGATTTCCAAAATGTATTTTAACATTCTTTCCATCTTTTTAAATTGAAGTTAAGACTATTGCAAGACAGTTCTGTCCCCACATTTGACCATGAATGTATTCTCAAGGAACTCACTCTCAAAGACATTCTTTTTTGAAAGAGAGAAACAGGTATTTTATTTTAAATGAAATGTGGTTGTTTTCTTTTTTTACGTAAAATTTGAAGCCTTGTGCCGGTGGCCCGACGTCGGTGTATGCTAGACTACTGTGTCCGCATAAAGTGACTCTTAGTTAAACGGATAATTGTTTCCTTGCCAGATGAAGTCACTTATGAAAGACACAGCCATGTGCTTGTATTTAAAAAATATATATCTTCATTTTGTACAGCTGTACAGTTCAGAGTGATAATGAAATTTCATATGTACCCATCCTCCTTATTTTATTTTAAGAACTGCAAAAATTTGTGTTCTTAATTGATACATACATATTAACACATGTATATTCATACTTATTACCCAGTAGTTGTATGCATGTAAATTTTTCATATTATATAATACCTGATATACCACGTGCAATGTAACATGCAGAAATAACTGGATAGGAAATTTTCTAATTGTATTATTGGAATCTTTTGGTTAAATGGTTTGATTTTAATAAGAAGTTTCACTAAAATGTTTTTTTATTGTCATTGTATCATGTGCGTGAAGGTTTGCAGGTGCGCTTGCAGCTGTGCGGCTCGGACGAGGACACATAAGAACTGCACTCTGCAAGCCTGCACCACTGCTGGCTGAACTGCACCGTGACATACACCTTCCTTTCATGAAGCTGTACTGGGGGTCTGACTTGGTGCTCATTATTATAAAAAATGTATTTTATATTTTTATAATGATATTTATAATACTTTGTACTACAATACATTTTAGTTATATTTTATATCACAGTGTAATTAACAATTAACAAAAATAATGAGGAAGATAAAATATGAAAACCCTTTCTTTCATGAAAATGTGTGATTCCAGAAAAGCTGTCATATTAGAAAGCTTAACACTGAGGATACTCTCTCAGTTTAGTCGTGTGCCATTTTTTTCCACTGATCAAAAAGGTTTGCATTGATTGGCTGAGCAGTGACGTGATAGAGACTGCATTTATAGAGAGAGGGGCGGCTGGAGACAGACATCACCCCCACCCTGGACGTCAGGCAGACACAGCCCTGTAAAAGCTTCTGGGGCACCAGGACCATGGCCCAGCTGGCTCAGGTGTGGACAGTGTCTGTGTGGACAGCAGGTAGGCCAGATAATGAGAGAGTTCACCTGGGTTCATAGTAATTCTTTCTGGTCTTTTCATCTCTCTTTCACTCTGTTTCTCTCTCTCTGAGCGGCCAGGTCATAAGGACCAAACACATGTGATTATTTATATGTTACTTTCACTTTGTCAATTGGTATTGATTTGTTTTTTTTTTCTCCAACGTATTTAATACATGGGGGGATTTAATACAATGGAGGGGGGTGGAAAAAAAACAAATGGAAATTTTAGCCAGACCTTGTCTTGTATTGTTGCGTAATGCACAGTTTTGTTCCGGTGTTTCGCCATCAAACTGTAAAACGCCGAATTCTTTCCTGATTTCCTGATGAACTATCATGCAAAGCACATCACCTCTAATAATTTTATTTATTACTTTTAAATGTACTGAAATATAAAAGCACATTTTTTATGAAAAGAGAATACTGTTACATACTAGTTACATACTTGTAAATTGCTAGAAAAGTAAATTATCAATTTACTTTCAAATGCTTCATTTTTATTACGTAAGTAAACACAACAGCTCAATGTATATGAGTGTTACAATTATTTAATTCTTTCTGATTACATTATTAACCTTTGTGATCAATCATTATTTGTTGATATACTGACATATCAGACTCATTAATTGTGCTGACTTCACTGCTCCCAGTAATACCATTGATCATCTCAGATACTTAATAATTATGCTTAGTTGTAATTCATGCGTTTTTGAATTGTACATAGTTTGGATGCTTATTTGATTCGTATAATTTTTGGGGGGCTTATATCCTCTTATTTAGACAATAGCCTTGGTAACAAAAAGTAAGACATCATGATAATCTGTTTTAATTATATTACTTAGACATCTGAGATGACACTATAACTATCTCTATTATAATTTAACCTGGTTTTTAAGATGCTTGTGATAACAAAAAAAACTACCACGGTCAGTAGGAGAGTAGTATACAAAAAAATAGACATTTGATCCATAACTGCCAGAGCAGTAACTGAAATAACATTAAATTATATAAATATGTTGTTCATGTCTTTGTTAATAATCTCTGTAGTAGGAATATATTTTGTAGGAATAACATGTATTGTCATTGTTGCTTCCGATAATATCCAGTGTGAAATGTTATTCATGAAGCGGGTCATTATCCACCATTTAAATTACTAGAAAATATTACCACATTAACTTTAAATGCAACAATGTATCACATTTTGCATGATTCTGAATTGTTTACGATTGCAAAATTTCATTTTTTTTTTCACCATTCTAAGTGATGGAAATCATAAATCTTTAAATTTCTTTTTTAGGACTTGTTGATTATTTACCCATCCTATCTTCTCTACCAATTACTGAATGCAGGGGTCCTATATAAATATAATATAAATATTATCAGGCGCTAGATAGAACAGTTTATTCTTCTACATTCGGACATTGATAGAAAATGTCGTAAGTAATAAACAGGCGTGAACCTGTTTTTATATTAATTATCTCCACATTTTTGTCTCCCTCCCACAGTAGCAACATTCCATGTTCTACACGCACTGGAGTTCCAGTACCCTGCATTGGGCACATTCCACACTATTAGCTGCGAGTGCAAGGACAGGACCTGCCAGGCTGTGCACTGGTTCCGGAAACTCCATAACGGCCAGAATGAAATGGAGTTCCTCCTCTACTACAACAATGCGAATAAGGATGTATATGCCGACAATAAGCTCAAGGATTTGTTCAAGGGTGACCTAAAGGGCAGCTGGAAGATAACCTACAACCTGAAGATTATATCTGTGAAAAAGGAAGATGCAGGCCTTTACTTCTGCCTTCTGCAGTACAATAACCGTGTGGAGCCTGGGAGCTACGGGGTTGACCTACAGCCTGGAAGTGGGTCTTCTGTTGCATCAAGCATTCTCTGCTTTCTTATAAGCTAATATGCAGTCTGTATCCGTATATACATTACATCCATGTGCTGGAATAGGCGGCCATCCTATTCAGCAAATGATTCATTTCCTGAGCCAGACTTCCCATTCAAACAGATGCTGCCACACTCCTAATGCTTAAGAGTCTTTAACTTTTCATGTGTAGTGATTTGGGTCCTTTTTGCTCTTCCCCTCTGTTTTTTTTCTAGAAACACCCCCAACTTCTCCATCAGTTGTGACCAAAAAGCCGAAGCAACCCTGCCGCTGTCACACCCAAAAGAAGGCTGAAAAAAAGGGTATGAACCAGGCAGCTCCCACTGGCCGTAACCCATCCCTCACTCATCTCTTAATGTGTTTGTTTGCCATAGGTGAATAAGAAAAAGGAGTTCTATGAAATGATAGATAGCACACACATAGTTGTGGTAGCATCGTAGGTAAAACATTAAAACAAACTCAAAAATCATATACTGTACATTAGACAGGAATAGAGCAATGTTTAGATAGATAGATAGATAGATAGATATTACTGCAAATTAATACAGCTAGGCCACAATCACAGTTCACATTAACCAGTTGCTACCAAAAGTATAATGGTGTTATTACTGTGTAACAACATACTATATTTGTAATATCTGCCTCACTCGTATGCTGTTTTGGATAAAAGTGTATGCTACATAAATGCTTGTAAACGCAAATATACTTTATTGGTTCCAGGGGTAAATTTGTTTGCATACAGTAGCAATGAAACACATAGCATGTAACTCAAGACAAAGTGCAAAGACAATGTGCATAGTGCAAGCATTGGTGTATAAAAATTAACAAATGAAAAATAATTGAATGAGGGCTGTACTTGTGATGGATATAGTCATATGTAGCTACACACAGTGGTTTTACATGCTGCCCTGGCATGTGTTATGGTTGTGGGGGCATCTTGTATATGCTGGATATACAGTATATCCCAGCTTTTGTCAGGCACATGCTCTCATACTGTGTCCAGCAAAACACTTATATTTGACAGCCATGTTTTTTTTTTCTTTGTCCAGAATGTAGTCGACGTGTCCTGTGGTCCTTGGTTGGAGTACTCCTAAGTCTTGTTGTAGTACTCCTCAGTACACTGTATTACTTCAGTCGTAAGTATCTGGCATATTAAATTGAGCCGTGTGTGAATATCTACAAATTTGGCTCTTTCAATGCACAAGAGAACAATCAAAGAATGAAAATAGCAACCTATGTTAAATTTTAAAAATAGTCATAGTAATTATTCTCATAATTCAGTCACATACAGTTCAGTGTTTTTTGTGTGATTTTCAAGGTAGCTGTAGTTCTGTTTGAGCTTTGACGCCTTTGAAATTGTAGCCAGTAATTGTGAATTGACTGCCTTTGAGAAATATTTGACTTGAATGTTAAATCCAGTGCCTCTCTGTCTGTTTTTCAGGACTGCCTAAGAAGTGTCGTCACAGGTTTGCAAAGTCAGTCTCTCAGACAGTCTTTCGAAATTTCGAAATACCACTATATATATATATATATATATATTAGTGTGTGTGTGTGTGTGTGTGTATTTAAATGTAAATGCAAATATCTTTTATTGGTTCCAGGGTTCCATGGAGAAATTTGTTTGCATACAGTAGCGATAAAACACATAGCGCGTAACTCAAGGCAAAGACAATTCACAGTGTACAAACAATGTTGTATAAAAACGAACAGACACAAAGAAATTGAAATTGAAATGTCATTGAAAAAGGGCTGTACATGTGATGGATATAGTCATATGTAGCTACACACAGTTGTTTTACATGCTGCCCTGGCATGTGTTATGGCTGTCGGGGCATCTTGTATATGCTAGATGTAAAGTATATCCCAGCTCTAGTCCTAGATATATACCAATTTATCAAGAGATGTCCAAAGCAGACGTTGTTCGATGTGGATGCGACAAGAACCAAAACATGCAGGACTGTGTTGCCACTATATGGGTTCAATTAATAGTGTGTATTAATATTGTGTCCCATGTTATCCGGTATATTTGACCTTTCCCATACAGTGTTTGCTTTAATGCATTTTGATGATTCTTGCCTATTTCAAAATGTTCAGAATCATATATTTGCAGTTGAAAATTTTGCCCAGGTGACGTAAGATCATTTTATCACATTTTTATCATATTTAATATAGTGTTTTGGTCTTTTTTGTCTCCTTAGGAAGCAGCAATTAACGTGAAATTTGGATATCATAACGACAAGTGAGTCATTCCTCCAAATCTATCGCTTTGTTATCGCAGATAAATATGAAGTACAGTGTATTGACCTCATAGATGTGTACGTTCCAACATAATTTGATAGAATCATGAAATAACAGCTGCCAATAACATTATAACGTAACAATTTTTCCATTCTTAAGTTACCAATAATAACATTTCTGAATCAAAAATGTAATAATTGTTTCTGTATTATGTAATAAGTTATTAAATTATTAGCTGATGTAGCAGCCGATAATGTATTAACTACCAATAATGTATTAAAAAATAGCTTTTGGCAGTTAGTACATTACTAGCTGCTACAGGGAATGTTTAATATATTTGCATCATGTTGTTTTGACTTTTTTTGTTTTTTCCATCCTGTTGTGTTTCTTCAGATTTTCAATGTCCATCTTCCATTGTATCCTGGTCAGGGGAGTTTTTTTTAATGTGTTGTGCATAAATGCATAACTCACCCCACACTTGCCAAGGGAATAGCCTGATTTCTTTTGCATCAACAACTTTATCAATAAGAGAAAATATATGATAAATAAACTATATATAACATTTGTAATAAAACTCTATGAAAAATCTATGCAAATATGTAATAATTGACACTGAAAATTTCTAGTAGACTTTTCTTTAGCTGGGCATTGTATCTGTCAAAGCATTTCTATTTTATCATTGTGGCCATAGATGGAAATACGTTTTGTGTTTTGTGAAATGTGTGTTTCGCTTGATGACACTGTTGACTTTCAGTCCGGAGTCCTGATAGTTGGTAACCCCCAGCTTCAGTCAGCTCTAACCGTGGTTTTCCCCTTAGCGCCCCACACTGTCACAATCATATTGCCTTGGCAACGATTTTTATCGATGCTATAATTTCTTCAAAACTTCCTGGTACAGGATCATGTGTTAATAAACAATATCCAACGTTGTGTTTTGTGTGGGAAGACTGGATACTATTTCTGCCATTTGCTTTTAGATGAGTTTTTGGACAAACTGTAAATATTATTGTTTTCCATTTGCAATACAAACATATATTTTAGTAACACTGTGTATTAAAATCTTTTGTGATATGCTCCACTTCAGCTCAAAATCTTGAATAAACATCTACCTTGTGTACGACATACCTATTGCAGAATTTGTATCTAACTTTCCCCCTACTTTTATTTTACTTTAACCCTGAGGTTACATTCTAGATCATACTCTCCTGTCTATCATAACCTGTGAGCCAGAACACAGAGGACCAGCAGGCTGATGATGCAGTTCAGATAGACTCTTTACACATTGAAGGTGACATGACATTGTGCTGGAAAGCTAGCACCATTGGGAGGAGCTCTGAAATAGTTCTAGAAACTGACATTCTTCTGTATGAGGCCCTCAGGCAGCTGCTGACCACGATATATAGGCAACATGGCAGAAGGGTGACAGAACAGTCACGACCTGGGCAGCCTGAGACGGACAGCACTAGGTGATAGTCCGTTGCGATCTGAATACCATCGTAACTATACAGTGGTGGTTGCCGACCTTTTGATGACAGCGGGGGTGTGATCATGCACATCGTCGGCAGGCCAGATTTATAGTACAGTATAGCCATTTCCATTGTTTTTTTCAAAAGCGATCAGAACACGCAAACGTCAAAAAAGGCATGGCTGTAAAATATGTAGGTTACTGAATCTACCCTCAAACCGTCATCGTTCCATAGCCCAGTGGGATATTACCTGCGGGCTGGTGTTGTAGAGACAATGGTGCTATGTTTTGTGAAAAAGGAGTAGTGTAGTATAGAATTAGGAATTAGAGTAAACGGGTGTTAAATACCTGATAGTGAACTAGTGTGTCTTTTGTGAGGAAAGTTTCACCCCTCATGTGTAAGGCTCTGTCTTTAAACAGGTTCTGTCCCATTGAGAGAATTGCCCCAAATGATCTAACTCGTTCACTCTGCTTGTCTCCTACCCTGTCCCACCTGTCCTATCTGAAACATCAAATTCTTTCCACTTCCTGCTTTCTCACCGAATCTATTAATAATAGCCATTAAAGAGTAATGAAAGAGTAACTGGAAAAAATGAAGAAGTTAAAAGACTTCCTGTAACATGCATAATAAGGGCAGGACAGTGGAGGTATTTATGCTGCACAAACAGCAGCTTATAGCCTCAGTCTGCTTAGCCATCAATCCATCCTCGCAAAGCATTACTCATAAATTTGTTGCTAGGAAATGGAACATATACAAAAGACATGATTGCGAACGTTCGCAGACGGTTAAGGCACTTTTCCTGTGCAAGAGGGGGACAGAACACGAGAAAAAGGCACAGTGTGCGACGCCATTGCCACATCAGTTTGTGAACTAGAGCCAGATCTGCGCTTTGACTTGGAGCCGCTCAATAAAGCGCAGAAACAAAGAGACCACACCAAAACCACAGGCCTCACCACAGGCAGAGAACGAGAGAGAAACAAGCAAGGAGAGAACAAAACAGACAGGGTGGGTGGTTACTGAGTTACTAAGGCTCATAATGCTTTCTTATAAAACGTTTACAGATATTACAAAAAGAAATAATGTATTACATGGATTATAATTTTAATGCCACAAAGTGGCATTAAAGCAAATGCAGATGGTTTAGCAATAGGCATGGTACAGCAGGACGCTAAGGACACTGTTCACTAACCTAAAGGTTCGGGTTAGTCCCAACACTATATCTACATGAGTTCCTTTGAGCGAAGTATCCAAACACGAGTTTTAGTTAGTTTGCCGCTTTTTTTTTGCAATTAGCAATCCGTAAAAGGACCAGCACAATGGAATTCTTATTTATTTATTCAGCAACACAGTATTCAGACAGTAAAGTATCATATACAAAGAACACAATACAGAACATTTTCCAGTACATTATAACATGCACAAGAGAAGCAAGCTCTATAATAATTAGATAACTACATACATACCTTCTGTATATGTGAAGTAATAACTAGCCAGAAATAGCAGAGTAGTACAAAGTATGGCTGTATGCCTTAAAAAAAACTGATGTACCTAGATTGAAGATTCAACATTAGAGCTTATTTGTCTATTTGCACATATAAATTAAAATGCATGTCCAGTAACACAATAAATACAATTACAATTAACACAATAAAAGTGTGGGTACCCCATGCAAGGTTCAGTTTGCATCTCATGCATATTGCATATGGAGAGGAACTTGTAGAGTCCGGTTGGAAGGATTTATATGTTTGTATGCTTCCTTCCAAAATGTAGTAGGGCGGGAATTGTTAGTAACATTGCCAAAAATTCCAATAAGAATGAAAATACTAGGTATTGAACCCAGAACCACAAAGATGCAAAGGATGCTCGCTACCACTTCATGTTACTGCCTTAAAATTACAAGTCAAATGTCCAGCACTGCAAATGGTTGGCGTCTTGAAGTGTAAGTATTTCTGTTTGATATGTGCCAGTTTGCCAGATTGGCATAACATTTTCTGGATATAAATTATGTTAAAAGTAATATGTGTATGTACAGTAAAGTGAGGGTGATTTCCAGTATGAGGCAGCACAGCTGTGCAACAAAGCTAGGTGTGCATGTGCGTCTGAACCCTGTGGTCGATTGTATGTAGGGCAAACTATACAGAGGTCACATTTTGTCACTCCCTCATCCAAAGCACACATGTCCTCATGCATGGCTTAGAATCACACACAGGCACTGTACAATTACAATAAGTTAGCAATGACATTCTTTATCTCACTTTATGTTCAATACTTCCTACATTCTACATACAAGTCAACATTCTAATACATTATAAAAATGACAAATGTTATTGCTAACATTGTATCAGTTATACTGTACATAAAAAATCCTGGTTTTCTGTTATTGTATACTTGCATATACAGTCATCGCGCTTTATCGACGGGGCTTCCATCGAGATACATTAGATGACATTGAATAGCATTGAAACATCATCGTACACAGTCATAAATCTTATGTCAAATTTAAAAAAACAAATAAGTAAACAAAAACAAAATTTATATCACATATGAAAATGTGAAAAGGAATTGTGCAGTGTAACACAGTACAGTACTGTTTTAACTTTATACAAATGCTTTTGAGGGTATCTTCTATTGAGATGGCATTGACTTGCCTTAAACAACATTTCTGTCTCACTTCACAAGGCAAGAAAAGGAAAAAAACTTCAGGTCCATGATGCAATTGGTAAGTACAGTACATTATTATTATTATTATTATTATTATTATTATTATTATTATTATTGTATTAATATTGTTACATGTTATTATTACTCTATTTCAATATTTATTATTCATTTATGTGATGTATGTATCCTAATGTATCCAGGGTTGCCAATATCAGCTTGCTGGTGTGAGATTTTCAATTCAAGGCAAGTCTGCACACACATGCACACACTTTAACAAGTATGTAAGAGTTTTATCACCTTATAAATAGTCTGTTGGGTTTGCAAACTACCTCAGTGCTTTTGATGTAGCTAATTTTAGGTTTATAATGAAATCATATAGATCTGATGTAAGATTTCTTGCTTGAGCATGAGAGTTTGAAAGTATGAGTGTCACACCAGATGCGTGAGAGTTGGCAGTCTTGCCTAATGTTAGCTTAGGTTATCGTAGTTTAGCGTAGGTTATGTCAGGTCAAGTGTATATGTCAACTTTCTTAACGAAATCAACTAAGGACACACAGAACAATGTGCCATTGTTAAGAGAAACACAACTATAAGGAATAAAAATATTAACCAAAAGGAGGCAAGAAGGTTATATACAAATGCAAAAATGCTTATGTCATTCAGCTCAGCCTGTTTCTAAAATGGGTAAGGTGTTTAGCTGGTTATCTTTCTAAGGTAGCTAAAGTGTAGTGCAACTGCAGAAAAATGACCAAACGTGTAATTAGAGTTTTTCGCCAATTAGTTGACTGGTGGGCCGAGTTTGGATTTTATCATTTGTAATACATGGGTTATACTGGTACACTTGGATTCTTGGACTCATAGCTCACAGCTGACATCTGCACCAACATGTGGCTACATCTAAGGCAAATCACTGCTCACATATCATAGTATATAGGTAATAGAATAATTAGGGTGCTTTATATCATACATCTGCAAATGTGGAGATGGTAAAGCTTGAGATCAGATCAGATCTGAGTTAAGTTTATTGTCATCATGCAGAATGCAAGTACAATGCCACTGAAATGCATTAATATATCCCAGTTTTTTACATTTGTACAAATATAATGTTCCAAATTATCGAGATATTCGTATTGGAGCACTTCAATAGAGAAAATAAACTTCTATGTTTAGTAAATAATAAAAATCATAAAACCTAAAATCGAATCTAAAAGTAGACATGCATCTGGAATTAAGACTAAAAATGGGTTTTCCATTTGGTAGTCTTATATTGTAGACATATATTATATTAATGATATGTTGATGATATTATATTAAAGCTTACATATTGTAGACTTATATTGCCTTCTGTTGTAGATCTAACATTGTACATAAAAGTAAATGTTATATTATTAGGCTCAGTAAAAAATACAATTAGCTATTAAAAAGGTCAGACATTTCTGGTCAGACAAGATCAAAATAAGCAAATAGATAATTAGGCACATCTTTGGCTTTCATTCCATCGACATTTTTATAAACAGCAGCAAAATTATTATAACTATAACAGTATTCTACAAAACAATTATTAGACAATCATAAAGGCACTATATTAAATCATGGTACGGTTCTTATTCAATTAACATCAGATATTTGTGGTATGTCTTTACATATGAACAATGTCTAGGGATTCTCAATGATAACTTAAGTTTATAAAGAATATCTATATTGTGTTTTATATGCAGCATTTAGACTTAGCATATACTAAATACAAAGGCAGTTTGTCCCCGTATTTTCTTTTACCCGATGCTAAGGCAACTCTGCCATTGGGGGCCCTGCAGCCCCCCTCCACAGATTTAATTGTGGGCATTGCTCCAGGAGGAAGAGCCCCCCTAAGGGTCAAATCCTAGAATTGCCCTTGACTAAATATATTTGCCATTGTACTGCTACATTGCCACATTAGTACATTTACATATTGGTCACTTGAGAAAATTAAATTAAAATTATGCAGATATTAAATGTGGACTGAGATTTAATATTTCGGATCACAGTAATGGTTTAGACTTGTTTTTTTTTTTAAAAATAAGAATGAATTTTTCATTCCCTAAAAATTTGGTAAAAGTACAACACGTACTTTAATCAATGAACTATTCAGTCAGTTTAGACTATCTCAGCTCTAATCACACTGTGTTAATGTAAGTTACTGTTGGAAAGTGTTCACTGTATATGAGTAAATGGAGATTGTAATACCTTGTATCTTATGCCGTTTTATAACAAGACACTAAACTGTTATAGGTCCCATATTTCGAATCAAATGGGTCATTCTGAAGAGACTCGGAATGCACAAAATCAGCCATGGTCATTTACCATCAGGGCCAGGATGCCATCAAGTTGAACAAACATGAAGTGAATAAGTGGAGGTGCTTCTCTTATCAGTTTAATTAATATGTATATATAGCCACTTCAAAATGACACTTTAGGCCTACAAACCTGTAAAAGTATATAGCAATTAAGAAGAAGATCAATCTACATTAAAACTAGCATTCTAAATTTAATTCTCTTTATTTTGAATCTTGACAATACTTACAGATTGGCCTGGTCTCCATGATGGCATATGGTGAACACCATTATGTTGGTCTGGTTATCCACCCAGATAATAGACACAGCCTGACGATCCAGTAAAGAAACTAATGCAAAAAAGAGAGCCAGATGAAGAGACGAACACACATGAACACACACAAGACTGGTGATATGGGGGCCAGTTTCAGGTGTGATTCCAATCTCTCAGAACCTCCCAGTGACTCAAAAAGGGATCCCCGGGTGGGCCTCCCTAATGAGAGACACCACTCACATAGAGGAATGTCTGACTCAGTGCAGCTGGTGGTGGAAATGTGAATGGGCTGACTTACTGTAAAACCCCCTCTCAGTTTAAGGTCCCTCTGTTTTTCTCTGTTTCTGGACACCCACCTATTCTCGTGAAAAACAGAATCCCCTTGCTAAACAGAATTAATTGCACAGAAGACGACAGGACAGCACCCTACACTGTTTTTTGGCTATTTTCATACCGGAACTTCAGCTCCCTACTACTCATATTACAGGTTGTCCTATAACTCTATAATTAGGGTTCTCAAATTTTTCGATCAAAGGTTCACATCAGATTTTTATTCAAAGACAGAGGTTGGAACAATTTTCAATAACAAAACAGCATTTCATGTATATGAATTTTTTAAATTAATAAATTAACAATAACTTTCAATATAGACATCGATATGTAACAAAAATGGGAACTTAATTTAAAAACTGGGATAATGCTGGCTGATCGTTTCAACTCTCTGTCATGGGGGGGTGAAAATTATGACGAGTTATGTGTGTGCAAAGTCTGGTGGCTTTGCATTGTATTTTTGTACTTAAAACCACGTGTAGCCTTTTGACGTTAACGATAGTGATTCATGAGGTACGTTATCTGCTGGGCCCTGATTAACTTGCAGATTGGTCTGCATCAGGACTTTGAGAGGGCCTCAACCCAACTGGAAAGTACTGATTACCTCACTTAATGTAATAAATACTGTGAAAACTCTAAAATTCATATAGTTGTTTATGTTTATTCTGTTGAATTGGAAATTTATTGAAATTGAAAATTGAAAATATCAGATTAGTTACCTTTTGATTTACATCAATTTACTTCAGGCTTGGAATTATTAAATATGCTATAATTAATTTTCATTCACATATTACACTCAGTCAGTCATCAGAAGAACTTGCAGTGACGTCCTGAAAATCCTTTCAGCTCTATTACTGCCTCAGAAAGTTTTTCTTGTAGCCTGCCAGCCTGGCTTTGTTCTTGCAAACACAGCCAGAGGCTAAAAACCTGTCTTATCTTCCACAGAATAGGTACATATTTGAACAGTTTCCTGGAAAAACTGCAAAAACTGCTATGCTCAGATGACGTCAGTAAGGTATTCAGTTTTGCAATAAAAACTTATGCAGAAACAACAAACGTATACAGAAAAAAACCTGATTTGCCTCAAAGATGACAAGTAACAGTACAATACCCTTAAATTTAATCCAAACCACATTGAAAATATTAACCAGTGTTTACTATTTACTATCACTCTAATAAGCCTCAGTTATTAAATTCTCTGTGAATGAACCTGTATCACTTAAAACTAAGTTTTATAATATATACTTACAGGTAGTGTTGGAATACAGGTAAAAGAAAATGGATGAAAGCCGACGATTACAGCATAGATGCACAGTGTGCCTCAGCCAGAAAAAATGGAGGCTGCCGTTACATGGAGTAGCTGTACATCAATAACAAAACTCCACCACTAGGGGCAGCAGGCTCAATAACTTAGACCAGCATTTCACAACCCAGTCCACGCAGACACCGAGACGGTCCACATTTTTGCTCTCTCCCAATTGCCAGGGACTGGAGTACTGGGTTGAGAAACCCTGACTTAGACTGAACAGGCCAAATGACAGTAACTTGTTATTTTGTTACAACAAAAACTTACTTCCCTGCATCCCTGGCCAGAAAAAGTGGCTAAAAGAAAAAGTTTCATACCATCAAATTACATACATTGTCATATGCTCTTTCATATGCCATTCTGTGTAAATGTAATAATGGATTGCCAGACACCCTTGTCAAGTACCTTAGGGTGACTCTGTTGTGAAAGGTACAATACAAAAAGAAACTGAATGGAATTGAATTGAACTTGCCCAGAAAAGCACTAAAGGTAAACCAACAGTTTAAAACTTCAATTCTGATTAGAACTAGATTAGAATTATTACTCAGTGGACTAAGCTTCTGTGCCTGGGATCAGAAGATTGTTAGTTCAAGCCTGGCCTTGGCATGTCTGTGGGTCCTTGAGCAAGGCTCTTAACCCCCAGCTCCCAGGGTCCTGCAACAGGTAGCTGCCCTTTGTGGCCAGCTTCCTATCACCTACAGAGAGCAAGTTGGGGCAGGTGTAAAGAGAATTTCCCCAGGGAGACCAATAGAAGTATAAATAATTATTAAGCACCACATCTGATCTTTGCCAAGGGTGCCTAACAGTTATATTTAATAAAGCTTTGCAAACGAAGAAGCTAGTCCAAGGCAGTACAGGGCACTGGTATACACTGGATCGGATGCAGTCAATCACAGGGAACTGGTATACACTGGAATGGATGCAGTCAATCACAGGGCACTGGTATACCCTGGATGGGATGCAGTCAATCACAGGGCACACACATGCAGACGGTCCCACACCGTGTGTGTGTGGTGTTCGCATGTTCTCCCTGTGTCATGCTGGTTTCTTCCTGAAGTCCAAAGACACACATTTAGGCTAACTGGTGCATGATTGTGTATGTACCCTGTGAGCAACTAGCACCCCATGCTACCTGGCATAGAACACAGGCTCCCCCATGACCCTGAACAGGAGGGTATTCCACAAAGCAGGACTTTTTTCATTAGCCACATAACTTAAGCCAAATATAAGGATTTTCCAATAGGAATGTCACATCTCTCTTCCTATTGAACAGTTTTCACATTTGCATAATTCAAGTTATGCAGATAATTGGGAAATCCTGCTTTGTGATATACCCCTCAGGGTAATTGGTTGGTAGATGGAAGATATTCTTATGTTCCTTCTAGATTCCGAAGGCTAACACCAACAAGTGACTGACTGAAATTATGTCCAAAATCAGATTTTCTCTTCAATAAAATTATATTGAGAGATTTAATCTTTGATCAGCTACTGTCTTCAGCAGTTGCCCAGCTTTAGATTCACTTGAGAATGTGAATAGAATACAGATAATGGTATCTCACATGACCCCAATTTCAGCTTGTAAAAAAAATAAAAACTACCCATTCACACAATGGAAAGTCTCCAGGACCTTTCTGCTGAACATTGGTAGGTAAGAAAGGGTCACCAAAATTGCCACTTCAATTTCCTAAATTGTTCATCAACAGATTTGGCAAGGACATAAAAATACATATTTTGAGAGTATTTTGAAGACAGTGGACATAAAATATTACCCATATAAACCACATGGGTCCCCACTTCATATTGGTTTTACTTTTTTTTTTTAACGATAACACAATCCAAAGATGACTGAATTATAATGAAAAACAGAAAAGAAAAACACTTGTTGCACAGACTAATCACCTATTGTGGGGAATTACTTTACAAGGTAGATGATACGTGTGTTTTGTAGATGGATCTTCAAGCATGCAGACCATGTGTCATTATGTGGATTAAAAAAAAAAAAAGAAGTCAAATATTTTATATATAAAACATTAAACATACACCAGCTCCTCACCCCCTGTAACCCTGAATAGGATAAGTGGTTACAGAAAATGGATGGATGGATTGATGGATGTTTATGTCATTTCAGTAATTCAACAGTTCTAGAAAAAAAACGTTGTTTTATTAATAAATGTATGAATTTTTATTCTTCAGAAATTTATTTTACAACTTTGCACCCAAAAAACAGATCAAGCCAATTTATTTGAAAAGCAGTTTATGGAAACACTGCTTATGCATTTTCACCAACAGTACAACATGGACATTTTAATGCAAGGTTTCTGAAATCCTGGTCCTGCCTTCCCTGCCATTTTGGATTGATATACTAATTCTAACAAAATAACCTGACATCTTGAACCGTGCCTCTTCTCTAAGACACTCTAAAATAACTTGCCAGACCTATTAAGTTCCACCATCCTTTATGCCTGTAACTGCATCTTATACAGCAGGTCTCCAGAACCAGGACAGGGAAGCCTTGATCTAATGTAAACAACTATGAAGCCCAAGAATACAGGCAATGGGAAGCCGATCCCAAGCAGGATTTCCCTTGATGCATTGTCTGAGGAAAATACAACTCATATCCGATTCCTCCAAGGCTGTAGAAAGCGATGGTATTTAGTGGAACCCACAGTCATCACATTTCGATGTACTTCAGTAAGTGGAGGTAACACGTGTTGCAGTTTGTTTAAAAAAATAAGTAATATGTGATATGAACAAAAAAAAAAAAAATCACCTACTTATTTACAGCTTTTGGTGACGATTCCAGTTGTGCAACCACCCATTTCCTCCAAGGCAACCTTTACATTTGTGCTGCTATTGCGTAAAAACACACAGTCAGAACTTCCAAACCGCGATCAAAATAGTTCATAACATTACCATCCAATTACATGTTGGATCCTGGGGAAAACAGCGCCACCTTGTGTGAGCTCCTGAGTATGTAGCTCAGAAGGAGCCACAGTGAAACACCATTCAACACTGGGGTTGGTAGTCAAAACTAATCTTTCAAAACATACCCAAATTATACTTAATAAAAAACTCCAAATGAAGAGGCTTGGGCAACAGATGCATATCTTACTACAAAAGCCTCCACAGAGCTCAAACATGGCCTCTGCCCCCTTCATAAAGGGCAAATTAAGCCCAACTTTCTGAGTTAATCTCCTACCATCTACACAGATTCCTGAGTAAAATCCTTAGCCATCAGATGGCATTACTGGTATAATTTAAATGTGAGAATTTTGATATTTTATAATCAGTATTGTATAATTTTTAATATGGCACACACGTATGTATATAGAATACACAAACGTATGTAAATATTTACAGACTCATATACAGGCATACAAACACACACACACACACACACACACATATACATACATGACAAATAAGTGATGTAAGTATATGTGGAGAGGAGAGCATATGCATGCATGTCCAAGCACAGGATCCTCAGTCTTCAGTGAAAGTCATTCGGCTAGGTCCATTCCTCATCCACCGTCGATACCTCTTCCATCTGGGATCTGTGGCCATCTTCACCTTCATCTCTTCCTCCTGCTCCTCCTTGTACACCTAGCAAAACACAAGCAGTGGATAAGGAGGGCCTGGCCAGCTTCTTTAGCATGGAAAGGCTCCTAAAAACAACAAACTGCCAAAGAACCCAAATATAAGTTTATCAGCAGCATTTTAATGAGACTTAAAACTGATCGACTGAGAGTTAGCTGAGGTACTATGGTCTATAGAAAATACCTCTAAAAATATTGATGCACAAAATAATTCTAAAACAAACACTGATCTGCGCATTAATATAATTACACATGTTCAGGACACAGAACTGCAGGATGTCTGTTTTCTCTATAGTGACCCACACCGTGAACTTTTCTGACATTCAGGTTTGTTAAATGAGGGAACCAAAGACAGGGGTGACAGAGAAACACCATTGCAGGTCCACTTGCATCAAGAAATCCATGTGGGTTCATAAACACACCTGGTAGTTCTCCTTGATCCAGAGCTGCCTTTCTAGGAAAGTGTTCCTCTGGTGGTCATCGAGGCTGTCGAACTGAGCCTGGGACATCTTCATATACTTGCGGATGATGTAGAGCTTCTCAGCGTCCCCGTACTCTTCCCTGCGGATGTTGAAGCGGTAGACCCAGTTGCAGTACCACACTGCATAGGCACAAGCATAGTAGGGGAAAAGAATCATCTGGCATAGGAGGATATCTCGGATGTTGGGCTTCTGGTAGCCGCCTTTGATGTCAATCTTGTTTTTAATGATGTCACGGATGATCTCCTCCTCCTCCTCCCGGAGCTCCTCTTTGGAGCGCTTGTTTCGGCCCTTCCTCGTTTTGTTGAGCAACCCCTGCTGCTTGGCCAGCTCCGTGGCTTGGAGGCGGTACTTGGGCACAGTGGACAAGTAGTTGATAGCTTCTGTGTAGCTGCTCCACCAGCTATAGTACTGAGGAGATTGGAGGGGGGAAAAATAATCATGGTTCATGTTATTTATTCTTTAATGCTTTAATAATCATAGAGATAGACTTATGTCTGGTGTTATAAAAAATTCCCATAATTCAGCTGTATGTTTAAAAAGCACCGCAAGTTAAATATTTTGTTAAAACAATTCTTTGTGGATTCATACCACATCACTTGGATAGGGGACGTCCAGTCCGTTCACTAGACACTAAGAACCAGAAGCAAATCATTTCAGAATTATTAGCCCAATAAAACCATAAAGTTCTGATGCTGGAATACAAAAAAAAAAAAACTAACCAAACATTTTCTTTTCAGGGCTAACCATGCGAGCTATGCATGACGTATGGGATATGGAATGTGAAGATTCAATTAGCTGTTAGTTTACCAGTAATACTGAGTAAATAACTAACACTGATCACACACATTGGAGGTTGCCACACACTGAACTTATAATAACATTGTAAGGGAACAAAAGTGAAACACGCAGAGAAAAACAAACAAAAAAAGAAACACATTGTGGCATAAAAATCAGATTTCTAATACTGTATCTTCAGAATAAGAAGCGACATTAAAAACAAGATTACAAAAATGCATAATGTATACATATCATATTTGTTATGATTCTGCTCACCGGAATGAATCCCTGGGATACTGATTATTATCTGCAGTATGCTGTCCAACAATAAACTGCAACATTACAATAAACTGCTAAAAAGCAGGCAAGTTGCCATTTGATATTTTTCTGTAAAATGCTGATTGTGGTATTGTGGTACTACATATTCATATGTTCTATGTTGTTATATCTCGCTATTATTACATTGATCTCTTCTCCATAGCTTTAATTATTATTGTATATATTATATATGTATATATTATAATATGTATATATTATTGTATAATTTCACCTTGGTGAAAATTAAATTTAGCAAAGTGTAGCTCGACAGCCATAGAATCTTTAGGGATAAAACTACTGTCTATTTATTACATATCCATGTGTGCATGAGTGTCAATGAATAAAAGTTTAATTTGAATTTTACATTTAACATTTCGTATATGAAAGCATTTCCCAGAAAGAAATATAAGGCACGTCCAAATCGCAGAAAATGTAACTGATTACCTGGAAGACTGAAATAGCACAGACAGTTACGAGGATCACTATCCTGATGTCAACCTTAGGCGCCAGCCGCCTCCGGTAGTAGGCATAGTAGTGACGATAGTATTCCTCTGGATGATCCAGCATATTATCATAATCCTTGCGAGTCTCCTCATCCTGTGGGATCATGTGAATTATGTGAATTCATATGAGTAGTACACGATTATTATTATTATCATTCCTACTATTATTAAGAATCGTCGATGAATAAACAAATATCATTTGCATATGCAATTTTCATTCTGTCACTATTTAATGTCGTTTTACATAAACCAACCTAAATAGCTAACGAGTAAACATTTTCATGCAAACCAATTCCAGACATACTTCTTATAAATAGCTGTTGACTAGGTTCATAGAACACGTGTATTGCTGAGCTTTGTCAGTAGTTTTACTGTTATCACTTACTTACTAATACTTACTTTAAGAGTCTCGTAAGCGGTTGCCAGGAGCAGGAATTTTTGCTGGGCGCTTTCTCTGGTTTCCCCCTCCAGACTTGGATCAACGCGAAATCTGTCTGGGTGATATCTCCTGGCCAACTGTCTATAAGCACGGGCAATTTCCGATTTGGTAGCATCTCTTGTAACTCCAAGGACATCATAGCATATTTTTGTGCCACAATATAACCCCTCGATCAGAGCAGTCGCTGAAGGAATGCAAACACCAAAAAGAAACATAAAATGTATAAAGGTGCCCATTCTTCCCCACATAAACTTTTCAGAAGCAAACCTCCATCTGCCTCTGGTCGCCGGAAATAACCGTCAGCATCAGAGTGGCTGAAATTGCATGCTGGGAAATGTAGGCATTCTTTTTTGTCTATTTATTTATTTATTTATTTATTTATAAAAACAATTGTTCATTTCATGAAATTCTGTAATAGATAGGTGCTTGAATGTTAGCTATTTTAGCCAGAGATTAAAATAGGTCAAATATTTCGCACGTAAGTATTTCTAAGTGAGTTTCTTTTTAAAGACAGATCTATAGCTGTCAAGTCTTAACCTACTTCAGACGAAAATTGCACGGGTTGTCATGCGCCCAAATCAAACAAAAACAAAATGATGACGTGCCGCAGAATGGCCGTGCGTTGTATGGTCCTGGTAAGGGTAGGCAACCACCCAGGGTGGCAGCTTCTGAGGGGGCGTCAGCTTAACAAACCGCAGCTCCCTCCCTGGTCGATAACTTTTAACGTCGCCATGAGCTGATGTAGGCCTATATGAATGTTTACACAATAAGAACAAAGAAATTCAAGCTGTCAAGTTGTAGTATGTGGAGGTTTACACATATGATAGGGGAGGAGTGGGAAATACCAAAAACCAGGCTCTGCTGGCTGGCGTGAGATTTTCAATTAGAGACAAGTCTGCACACGCATTTATGTGCAAGAGTTTCAGTACCTTTTAAATAGTCTGTAGGGTTTGCAAACCACCCCAACGATTTTGATGTAGCTAATTTTAGGCAGATGAGGTGGCTCGGGCATCTGATTAGGATGCCTCCTGGACGCCTCCCTGGTGAGGTGTTCCGGGCATGTCCAAC
>JAAGVU020000040.1:10761946-10771952 GCA_011763525.2 Mormyrus iriodes | reverse complement strand
AACATGATAAGGAATGGACAGTCAGGGGATGGACAGGAACAACATGATAAGGAATGGACAGTCAGGGGATGGACAGGCAGAACTTGCTAAGTAATGGGCATACTGGGAATGAATGAAGGCAAGCAAAGCCACATGACCTGAGGTGAGAAACGGTGGACGCTTCCTTGATATGGTGGGGGAGTCTGAAGTTGGTGGGTTCTTGGGGTTGGGGTGTCTACTGCTGGTTTTCAGTTGGGGGGGTTGTTGATGCTGCTCTTCTTGCAAGTCTGAAAAAGAGCGTAGACCCACACTGCAGGTGCAACTATCGGACACGCCGCTGGCTGCTGAATGCAGCCCATTCAACCGGGCCCACTGGGCCTGTGCTCCGGGCTAGCAGATAATCCCTTTAGTAATCGGATTATGTAAATTCATACTCCACACAGAGAGGCTTTCATGGAAGACTGCATCTCTGAAACAACACTTGAAGGGTGGAGAGAAACAGTGACAATTGCTTAAACTAGACATTATTTTTAATTTGAGCTGGCTGGAAGTGGGGAAGAGAGCGTGGCGATGAGTTGCTGATAGAGGGGGTCCTTAGCACTGGGCGGGGCCTGTAACAGGACAACAGCAGTTCCCAGACCTGCCTGGGCCCTTGGTGACGCAGTCCACATTGACTCACACTCATATTCTGCCTCATGCCTGTGGTCCCAAAATGGCTCAGCCAGATTACTACACTACATTGTCTATAGCCTGATTCTGCTATTGTTCCATTTTGTGCTCCTGTAAGGCATGCTTTTTAAGACTATACCTCAGTCTTCAAAATGAATTAAGATGCAGCACTGGCCGTATGTCTGAGAAACACCAGCATTTACTGTGAAAACTGTGAAGGCAGGATAGGACTGTCAGCTAAGGTAAAAAAATGCAGCTCCAGAACAATGAAAGAAAACAATGGCTGCACATATGACACCTGGAGAAGCTGATTTGCTCTTAGAGATCCTCACACAATGCCTCTTACTATGATGCCAAAAGAGTTATAAACACAAATGCCAACTGCATAATCATCTTCTTCCTGCCACATTTTATAATATTGTGTTTGCACACTGATAATACTCTAGTAAGGTTTTTAATCAATAATCCTTATTGATAACACAATAATACTATTAACTGCTTATTAAGTAGGTCACTAATACATGTTTTTTTTATCAATTTTATTCATTTCAAGTACCAAAAATAACAGAAATAACTAATTGGTAACTATTAATTATTATAGGTGTATATTTTGGGTTAATGATGATTATATAAAACCAGATCAATATGACCCCTTTTTGCATATTTTTTTCCTCAATATTCTTTATTGAAAGTAAAGAGTATTAGACTATAATGCATGTTAATATGTGGTCTCGCAGGTACCATCAACTTTAGCACAGTTGCTAGCAAGAAAATACATCGTAAATCTCCTAGCTTAGCATGCTGGTATTGTTTTTAGCTTTACACGGTAAGCTTAGTAAGTACATAACGTAATGTAATGTAAATGAATGCCTGCCGTGCCATAAAGCAGGCCGTGGGAAGAGCCCAGTGGCAGCACGCGTCACACAATGAAGACCAAGCTGCTATAAAGGGGCAGGCGTGCCTCCTCTTCCAACCGAGAGCGCTAGCAGGGGCAGCCACGCAGAAATCCCTCACCGAAAGGCTGTGGTGAGAGCCAGCAGCCCTGACAGCCAGCAGTGGGAGCCATCATTATGATCTAGAAGAGAATATGGAGAGGACATAGGAAGCCGGACTGAGCAGTGACTCAACTGTGCATTGCATCCACCCATCCACAGGTGAGCAGGCATCTGCAATTATTCATATAGGGAAGGAATGAGTATACCACAGGAAATTGTTTGAGAAATTATATGAGTCGTCATGTGACGTCAAGTCATCTAGACTATAAAAATGTGCTGTTCTGTGTTATACTGTAAATATTCTATAATCAAATACATCATCTCACTGTAAAACGTGAATGTTAAAATATATATGCTACAATATTCCAGCTTTTATTTTTATTAGGTTGCATTCACTTATATTATTTTACAGAAATATTAAATTCGTATAATAATTTGTTGTCAGAAAACTATGCATTTGAACTACATTACTGAAAGGTATTACATTTTAAATACATAACTATACATATATATTTTTACATAAAAATAAATTAATAAATCTTTTAAAACATAGACATATGCTTTTATTTGAGGGATATTCAGATTGCAGAAATACTTTTTCAATTAAAATTATATTCTGTTTCTGCTTGTAGACAGTAGTATTCTACAACAGCTGCTGTCAGTAAGATAAAAATTGTGTTAATATATACCCAGTTATTTAAATAAAAATTAGTATTGGAATTTCACTTTTCCAGTTGTTACATGTCAATAATATTACCATATAACTTATTTTTACATTACTAAGGGACTTAGTTGATGGGAAAACAGGAATGTGGAATTGGAGCCCATGATTCCAACAGCAAGACATTTATATAAAAATTTTTTAAAAAAGACTGTTACTCATTCAGCAGCTGCCCTGCTACTTTTTTCAGACTGAGAAGCTGCCACCTCCCGAGGCCCACATCGCCCCACCATGACCAGGAAGGTGTTCACCAACACGCGGGAGCGCTGGCGGCAGCAGAACGTCAACAGCGCCTTCGCTGAGCTGCGCAAGCTCCTCCCCACCCACCCCCCAGAGAAGAAACTGAGCAAGAACGAGATCCTGCGCCTGGCCATGCGCTACATCGGCTTCCTGGTGCAGCTGCTGGAGCGCCAGGGGGGTCGCCCAGCTCTGCTCAGCATCCTGCACTCCACCCAGGGTCTGGCCAGTGACACGGAAGCCACTTCTCCAGGCTCCAGCTGTGACAGCTCTGAGGCCTGGTAGCCCCTCCCCGCGTGGCCCTGCTATCTTTGTCCATGTACAGCCTACCAGAACTGCTGCCAAGCCAGTGCCAACGCATCCCATTTTCGTCCCATCTCCATTCCATTTTATCATAGCTCTATTCTAGCCCCAACCAGACGAAGCTCTTGATAAAGACAAGTTACTGTTTTTTTTTTTTGAAGGATACACCATAGGGATAAGCTGCTGGTTCAACTTTAACTGGGGAACACTGAATCTTTGTGGACCAGTTAGCAGCTGCACATATCCAGGGATTTTAATCCTAATTATATATAAGGTTAGTCTGTTTTAGATATAACAGATCACACACATCACGTAGCATTGCACATGGGGGATAAACACTCAAACCAAATCAGGAACCTGACATGTCATTGATGTATTCAGGCATATATTTGAAACACATAAAATAAATTCTCATCAAGGACTGCCGGGAGATATGAGGGAAACAAGGACGATTCCCCAGCCATCTCATCAAGGGCAGTAGTGAGTTCACACAAAAGACAAGGAGAGTCCCGAAACCTTGTTCTGTTTAGATGTCAATAGGAAAGAAGAAGAATGCTTAACAAAAGCCAGGAACTGCAATGACTGGCTGGCATATAGCTCAGATTTGGCTATGAACAGTACTGTAGGGGCCATAATGACAAGCTCATTTCATGGAAAAGGACCACAGGAATAATATGTAGCATTTTTTTGTCTATTTATTGGGGTGTCAGGGATTAGACTGGTGGGAAAATAGACAATCTTTAGTGATATGTATGTACCGTTTGATCACTGCTTATCACAGCGTAATTTGCTGTTTGTACAAGAAATATGTAGCCAAAGACTATTGTTTTTTTTCTGATCAATTTTTCTTATAGGTGGGCTATTAATATTTAACATTATATTGATATCTTTATTGTTTTCCATGTTAATTCTATTGGATTTGTTTTTATGTTTGAAATGTATTTATTATAATTATTATTATTTATTTGTCAATAGAAATGTGATACCTCCTTCGCTTAACTGGCTTTCTGAAAAACACCATGCTATCATTGTTTGTTATCTAAAGGAGTAAAAACCATTTTCAGAATTTGTCATGTTTATCACTCACAATGTTATTTAACGCTGTGAAATATGCTGTTCTATATATGATCTTTCTTGAGTTGATAAAGGACTGATTGAATTTTCCTTTAAAACAAACATTTTTGGTACGCTGGCTGCGGTTTGCAAATTCATGAATGAATTATGGGCCATTCTCCTTTAAACGTTTTCTCCTTGAAATGTTCCGCAGAAGTCATTTCCATAGCCAATGGGCAGTACTAATGGTCCATTACACAGCCTTTGATCCCCAGCCGAGCACAGTGATGACCCCTGGGTCGTGTCCGAAAGCAGTGAGGGCAAGGAATGAAAGAACAGCTTAACTTATGACCTGAAGTCAGAGGTCAGCCTGCAGTGATGCCCTCCACCACCTTTCTGACCATCATTACAGCCAAAAGACTGAACTTCAGAAGGGGTGTGGCCAAGATGTGCTTTGCAGGACCACAAAGCTCTGTTTGTTTAATCCATGACTTAGCATATTTAAGGAATGAATGCCCGCAGACTGAAATCTACGGTCCAGGGTTCTCCATTTAGTCTTTCCATTTCTTCCTATCCTGTCCTCTTTTCTTATATTTGATGTAATGGAATAATTTTGTCAGTATTAATACATATCTCCCCTTTTGGTATGGGTGGCCTTAAGGTGGCAGAAGACAAACAGTGAAGTGTCCATACCATTAGTCCCTTTAATGGTATACCTACCAGCAACCCTACTGAGTGTCTAGTCGGTGAAAGTTGGTGACTGCCTGTCATGCCGATGTGCGCGGCACAGTTGGACATGACTGTTCCCTGTTGGTGCTGTTTTTGCCGCTTGAGCATGTTGAATGAGTGCTGAAGCTAGTGGGTGAAACTGCTCTCTGACTGGGTTGTATGTCTACCAGTACCTCCAGTCATCGTGGTGTGTTCCAGGGCAAAATTACACAATCGACGAGAGCCATCCGTTCATCTGGCTTGGTTGGCGCTAGTTTTTTGTTATGGGTTTGATGTGTATCCAGCTTAAAGCACACAGCCCTGGCCCTGCAGCGCCCACACCGTCAGTCCTGCTAAAACAGCTTGCTGTTGCAGCTGAGCACACAGAGCTGGCAGGAACAGGCAGCTGACACATTCATGACTGCTGTAATAAACTTTTCTCGTTATCATACTTTGTTTCTGTTTCTGACAACTGTACATCCCATGATACAGCTGTATCAAGTACATTCCAATTTGTATTGACCATTTAGCCACCCACGTTCCAGCTGCTCCAGTACAAGTTTGCAGTTAAATATAATATAGAAGTATTCAATGTATGTAGCAAACGCATTTTATGAAGGCAGTATTTACAATTTTACTCAAACAATTTAATTACCCTTTTCAGATAAACCCTCAGTGGCCACCTTATTAAGAAATCCTACACCATACACCATACCAGGAAGAATCTGCTTCCTATGTTTCCAGAACCACTTTTGATGGTTGATGAGCTCAGAGATGTCTTCCTACACACCACTTCCTACACAAAACTGTTGTTTTTGCACTTTTGACCTTCCTGTTAGCTTTAACAAGCCTGGCCATTCTCTTATAACTTCTCTTTACTATAGTAAATATAGTAGTACCCCTCTT
This sequence comes from Mormyrus iriodes, assembly GCA_011763525.2. Taxonomy (NCBI): domain Eukaryota; kingdom Metazoa; phylum Chordata; class Actinopteri; order Osteoglossiformes; family Mormyridae; genus Mormyrus; species Mormyrus iriodes. Next base: position 10,766,381 of record JAAGVU020000040.1, on the reverse strand, counting down.
TACGTTTGTTTGTTTATAGTACCATTCTCTGTAAACTCTACATGAAAATCCAATGGTAGTGGTTATTTCAGAGAAGCCGGATTCACCATGCCTGCCGCCATCAACCACACCACACTCATAATGATTCTTGACCTTGTCTGCATGGTGCATGTACTGTGTTGCACCACATAAGCCATTGTATTTACCTAATAAAGTGGCTCTGGGTCTGTGTGCGTAATGCACACATTTTTTGCTGTGTATCAGGTACACCAAAATACGTGCAATACAAATGTCACATGGATCCTGTCACTTCAGTCAGATGACTCCACTGTGCCTGTAAAAGTCCACTTTGTATTCTGTTAATGTCCACCCAAGTGCACGTTTCTGATAGGCTATTCCCTGTAGAGGCTCGAGGTAATGACCTATTGAGGGCACATTTCCTTATCTGTGTCTAGCACACTGTGTGAAACCGCTATCACAATGGGCCACGTTGCTGCCTCTCTTCCAAGCTGAGGATGCATGAGAAAGACTCTCAAAATGTGGCTGCCAAGCGTTTGGTCCTGAGCTCTTTATCCTACTAAACTGATTCATATTATGCGTGTTTCGCTCTCCCACTCTGCCTCTCTCCCTCATTCTCCCTCGCTGCTCCACCACCTTATCTTCCACAGCAGAGCGGCTTGGGCCTGGCTGCAGGTGCAGGCTGGAGGGGTGGGAACAGGGAGGGGGCTTGAGGACTGGGCAATGCCCTCTCCTGTGAAGCACTTTTTATGGGCTGCTGCCCCACATTTTAATCAGATTATGTAAATATACACTTCAAAAAGCACTAAAGTGTAACACACACCACAGTGGGTGATGGGAGGAGTCAGGCCTGGAAGGTTGCATCCTGATGACACCCTCGTCACCCGTATGGTTGACGTCCTCTGTCTGCGTGTGTGTAAGTCACCAATCACTAGGGGTGTGTGCCTGGATACCTGCTGAGAGAAGGTACTAACAGTGCTCACTGGTATTGTTTAATTTTGCTAGAGGTCTACCACTGGCTGCTGCTCCGTATATTCTCACACAGAGGAAGGCAAACTACTTTAAAATAAATCATAACTATGAGCAAAAGAGATGAAATTTGGTATAATTTTCAGTATTTTCAGTCTGAGGATTAATAGCTGTTAATGAGGCGGCAAGGTCCAATGGCTAGGTAAAAAAAAACCTTAAAGCAAAATAGTTTGCATTGTTGGCCAGGATAAGGGAGCCCTCCAGTGGTGAGCTGGGCTTATACAGGGACTGAACGCAGTGTCAGAGAGTGCAAAGCACATTTTCTGAGTGCAAGCATCTGGGTTTAGTAAATAAGCCCATGTGTCTGCATTTATCACACCAATCACCATTCATAAAATGTAATTGTTTATCTGGATATTCATAAGTATATATATATAAAATATTAAATATTAAAACATTTTTGTCTCTTCTGCTGCCTCTTTAATTCATTTTTTAATGTAAATTACACAGAAATTTTGGTCTAAATTCCATGTATAGATTATGAAGTTTCATTAACAGTTATTCTGGTTATGCATTTTATTCACAAATGCAAACTTGTAGAATGTAATGCTGCCTGCCTGCATTTAAGAATTACCTGTAATTATCGTTCGATTTCTTGATGTATAACTGGAGGGGTAGCCTGCATAGTAATCTGAGCTCAGGAGATTATCGTTGACATGATTTAAGTTAGGAGAACTCTTACGAAACTTAATTATCAATCATATTGAGTTTGATTTGTTATGTGCTCTGTGCTATCTATGTTGTTACTGGTCCCAGTCATCCACTCCAGCTCTCTATCATTCCTGTCCCTGCAGTCTGCTTCACCTGCTCCATTTCGGTTCTTCCCTCCATGTCCCTTTGAGCCAGGGGTCTCCGACTCCAGTCCTGGTGAGCTACTATCCTGCAGGTTTAATATCCGCTACACCTGTTTCCTGTTATTTACCTCATCAGAAGCCAGGTAGGTTAGAAAACCTACTGGACCGTAGCTCTCCAGGACCAGAGCTGGAGACCCCTGCTTTGAGCCAGACCTGTTTTTCCAAGTGGTTAAAAACAGAACCAGCTTTGAAAAACAGCATCAGGTTGTTCATTGTTGTTGTACAGCATAATATTCTCAATATTCTAGCAGACACTGGAAGTCCCACTAATGCAATTTTACCATTTTACATACTCAAACTGGTAGTGCTTTTATTTAATGAATACAGGTGTTTTTTTTACAGCTGCTGTTCATTTAGTACCACTGTCCTTCATTGGGAAAGTATGAAATTGCAGAATAAGAGGCTTTGGACTCCACTTTTGTCAGAGCACCCTCAGATGTTTTGAGCTCAGGGTGGTGAAAGTCGGAGTGACCACCAGACTCTGCTGAGGTTCTTTATATCATCGGTAGCTATTCACAGGTAACAACGGTAGTCTTTTTGGAGAAATCATAATAAATCCACCTATGAGCCATTGCGAGATAATTAACATAATGCTATGTTTTTCTATTGACACGGAGGTGGTGCTCTACAGTATTCTAACACTGTGTTACCACCAACAACCAAAGGGGGTGCTGAAGTACCTTCAGCCTCCCTATTTGCAGTGCTACTGCCCTCAGTCGTGGGATACACCTCACTTTTTCTGGTTGTTGATCTGCACAAAGTGAATACACAGGCAAAATCTGTTTCTGTGAGAAAAATTAAATTCAAGTATATTGAATTCAATTTTATACAGTACCTGGGCCAACATGGTTGGCCCAAAGCACTTAACACAGACTCAGACAACAGCACCAACTAACTCACCACTATGAAGGGTAGCAATGGTGTAAATGGATAGTAAGTAAAAGCCAGAAGACAAGAGAGGAGAGCAGACAAAACTACAGTAAAATAGGAGGGAAAACCTCCAGGGGCACAAATCGCTGCCTTACCCCTTGGGCACATGCTAACAATAAACAAATCAGAGAGTAGGGTGTGGTTTTGTGGAGTTCTGTCTTCTGTTACGCACTTTGTAGATCACCATGCCACCTGTAGCTCTGCTCTCTCTTCAGCCATCTGCAAACCCTTCTTTATGCCACATGTAAAGGGCACCGAGGTCTATGGAGGGGAGAGTGACCCGGTGGTTTAGTACAGATGCTGAGCTGTAGTGTGCTTCCTAATTTACTAGCTACTGCATTTTGAATCAGATGTAAGGAAGACATCATGCAATTAGTATAAATACTCACAGCCAGTGTTCAACTAAAGTTACTCTATAAGTTGCACTAAACCCAGGTTCTGCATCACAGCTGGTTGATCCTATGGAGGCCACCTAGGGTGTCAGCTTCTGAAGGGGTGCTGACTTGTCTGCCAATTTCACTTTTCCTCAGGCAGGGGGCGCCGGTGGTGATTCTTGCCTAGGGTGCCATATCAGCTAGAACCAGTACTGTTCTGCTTACAGGCTGCGGACAGATCAGGCCTCCAGTATCATACCATTACTAATAATAGTATTATTACTCAGGAAGGGGGTGGCACGGTGGTGCAGTGGTTAGCACTGTTGCCTCACACCTCTGGGATCAGGGTTCACATCTCCGCCCGGGTTCCATGTGTGTGGAGTTTGCATGTTCTCCCCATGTCATCGTGGGGTTTCCTCTGGGTACTCCAGTTTCCCCCCCCACAGTCCAAAAACATGCTGAGGCTGGTTGGAGTTGTCAAATTGCCCATAGGTCTGTGTGTGAATGGTGTGTGAGTGTGCCCAGCAATGGGTTGGCACCCCATCCTGGGTTGTTCCCTGCCTTGCACCCACAGTCTCCAGGATAGGCTCCAGACCCCCCACGACCCGAAATGGAATAAGTGGTTCTGGAAAATGGATGGACGGATGGATGGATTACTCAGGAAGTGAACATTTAATACTATGAATAACACATTAACTTCATCGGACATTTTGAGATTGACTTTAGCAATACAAACACAGAAAGCCAGCAGAGTTAGATAATGTGTAATATGATCATATTTACTTCTACTTACATTGCCTACTGCCACATTTTGAATCACATTATAGCAAACAGATGAGACTAAAACTCAATATCTTTGTCAGTCTTAATCAATCATTAGTCTTTTTATTGTTTGCAATATAGATACTGATACTGGCAGTAAAGGTGACATGATTAATAATTTCAATGAACTGGAGATATGATTGCATTTTGAGCACCAAGTCCAGAAGTCAAAAGTCCACAAGTGTAATGTATGACTGTGTGTGTTGGCCCCGTTACATGCTGGTGGAATCCAACAGAGACAGTGACAGGCAAACACCTTTAATAGCTCTTCGCTAATGTCTGTACGCACATAGATATATGTTAAAATCACCTAATATTAGGACTGCATATAAATGTAATGGTGACACTTTACTTGATGGGGCACAAATACTTATTAATAGCTCAGTTACTACTGAAGTACAAATTATGAACAAACATAGTGGCTACTTG
>JAAGVU020000040.1:10749761-10761846 GCA_011763525.2 Mormyrus iriodes | reverse complement strand
ACTCTGCTTCAGGAAGTGCTGCAGGAAATCAAGAATGAAAAGCAAAAGCGAATAACTAATGTACTGTTGCTTGTTATCGTGTATCTCATTAGTGACAAAATGCCCCTCTTCTTTAAATTTGAATATTTTGAAATGGCAGAACTTTATGAATTCCTTCTCCTTGTGTAGCTTATAGTTCAACATCAGAGCTCCATTAAAATGTAAATGTAAAAAATGCAAACAGCCACGAATGCAAAATGTACATGCAAAAAAGTGGCAATTATTTATCCAGGAACTGAGGTGGATAATGAGGGTAGGATTACTGCAACAAGCTGATCGCCTACATTATCCCACAGGGCTCTTTCTTCATTACAGATCAAATTCAGACTATTGTAAAATAAATACAGTATATGATCCTACAGCGTTCCCCCATGGGTGGCTGTACTCAGCACATTTTAATATGGTTACACCCCCCCCCCCCACTTTGGCAAATTTAAGCATCAGTCAGCACCCCTAATTTTATAACTGCATGTTAATGTGCCTTCCATAGTGAGTGGTGGTTTGGGACCTGTATCCATAAGGTGGATTTGAATCCCTGGGTATGGCCCTTAAACCAGACTACTCTAGGGATGTTAGGTCCTGGGTGATGCTAATCTCTGACCCCAAACTTTCTTCATGTTGTTTTAGAAACAAACAAAGTGAATCCTGCCCAGGGTGTGCTTGTGCTTCCTGGGACTGGCTCTAGTATCGCTGCAGTTAAGCACTGATTATGTACATTTTCGAAGAAGTCTTCTTCTGATCAAAATCCCTGCTGCAGCATATTTTGATTCAAATTAACATACAATTCACACATATATGAGTCAAAATGGTACTTTTGGTGTCCCTTTGAAACATCTCATTATCCATTTGTTACCTTCTGCTTAACTCTAAACTGCATATTCTACCCCATGCCACTATAGCAGGAAGAGAGAAACAACATACACATGCACATTTAAGCAGAGGTATATTTTGAAATGTTCATATAAATGCTGAATGCCAAAACATTAGGTAGAAACATGGCATAAAGAACTAGGTCTTGCATCAGGAATTTTTCTACATTAACATTGCACTTTCTATAAATTAGTTTAAAGATATTTATTCCCTTCCAGGTGGCAATATTCTCTCACAGTCTGATGATGAATATTACAAAGGCATATGGAAAAATAACTCCAATTTAATGCCTTGGATTTTGCACTACACTGACTACAGAATTTGTATTTAGTATAAGCCAAATGTTTGATATTTCTGTAACGAGGGAATAGGTCTTTTGCTGAAAGTTTATCAAGCAATTAACTTGTGCAATATGAGAAGTCAGGAAGAACAGGAACATTGCTACACAGTTTGCTAGGAGAACATGAGCCGTGTTTGTCCATCACCACGACCGGGGATTCTTTCGTAGGTCAGTTTTCTCTTCGCCACATGTGGTATGACTGTTGAACCAGAAGCAAAAGCATGACAAGCATGGTAAATAAAATATCTATCCATCTTCCACACCAGTACAGGGCAGCAGGGGCATAAAATATTAACAGTGGCTTATGGGTTACAAATGCTGCTTGCAGATGATCAAACATTTAAGCTGAATACCACAAGCAGATAAAATGCAGGCTACAGTAAGATTACATACAGCATCTGAAATAACTACTCAGTGCTGCTTTTTATTTGTATCACCAAATAAAGGTGCATGTTATGGCTCATATAAAGAACAAGTTTTATTTATATTTTGGCAATCTCGGTACCTTCTGTCACATCTTCTTTTTCCATCCCTTCTGCCCTCCTCTTCCCTTCCAGCCCCCTGTTGAAACACCCTTTCCAGTGGACAGTGATGTCAGATTCCAGTCTGTGCTCACTGATAGTGTTCACTAGGGAGGTACTGGCCCTCAACAGGGGCCCTGCTGGGTGGGGCAGAAACAGCTCCTGGGAATATTGTGGGGGCAGAGAATTATGACCTGTCTGAGCAGCCATTTGGAAAGGACCTTCCACAGAGAGACTATGGAGGTCACTGAAAGGCCAGCTCATCTGCTTAAGCAGGGCCGGGCATTTCATGCTTGATTCCTTGGGCTTCTGTGCCATCCAGGAATCCCTGCTCGTTAGGTAATGGCTGTCAAGGTCTACAGCCGTTCCAGAGCCATGACTGAATCCAAATTCAAGCTCCACCGCCTCATCGTTCACACTAAATGAGCCACTGTCATTGTAGGCTCCAAAGTCTCCTGGATAGAAAGTTCCAGGTGAGAGGAGTGCATCTTCCCTGCCTGGGGCACCTGGACTTAAGGAGAACCCTACTGGACACTCTGGGGACTGGCACATGGTCACCGGGAACAACGCTGCAGTCTCGCTGAAATGCTAAGCAGACACATGATTAACTTGACCTTTCTTAAAAATAAGAGAGACATCTAACATCACTGTAACACAAGGTTGCAAACAAGATATGTACATCTGTACAGAGTTTGCAGCAAAGCTGGTACCCAACATTGTAGGGACTCTGGCACTTAAAATAGGTATCCACTGGTTTATGAATGTTTGCTTCATGCCACTTTGCTTTTATGAAAGACCTACATTAGCACCTAACGAGGCATTTCACAGAACATATCCCTGTTATGCAACGCATGACTGTATTGATTCTGGTAAGTTAAACTACACCGTTCATACATTATCTCTACTTCATATAGGTTGTGCATTTATCATATCATTCTTGGCTTTACTATATGTTAGTGTTATTTTAGGTTATATGTCATTTGGTATGATTTGGTGGGTAATTTTTTTGATTTTGGAACACTCAAAAAATTTCTCCATATAAATTGATGGCGATTGCTTCTTCGCTTCACGCAATTTTAGTTTGCAAAAGGTTTCATAGGAACGCTTTACTTTCAGATAGCAGGGGAAAGCTGCACTGAAGTAAGATGGACACTCAGTATTGCAGAAGACTATGCATTCAATACGCAGTACCAAGTCCAAGAGAGCTTGCCCTCATAGCCGTGGCAGGTTGATAAACAGGTACATCTTTGACAGTCAAAATTTGTGGTGGTGATGCTAAGCAGAGGTCACCAGTGACATCAACACAATTTTCACTGTCAGTAGTGATGCTCAACAAAGGACCAAAATCCTCCTGTTTTCTTATCCACTTTATTTCTTGCTCTCATGATACCTTGCATGAATTATGGGTGCAACTTCCACCCTTGTTATACCATTAAACCGGAACCACCGGTTTTGAGTGAAAGTAATAGTAAAATAAAAAATCAATATGTGGGAACAAAGCCTTTTCAACCCTGAAAGGCGACTATGTTGTCAGACTTCTATGTTTGATGGATGTGAGGATGATGTGGAAAAGGGCCCTTGGATAATAATGACACTTTATTGATCCCTGTGAGGAAACTCTTTTTGCCTACCCCATCTTACTGTACATGACACACATGTGGGAGAGAGCAAGCTTGGTAGTGAAGGGCAGCTACCTACAGTAGCATCCATGGTGCTGGAGGTTAAGGGCCCATGGACATGTGACTATTTTGTTGAAGCTGGGCTTGAACCACCAGCCTTCTGATAATGAGCACAGAGATCTAGCCCATTGAGCCACATGCTGCCCCAAGCCCAAACATAATACAGTACATATTTAGTAATGGTGTAATGGACCGTAGTTGATCAGTGATCCATATGGACCACCCACCCAAGTTTAATCATAATAGTGTGAAATACAGTTTTACTGCCTCTGTAAATTCTTAAAGTAATAATTCCCTAAATCTCAATGCTACTAGACTCCATAGAGAACGTGCATTCAGGGCTTGAAATTCATTTCTTATAACGGGGGAGAATTCCCCCCATGTGTAGCACAAGGGGGTGGATTTTTGATTTTTGGTGGGAATACAGAAAAACTGTATGGATTCAACAGCATTAGCCATGGCATTCCCTCTTTCTCCTGACAAATGCCGTTTGTGTGTCTAATTACTTTTGTTTTACAGAGATAACGTCTTTTGTTATTTTGTGATTTTAAGAAAATAAATCATGATCTTGAGAAAAAAACTTTGGCTATGTTGAGATCACAAGAAAAATAAGTCGTGATTAAGACATTAGACAGAAAAACATAACAATGCATTTCCTCTATGGACTTCCACATGATGCAGAGTTGCAGTGAAAAGATACAAACAAAGCAGTTGTGTGTTCACATAAACGGGGCATGATAATAGCTCCCTGCTTTAAGTCTTCGTTAACCAATAAATGGAAAGCAAAGTTATATTTCTCCCGTTTTATTGCTGATCCAAAAGATGAATCGATCTGTGACTCAAAAACCGTGATACGATCGAAACCATGACTTTTGTGATCCATTGCACCCCATATATATAGCCATTTCATTGAGTCTGTTGCAACTGACGGTAAGATAATGAAAAATCTTAAAAGCTCCGAGGCAATATCAATATCTCCACAGCAACATTTTGCTAAAGGAGATAGGAAACACCATTGCTTCCCTTGGTTTCCTTTCAACAAAGTGACATGAACATACATAGAGCATTTTCCGTGGACTCTAAGTTTATATTCTTCAGCCAATTTCACCTTGATTGATCGTGTTTTGGTAGGCAGTGAAAAGTGTACAAAGACTGACAGTTACAATCTCTGCTTGTTTTTGGTGCATGATCAAAGCATTGTTAAGTCACACATTTACCTTAGCTTGGTTATTACTACAGCCGCGAATGGTGCAACGTTTTCCTGAGCTCCGTAATGCCATTTCAGGCAACACTAATGACACAGAAAGAAAGAAATTCCCCCAAAAAGCAATTATGTAGCACCATACATGCTAGACGCATTTGAACGGACTGCCATGGGTGGATAGCTACTTAAAAGCATAATAAGTTGTTGCCACATAAAGCTACTTCCACCGGTTCACCGAAAGTTACACCCATAATCGTTTCAATAGTAGCGCCACCAGGAATAAGGTGGATACTTTTGCTAATAAAAATCAAGTTAGTTAAGTAGCTGGTTTGATTGTATATTGACATTACCCTATATAGGACCTGAGCCTTTTGGTCTTAAGGCCAGTTTCATATGTGATGATAATGGTTAGAGATGCATGGTCACCTTGATCACTTTCTCAGGGACTTCAGGAAGTAATCTCTTAAGATCAGGGAGAGGAGCCGTAAGAAGCCAGTGAAAGCTTGGGGCTCGTGATAGCATCAGTTGGGCAACCAGTGGGGAGATGCTGGGGAACCATGTCAGCCATGTCTCCTCCTGCAGAGGGTATAAAGGAGGAAGTGCAACACTGATGAATGACAGCTCACTCTCTGAAAAGGAGAGTTCAGGTGAAGTTCACCTTCACAAAAAACGTGAATGTTACAGGTAACATGATGAAACGGCACACAGTAAAAATACACAGTCCAAATATACAGTGCAAATACAAAACTTCAAAGTATCACCGCAAAAGAAAAAAGAACACTGCTCTGTCATTACGTGCCTCACTTCACTGTGCAGTGATGTTCTTGTACCTGAGACGCCAGCACCGAGAGCCAGTCTCTGACCAGCCAGGTAATGGGATCTCTTCCTGAGGTCATCAGGGTGTGGTGAGCGATGTCATACATGCATTTGGCCAGGTTTGCCATTCCAGTCACAAACAGCACCTATGGACTTACAAGGCCCTAAATTAGCTGTGGAGACAGCCCTTTACCATATTTGACAATGCATGACAATAAAAGTACAACATGATGGTGTCCCAACACAGGGTTGTTTATTATTCAGCACAGATATTATTGCTTGATACTGTGATAATCCTAACAGTATTTTAATGGTTTACAGCCAAAAGCCAAAGGTTACACTATCACTTCTATCCCTGTTAAGATGGCATTTCAAAAATAGCCACTCTCCTGGGATTTTTACACACTGCAGTGTTTAGAATTTACATAAAATGGTGCAATAAGCAAAAAACAGCCAGTCAGTGGCAGTTCTGTGGGCAAAAACACCTTTGTAATGAAATAAGTCAATAAGGAAGATTTCTTAAAGCTAACAGGACGGCCACAAATAGAAAAAAATACAGTTCAGTACAATAGCGGCAGGCAGAACGGTTTCTCTGAATGCAGAATTAGTCAACCTCTGAAGCTTTTCGGGAGGCAAAAGTGGGTCCTACTCAGCACTAGATAAGCGTACCAAAAAATGTGGCCACTGATTGTATATTGAATTTGATTATAATACCTATAATTTAGAATAAGTGATTATAAATATGTTGCACCTTGACATCCATGTCTTTTGTCTTCTCCCGAAAAAGTGAAAGCTGTGAGTAGATCTGTGGCAGGTTTTTGAAGATCTCACTGGTACAGCTGCACCTTCCAAAAAAATGTAGCCCACCAATAAAAGCACCCTGGCTGAGAAAGCACCCCGGTTGAGCATTTTGTTAATTTAATCATTGAAGAATTAAATTAACAAATCAACTGAAGAAAAATACTGCTCTTTACTGGATAAAACATTACCCACTAATCCTATTCCTGGCAGCTCCGATTTTAACTTGTCAACATATTCAAAATATCCTGCCTGGTTCAATTTTTAGGGGGGTCACACAAGATTAGGAGTTTATCCTTTAAGTTTTGGATCACCAGCAGATACCCAGTAGCTTATCTGTGCAACAGGCATCTATACCATTATAAAACATGAAACCTTCCTTTCATCCCAAATGATTAACTGAAACTACTTTTACAATCAAGCAAGATCAACAACTCTACTAGATGAACAAGACAACTGAACCTTAACTGACATGCTTCATGTCTTTCACATGTCTTTTGCATTTCAAGGATAACTTACCCAGAGCTCAGTTCCTCAGAGCCGAGCAGGAGGACCCAGCAGCAGTTGTACTGCAGAGAGAGGCCTGCCAGTCTCTGTACCATGTGCTCGGAGACCGCATCGACCCTCAGTGCTTCCAGCTCCTGTATTGCAAAGACTGAACTGTCAGCCTTAGCATCACATGAAGCCCTTTCTATGCTTAGCGGTAGGTGATAAGACCATTTCCCAATGAAAATCTCATCCTACATCATGAACGCAGGTTCTGCTAAGTTATAGACAAAACACTTCTGCATTACTCCTGTATCCCATGTGCATTATTACAGTAAACTGTGTACCAAAAAAAACCCAAAAAGAATATAAAAATTGTCATGTTCGGCATCTGCCAACCCCGCCTTTTGTGTCCTTTCCCCTAGTTTCCAGTGTCCTGAGTACCCCTTGTGTTTCCCTTGTTCACCTGGCCACCGTGTAGCTCAGTGGGCTGAGCTAGTGGCACAGAGGCTGTAGCCCTCCCCACCTGGGTTTGGGTCCAGTCTCCTCTGTTTTGGTTTTATTGGGTTTTGGTTATTGTATTTGTGATCTGTTTATTTCTGGTGTGTTTTGATTTATTCTGTTGTACATTTAATTCCATGTCTCTTCTTCTTGTTAGCCTTTCTTGTGTATCTGTATTCCTGGTGGTTTTTCCTGTTATGTCCTTAGTTTCTAGTTTTGGTCCTTGTTCATTTGTAAGTTAGTTGTTTCCACCTGTTGGTCATTTCGTGGTTCTGTGTTGATTGGTTAATTGTCTTGCCTCACTCCTGCCCCTGATTTAGTCTTTGTATTTAAGCGTCTGCCCTGGTTTAGTTCCCTGGTGAATCATTACATTGTATTGCTTAGTGGTTCCTAGTGTGCATAGTGGGGTCTTGTTTGGTCCTTAGTGGTAGTCCTGATTAGAGTATGTCCTGGTGTTTCTTTGTACTGCCCTTTTGGGAGTCCAAGTTCCTTAGCCTGTGTTTTTCCCTGTTTTTGGTTTGGATCCCTTGTGGTCCTTTTTGGTTTTGGTTTCCCTGAGTTGTCCCTTGTGTTAATAAATCCCAGTGTTACCCCATAGTCACAAGTGGCTCATTCCCCTTTGTTCCCGTCGGTGTCATGTCTAGATGCCGTAACAAAAAAATAATGTATGGCACACCCAGAATATAAACCATAGTTCCACTTTAGATATTCATCATGAATGTTTATATCTGCACATTAAATACATTTTATTTAACATTTTTAAGTGATGTACATTTTGTTAAGGTAGGGTTTGCCAGCATCCCTGGAGCAACTGGGGTTAAGGGGCTCATGGGAGTTTTCTTACACAAACATGTTCTGAGGGCAGAAGAAACAGATTGGTTATCACTATGAACCAATCAAATTATAGAGGAGGTGGGGCCAAGACATCTGATTAGTTGGTCCCACCTCATCTAGTCGCTTGGATCCACCTCCTCTACAATATGATTGGTTATCACTCTGAACCAATTGCTGTTCCTTCTACCCTCAGAACATGTTTGTGTACGTAAAACTCCCATGAGCGGTTAAGGGCCTTGCTCAAGGGCCTAACCGTGTCACCACTGGAACAGAGTCTTCACCCACAGGGCCAAACACTGCCCCACTCTCACCCAATCTTAGCTCAACTATTACTCCACGCTGTGCCAGCACCACCCATCACATCTTGGAGCCAGGTGACCCACTTGCCTGCATGAAAACTGCTGTGCTTTCGTCCACCGTGACCACAGACTGACCATGTTGTCCACCCACCATCTGAGGAGCGGGCTGGGGGCTCCTCTCCAGCAGGGTCATGTCATACCTGGGACAAACAGAGTTCTGCAGATATGTTCTGAAGCCCAAAATGTAAATATACCTGTATGTTAAAACACCGATACAAAATAAATGGAAGAACAGTAAAAAATAAAGAATCCTATAAATTTTTTATTTCAGAGTGTAGAGAATCATGAAGAAAGTCACGGTAAGTGACTCACGTAGACCGCAGGATCTTTGGCAGTCCCTTACGGCAAAACAGACTGCCTGTTCCCAGCAGTACGAAAGGGATGTTTTGCTCCACAGCACAGTCAGCCTGGATTGGGTCTACAGGGCCCAACCGAGATACAAGGGGGGTAGATCAATGCACAGACAGACATATCAGCAGACACAGATATATTTATACACTCAAGCACATCCACAGGAAGAGTGTCCATGCGGTCACTGATAAAGAAACGCTTAGCTTTAAATTTCTTGAATGGGCAGATGTAGCGCAAACTTCCTATGTGAGAAACTAAAGGTTTCATATTGTTTTGTGGGGGTGGTGTGGCGCTCTTTTCCTGGCTCTTAACCCCAATTGCTTCAAAGCCTGGCTAACCCTGTTCTTTGATCCTTACTTGTAGATGTACATGTAAATGTACTGCAAAAAGTACTTATTTTTCATAGATACTAACCGACAATCTGGATTATGGTTCGAAAAGTCATGTGGCTGATGCCCCTCTCCATGCAGAGTATAGCCCAGGCTGAGGACTCTGGGCTGTCATACTCCACTACCAGGGAAAGGCAGTCCCAGGGAAAGCAGGGTCCAATGTGGCAGCTGCTGACCACCGTACACCAACTGTCCCGCAAACTGAGCCATAAACATACTCTCACCGCTTGTTTTGGATTATGAAAAATTACACTGGACTGTCTGAATGGTAAACACTCAACTGTATAGCCTGTAAAAAGGTTAACTACTGTGTCATTCTGACCAGTGTAGCTGTATGACTATAACAGCAACACAAAACATTTTAATTTATTAAATATCCTGCACGACCTCAGGTAGAGAAGAGTGCTAACATCCTCCTTGATTTAGAAAGGAAGATGGTTTAATTTTAATTCCAGTCAGTGTGGTGATATTGAGAGGTTGTAGGTCAGGAGTGGAGCTTCACCTCTTGTTCACTCTCTGGCCATCCAGCTTCCTGCTCCCCTCCTCTGGATAAAGGAATGTTACAGGGATGCCTAGAACCCAGAAAACATAAAGGAAAGTTGCAGTATTGAGATAAAACCTGGAACATATTGAGTCCCCACTGGGTTTGGCTAAGGACTACAATGATGAGTAAACAAAAGGGTATCATTTAAATTAGAGCTGCTGCATGTAATGACTAAAACCAAAATACAAAAGACCATGGGTCAGGCAAACGATCTACACTTTGATGCTAGAAGATCGTTGTGATTTATGTTTCCTCCAGCCTTCAACATGGCATTTGCTTTTAATCAGTATTCTAGCTAATGTTACCATGCTTCAGTCTGACACAATGATACTGCTTCGGTTGTAACATTGTCTTCACTACCTAACCACATTTTCAATCGCAAGCCAATCATGGTTCTGCGACTTGCTGACGCTGTCTTATTCAAGCACCCTTTGCTCCTCTGACTTCATCCAGTACTTGAATCACTTTGAATTAAGACCATAATTATAATATATACTGGGGGGCCCAATATTCAGATGTGCTCACGATGTCCCCCCAATATATAATATAATTATGGCCATGGTCCCCCCCAGTGTTGACTCTATGGCTACAGCCTAGTTTTGAAGGCAAATCCAATACAAATGCCATGACCTCACGCAATTGTAAAAGGTAAATAGTGTGTCCACATTTCTAACCTTTCACTTACTTCTTTCTACACATATGCTGGGTTCAGTTCTATGTATTAATCTATTTACTTTTTTGGTTTGTAAAATTTTGCAACACCATGATTTCCCCGTAATCAAAAAATATTCTGTTTTAACAAACTGAACTTCCAGTTTAATGAGATGGACCAAGTATCTTCAGCATTTTACCTGTGATCTGACCAAGCGAGTCATAAACCTCAGCCTTTACACAGTCTGTGTCCATGGAGAGGATGACAAGAACCTGCAAGAAGCAAACAATAGGAAGCACAAAGTAACAAGGAGTTCTTGGAAACACATCTAAGACAAGACATTCAACCTGGAACCTAAAATTAGGGGATTATGATCTATTTGACCAAGCTTTCAAATTTAACTGGGGGTGGCACGGTGGCTTAGTGGGTAGCACAGTTGCCTCATACCACCACCTCTGTGCATGTGGAGTTTGCATGTTCTCCTCATGTTACATGGGCTTCCCATAGGTACTCCCCTTTACTCCCTCAGTCCAAAGACACACAGTAAACTGGAGTCTCTAAACAGGCACGATTCCATGACTCTGTGTATGAGTGTGTATGTCTATGGGACTGGTATCCCACCCAGAGCATACCCAGCCTTGTGCTGCATGGGATGGGCTCCCCTGCAACCCTGACCAGGAAAAATGGTTGGAAGACAGATGGATGGATGGATCATTTAACTAGGTGGACAGGGCAAATACGATTACACAACTGGGGCTGACAATGTTGTGTACTTCAGGGAGATATATCTGGTTGGCATGGTGACTGACTATAGGACTAGGTGTCTGACTCCTGTTCCTCAGCCACCAGGCCTTCATCTCCTGCTCCAGCTGGGCTGCTTTAGGGTTTAGCTCTCTGCTCCTCCAGCTCAGGTACTGCACCACACGCAGTCTGGTCCACAGCGAGTCTAGACAACCTCCCACATTTGCCTTCCGTGCTTTGTCAAGATAGTCTGTTTGAGGAGGGCCAGAAAGGAACAAGACAGAGGGTTTGGGTAGCTGCAGCAACGCTCCTCCTGCTTTGGATGATTATCGTGTAATCCATTTTACTGCTGTTTGTGCTGGTTTTGCTGCAGGTTTAATGCCCCTTTGTATAATAAAAGTGATCTGAATTGTTATCATAAAAAGAAAGATGTGACTCAATACAGAATGTAGCTAATACTATTTACAGCAGAAAAAACAGAATATTGTGTAGTTCTTCTAAGAGCACCTCCCCAGTCAGCCTTTGAAGTGCCATGTTGACATACAGGCTAATAGAGCTCAGTTAGTTTAAAGGTGCCCCCTTTACAGGGGCTCTCATGTTAGTCATACTTCCAAAGTACACATACCAACAGCAGCACTGAGGTCACAGGTGAGAAGCAGGTCTCTGGCTGTGACCAACACATGTATCAAGGCCAATTCTTTGTGCTTGGGAATGCCTTCGTCACTGGGCTCTCCTGAAATGCACACATACTTTAATACAATTAAAGATTATTAATGGTGTCACTAGCGAAATTTACACAGGGTTCATTAGATGCTATTGTACGTTCATACTAGGGATAAAGATTCTTGCCAAAACAATTAACAGTACAGGCATGTACATATTAGAACACTAATATCAAGCATCCTCTAGCTCTGGCCGGGGTCCTATGGACACTGTCTCTGGGTGGCTGCTGGCCTGGCCC
>JAAGVU020000040.1:10723326-10748458 GCA_011763525.2 Mormyrus iriodes | reverse complement strand
TTTTGGCACGGTTAGAGCCTTTTGCAAACAAAATGTGTCACTTTGACCATGAGTGCCACTGTTTAGGCCTGTGTGTTTGACTGTTTTGAAAATGTGGAGTTTGAGTTGACTGCTGCATGAAAGCAATCAAGAAAAACTGTAAAAGCAGGTCACTTATTTTTGGACTGCCAAAATGAGTAACCGCAATATAATAGGATTGTATTTTGGAAACATGATAAGATGACCATAAGTTGACTGCTGAAACTAAACAAAGTTCAGCCTGACACAAAGGCCGAACTGTTATCTACCTTTATGATGCAAAAATGTATGTACATCCATTGACTGAATGACTGCAAAGCCATATAACCCTGTACCTACCTGAGTCATCACTAGATTGTGTCCAAATATCTGCTGATAGATAAGACAAATATGCTAAAACCTGTTATGATCTATAACTTCTGAAAATTTATATGCAAATTATCCTTGATCAGAATCATGATCAGCTGTTTCTGAGCATCAAATTTAGTGGGTTCATGGCAGCTATAAGTTTAGTTTACTCACAATCATTCTCTCTGAAGGATAACGTTGAGAAGTGTTCAACTGGGGCAAGCCCAGAGTCTGTGTGAACCTGGTCTACTGGGGCCATCTTCTCCACACCCAGGTCCGGGTGGAAGTTCAGAATGAGATGCTCAATTTCAAGATCTTTGTGCACCTCGATAAACTGCTTGACGTCCATCAGTTTGGCAGCTTCCAGGAGGGGTGGGTAAAGCTTCACATGGTGACACACCTGTGGTTCTGCCAGATGATAGGTGAACACAGTCATATTTACAGCTCCCAGTACATCATCACACTTATGACAAAAAAAAGTTTTCTTGTGTTTGGTGTTTCTTTCAATAGTCAAAGGTCATGTTCTCAGTATTTTACAGAGTTTTAACTTTTTTTTTATACTGACACTGAGTAATGAGACTCGGCCATTCCAACCTTGGGCAAGGTCCATAAATCAATAGGTATGCTAGTAACATTTTTCAGCTAAGGGATCCACCATGTGTGTCCAGGTAAATAAGTGCTGGGGAGACAATATTTCTCAACAACAACAGAACTCTTGTAATAAAATGTTTAGAAACCCTGGGTTCTCCAGATGTACGGAAAATAGTTTTATGGTTAACACAAAGAACCTTGTTCTTCTCATTTAAATTCCCTGTAAATAATAAAGTAACTGAATATTCTTTATAATTCAATATGTACGATGTTTTATGGGGAAAAGTTGATTGAGAGGATGATGCACTTTTCCCTTAGTCGCTTGCATCAAGCATACTTGGTTTTTGTTTGCTCTCTTTTCTAATAATCCTCCCCAGACTGTAATTACCATCTTTACGCCCATGACTGTAATCCCTGTTTCAGCTTTGTCCTCAGTAACACCCCTTATAATAGACCTTTACCGCATGAGTCTTCTCACAACTCTAACTGGAGTGTTTACTTGTAGATTGGCTAATACGATACCTAGCATGAAAACCCCAGTCTGGTTTCACTCCGGGCTGTGAGTCATCCATTCTGCCTCATTGAGAACCTCTGATGACCCTACCTGCCAGCAGCAGGTCCAGGACAGTATGGTGGTGCTTCTCTGCTTTCCACAGGGCCTCCATTGCTGCTTTACCACCATCAGGCAGAAGGTCACCGCTAGCCCATCCAACAGTAACCAAAAAATTAGACAATGGAGAACAGAGTGGAAGGCAATTAAGGTAACTAGTAAAATCATCCATCCATTATCCAACTGCTCATCCTGGTCAGTGAGTCATTGGGGGTCTGGGGTCTATCCCATGTAAAACAGGGCACAAAGCAAGGGTACACCCTGGACAGGATGCCAGTCCATGATCACAGAGCACATACTGAAACATGCAATCACTAATTGGTAAAATGAAATCCCCATACTATTGAACTTCAGGATCAAAATACACTCATACTGATGACTTAAGGATATATTTTGCAAAAAAACATTTTGGAACCTATCATATTCATTTCTGAATATAAATATCAGTCGCTGCTTTGATCATTGTGCTCAGCACTTCACAGTGTGATGTGATGGTCCACCAGAGGGATATCTCTCCTTGACTCACAGATGATCTTCTGGTGACAGTGTCTCCTTCTGAAGCTGGAGGCAGCTGGTCCTGGGCTGGGGGAGGCAGGGTGGGCATGCGGGTGTGAGGGGAACATCCAGTTCCAGGTTGGGCATCAGGATGAGACAGGCTAAAAGGAAACTATGAAGAGTAACACGACCCACTTACTGGGATCAAGCTTCGAACATTTTCATTGCTGTCTTAATCCTGCCTGTATTTTTCAATTCATAAGTCTACCTTAAAGAGTAGCCACAGGAAACCAGCACAGTGCAGGGAGAACATGGAACCACCACATGAACAGAGCAGAGACAGGATTCCAATCCTCAAAGCTGGGAGTGAGAGGTAACCATGCTACCCACTTAGTCACTGGGCAGCAGAACAAATTTGCTAAAAATTGATATCAAATTAAACTTAATCTTGCCATTTCACCACTGGGTGGCGTACTACTTCTGACCTAAGCAGTTAAACATAGGTAAAATTCCAACCATTCATTTTCCATAGTTTGCTTAGCAAATAAGTATTACGGTTCACATTCTATTTAGTATCTTTTGATGTCCAATTCAAAAGGAAATCACCCATCGGTTCAATCCAGGAGTCTCCACAGCTTTGACTGGGACACATAATAAACTCCACTGCTTACTCAAAAGCCTTTTCCCACACTTGAACTCCAAATATTGTCCAGAGAATCAGGTCCAGACATTTTCTGGAGTTTCCCTTTCACACATGTGGCACACAACCAGAGACTGTCTGTGTCAGACATGTTCACACCTACTAGAAATACTTCGGTTGGTTTAGATGAGGCGGTGGCGCTTGGGTAAAGCACGCAGGAGGCAGGGAATGATACAAAAACTAGGCTGCGGAAATTTTGTTTTGCGGTTTTGTTTACAGCACTACTGGCAGAAGTTCCCAAATCATGTCGTCTCTCCCGTTAGCCCTGGTCATTGGAATCTTCTTGTAAATGACTCTTCTTCTTCACCCTCGAATGTTTGTATTCTTATGTTTTCATGCCAGTTGCATTATAGAATATCATCAACATGCCCAATCATTTGTGGTGCATCCTCCACAATTCTTCCTGCCACATTCACACATGGGGGCCAATCAGAAATTACCCGGACTTTGAACTATTTGTGTTCACACACACAGCCCCTCCGGAATACACTAGAGTGGCAGTGCATGTCTAAAAGGGGATAAATACTAATGCATTTATCAACTCAGGGAATGGCTGTAAAAAAAATCCCACTGTGTACCTGGAGGAGAAGAAAGAACAGGCGATTCTACTGCCAAATGGCAGCTGGTTAGTTCACTGGGCTTGTCATACAACTCTACCTTCATCTGGACACTAGCAGCTGTATCTGAAACAAGAAGGAGAATAAAAAAGGTCAGATTATTCTAAAGGTAATGCACACACAACTGACATAATGCCTCTATTATTATGCATTATCTCGTGGTGCAACCATTTGTTTGGGATCATGCCAAGGCAACGGGGCCTACGGCAAAGTCAAAATTAAAAACCTTATTGCAACTTCTGGTGTCACCATGAAACAGGTAGAGACATGCGAGGTACACCCTGGTTGGGTTTTCAGTCCTTTCTAGGGCACAGGCACACACGCGCACACATACACACACACACACACACTATGGGCAATTTAAAGATGCCAATAAGAGTATGCCAATAATATTGCATGTCTTTGGACTATGGGAGGTATCCAGAATAGCTGGGAAAAAAATCTGCACAACACATGGAAGAGAACATGCAAACTCCACACACAAATAGCAGGTGGTATTCAAAGCCTCATCCCTGGAAATGAAGCCACAGTGAAACTTCTGTAATCTCTGAAACAAACAAAACTCAACAGAATTCAGGTGTTCAATCTTTCATCATAATTATTGTACAACGTATGTACATTCAGATTAAAATATGTATATTAGCATATATGTTTGCCCAAAGCATGCATTTAATCTGAAATATCAGTGTTGGGGAAGTTACTCACAAAAGTAATCCATTAAAGACAGCGGTGGAAAGTTCAGGTCCAGAAAGTGCAAATCCAGGCTAAGATTTTGTTTCAATGAACCAGTTGAGTACCCTGTGACTGTAGTTGCTTGAAACAAAACCTTGGTCCGGATTGATACTTTCTGGACCTGAACTTTCCACCTCTGCCTTTAATACATTACTTTTGTGAGTAACTTCCCCAGCACTGAATGTAAACATGCACATATAACAGATATAACGCATAATCTATGGAGCTTTTAGTTTAGATTTATTTTAGATAAGAAAATCTAAACATTAATTCTGAAGTCCACAATTCCTGGAAATTGTTTGTAAACGGCAATACAAGTACATTCATTCCAAATGTTAGAAAAGCGTTTCAATTATTTCAAATATTCACAAAATCTCAACATGAATAAATAAACATATTCCAGTGGAAAATGAGGCCACAGCAATGTTAATGTCGGGTAAGTAACCACTAACTACCGGTTCAAAGAAAATTACCGAAAGTCATCTTTTTCTATTATCTATTACCAATTTCCAAATGATTATTATGCAAATTATGACACTATATTTATGCCGCTTGTCAATGAATAAAAATTGCTTAATTTGTGTTCAAATATATACTGGATAAGTGACTATGAAAAATCAATAAATGGATATGTCAGAGAATATCTCAAGGGCTGGGGACCGAGATGCAAAGCAAACAGAAAGTCAATATGAGACACAAGAATCGCGATGGGAGGCGTAAGCAATGGTCAAGAAGCTGGAGAATCTAACCTGAGCATGAAAGGGAAGGCAGGCACACGTGCAGACACAGGGTGACACACTCACACCAAGAAAGAGGGTGGAACACACACTCACTGGGCAGGGGATCAAGAAAAAACACACATGCAAAGCCACACAGCAAGGCGCTCAAGCACACATGGGGAAGAGGGGCTGAGTAATGCTCGGTAACTAAACATTCGTCAACAATTCCCTGCAACAAGGAAACAGAGATGGCACAATAAGACGAAACCGGACCGGAATACAATACAGCTGGCGAGAGAGACTGGGTGAGTGGGTGCGGCTGGCGAGAGCAGTCAGGATCCACCCTCACAGGATGATGGATGGATGGATGGATAGATGGAAAAGGGGCCCCTCACCCATTCTGAGGCACTCCAGACAGGTGCTGCTATCCAGCACAACTTCTGGGACAACAGAAGTTATGTTCTGGAGGGTACTGTACAGAGAAGGGCGAGCTGGGCTTTGGACATGGAACTCAAGTACAACATCCAGGAGGAGACTCTGGAACAAAGTAAAACTCCTGGTAAATAATCAAGGCATCAGTGCACTTAAAATGTGAAATGAGACTATACACTCAAAAACATTGGAATTTCTACCCAATAGTGGCACTAAGTATTGTTCTTTGAAGCCAGGAATACAGTACAAAAAGAGGTGATTATAGCAGGTATAAAGTCAACAAAATCCCATATAATAGCATATTTTCAAGAATACATGAGAAGCTACTGACACCTTGAAAATATAGAAAGCCTTCAAAACATACTGTATTAAAAAGAAAATTTAAAAAACGTAAAAAATAAAAATGGGAAAACATTTTGGGATCTCTTAAAACAGACACAAAAAACAGTTTAACTAAATGGAAATGACTAATCTTCGAAGTCTGCACATAAAGTACTACATTTTGCTACATTTTACCCTCAGTACCCAATGATAGCATGTGCTGGAGCGACACATATTTAATCAGTGCCAATGCCACCTCCTGTCCAAAGTACTCGTAGCTGTACCTCCTCGACTGCCAGAGACTCTGTGAGAAACTGCTCCTTTACACCGGCTTCCCCAGTCTGGGCACCTGCTGCTACGGTGTCCTCCCACGGCACACAGTCCCTGCGCAAGAGATTCACCCAAGCAAATCAAGAATTAGTGTCTGCAAAGCAAGGCTGTTTGGTTTCCACTAATGAACTGTATGATTTTCACTGATCCTGCTCTAATAATAACAAACATAGCAAATTGAAACTGAGGTATGATATCTAAAATATTTTTATACCTAACATGGAAGTTCATGAGCCAACTCTGTCAAAAATGAAGATCATCTGTAATTTTATATTAGGCAGAATGTGTATGCTCCTGTGATTCACATTTCTGGCTTTTAATGGCTAATTTACATGGTACAAACCGACAGTCATGCAAGAAAGTCTAAAAGCTAGAAGAGAGTTATAACACATTGCAGCGCACAGAAACCCATGGAGGACATGGTGTATATGTTTCAGGAGAAGCATAACGGTGATGTTGGCCTCTTCCTCTACATGTCTGAAAAAGAATGAGGAAAAAGTTAGGGCTCTGTACCTCAGAATGGAGGCCTCTGAAACAGCTACGAGGGTTAGCAAAGGGTCTGACACTATTAGGGTCTTCAGTCTGGTCAAAAGAACATTCAGTGATGGAAGCTTCTGGAATTGTGGTAGGAAATCAACAAACAGCACCTCCTCCAAGCAGAGATCTGGCCAGGAGACAGTTATTAATATAAGATACTATTCATTCACAGCATATGTCTTGATCATTTCAATTTTAAAGACAAAGTATGCAATTACAAACTAACGCTACAATATTCAACATCTATCTGCGACTGGACCAAACTGACATATGTGATTAGAAATTCTACCAGCACAGTGGCAAAACCTATTGAAGATTGAAGGCTTGTATTCATGGGAAATGCAAATGCCACACAAGGCACACCAGCTTTAAATGAATATGCAAAGATAAAAATGTTTACTGCTTTTTGTTCACTGTACATTTCTCTGTTCTTGCGGAAAGTTGGGTAATTAAATTAGTAAACATAAGTTGTAAAACAAAGAGAATCAGACGAAATAAGATCTTTAAATGTTTGTCATTCAGATATTTGCATTTACTTGCTAGTGCCCAGGTTTGCCTTTTATTCATGTTTTAAATTAAACATTTCATGCTGAAAGCTAGCTAACAATCTTTTTTTAATTGCTTAATGTCCTGTGAATGTGTGTATGTACCGTGCACAAAGTCCTGGGGAGTCATAGAAAAGGATTTTTAAATTATCTTCATGTCTCTTAAAATGTGTCCGCTTAGCCATTTCAAAACCCCTCCTAAAGTCACCCCAGTATTTGCAGCAACCACCCAACACACCCATGTATTTTTTACATGACCTCTAGAATACCTCATACGGTTCTTCTAGCCAGCCCACTTAATATACATATATCCTGACGTTAAGCTGCTGTCTACCTGTGAAACTTGTATGTGTCATTTCCGGGGGAGAGTACTGCTGGCGTCTGTTTTGACTGCCGCTTCTCCCCGCGTCTGAAAGAGTCTAAAGTTTCTTTTGTTTTGTTTTATCTTATCCTAGCAGTTCTGATGATCGCTAGTATTTGTCATAGTATATTATTTATAATATATTCTGTTGTCCATTATCCTTAATGTGCTCCCTTGTTTTGTTATCGGTTTACTATATTCTTTCTAAGCGTTTTTGAGATCCTGAAAAGCGCTATATAAATAAAATGTATTATTATTATTATTATTATTATTATTATTATTAAGTTATGTTTTTTTGTTCTGGGCAAATATAAATTTACTATCCAGATAAATAGCTTTAAACATTTCCAAGACTTTTGCATAGTGCTTCATTTTTCTAAAAGACATCATATTTTATCAAATGGAATAATTCAAGCTATTACGTACCACAAAATAGTTCCCGCATGGCACATAAGTTACTGTCCATGTCGTTAAGCACTGCTATGCCCTACACATATGGTTATGTGTATTTCATTATATGTATTAGATTCCCTAGTGTGCACGACTGTATGGTTGAAGTGTATGAGAATGTTGCTTATGTACTCACTCGCATGTTCTCTTATCAAGTGTTGTTCTATTGCAGCTATGCTGAAAGTCTCACACCAGGATGGCTGGTTCACACCAATCTGAGATGTCATACATGCCACTCCTCCCTGAGTCAAGGAGAAAGGTATCCTGAAGGAAAGCATGAGTTACGGCAGGTTACAAGAAGTAAAGGACAGAAGGCATTGTTGCGGTTTCAGACTTAGAAATGAAATATAACTGCCTCAAATAGGTTCAAACCATCTTAGTAAAACAGAAATCTTGGTTTACTAATAAAAGGAAATATTATTGCAAATGAAGCAGGAATCTCTTGACAAGTGAAAATCCATCCATCTTCTTATTACAGACAAAAACTGGACACCTGGACAGGTTGCCCATCCAGGGCGCATCCACACACAACATTGACAACTTAGCAGTAGCAATTAGTCTATGGTTATTAGCCATGCAAACTCAATAGAGAGAGAGGAGGTCAGATTTCAATCCACTGAGCTACAGCTGAAAATCTTCATGCATATTTTGAACTTCCAAAGATTTCCAGTATAAGTCAGGAAGCAATTATGCATATAGATTTTACATAGAACTCAATGGGCAGCTCCTTCATCAATGTCTATATAATCATTTGGACATTTGACCATATTTTGCACAGATCAAAATGTAAATAAAATACTAAACTGCAGCCCCCTCTGTCTCTCCTCCTACTGTAATATTCCACACAGACATATATAAAGTAAATAAACTACAAATAAAATAAAACAGACAACATACTTTTCTGGAATGTCTACCACTTCTCTACTTATGTACAAATCATCCAGCACAGATCCACCAACAGACAGCCTACAAGAGGACATCACTTTTGCTGTGGAAATACAGAGCAGATTATACAGCACAATAATAAACAATATCCTAATGACAATACCTCTTACCTATGGCTTTCACAGGTTATATTGTTTTACATTAATTTACATGAGTCTATACAGTCACACTTAATCTGATAGTTGTATCATGCATCTCACTGAAAAGTTAAATGGGATATGTGAAAACAACGTAACTCCTATGTAGCTGTACCATACTGTTCCTTCTACTTTCCACAGATTCTTTAACAAAAGACACACCTAATGTCAAAATTAATGCTGTATGATTGAAGATAATTTGTTAGAAATAAAAAATCTGTATGTAATGGACAGACTTTGAGTTTTTAGGAAAGCTGGGTTGCTGCTGGTAGAGGTGTTGGTGTGCTGTGGTCTGTGTGGATCCCCCTGCCCCGGTGCAGTGACGGGGGACACTGTGCTGCAAAAATAAGGCCGTCCTTCAAATGAGATATAAAACCGAGGTCCTGACTCTGTGAAGGCATAAAAATCCCTGGGCATCTTTTGAAAGAGTAGGGGTGGTACCCCGATGTCCTGGCTAAAATTGCCCACTGACGCCTTTTCAAATCTGGCCCCCTAATCATCCCCTGTATCTTATTGATGAATTCCCTCCTGCCCCATCACCACCTTAGCTACTAGTGTGTGGCTACTAGTGACTGGTGCAGAATGGCTGCCGTCGCATCATCCAGGTGGGGGCTACACAGTGGTGGTGGTTGAAGTGGCTCCCATTGCTTCTGTAAAGCACTTTGGGTGTCTTGAAAAGCGCTATATAAATGTAACATTCATTCATTTTTACTAAGTCAGCAAAAAACATAAAGTAACTGGACATACTATAAAAAATTGACATGATATCTATCACGGTTTCTGTTATAAGACAAATTCAATCCTTTTTAACAATAAAACTTGGAAATGGAGAAACGGGGTCTCCAAATTATTATAATTATATATTAGAAATTATTAACTGTGGGATAACAACCAGGTTTGTTTAATGGGGAGTAACCCCACACATGGGTTTCAAGGCTCACTTCTCTCATTCCGAACACCCTAAATAAGAATCACAAACCGTGGTATTACTAATCAAGCTGTGTCTGATGTGACAATGCTTTCACAATAAATAAGATATTAGAAATGGTGTGTTTTGTTCCTTAGGGAAACCCCTGACTTATGTGTGTTAAACCTTCTTACTGAGAGCAAAACACTTATTATTATTTTCACTGTTTCCCAGATTCTACCTCTGGTCCATGGCTCCCTAAAAGCAAGATCGGGAGGTTTTCCTGTTTGCTCTGGCAATGGGAGGGACAACAAGTTCATAGTCATCTTGCGTCTTGTAGAAGCCTGCGTTGGAGCGAATGTGAATAGTTTACATAAAAATATACCATGTTTCTGATCGTTTGTAAGGGCATTACAGAAATTTAAAGAGAAAAGGTAAAGTCGTATGAAATTAGCGCACTTTAAGCGGTTACCCAAAAGTACTTACCTCAAATGCGTAATCTATAGACTTGTATCTGATACTCGAGAACATTTTCTTTCTATCTGCATAAGACACGTATTTTCCGTATCAGACTTGAAACTGCTGAAATGACAGATGCATAGATAAAGAGAGAGATAGACATGCGTACAGTGATCGATCACAGAAAATTACTCAGCTAGAAGGGCATCAATTTCACACGAATAATCTTATCACATTGCATTTCCTTTTATTAATAATCTTACAACACTCAGAATAAATAAAAAATACCCAACTGGTCCCATCGACGTTAAATTTTTATTTTATTTGGTTAGTTAGCTAATTCGCAAGAGGTAGCTAGGACTGTCGAAACTAGGAAACCATTACATAGTTAAATATTGGTGTTAGAACCACGTTGAGAACAAAAAATGAAAGTTCACGGATTTCATTAACGATTATCTGTATGATAAAAGGATAGTTGATAAAAAAAAAACTACAGCTAATTTATTAGTCAATTATTTTGTGGACATCTTAAATGAGGTGGCGCTCGACTAAACGATAACTTTCGATGTGACTGATGATTTAATTTAAAAATAAAAAAGACCTAAACCGATGAATTCAGGTAAATGGCAGAATTCCCTTTCCCTGCGGGTATTCATTTCCCTGAGGGTAATCCTTTTAGATCCGTTTACCGCCATGTATTACATACATCTTAAACGGTGAAGATTACAGCAGCACCTCTGGCTGTATTTCGTGACATTTTCGTGACATTACAACTATTTACATTACAGAAGCAACCCGGGTTACGATAGTCTGTGTTACGATATTCCGACTTTACGGTAAATGCTTTTTCACTTTCAGCACATTATCCAATACAAGTTACATGAGATATTCAACATTTTATTATAAAATAGGCTTCGTGTCAGTGATTTTGGCCAACTGTAGGCTAATATAAATGTTCTAAGCATGTTTACGGTAGGCTATAAGCTAGGCTTTGATGTTTGTTCGGTTAGGTGTACTGTATTAAAATCAGGGCCGCCAGCTCTCACGCTCACATAAGAAATCGTATGGCAAATCTATATTATTCCATCATAAACCTAAAATTATCTACATCAAAAGCGTTGGGGCAGTTTGCAAACCCTTCGGACTATTTACAAGGAAATAACTGTTACGTACATGTAAATGCGTGTGTAGACTTGTCTCTAATTATAAGTTTCGCGCCAGCCGGCTGATCAAAGTCGGCAGCCAGGTAAAATGTATTTTCGCCTTACGGTAGGTTTATCGGAAAGTGACCCCGTCATACCTGGGGAGAGGCTGTACTTTTGAAATTTCACTGCTTTTCTTGTGAAAGAGACACGAGCTAGCCAGGAGCACCCAGTACCTGCCCTGTCTGGGGGTCTTGAAGACAGTAACGGGGGTGAAGTAAATAACACGAGGACACCACAATGCATGCAGGATCCCATGCATTGTATTGCAGCATCTACCTGCCACATCAGGTGACAGCGTGTTTTCTGCAAATCCACTGGAGCAAATAGCTCAGGAAAATGCCCCTTGGGGATTAATAAAGTGATTTTAATTTAATTGAATTGCACAAAGGAGGGCATGTATACTATGCTAAGATGGTCCGAAATGGGTTAATTGCATATACAACCTATGCGTGATAAATGCGGGTGTACAGTCTTCTCAGGCAAAAGATCCGTTTCCTGTTCTCCCGTTCCGTATTCTCAGAGATTTTCAACGATAAGCAAGGTAGTAATTCCTCTACTGAATCATAAACCCAAAGCCTGTAATTTATTCCAAAGTCATATAGTCAAAATCAGTTTATTTTTCAGCAGATGTTTTAAAGGTGTCGGCCGCTCATGACAGCACTCAGGTCCTAATCTGAGGCGGCCCATCCTGGTAGGCGCATGGAGCATCTTGCCTCTCCAGCAAGATGACCATCTTCCTCTGCTACCGGGGGAGATTCGTTGGCACACTATGAGGTACGCAGACCAAGGAGTGGCCAGATCTCTGTAGGTGAGTATACCTATTTTTGGTCTGGTTGCTCTGATGATTGCCATACTCAGGAAGTAGCTCTTGCTGTGGTGGATTCGCTCCTCCCGATGGTGTCCGATAGCACTCCTTTCAACAAGCATATTATGTGACTTAGGCTAAAGCACTCTTTGGGTGTCTTGTCTTTTCTCTCAGTGTATGCTCCGACCAGGGTGAGTGATGTCTCGAGGAAAAAGTGCCCCTTGTACCTCTGTTGGCACTACAGACGCCTTTGTCATATACTCCTTCCCTGTGACTGCCTGTGGTTCTGTGGTGAAGGTGGGTTATTATTTCCTTGCAGGTAGCATTTGTGTTGCTGAGGTGGGGATTTAGCTTACCTGTGGTTCCTTCTAGGTGAAAGGTGACTAGTATATGAGAACAGGATGTCCTGCTGGTATGAAGTTGGCTTAGGGTCCCTGAATTCCATCACAAGTGACAAGGGAGTGAGTAGACTCTTTGGCTCTGTAGCCCTACTTTGTCTGTATCTGATGGCCTGGTGTTCACTGGCAGACTGGTCTTTCAGTGCCAGTATTGGGGCACTGAATTTGTGTCCCTGGTGGCTAAGGTGAATACAGTTCCACCTCTTCCAATGGCTGCTCCAGGGCCCCTCTGGGTAGAGCTGAAGCTGGCAAATGACCAGTGTAATACTAAAGGATGTGATGAAGGTACCATAGAGCTGGATGCTCACCTACTGTTCTGGTAGGTGTGTTGTGATTAATTCCCCCTGCTGGTATTTGGGCAGAAGCTGCTGCATATACCTCCTACTTCTAAGACAGGGAACACCCTGTTACGAAGGTGTTGCTGCAGCTTCTGTATGAAGTGCATATCTTGGAGAGGACAGACCCCAAACTTCTCCTGCTTCATGAGAGCTGCTGGGCAATCTACCTCTGACGTTTCTCAAACTGTGGACGGCGCCAGTCTATGGTAAAAGACCCGTCGTCCTTGGCAGAAAGAATGTAATCAACTGCTTGCTTGCAACACTTTATTTATTCCAATTGGGTAAATTCTCTTTATACCTCCCCCAGCTTGCTTTCTGTAACTGATAGCAAGCTGGCCATGAAGGGTAGCCACCCATAGCAGCACCCAGGGAGCTGGAGGTTAAGGACCCACAGCTGTGCCAGGGCCAGGTACAAGCCAGCAACCTGCTGATCACAGGCACAGAGGTTTAACCCACTGAGCCACACGCTGTTCTTATGAAAGCTGCTACCTCTCATTCTGAGTACTGTGGAACACACCTAGTTCTCATGACTTAGCTGTTTGTTGTTATACACATTTATTACTTGCACTGGCCTGGAAGCCACCATGAAGTCACAATTATACCTGCAATTCTGGCCAGCTCCATTTCACATTTTCTTTCTTAATTTATTGTTTTGTAATAGTGAAATTGTGTAGTTCGTGGTTGTATTTTAATCTTAGGTAAAATTACGATGAAATCATTATCATGCCATCAAAATTATGATAAAATCATTATCTTGTCGTCAGGTACAGGGCACAATCCTGCCTCGTGCAGTGCTGACTAGGAGAGAGTTCAGCAAAGACAAAAATGCTCAGTCTTGTATGATTAATTGTCTTCAGCTGCAATACAGTATCATACGAAAATTGTGATGAAAATGCCTTTGTCTTATAGTTAATGTTGTATTATGAGGGTGCAAAAAGAAAAGTCGGTTTGCAGATGAAAGCATACATTTTATTATATAGACAAAGCATCTTTAGGGTCTTCTGCTCCAGCGTAACTAGTAACCAGCATCTTGGAGCCTTGCAATATTGAGAAATAACCCATCTTATTGGCACTCTTCTATTGAGTAGGCACTGTGCTATTGATTAGCTTAAGTAGTGTCCATCTTCCATTAATATCTATCCAGTATAGGTAATCTATATAAGCAAGCCTTTGGTAAAAGCCAGCAGATGGTGCTTCAGATAAAGAGTAGGTCTGTGTTAAAAGCACAGATGTTTGTTTTACTAACAAACATGCGTTTGGCAGAGGGTTGTGATGGCAGGGGCTGCTTTGGAAATTGCGGTGGGCAAGGATTGATCCTAGTGGGAACCATAAATTAATCATTGGGAAGAAAGTATAAAAGCAGCAAACTCAAGCATATACTACCACTATATACCTATAAGAAGAACAAGGACAAAGACATCAAAGGGGTAGCATGATAGCACAGTACTTAGCCCTGGCTCAACGTGTGTTCTCGCTGTGTCATTGTGGGGTTATCTAGTTTTTCCCCACAGTCAAAAAACTTGCGAAGGTAAATTTGAGTTGCCAAATTGTCCATCAATGTTAATGTGTGTGCTCTGCAATGGGATGGTGCTGCATCCTGGGTTATTACCTGCCTTGTACCCAGAGCTTCCAGGATAGGCTCCAGACCCTCGAGACCCTACTTAGGACAAGTGGGCATAGAAGATGGATAGATGGATGGAA
Source organism: Mormyrus iriodes (assembly GCA_011763525.2). Lineage (NCBI taxonomy): Eukaryota > Metazoa > Chordata > Actinopteri > Osteoglossiformes > Mormyridae > Mormyrus > Mormyrus iriodes. The sequence goes on along the minus strand of JAAGVU020000040.1, from coordinate 10,733,757 downwards.
CAATAACGAAACGTTGTTGATTGCAGCTTCGAAGGCATTTTTGGTTGCATATTCAACCTCCAGCCAGACGGTGGCAGCAGGGAGGCGTCGTGTCCATACAAAGAGAACTAGTGGGAAGCGGATGAAGAAAACGGACGGGGCAACGAAGAAGAGGGAAGCAACGCCCAAGATACGCTGTTCATGAGCTTTGGTTTTCCGCAGTGTCTCATGATTGCCTGTTTGGTATAAGTAGCTGGTAACCTCTCCTGTGCTCGGAAGAGCACTTCTAGTGGGGTTTAGACAAATTACGGGCTAGACATGGCCCCGCTCGAGCTCGCCATACAAGGGCTTGCTTTATTCGGATTAATTCTATTTGTCGTTCTTTGGTTGATGCATTTAATCTCTATTATCTATGTGTAAGTATTGCCCTTCACGTTTATACCGAGATGCATTCGCCGCGTGGGGTAAATCGTCGTTTCTTCTTTGTCTAGGAATATGTTTGTGTTTATACGTTGGTTCATATGTCTACAACTGTGTAATCTTCTCTCCACTCGGTAGGTAGCTTTTTAGCGTTCTCGTGAGCCGACCCGTAATCGATCCTTCCATAAATACCAACTAGTTAATCAGTACTGTGAACAGATATAAAATGGCTTGAAGGAAAAATGGTCTTCTATGTCTGATCGGGCAGAAAATGTTGGGCTAGTCTACCAATGGCCAGTGGGTCGTGAATGCCTGACGAGAGACTTCAGCAAGCTAGTTAGCTCGATAACGTTAGTCGCATTCTGCCATGACATCATTGGCAGGGTTTCATTGTGCCGCAGGGCTAAATCGCCCTCCTCCATTGCCGGACAGACATTTTCAGTAAGCGGTGAGACCAGTATGGAATAAAATTGAACGTTTTTTAAAGTAGCCAGCGGCCGGCGTCTCGCTATGCCTTATTAAGAGTGGGGGGATGTACGGCTCGAGCTGCGTGGCGGCAAGGTGATGTCGGTTACCGTAATAGTCCCTGCCTTGTCATTTCTACATAAGGGCATATTAATAGCCATCTTCCCTTTGGCCGTGCCGCTTCCTCTGTCATTGTAGCACAGTGTGTACGGCCGCCTTCACTCCAGCTACTCTCGCCTTTTGCACTGCAGTAAACTCAGTATCGGCATTCGTCGACTTTGTTGGTCGATAATCACTGAGACAAGGAACTTTGCTAATTTTTGCAGTCTTTAGAGTTGCCGTGGTTATGGAAACCCTTTAGTCCACACTTATGTGCGGCATAGATTTTATTTAGCAAGCTGTACAAATTGCTAGAAGTTTGGTAATGATGTAATAAATTAAACAAGAGATTCTTGGCTTTATCTCGATTACAAATGCGGTGTGATTACTTACTCTGGAATGAATTACTCATGAATGTGGTTGTGTATTGACGTTTATAGTGCCTGTTGGAACAGTCACTGTCACTATAATGTTGCATAATTTTGGGTGGGTGTCGTTAGGTTGCGGTGTCACATTTTCCAGGACTAATCTTAAGGTGATGACGGTACATCTGTATTACACTGTATTATTAACACAGCGAATTTTTAAACTAGATAACTAGTACACCATATGTAGTATGGTATTTTGTCATGTAAAATCAAAAGTGTTTAAAATATTTAGTATTGCCAGAGATTTTGTGTATGAAAGTTTGATTGGAGCTGTGAAAGCACACGCTTGTAAAGTTTGACTGAGAAGTAGAAGGGACTGTGTGTGGCCCAATGGGTTGCATAGAAGTATCTGTAGAAATGTTGACCACATGAATGTACATTTTTACTTATACGTCAAGGCTGGAGACTAACAGGATTCTTTGCTTATGAGTTAAATATTCACCTTGCATAAGTCCTTGAGTAATCTGATACTATCTTCCTCTTTTGTATCTCTACAGTCGACTTCACCTCCACAAGAAGAGCCCAGACAAGCAGCCATACAGCAAGCTTCCAGGGGTGTCTCTTCTGAAGCCCCTGAAGGGTGTTGACCCCAACCTGCTTAGTAACTTAGAGACCTTCTTTGAGCTTGACTACCCCAAGGTATCTTCTTTGTTCTCCGTAGACTTATAAGGGTTATATTTAGCTGGCTACTGTTGCTGGCATTGACCCACCTCATCTCACTGAAGAATTTGTCTGGACTTAACATGTTCAGTTGCCATTCTACGGTCTTAATAATATAATGGGAGCTGGAAGACCTACTGGACTGTTAACCACCAGGACTAGAATTAAATATTTTTGCTAAACATTTGTTGAAAAAAGCAGATCATCAGGTCACAGGAGAAGTGTAGCCGTAATACTAGCAACAAATTTGGACAGTTAGGAGCATTTGCCACAAGTGTGAAATTTTAATCACTGAAAAGCTACTGATACACGGTTTACATCCCATTTATTGCAACCTGCAGTCAGACTGTTGAAAGCGGGTGTCATAGAATCAGAGCAGTTTTAAGTCTCCTTTGAATCCAGAGTTTTGTTATAGTTCCCCATCTGCCAGATTATCTGTTATAAGACTTATCCATTTTAAATTTCTTTTTGTGTAAAATGTCTTGTGATCTGAGTTCTGGTTATTACTGATGCTCTATAGGATGCCAGTTTCAGTGTGTGGTTAGTTTGGAATGTAGTACCCCATACAATAGTGCTTTGTGGTTAATCATGGGGATTACCAGAAATGGCAGTAAAATGCAGCCCAGGATGTCAGCTGACCATTGCATGAGACTTTAAGTATGAAATGTGAGCTAGATTGGGTGCTGGACATCTTTCTGCCTAGTCAGCCGATTAATCGCAATAATGTGATTGCATCTGACGAAATGGCTGGTCTCATGATTTGGCCTTGTGATTATTCCTTGGTTCTCTAGCTGTAAGTTTAGCATTTGCTAGTGATATTGCATGGTTTTAATGCATTGGAAAGTGATAATTCAAGAATTGTGCTTTATCTGATGTGTAAAAAGTGAAGATTAATTACAAACTTAATTTACACTTCACACAGGTCAGTCAGAACATTGACATGAAAGCTTCAGTTTTTATTTAAAAATGAAATTAAAGAAGATCTTTAGACAAAAATGTCATTCTATAGGAAAAATTCTAATGGACTTGATCCTGATATGGAGGTGTCATTGAACACGAAAAGAATTCTTTTACATTAGTTTAGTTTAGATTTTGCAATGATGTTTTAATGGAAATATGTCAAAACAACAATTTATTTTCCTTTGAAATCAGATTCACTTTAGAATTCAGGTTAGATAATTTGTCATTGCGCAAAGTACTCAGACAATGAAATGCAGTTTGACATCTAAAAGTGCAAAAAAACACTACAGGAGTGGTAGAAACACCTGCACAATATATACATTTGTGATGGATAAATGGAAAAATATACGTTTACCGGCGTCTGTAGATTACAATTCTGTCGGTTGGTCATCTACAATGAACACCTTAGACTTCCTAGTGTTGAGGTCCAAGTTGTTGTAGATGCACTATACTGCCAGGTGTTGAACTTCCTCCCTGTGAAACTTCTCATTGTTCCTTATAATCAGGTCCACTATTGTGGTATCATCTGCAAAATGGATGGTGAGGTTAGCTTTGCACATAGAGACACAATTGTAGCTGAACGTACAGGAAGTAGAGGATTGGGCTCTGTGCACAGACCTGTGGGACTCCTATGCTCAGTGACCTGGTGGAGCGGGTACTGGTGTCTAACCTGACTGGGGTCTATTGGTCAGAAAGTCTAGAGTCCCCTTTGCAGAGTGAGGTGCTGATGAGAAGGTTGGTGAGTTTGGGGACCTGTTTTGATGAGATGACAGTGTTGAATGCTGACATGAAATCCTCATGCAACTTCCTGACGTAGGTGCGTTTGAGCAGAGTCTAAAGTGGTGGAGACAGCATTCTCCATTGATCCGTTGGGGCAGTAGGTAACCTGGTATGTGGAAGGCCTGTTTTCAGTCAAACCAGGACCAACCTCTTGTGACGCTTCACGGTGATGGGAGTGAATGCTGTGGGCTGGGAGTCATTTAGGGTGGTGGCACTGGAATGTTTTGGCGCTGGAATGACCCTTGTCTTGAGGCATGTAGGGGTAACTGCTTAGGCCAGGACAGGTTGAATATGTCTGTGAAGACCCCAGGAAGTTGGTCAGTGCAAGCCCTTAGCACACGGCCAGGGTTGCTTCGTTGGGGGAGGGCATAGATTTTGTTACAGATTCATTATTGTCCATATCAAAGCATAGAAGTGGTTAAGCTCGTTGGGGAGGGACGCAGTGCTAGTAGAGACAGCTGCACTTGTGGGTTTGTATTTTGTGTCGGCTTCAATGCCTTGCCACATGCGTCGTGGGTCTGAGTTGTGAGTGAAGTTTTCTTTAATCTGTTGTTCGTAGCTGTGCTTTGCTTTTTTATTGCTCCTCTTCAGGTTAGCCCTGAATGCATTGCCAGATCTGAAAATTAGCATTATGGGCTCCCAGCTGAAGATGTACCTTGTTCATCCAGGGCATATGGAAATATTCTTATTTGTAGTTGCTGATATGATCAACCTAACTGTTGGTGTAATCTGGTACAGAGGACATGTATATAACAATGTCGAATGAGAGTATGAGGTGGCCTTTGTGCCGAATACCCTACCATCTGTGTGTTGAAATTTGTGCTGCAGAATGGAATGAGTACCCAATGACCATATGTTAGTTTTAGTCAGTTTAGTCAGTTGTGTGTTTTTGGCTTAATGAAAATGAAGGAAGAGCTCTAACTGAATTTAAAGCCAGGGGAACTCTGGTGAGCAATTAAGCTTGATCACATTTTGTTGGATCCTCGTGGAATTTAGTGAGGTCCTGACAACAGTTTCAGTCCAGTTCCTCTTTGGTGCTGTCCTGATATGGTCATTCTTATACAGTTCCTGCAGTATGACATGCAGTTGTTTAACCTTGGGTCGCTTGTTGTTAATTTGTGGCGGCATTTTTTTTTCCATAGTTTTTTTTTTTTTAACTTATTCACCTTTTTAAATTGAATTCATAACAGTCCAGACTGAGACAATGTGGCATTTCTTTTGACAGTCCAATTCTTTTTACATATATATTGTTGAACATTCACATTTTGTTTAGGTGGGTTTGGGGTATCTTTAAGATTTTAATGGGACTACTGGTCTTACCGATACTGCTTATCGATCCGGTACTTTAACAGTACTCTTATCTGTACTTTTTATTAAAGAGAGAAAAAGAAACAAAATTAAGAACAGAATTAACCTTGTTTTATTTTGTCATACAGATTGTTTATAAATTAACATCCTTGAGTTGCAGACTACAACATCATTTGTTTTGAAAAAGTCACTTAGATTATAATTTGATTTGAAATGCAAAATTTTTATATCAAATGAAACGACAATGTTTTGAACAATTCACCGTCATAGACTGTTTTTTTGATGATGGAAATGTAAAACAAATATAATAAACATTGTTCTCGTCTAAGTGGAAAAACTGAATGTAGAACTTTGATGGTAATTTTACTGTCCGGTAACCTTAAGTTGTCCAAATCACTAAATCCATGATTTAAAATTGAACCTGTGAACTTCAGAACGACATATGAAGCTCTAACCATTTCAAATTCAGTGTATGAAGACACCCATAACAATCAGCTGGCTAATGGTTATATTTAATCATTAATCCATATTTGTGTAAATTAGTTGACTGTGTGTGCTCCAGGCCGCTAAGCATGCATAACAAACCTGAAGCAACGACAGATAAACTATGAGCTAGGCAATCGAAAACTCTGCATTTTTCCATATTCATGTAGTATACCCCTGCTAGATGTTTTGCTTGTGTTTCCACCCTTACATGCAAAAGACTTGTTGCATTTGTGGCAACGAGCCTTTTCAGCATCGACTCTAGTGAAATGTTAGCACACTTTAGAACCTTTAGTTCTCTCGGCCATTGCCACTAAAAGCAGGGTTTCTGTGTGTGTGCTGCACATTGTGGCTCGTGAGAGAGAGCGTGAGAGCGAGTTAGCTGCCCTGTGCCCTTCCCCTCACACAGGGGCTCAGAGAGATCTCTCTCTTCTGGATTAAGAATAGCGAAAATGCAATCAGAAATGGAGCTTGTAAAATTAAATGTGCAAGAGAAGATTTATGTAACAATAAGAAAAGATTTCCTATTTATTCATTTTTCCAGTACTGGAAACGGAACCGATAATGGTGGAGCTTATTGGTACCACGGTCTTTAATTATTTAGCCTCGGGGCCCTTTTAATACCAGGTTTCGGTAGCCATCCCAATATTTAGGGGCGTAAATTGGCATCAAGGCAATTTCAGCATCTTAATTAGATTGTTGTAACGGTTTGTAGCGTTTTATAGTTATGAGTTTTTTACTTTTTTGGTTCTTCACTCTCTTTCAATACCCTTTTACTTTCGCCATGAGTATAGCCCTGTTGCTGGCTTGGCATTAACAATCAACATAAACAAGGTGATTTGATCGCCATTGAGGGAATGATTCGATGCACTGGGAATCTTCAGTTTCTATTTCTGCTAAATTAGTCGATTTTATTATTCTGTTTTTATTTATTTATTGCTGATTCTTTTTAATCTTTACTGAAAAATAATCACAAATCCCCACGGGAACTTAATTATACGCTATTACAATGTTGAACATTAGTAGTAGTTGTTGTTGTTGTTATTAAACGTGGAGAATAAGCCAGTGTAAACAATCAAAAGGAGAAATACTGAACTGTGCAGAGAAATGGTATTGCATCGTTTATTCTGTGGATGATCTCAATCTGCGGGCCAGATTTAATAACGAATTATAACCACATTGTGGTCCAGTACTTGAGCTGATACAGTCCCTCATCCTCCACTATGGAAAATGGCTGATCATCCAGTATAATCTCATTATTTTAGCAGATGTGTCTTTAGCTCTGGTGCTGCTAACTTTGATTTATTGATATCACCTGGCAATATCAACTAAGATCGACACATTGGACCCTTGCTGATTATCTTGACTTTTAATGAATATAAGCTAATGCCAGTATGTTGAGCAATATATCATGCATCTCTAATGCTAACATTACTTAGCTAACTAATTACCTCATAGTCTTGACCATTGCTCCCAAAAAGAATCTTCTTTTGCACTACAAAAGCGAGCCATTTCCAAAAAGCACCGTAGTGCAAGAATTATCTTAACTATTAGAGTGAGCAATCTGTGCTACGAAATACTGTAAGGGAGTTTCCCAAAAGCCGTTGTGCAAAGATCATTAGGTGGCGCTTCTTTTATGAATGTTAATGAACCTTCCCCTGCCGTTTTATGTTTTAGGAATTTATGTGCCAGCACTACCAGTTTGCGTGTCTACTAGCCATGTGTGAATGTGCAACCCGGAAGTAAGAGGGTCTTTAACTTTAAGGAGGGTTTTGCCCTCAAAAATCAGTTCTGACTGTTACAGATCAATGCAGTTGAATTGCCACCTTAATATTTGATTCATCACGATGCATCTTTACACTCCTATGTTTTTTGTCTCCTGTGCTGGAATTTTTTTTGTGTGTGTGTGAGTCAGATGCTCAAGCATTATTCCTTAAACTGAAATCTGGTTTAGTATTGGAAGAAAACTGAAATTTACTTTCAGCTGTTTGGTGTATTTTGACGTGCATTAATAAATTTGACATTGTTTAAATATCTGTTTTCCTCCAATCATGGTTTGCGCATATCCCTGTATATATTTAATTTGTATATGCCTGGCATAAAAGGTAGAGTATGTTTTATTGCCACCCCCCCAATCTGCCAATATCTGTCTGTCTTCATCAAAGCCTTTCAGGAAAGTTTAGTTTTCAAGTACAGACCTAGCATCGCGACTAACCTGCATCAGAATGTAGCAAAGCAGCCATAATTGCTGCTGTTCACACCCTTGTGTCATTCTCACACTTTACCACGATCTCATAAGAGCTACATCAACAGTACATCCTCAAATTCCAGCTTTGTGTTCAGTACCAGTAACTGTGTTTTTGCATGGTGTGAATTTTCTTTAATTTCTGATACAAGGTGAAAGAATGGACCAATATGGTTTGTCCTACAGTATGTGCGACAGCCATTTTTGCTTTGCGAATTGCTCCTTTTCATGTTCATGGCAGTGTTTTTTGACCTTTATGATTTTTGTATTGTCTGTTGTTTTTGTTTGTTTTTGTCTTTTTCTCTCTTGCAATTTCACTGACATGATTCAGCAGGCTTGTAGGTTCATATCTTTTTGGGGCTAGTTTTTATGGAGTGTCAGTCTCTGTATGTATGCCCTAAAATTTCGCTTCCACCTTCTGTTTTTTTTTGTTTTTTTTTTTTTTTTTGTAGTATGAAATTCTGCTTTGCGTGCAAGATGATGATGACCCTGCTATCAATGTGTGTAAAAGACTTCTTGGGAAATACCCCAATGTGGATGCCAGGCTGTTTGTTGGTAAGAACAATTTGTTGTTCCTCCTTCTTTGTGAATATTGGTGTAGGAATTACTAGCTCAAGTAGTCTCCACCAGGATGTAAGAAAATTAATCAATATTTTAGTAATTAATTAATTAATTAACTGTCATAATTATTATATTTGAATGGTTTGTTTCTCCAACAAACAATGTTATGGAAGTCCAAATTACTGGATCTAGTTCCAGTATATGAATGGAATTCTTCGAAAGCTTAGGAGCGGGTTCGCATAGAGGCAGGGACTATTGTGAGCGCTCAATGAGACTGAGAATGAAGTTGTATACAAGCATGCATTTATTTCTAACTAACACTATACTAACATATGACAGATGTCACACATAACCCTAAGCAAACACAAATAACAGAGTAAAATAAAGATCTAGGATGGAATATGGAAACGCAGTGACCAGATTTTTCCGGTTACTCTTAAAAAGGAAATACTGCTCTGCAACACAAGCACAGGATTTTAAGAATGCAACCCAAGTTAATAAAACAGATTAAAGGCCAGATTAGACTGTTAAATGAATGGACGTTGGTTTACTTTACTGCAGAGGTGATGGAGTCTCTGGCAGTTGGTTGTCGAGGTGATGTGTTGCGAAGCGATGGCACCCAAGGAGAAGAGGTGTCTAGCACGGTACTTTGTGCGAAGCCCCTTAGATTTTCTTTGTTCGGCGAAGTTTTAAAGCAGTCACACCCTCGATGTTGAGGTTTCTTCTAGCGGTTGATTTCAACGGGCAAACTTCACAGGGCTTTTTACTGTGTGCTCTGCCGGGTTCCGCAAAGTTCTTCTTTTCTTTTTTCTACATGAGCGGTAAGTTTTTATGGTGTGAGGTCCACGAATATTGATGATTAGAAACTTGATCCTCGGACCAATGATCTCGGCCATTCAACTGATGGGCTGGTTAAAAGGGGTGCTTGCTCCAGACAGTGAATTTATGACCCGGGACACCGGCAACTTTAGAGTTGACTTCAGTTATAAGTATTTAACTTTCGAAATGTGTAATATTCTGATAATCCGTGAACAGATTCATGTTCAGAAGGACATTTGTGTCATTTTGATACCATACATGACATCGTATCCGGAGGTTTACACATCGTACGATCCAAATTAGTTAGTTCATAATTCGGATTGTACCGTACGCGTCGATCATTCACTTCGGATGTAGTATGCGCAGTTATGCTACACATGACAAGGCATTGACACTGTTTATATTATAGGGGGAAAGAAAGTTGGCATCAATCCTAAAATAAACAACTTAATGCCAGGCTACGTGGTGGCCAAGTATGACCTCGTCTGGATTTGTGACAGCGGGATACGTGGTGAGTAGTGTCATGATGGCATCTTCCTCCGCTTTGCATGTGGCCCGCAATTTTCCAGATTAAACTGCCGAAAAAGGGAGGGGTTTGTATAATGGATTACTTAGCCCCTCTTTTACAAATAACTGCCATTTTTAAAAAAAAATCTTAAATGAATGATTAGCAGTCAAACTGTAGTTAGTAGTGTATATACAATTTTAAGTTTATAATAAGGATGTTTCAACTGACACTCATTCGATCTAAAGGTTATTTTGATAATTAATTAGCCCCCCCCCCCCCCCCCCCCCCGCGCACCAAATATCGGAAACGGTGATGGCAACCTTGTATTAAATCGAATCGGATTGAAAAGAAAATCTGTGGTACTGCTCTTCCCTACTTTACGGTCTGTCTCTCTCTGCAGTGAAACAGGACACCCTCACCGATATGGCCAGTCAGATGACTGAGAAGGTGGGGCTTGTTCATGGCCTGCCATATGTGGCTGACAGGCAAGGCTTTGCTGCCACCCTGGAGCAGGTCAGTGTTTCTTTTCCTCATTTTCAGGGTGAGAATCTTGACAGTAGTGAAGGGTTTCATTTCAGTTGGACGACCCTAGTGTGGGCTATGTTTTTCTATATGTATGTGTGTGTGTGAGTGATACTGGCATTATATAGTACTTCCCTTCACTATCCACCCCCCCCCCATTCACCTGCAGGTGTTCCGCTGCCTCCCCTCTGACT
>JAAGVU020000040.1:10635372-10694155 GCA_011763525.2 Mormyrus iriodes | reverse complement strand
GAGCAAATATACATTTACTACCCAGATAAATGGCTTTAAACATTTCTTTTCACTGCCTAATACTTTTGCACAGTACTGTATATATGCGTGTGTGTGTGTGTGTGTGTGTGTGTGTGTGTGTGTGTATACTGATAAAATCATAACCACAGTTTCCTTATATTATTTACATATAGGGAGCAGTAGGTAACAGTAGACAATTGAGGTATGTTATCATCTGGAAAACCGAGATTCTCATTAGATTAGATACTTCCCTTCCCACTTATTCCTTTGCGAAACATCAAGGCTATTACATGGTTCACTGCTACGTAGCCTTTGTCAGTGACTAACAAACCAAACAGCTTAAGCAAAACTCTGCCACGGAAATAAAGTTGGTTCACCTTCACACACCAGGCTGGGGCCTTTCCACACTCTCTCCGCTCCACAAACAGCTGTTGTGTTCCCACTTTTCCAGCGGAATCCATCTGAACAGCCAAACACAGCCTGGCTGAGGTAGCTTGTTCCCGTGAATGAGAGCAGGACAGCGTGGGCAGCACTCTGGGGCGGCCCACAGTCAACAGCTGCAAAAGAAACAAAGCACAGGATTCCAGACCACGGCAGCCAACTACCACTTCCCCGATTTTAATTATATACTGAAACAAAGCATGCAAAGTTCCTGTTTTAGCATACTGATACTTTGTTCATCTCCATGGGGAATTTCTCTTTTCACCTTCCCCATCTTGCACTCCATGAAACACACAGAACCATATCCAGGTGAGGGTTAAAGTTGGCCAGCATCCAGTGTTGCTAGAGTAATTGGGGTTAAGGGGCTTTCTTAAAGGCCCAACAATGGCATCATTCTGTTGGCTACAGGATTTGAAGCAGCGACCTTCCAACCACAAGCACAGAATCCTAACCCACAGAACCACACAACACCTCTATTAATAGTATAATTATAAAATTACATTACCTGTGCAGTATGATTTGTCCCGGCCGGGTCGGAAGGGTTCCTGTCCATTCTGGAGTTGGTATCCAACCTGGCAGCGGCAGTTAAAGCTACCCTGAACATTGCTGCACTGTGCACCCACTCCACAAATCCCCTGCACCAGACACTCATCAATATCTGCAATAAAGAAGCAATAGCTGTCAGTCTGGCCACCCAGAAGAGCCTCCATACCCTATGGCCTCTTTAATGCAATGTTCACAAAGTCCTACACAATGTCTACAATGCTACAGTGTTACAACACATGCTACTGGGCACTTATGAGGTACATTATGTCATGCGTGTGTGAGCAATGCCCTGCAGCATGACTGGCCTTTTGGGCAACATTTACAAGCAGGACATGTTCATGTTTCATTGTTATACAGCATTGAATCACAGTGGCTTAATTATGCTTTTTGACACTGATCAACAGAAAAAAGATTCTCTGAGATTCTTTGAAAGACAATTAAATTAATTACAAATATAAAACACTAAATAACTGACTACATAAGTATTCACCCCCTTTGAGTCAGTATTTAGCACAGGAACCCTTGGCAGCAATTACAGCCTGATGACAAAAATGTTCTGAGGGTAGAATAAAAAATTATGGTTCACAGAGATAACCAATCAGACTATAGAGGAGGCAAGACCAAGCAACAAGTGGAGGCGGGACCAAGACATCTAATTGGTTGGTCTGATATCTGACCAAGATCTGATTGGTTATCTCTCTGAACCAATCATTTTTTGTTCTGCCTTCAGAATATTTTTGGGTAAGTAAAACTCCCTGCAGGTTTTTTGCTGCATTGATTTCAGTCACTTCCTTCACAATCCTTACATGGAATGCGGCAGAGAAGCTTCCTCACTGCATGATGCTGCCACCTGCCTGCTTCACAGTGGGGGTGGTGTGTTTTCAGTGATGTGAGAAGTTTCACTTACACCAAACAGCTATGATGGCCAAAAAGCTCATCATTTTAGTCTCATCAGAGCACAGAACCTTTTTGATTTCACAGTCTCCCAGATGCACTACTGGCAAACTCTACATGAGATGTCACATGACTTTTTTTCCCTCAACAGTGCCTTTCTCTTTGCCACTCCCCCATAAAGCTGTGACTGGTGAAACATTCAAGCAACATGTGTCATGTGCACGGTCTCTCACATCTCAGACACAGATCCTTGTAACGCCTTTAGAGGTGCCATACGTGTCAGGGAGACCTCCTTCACTCTAGGCAGATTTACAGCTCTGCCAAGTGCAGTGAATATTTCAGTAACACTTTACTTGAATTTTCCATCTATAATGCATTATAGGCACCTTTATAATACATTATAGTGGTCAATATAAGAACTAATAAAACATTATGGCATCTTCTATTGACAGTCATAAAGCATTATAATGTTGATAATAAATTCTTCATAAGCTCCAATGAAGCTCTCATCTATAATGCACTATAGATACCTTCGTAATGCACTATAATGATTGTTGTAAGAATTAAGAATGCTTTGTACTGCATTATGAGGGTTTCTATAGTGGATATTATAGATAAGAGCTTCCTAATGCATTCATAATGCATAATAAACATGACTATAATGTATTATGCCTATTTATAAATATTTATAGCCATGTGTATACCTTCCAACTACAGGAGTATTTATGCTACAATCACACCTTAACTGGACACACTTCTAAAACCAATTTGCAACACTAGTGCTGATTTAGGCGTCATAGTAATGGGGGTCAATACTTACACAATCACTTATTGTGTGTTTTATATTTATAATCAATAGTAGAGATCTGTTTTGACTTTGACATTAAAGAATATTTTTCTGTTGAGCAGTTGAGCATAATTAAATCCACTGTGAATAAATGCTGTACAACAATAAGACTTGAAAATCTGAATAGTTTTTATAGACAATTAAGTCAATCATAACATTATAGTCATGAAATATGAGTGTATCGATCACAATATTCTAAATCGTCTTTTTACTTAATTACAGATAAGTATTACAAAAGTATTACTATTGAATAGGGCTGTATATTGTGACTGCACCATAATTTCGAAGGTAATGAGCATAATCTGGTGCAGCTATACACTATCCTTACATAACAAATCCTGTTGATGGACATTCTGCTTTTCCATTTAATTTTTCATTTTCTTTGTTAAAGCTCTGCAAATGCTTTATGGAAATTCAGATACTAACTGACTGATAAGGCACTGGGTTTACAGTGAAACTGCCACATTAGTGTCACCTTATAGTATAGAAAGAACATTTGTATTAAGCAAGCTGTTCATTATTTGCATTTAAAGCTTCATGTGAATTGCAGTGATAGTTTTGATAATTCTTGTCCCTGTACTGTTTCAATAGGTTTCAATATTGTTGAATAAACCACTGACCTCGATTTTCTTTGAAGATTAAGCACATAAAACTTAATGATGAATATCATTTGAAAGGGAAATAACTCTAAATGGTCAATAGCATACCATCACAGAAGGTGCCGTCATTTGGAATGAAGACAGCCATGTTGTTGGAAGGGCTATAGCCAGTGAGACAGGTACAGTAGAAACTGCCGTAGGTGTTGTGGCAGGCCGTGTGATTTCCACAAATTTTATTGGCTCCAATCTGGCACTCATCTTTATCTGACAGAAAGCAGCTGTTATAACAACTTCAACGGGAAGCCTTTTAAGAAGAAAACAACTTACAAATCTGCATTGAACACGACTCAAACCAGAGGATTCTCAGTCATTCTGCTTTCAAATTGGGTAAATAAACTAACCTTGACAGTGCGTTCTTCCATTTCCCACAAAGCCATACATGCAGTTGCAAACTTTGCGGCCGTCAGCCTTCTCTTCACACGTGGCATTGATGTGACATGTGGCACACACGTCCACGCCTTGTGCCCCCACTGTCACACACAAAGGCTGAATTAGCAAAAGCATGTGTGACCACTATATACATTAGCCATTAGCTAGCATATTAATGTCAATAAAAACGGCATTCTACTTAGGTTTAAAATGCGATTACTCAGTTTTACATTTTAATCTCTTAAAAGATGTGGGAATTCTTAGCTTCTGCTCCAGATTCTCATTAGTAAAACCTATCCCATATGGTAGATTAGAGCTGGGATTTTTCCCTGCACTGAATCTTTCAGGAGTGCTCACCTGTAGAGAAGATAAAGCCGAAATGGATAAGGAACATCATGCTCAGTGCTCCTGTGCTCCAGAACATTCTGTCCTCCTTCATAGCCTGTCACTCAGAAATTCTTCTGTTTCACTTGCATCTCATTCAGGCTTCCTGCCTGGAGCCCTGTGTCCCTGAGCCGCCTTGATAATCAGGTCAGCGAGCAGAATAACCAGATGCGAAATTGTCCCTTCCTTGGGTCGACTTGGCAGTGTTTGGTTTGCAGGCAATAGCTGTCAGTTTCAGTTGCTGACATATTTAACTTTCCCCAGCCACTGTGAGAACCCCACTCTTTAGGCTGCCATCATGAAAAGCTCGCCTAAATTGCAGTGTCACGCTAAGAAAACTGATAAGGGCTATATATAGTCCATTCTAAAGACAACTTTAGAAAATCCAGCCATCTTTTTCTAAAATGCATGAGTATCATCATTTGTTCCTCAATTTGCTGGTAACCAATGCATACCAAGTATTGGATTTCACTATATTCTAGAGAACATAACATCTCCCAATTCCAACATACCATAAACTTCTTGCTACAGAGAGCTACAGCACAACTTAATTTGCTGTTAGAATAACTGGTTATTCCTCATATTTCCTATTTAATTTATTTGTTTCTTCAACCTAACTAACCACTTCAGTATGGGATGACAGAACATAAAACTGGACCGAAAATTCCTTATGGGAAAACGCGAGGCTGACGTATGAATAAGAAAACCCATAACCTGGATATCATAAGCAAAATATTAAGCTGTCTATATTATTTAAACCATGAGCTAAATAACCTATAGATGCCAGCTAATAATAATAGAATCGATCATTTTTTTGAAGACCACGGCTATTCAGCCATAAACTGCCATATTCTAAATTGCTGCGCTGTTACGGAGGAGAAAATGACATAATAACAAGATTATTAACAGGGGGGGTTCCTATGCATGAGGGGGGGAGATAACTTTGTTCTGCTCCTATCAGCCAAAACAGCAGGGTCTGCCGGCTCTCCTTCCCTCCCCCTGACCTCCAGGCTGCGGTGCTGTGAGCCCCTGATTAAAAACTGCCTGCCACTCAAAGACTTAAGCCCTCCTGCCGATGGAAGATTATCCATCATCTGATGTAGGAAATCTCTAGGGATACTCAGGGATAGTACAAAACGTTTGGTCATGTTAAAAATGCTTAAAATGTACCCACTTTAAATTGACTCCTCTTCTAGAGCTCTGCCTGGAATAAGGTTGCATAATCGTTATGCATATATATTTTGCATATGAGTACAAAGCAGTAATTCTATTAACAGTAAAATAAAACACACTCTACATGAAAAGTTTTACAGTATATATTTTAAACATGAGATCTAAACCTGACTGAACCTACACCCTCACCTTTACCAGCATGCTCAGCGGCTGATGACGTCACGGACACGGAAGACTATCTGCGTTATCTGCAGCGAGCCGCTGTGAGCATTAATCGTGTGTTAATATCACTGAGTGGAAGTGATATCTTTGTATAATGTTCCGCAAAAGCACCTTTTATATACAAAACATATTAATAATACCGATGGAAGGGAATACATATAAAACACGTACTTATTACATTTATATTTATTACATTTTGGAAATCATTTGCTGTAAATGTAATTGCATAACTTGTCTATCATGTCCAAAGTTCAGTTATCCGTACAGACCAGTGCTACAATCGCTTCACTGAAAGTTGTGAATACTATTTGGTTAGCTTCCAAACCTGTAAATCGCGTTCCGGTTTTTGTGTGTGTGCTATTTATGCAGCGACAGGCAGAGTAAGTCCCATTGTGCACTGCGATGTTTATAGTTTCTCATATTATTATATTTTGTTACTGCCCGATTGTCTACGATTACGTTAGTAACCAGTTTTAATTACATACCAAACAACGCAATCAAGATTAAGCTAAGCTTTTCGTATAGCCAGACGAAAACAACTTGTTGTAGTAATTTTTAACAAAGTACTAAAAACATTTATTTTATTACAGAATGGACTTAGTAGCAGAGGACGTTTCCCAAAAGCTGTGGTCATATCATCAAGACGAATCAGGGTGGACTTTGGCGAAAACTTCAGTAAGCATCAGTGCTGGAACCATTACTGTCGATATAGATGGTGACTACATCTCCAAATTTTTAAAATGCAAAGAATTACGTTTATCAGAAGCAGTTCCGAATTTGTAATAATCTGAGCGATATTCAGCTTTGAATGTTCTCTTACATGAATGGGGCCTCCCATACAGTTTCAGAAATGTAATGCTGCTCTTTTCTTATAGGGAGATATTTTAGTATCATGGAAACCATCCAATGAGTATCAAGGGAAACTGTAAGTCCTTAATGTATACTGAACTATGTATATATTGCTATAGATATTTTAACATAACAGTTCACCTCCATGGGTTGCCCAAAGATAATTTGAAGGTGGATATAGACATTTTATTTAAGATATTGAGAGTTCTAAATATTTAATGGCTTCGGCTTAAGACTTACACCTTGTTTTTTTGATCTCTGCAAAGGTACCGTGGTCAGGCAACCATTGAGGACACACCCGAAAATATCATTCCTTTTATGTATCTTCCAGAGCATAGAATGAAATGGGACAAGTCACTACAGTCTTATTCCATTCTTGAGAATATTGGCCAGGTGGGACCCAGGACAATTTTATGGCTTTTGAAGTCTAGATCATTTCGGTGTCAGCCTTGATTTTCAGGGAGAAAAAAGAGAATCAGCTTTGAACAAAGTCTGAAGAGTACCTATGCTATACGACATATTAAAAGTGCAGTGTTAATCTAACTGGAGATGCAGTTCCTTTAATATGACAGGACTGCTTTCAAGTACACATTTAAAATCAGAGTCTTTGCTTTAACAGGAGACTTTTATTTGTCACACCATCACTCATAGTTACGGCATGGGTCTCATTTCATCCAGAGATTTTGTTGACCTTGTGAAGGTAAAACGGTATGATGGAGGAATAGTCACTACTAACTGTGAGTATCTTATGAGATGCATGTCGGTAACCATGTTACCTTGGCCAGTATATCCTGTGTTAACTACTTCCTTCTGTGGATTTCTCGTGTAGCCGTGAGCGTTGATTATCCCCAGTGCCCGCCGTGTTCGCCTCATGTCAGAGGACACAACAATGCATGCGGATATGTGTGCTCTCCACTAACAGGGTACGTACTGTTTGTCCCTTTCCGTGTGAAGAAAAGGCCAGAGAAGCTACGTTAAGGCAAATTCAGTCTGTCAGATGTTTGTTTCCAAAGTGCACTTCAAATCGACATCAAGTATAATTCATAATGTAATTTTGCATTTAAAAAATCAAAAGGCTGAAGGTTCACAGCGTTACCTAAACTATGTATATGAAATCAAAGAATACGTAAGCCTCTATACAAAGTCTGAGTTATCATCATAAATAGCAATAACAAGTAGCAGGTGGTAATAACTTGTGTAAACACTTTATTGGTAATTTATTATAATAGCGTATCTGACATCTCAGATCTGTAGTACAAATGTTTAACTAATACAGGTTGCTGAAACAGATTACACAAGTGCTAAAAGGTACATGTGAGCGTCTTCTTGCACGGTATGACCATGGCAAGTGGATACGTTAATGAAGGGGTCTCCAACTCGGGAGAGGTAAATACCAGGAACAGGTGTGGCTCATCAGAAGCCAGGTAGAATAGAAAACTTACTGGATAATAGCTCTCTAGGACTAGAGTTGGAGACCCCTGCGTTAAGGTGTGTGCGCTTGTTTCCAGGACTCCTTCCCAGTCCCAGCTGGAGGTCTACATCCAGCCTGACTTAGGGGGGATGCTGCCTCGGGCTGTGGTGGAAGCTGCCCTTCCCAACAACATCATCAACCTGGTGAATAGCGCTCGGGCTGGGCTGAAGGCCAGGTCTATGGAGAGTACCGGGCCATAACCGAACAGGTGCTAATACATCAGTGTTGTACTCTTAATACCATGGGCAGCTGTCATTCAATGTAGGAAATATGCTTAATATAGAATGAAAAATTAAATACTGTAACTGTTTAAATACAGCAGATTTGAAATCCTGATCTGAAAACTTTTAAAAAGGCGTTTGACTTTGGGATGATCAAATATGTTATGTGATCTTTTTGATTAAACAGCTTCTGTTGACACTGCCCCGCTATCAGTTTTGTGTGAAGCCAGGCATGTTGCAGTTCATGGCTTTGGGTGGACTAAATGCTGTGTAATATATAACCAAAGGTGACTATGTGATGATAACACGGCAGGTTAAGATGTTCTGATAGGAAGGTTCTCAGTACAAAACTCATGGTGGGCAGAGTGATTTCACCACTGGGCCCTTGAGCTCTAGGGGCTGGTTTAGCCTATTGCACATATAAAAGTGTACAACAAATAAATGAAACGACACTGCCAGGCCAAGGATATTCTTCAACGCAGCAACCATTTACATTTCATCTCCAAAGTCAATCCAAACTAAATATTTGACTGCTGTGATTAATGCTGTTTCTTTGTAAACGGTGTGATGGAACTACCAATCTTGGATGTCGTATGCTTTAAGTCATATTTACAGTCTGTGTGGTCCTGTGTACAGCAAAAAATTTATTAGAACTTTTCCAACAATAATGCATTAATCGGATAAAAACGACCATAAACAAAACATACCTGAATGCTTTAACACTAGTTAAGAGTAATAAACTATCGGGGAGACGGATCCCTAGGACACACCATGTAACATTCTTTAACCATTACAACTGATCTTTTTATCTTCTTTAAACGTCTGGTTAAAGAAACACACACACATAAATCATATTTACACCAAATACTTATTCGGAACTGCCATACTGTGATTGTACTTAAGACTTTGGTCACAAGAACAGTTCAAGATCACTTCCTGTCTGAGAAACTCAGATGACCTAACATGAACATGACAGGACCACCATCTCCTTTGGCTGGCATTGCACACATATGCATGCATTATCAATAAAATTCCTTTACCAGAAGGATGTACCCATTCATAAAATACTAGTGACACCCTTAGCTTTAAGGCAGGGGTTGTCCACAGGGTCACACACTCCATACACCATCCTGTTGCACTGATCAGAGCTTGGAAAAGCCAGCCACGGTGTTATATTAATGTGATTGTGTGGCCCGTTCGTGCATACAGATCATACTGTTCAAACAGGTGTTTCAGCATGGCTTGAAGTACTTCAACAGGTTGTTCACCTGGGTGCAATTGGATGGGGTCGACTTCTTTCCCTTGGATGGCCTGCTCCAGCCTCGCTTAGGGGAGGGCAGAGAATGTGAGGGTGGGGTTGAGGGCGGAGTCTGTGTCTCTCGCTTCCACTCAGCAAGCAGCTCCCCCTGCAGTTCTGCTGGGAGCTCAACAAACACCTGGGGGTCCACGTGAGAAGGCACCTCATGGACGGGTGAGTTCAGTGAGTGATTTGGGCTTTGGACCTCATTCACATGCATGCGTAAGGCCAAGCTGGGCAGCTGGAGTGCGACCGGGGAGGAGGTCTCCCTGGAAGCATGGTGGCCCAGTCCCAGTCCTGGAGCAGAACTCACAGTGGAACCAGGGCAATCCGGAACAGCAGCTGAGACTGCACTAGATCTCAGCTCTCTCTGGATGTCCTCAGGAAGTTCCCAGAACACACTGGGATCGACTCCTGGAGGAGGAGAGGGAGTTGACCTCTGCTGCAATGGTATACTGGTGCCCAGAGATGCCCCTTGCAGTTCCTGATTGCTGCTTGTACCAATCGCCCCCTGTGGACAGATAAAACTTGAGGGTTGGAACAGGATAGGAGTCTGATGTTATTTATTTATTCATATTACTCATAAAACACCCAGTTGTCATATTAAAATTATATTTAAATTACTTTAAAAACTCTCAATATACACCATGAATCATAACGACGAGGAGCTGTAGAAGGAGGCAGAAAATTCAAAAATGTTTGCTGTTACTCAAGGGAAGAAATGAATGTATGAATAAAATATGAAAACAAGTGGTTTTCTATTAACCGGAATACATATCTCCTTTGCATTCATTTTGAGAATTTAAAAATGAGTCAAACAGGCACTTATGTAGTCTAATTTTGGCCAGTTAACTTACACCAAGACATTACACAAGATAACAGCGAGTACTATACTACCAAACAGATCATGTTGACAGACTTGTAGACATAAACATCCAGTACAGAAAGTAAAAAAAAAAAAAAAAAAAAACAGTATATATTATCAAACATAAACAGACCAGCATGCGCTTCGCTCTTAGTCAGCGACTTAAAGCATTAACTCTCACCTCTGCAGTCGGTGCCTCTTTTGGCTTCACAGGGGAGCCCTGTGAGAAGAAGGACACTATGGAGCCTCTAGTGGCCAAACAGCATGATTGCAGGTTGGTGAAGCACACGCTGATCAGGGTAATGTGGAATGGCATGTGTCTGTCCACCAATCTGAAGAAAAGTTTCATGCCCAAGGACACTAGCGGTGCCACTGTATCCCAGCTGCCTGTTGTCACAGGAGGGATTAAGAAACGTGAATATCAAATGCTTATTATACTTATGAAGGCAAGAAGCGAATTACCATGGGGCCACATGCTAATAACCAACTGGCTTCCTAGCAGGCTGTTTCCAGCTCAGATGTGAGGAGGAGTCAAAGGCAGAGGCAAGTGGCACCTGAGCGTATCTTTTGGCCCAGGGTGGTGGGCAAAGGGCATTGACGGCTCTCCCTGCTCACTGGCTGGCTGGATTCCGAGAATCGTTTGATGGTCAGACGCATGGTGCGCGGAATCCTCCCGTCCTTGTGCAGCCTGATGGCAAAAGCAGCAGAGAGAAAACATCACTATGATGAAGGAATTGAGAAGACCCCGCCCCCTCCACGACAGCAAGTCGCCCACCTGTGTAGCAGACTGGTTACGAGCTCCTTGATCTTCTGCATGACCTCCACTTCGGTGGACACTTTTTTGAATGAATCCTCATCACTGAGAGACTGAAATGCAGAGGAAAACCTGGTTACAACAGAAGCTCCAAGCCAGCAGGGAAGACCTAACTGCAACCCCCTGCAGGGATCCAGTGAGATGGCCTCGGATCACAGCTGCCCTCATTAGGATGGACTATTCTCCTGCATTCTCTGTTTGTTTTCACTGCTTTAAACTGCAGCACAAGGCAGGTAGCCTTACAGTCAGACAGCTGGGAAATGTGGAAGATCAGAAAGAGCAAACTAATTCTACATGCCATGATAAGATCCCTGTATTACAACCGAATAGGTCACATTTCCACATCCCTCCAAATTGCCTCACTATTCAAGCCGATTCATACAGATCGACAGACAGACAAACATACAGACAGAGACAGATGAATTCCCCTTGGGGATTAATGAGGTTTAATACCACAAATATTCTCACTCACAAAAAAATATGGTCGAGCTTATATCTGATTTTCCAAATAAGCAGCCCATCGTTCTTAAGTAATTTTACTGCAGTAGTCAGCATCAAGTACCAGTCGTGCACCATGTTAAAGATTTATGTCAATTATGTGGTTTGAGATTGCAGGTTACAAGGTTGGGTCCTTGAGCATCAAACGGAAGCCAGTCACACTGCGTAGGATGACTGCATTTGAACCGTGCTTCACGAGACTTGCTGCTTACTGCCAGGGAGGGGTAATTTAATATTAAAGACAGCACTGAAGAGAAACAAGGAATTTGCTTTCTTACAATCAAGAACAGACTCATTGACAATGACGGGCTTTAAACATGATGAGAAGAGAATTATTCATAATCTGCCTGCCAATTTTTGGACCTCAGTACCCATGACGTCTGTGTTCATACAAGTGCTTATCCAGCAGGGCGGCGGTACCTGTGGGGGTCCTGTGGGTGTGACGGGCAAGGGATCAATACCCAGGCTCAGGCAATGAATGCGGCGAGCACAAACCCCCCCCAACTCTTTCTCCAGCATCGGCAGGGGGCACCGCTGCAGGTCGACCACACTGTGAATGCCGAGAGCATGCAGTCGCTTGGCAGTGCGATGGCCCACACCTGTGGGGGGGCATGGTAACACAGTGAAAATGAGTCCTCTGCCCCCTAGTGCCACAGCGTCGGGATTGGGCGGAGCTTACTTGGTATGGCCCGAACGTGGATCAGGCCGCATATCAGCTGGGCGGAGCTCTCAGGCAGCAGTGTTGTCTGCTGATTTGGTCGGAAGGTGCTGGAAACCAGCTTGGCCAGAACCTTGCTGGAGGCTATGCCGGCACAGCCCGTGAGGCCCAGCTGGGTGTGGATAGCAGCCCGAAACTCTGCGGCGATGTGGGACCCCAGTGCCAGCCGGAGGTGATCAGGAGCCGTGGTATCCATGGCTGCATAGACCACAAGACATCCGATTGTTAAACAATGAACCAAAACAAGTGCTAATTTAATTCCTCTTATCTTTTATCATCTGCTGGCTTTTCCCAAACTATTGCTCTGTTTTGTTTTTTTTTACCCATTTTATGTAAATGTTAAATCAATCCTGCGTCATGAACCACCTACCAATCTGGTCAAGAAGACTGCAAAAAAACTACACCCCTCAAACATTCCAAATTCAGATCCAACAAGCACTCTCCATCTTGCAAAAAAAAGAGAATCTGCCTGATTGTTAATCAAACGAAGTTAAACAACACCCAGGAAAAAAAATCCTTCTCATTTCTACAAATTTGAGCCAATTCCTTCTTCACTTCTTGTTGTGAGTTGAATCCTGCTAAAAACATGCACCACTTACAATATTTATGGCAGACCTGAAAAAGCACATTAAGCCCTTTTTGCTCAGCATTTATCCAAAGCTACTTTATCATGAGCACCACCTAGTGGCACCATGGTGCATGTGACTAGCAAGAAGAGCAAATTGATAGGCTAAAGTGGCTGTATTTCTGAGTAAGAGTCCTTTTCACAGGCAGGCACACGAGTGCGCGCGCAAACACACACACACACACACACACAAAGACACTGACTAACCCTGCTGGTTGTAAATATGGCCACTGACTGAAACATCAGAGGGCAGAGGCTCGTTCCTCAACTTCTTTTCCACCAGCTCTGTGACATCCACAAAATTCTCATCAAGGCCCAGTCTCTCCACCAGGGGGCAAAAACTCTCCAACAGTTCTGGAAACATAAAGCAAGTCTTTGTCCATCCATCCATCCATCCATTTTTTAACCCCTTATTCAGTACAGAGTGGGGTGGAGCCTATCCCAGGCAAAATAAAGCAGAAAATTGTGCATCTTTGGACTGTATAACGAAATCAAACTACTCAGAGGAGACCCCAAAAAGATACAAAGAACATGCAAACCCCACAAACACACATAGTGGAATTTGGAACACACACCAAACCCAGAGTGCGTAAGGCATCATTCCCACCCATGAGGACATTGCACTTTCCATAAAAATATTTAGATACAAAGTCCAGCCAAAAGTATAAAGATGACTCGCACTGTGGGCACGTCTGTTACTACATCTGCCCACTTCAGACCATGTCTCAGCTGATAAGTGTTGGGTAACTGTGGTCTGTGGTGCCAGCAGCCATCCAATCAGCACCTCCACAGGGCCTGCAAGTATTAAAAGCCTGCGGACAGACGGTGTTACCTGTGACTTTATAGGACATCTCCCTGTATGGTGTCAGGTCTTCTCCATTGAGAAGGACCAGGTCGGGGCACTTAGCCCTGGCCTCCGTCGCCATCATCCGCTTGGTCACCCCAAGCTCCCTGGCCAAGTAGTTGCACGTGACAATGAAATACTTCTGGTGAACACCTAAATGCAAAACGTTCAGGGTGAAACAAACACTTTTTATTTGCTAATTTACTTAAGAGACCTCTGGATGCAAAAAAAAAATCTACAGGATTTGGAGGTACACAGAGCGGCTCATACCTTTTTAATGAGCTGTAACCAGTTATCATAAAACAACTTAATAACCAAATTAGCTACTAGGGACGACCAATAAAGCCACCTCAGAGTGAATGAAGCACAACTAATGCAGCTGAGAAAGCGCAGATTATATGTTCTATATAGCTGGAAAAAACCCAAATCACATTTCAATAGAAGATAAAGAGGTTTTATTTCAGCAACTGATACGATTAAACATATAGAGACAATTTAGCCAAAAAATCAGTTGTCATTGACCTAAAGGCAGGTTCCACAGGGCTGGGTTGCGAATCATCTCCACCTGGGCGTAGAAACAGTCCAGGTCAAAGTGCACGATGACCCGCTGTGGCTGGGCTCCTGGGGGAAAGCGCCAAACACACCGCCACATAACCATAACGGGTCACATATAGGCATACTCATGCACTGGGATCTTTGGTCAGCGGCTGGCATTAGATTTTCAATTCGAGACAAGTCTGCACACAAATTTACATGCATGTAACAGTTTTATCACCTTGTAAATAGCCTGTAGGGTTTGCAAACTGCCCCAATGCTTTTACTGTAGCTAATTTTAGGTTTATAATTGAGTAATATAGATTTGTCGTAAGATTTCTTGCGTGAGCGTGAGAGTGCCAGATGCGTGACAGTTGGCAACCCTGCATGATGCTTCCGTGTCATTTAACCAGATCCTTCAAAACCATTTCAACTATGAGGATGATACTTCTTTTCTCCTAGTATCATTTTCCATTGCCTCTATGTATTGCATACAGTATATACGGTTGTACGGGGTTTTATATCCTCCTGCTGCACTGATTTCATTCTGCATTCCGAGGACAACCTGCTTAACCCAACTATGCACTTTGCTACGTTATTTATATCTTGGTTTGTGTTTACCCATGCGTGAAAACAAATCTGCAAAATCCGATTATACGACATGCAATCTTGAAAAAGAATATTTAAGTGTAAAATTTAGGCGCATCAGATATTTTCACTCATAAACAAAGGGATAAATAACCGTACAGCTATTGCTGTCGGCCGGGGTTTTGGCTGTTGCGGGGGTGCCGGGTACCTGCGTC
This sequence comes from Mormyrus iriodes, assembly GCA_011763525.2. Classification (NCBI taxonomy): domain Eukaryota; kingdom Metazoa; phylum Chordata; class Actinopteri; order Osteoglossiformes; family Mormyridae; genus Mormyrus; species Mormyrus iriodes. The sequence continues at coordinate 10,679,081 of JAAGVU020000040.1, read as the reverse complement.
CCGGCCCGCGGCCGGCTGGCTCTGCGCGATGTCCGCGCTCTCATCGGTCCAGTCAATGTCATCGTCAGACACCGGCTGGTCGCCTTCAATATCGCCTTGCGCCATCGTATTAATTACTGTGCAAGAAATACATATTTCGCTGCAGGCAGAAGCCACCGAAAAGGGCGCCGTTTCCTGTCATTCTTCACTAGTGGCTGGTTTCCGTATCAAAACTAATTTCAGAAAGACCTGGCGCCATCTACAGCGAAGGAGATCACAGCGAAGCTCCGGCTGCATATAATGCTGGGGGTTATACATTTTATACGTACTGAAATTAAATATGTATCAAATTATGCATTCTGACTTATTAATCTTAAAATATAATGAAGATTTTTACTTTTATGAAGGTTCAGAAATAGGGGTGGGTATTTATACTGTTTTCGGGTATTGAAAATTGATTGGTAACAATTTGTTACCCAGTGGCGAGCATGTGGCCAATGTGGCTGAGATCCTGTGGAAAACGGAAGTACTTTGGGTGAGCAGAGCCCTATCCTCACACCGAGACTGACCTCTCGGAAATGAGGAAAACACATTAAAAATCTACAATTTTAGACTTCTTCACTGTGAAAGGGCAAAAGGTAACGTCAGGTTAACCCAGGTAGCTCTGTTTTGTTGAATAGTGTTGTTTTCTAAATAAATTAACTGTAATTAATTTATTTTAAGCACACAGGGCTGCCAGCTCTCACGCATCTTGCGTGACCCTCACGCTTTCAGACTCTCACGCAAGAAATCTTACGGCAAATCTATATTATTCCATTATAAACCTAAAATTAGCTACAACAAAAGCGTTGGGGTACTTTGCAAACCCTACAGACTATTTACAAGGTAATAAAAGTCTTACATACATGTAAATGCGTGTGCACACTTGTCTCGAATTGAAAATCTCGAGCAAGCTGATCAAAGCACATATTGGCTACTTTGCAGGTAGGTATAAGGGACCTGCTGCCTTAGCCAATACACCAGCATTCGTTTTCTCTTTCCATGGCTGTATGTAAGCCTGCCTCTAGCTCGTCCTAAAGGATAAGCCTAATTTTAAAACACGACCTTCAGACACCATTACAAAGAAACGGAGAGCTGGCAAATGTGCTGTGAAAGAGTGAGCGATCTCATTTGTGCGGATCCACGAAATCAGGCAGATAGCAAATTGCCTTTTGAGAAGCCTGAATACCCCATTTAAACCAATATTCGCAACCCTCCCACTGGCTGCTTTGTCTATTGAGATAAACAGCATTCGCTTGAAGTGCTGCACATCGAATAGGTCAAAACTGGATGTAAAACTCCGGTGACATTAAGTGCATTTAAGAGAGTCTGTTGTATTAGTTCTTATCAATTTGCTTCTCTTTTGGGCTTTGGAGTTCACCTGGTATGTTCTTGATGATTAGTTTTAACCAAAAATTGTTAATTTATATATATTCACATGAATACATATGATTGCATGCTTCGTTTTTAAGCTAGTACAGTGGGCCTGTATGTTTTTTTATTTTGTTTGTTTCTACACTTTGCAATAAATTTTCCGGAGGGAATCAAAAAAGCTGAAAACCCAATTTGCCAACATAGGGAAAAGTAATAATAATTCCCCGACCCCACTAAAGAAAGCAATCGAGCAATACTGCTGCAAAATAATGCCTGTCAATGTCGGAATCACAAATCACAAACGCAATTATAAGGAACATGAAAGTCTCTTGATCATGGCTGACAGCGACTGTGGGCCAAACAATCACTGTCAGGTAATCTGGCTACAGGGAGCGGCGAGGCGAGGCAGGGGCCCACGCAGATGCCCGCCAGTGGATTGGATCAGTCCACCCTCTACAGGCCCTGCTCTCCACCAGGTGTCCGAGCCCCACTGTTCATCTGCGAGCTGACATAAATGGCATTGAACGAGATTTGCAAAAATGGCATGAGAAAGAACAGATATTTTGTGGATAGGTACTTTGATTAGATAGAAGCAGAGAGAGCTTAGTGCTGGAAAGAAATAACCATGATGCCTCAAGCTTAAAGGGTATAATGAAAATATGAGCCATGCAATATATATATATATATGAGGGGCACCTAAGACAGATGGGTGACAGCTTGGCTTACAAACAGCCTGGCGTTCAGAATCCATTATCTGCTCAGCACCTTTTGATTTACAGAATATTTACTAGTAGCATTTTGCTGTAGACTTGCTGAATTGTACTTGTAATTTTTGGTATGACATGATGAAGAGCATCTTGTGAGCAAGACAGTTGGGGACAATTAGATCACTGAGATACACAAATACAAGCCCGTTTGAGGCTTTAATGGTGATCGTAAACATTTTATATCGAGCTTTCCATTTGATGGCACCCGAAGCTATATGTGTACATATTATACTAAAAAAGCAGTTTAACCAGCCTGAGATAGAATTTGAATGGCTAAAAAGGGTGATACAGTATCCATGTTATATTGAATTAATGGGCCAGCTTCATTTCACATCACCTAGAGATGTTTATCATCTTCGACTTTATCCTGCAGATTAAAGACACTAGAAACAGTATATTTCTAAGGTGAAAACCAAATGTTCTTCTTATTTGTAACAACAGGCTATTTAAATTCACAATACATCTTAAACATATATCTAACTGAATTAGAGTTGACTAACATAATTTCTGTCTTATTTGAGTTTGGCAGACTGATAACACCTGGACCAGGAATGAACCTAGCTGCTGACACCGAGAAGATTTCCTGGCCTGATTTTGTATCCTGCCTATTTACAAGGACATTGTGATCTATGATGTCAAAAACAGCACTTAAATTCAGAAACACAGGAGCAGAAGTGCTGTAACAATCGGAGGCGAGAAGGAGCTCGTTCATCACTTTGGTTCAGGCCTGAAGCTAAGCAGATCACTCAGGTCCATAATGGGATTCTCACATAGGGGCTTGATTATAGCTATGCTAGGAGTTTCTCCACAGAAATACAGAAACCTGCAGTGGCTGTACTGTGACTCTGCCACTGAATCAACAGGGACTGTGTAGCTTAGAGCAGTCCTACTCCTTTGAAGCACTAATGCGGGTTTTACCAGGCTGCAGTGCACGTCTCATCCCCACCACCTAAAATCCATCACCAGCATCTCCACCGGTGCCACCTTACATCAGCACCATCTCCATTACATCTGCTATCTACTTCTCCACCAGCCCTACCTCCATCGGTCTCTCATCTCTCCCCTTGAAAATAAAATAAAAGAGATTTTTTCTTTTTTGAAAGTGCCTGGCTTACAAAACAAGTACGATGCTTTTAGCTGTAATGTTGCCTTCTCTCCCAAAGTACACACAATAAGTGCACAAAGTATAAAGCCAGCACAATATATTAATAAGCATGTCTTTAAGACTGCATTAAGCTATTTTCCCTTGCAATAAGATTATTATAAAGACACTTGATGTCTTTATTCACATTATTATCTTTGTTTATATGTTTATATTCTAATTGAGAACCACAGCACAATTGTTATAGTGTTCATTATCCTGAACAGGTCTTCTTAATCCCTTCCCAAGGGATTGTATATAAATTTCTATCAATGCCTAATAATACGTTACACTCTACTGCTTTGGTTGGATCTGAATAATATACTACAATTATTTCTTTTTATAGAAGCTTAAAACATTTACCATTTTATCCATCCATCTTCCAACTAGTAATCCTGGTCAGTGTCATGGAGGGGGGTGCCTGGAGCTTATCCCAAGCAGCGCAGAGCACAATACTGGGGTACACAATGGACGAGCTTCCAGTTCCGTCACTTAATCTGTATTGTAATCTTTTGTAGAAGCACACACAGACAAGGTGTTAGGTGTCATTTCAGTATACCACAAGGGGGAGCCAGAGATCCAAGAATAAATAAGGGTATAACGATTTAACTATGAGAAGTAGTAAAATGCAGTCAGAGTGCAATGACTCCGATGTCCTCGTTCTTCTGCATGCTCTGGTGCTTTCAGGAACATTAACCAAGGCATTAAAGCTCTGTCATCCAGCCAAGGTCTATTAGGAACCATGAGTGGAAGGAGCACTGATTGTGGCCCTGCTTTCTCCCACTACAGACAGAAGCTTGCCACACTGGGCTAACCCCCAGTAGGTACGGCTGGGATCAACCTGCCTTTGGCTGCCTAGGAGGCTCTCAAGGTCAACTTGGGGTAGATGTCAAATGGCGCGTGTCAAACATGCCTGTGGCCAGCAAGAGGTATTCAACTGAGAGCAGGCTTTTCCTCTTCACCTTATTAAAAATGTAAAATGCTTTTCTGCCTATTTGTAAAGCTGTTGCTGTATGAAGTATTTCAAGGAAATTGCTTTTAGATTCAGTGTTTAAGTGCTGTGGAGGAAATATTAAAATTGACACAATAGTAAAACACATTTGAATTCATGACCTGAAAAAAGCTTGTTTGTTGTTTTTACACTCCCTCGTTTTCTTTCCTTCTTTCCCTCCTCCTGAAAGCTGTACAGATCTATAAGCACATAAAATGAGCCCTTTGGTGATAATAAGGACAAGTGCTAAGGCTAATTCATTTCATTTTTAAAATGAACCTATTCAACATGAATCCAGTATGTGAGTCCTTTCACATGCATAAGGCCCAGTGCAAATTCTGCCCCCATTTTGTAGGATACAGAGCCTTTGTTGCATCTCCATCACAGTGGGAATCACAGCCCAAGAGACTCTAAAGGCAGTGGTCCAGAGGCGGCAACCTCTTAAAAAGGCAGCTCTTTGCCAAGCGCTGCCTCTGTGTATTTGAGTCTGCCACAAAAATCCAGCTTAACGCTCAAATTTAAGCATCTGCATGTTGTAAAGTGTTCAGGCATTAGTATCTCTCAAGAATGGGGCATCACACCACTGCCAGGCATGTCTCTTTAATTAGGCCAATTATTTAGTGCTCAGGTGTGGATCGCCACTGTGTTTAGCTTTTTTGCCTCTCCTCGTACATGCTGCCCTTTAGAGATATTGTTCAATTCCATCTAAGTTATTTTTATGCACCCTGCTACCTAAATTGGCCGTCCCAAGGTACATAAGTAGAATCTAACAACAGCATTACAAGCTGCTCTGACAACAATAATTGGTAATAACATCAATGTAAAAAATGCCAGAAGAAAGGAGAGCTGAGAAAGAAAGATGGGAAATAATAATAATAATGATAAAAAAACGGGGACTAAAGCCTGCCTTCCTAAACCCGTGAGGTGTGGAGAATGGCAGTGGAGTGGTGAGCTTTCAGCCAGCATTTTGCTAGGTCAGCCAGTGATGTCCGGTGGGTCAGCCTCCTATGACGGTGCATCTCCTGCAGTGAGTCTGGGCCGCTTCAGAAGCCTGCGGTGCTCATTCCAGGGGGGGGGGTGTTTGGCCCAGGCAGAATGGGTGGAGAGAAGAAACAAGCAGGGCAGGTGTGGAGAAAGGGAAATGACAGGGACATGAAAACAGAAAATGACCGTAGCAGCTTTAAGTAGCATAAGGTAGTCTAAAAGAGCGTGTCTCCGGTGTAGAAAGTGACATTGAAGGGCCATCCTTTATCTGGGCTGGCAGGTCGTTTCATCATTTAATGGCCATAGAGCTGAAGGCTGTGCTGGCCACAATTGTTTATTTATCCCACCACCACCAGCCGCAGCATCCTGAGACTGGGGAGAGCATTATTGCTTGTATAAGCCACCAAGTTCACTCAGATAAGTGGGAGCCAGACGTTTCACTGCCTTATAATTAAGACAGAGTCGACAAGCTTAAATGGAAGCTAATGGAGGGATGTGAGATCTGGTTGCGCTATGATCATATTTTTAGTTTTTACAGTCCTCGCTGCAGCGTTTTTGAATGCCTCAAGGTCCAATAGGATGTGATGTATAATTCCTAAAAGTCCAAGCGCGCCAGCACACAATGCTCCAGGTTGAGCTCAGTTCTGTCCACGTTATACCGTCTGAGCAAAATTCGCCTTTCTTTGGAAATGTGCCAACGTTTACGAAGCGGGTGATTGTGAAAGCAAACAGCAGCAGAAAATGTAAAGAGTTAAGAGCTGACAGTTTTAAAGATTTTTCCACAATTTCCATGATCATTTAAATTTAAATAAGTTTTTTACCCATCTGGAAATGTTTTGTAAAAATATCTCTGACTCTTATGCGTTTTACCCAAAACATATAAACTCTTCACTCAAAATAAACATACAATCCATCCATCCATTTTCTGTAACCGCTTGTCCTGTCTCAGGGGGTCCGGAGCCTTTTCCCGGAGGCTACAGGTGCATATTAACTTACATGCCATTAGACATATCTGTCCTTTATTGACATATGAAATTAATGTACCGTCAAACATTAAAGACCTACAGTCATGTACAATCCATATTAAATATGTCATTAGTCATATATGTCCTTTATTCATGTAAAATAGATATTAAATTAATCTTTTGTTAAATATACAGGTTCCACATTAATGTACATGGCATATTAAATTCATGTTTTGTCAGTATTAGTTTTTATGTATAATTCTTAGAATGAACTCAATTCATGGACAGTCGTTCCACATAAATAGTGAGTATACATAGTAACATTCTTTATCAGTTGATGCATTCACCTTGTGTTCTGAGAAAACAGCCTGAATTTTCCCATGTCAAATTAAGCCAACTGAATGTGGAGAGATAACACATGCCTTTCGTTAGAATAATATAAAAGCAATATATATTTTTATAAAGAAACAACAAGCAATAAACGTATTTCCTACTAAAGCCATATGTGATCACATATGGTTAAATGTAAAGTTCATGTCAAAGTTTTGTATTTTAACTATAGGTTTTTCCCTTGAGTGCATTAAATGTCAAGTATACGTACTTTGTTGTCATATATAATTGAAATAAGAAAAATTCTTGATAGTCTTATATGAGCCATGCAGTTATTTTTTTCATATGGGTAGAACATTTTGCTTGCCTCCGCAGTTTGCATTTTCTCCAGTGTAATGCAAGTTTCCTCCCCCAGTCTAAAGACATGCAGACATGCAGCTAATCAGTGTCTCAAAAGTGCCCAGAGATTATGATTATGTGTATGTGTATGTGCTTGTGCCCTGTGATGGACTGGAATCACATTTAGAATATACCCCTGCTCTCTGCTACCTGGAATATGGTCCATGCCCCCTTGGGGCCCTGACCAGGGTAAGGGGTCAGAAAATGAATGGATAGATCACATCTTTCAATTCTTGTTCATTGACTAGACAAAAGTTGCTCACACAATACTCCTTTCAGAGGTAATTGTTGTTGGCTGAATATGATATCTGATATTATCTATTTCATTATTTATATAAACTTACAAAGCTGTCATTACTATGACTTGTTAGTAAGCTGAGTTTAAGTATGCCAAGTTACTGTTGTCCGTAAGTCGAAAGTAATTTAGTTGTCCAGGCTGCTTAAAGTGACTTTAATTATAATATTACTTAAATCTAATTAATTTCACACGAGTGTCCCTGGTGGAATTCCTGGATTTCTTTAAAAATTAGATTATAGTTTCCATATTTGATCAGTTTTCTGTAAAATAAGTAAAATTGGGGGATGTAGAGATTTATGAGTAAAGACTGCTGTCTTTCAGCTATGAAACACAATCAAAGGTACATTCCTTCTCTGCTATTTGTACCTTCAATATTATCATCGCTTTCCGCTGTCTGACTGCTCAAACCCTTCCCTGAACTCTATACAGAATGAACATCCTAGAGTTTTAACACTAATTAAAATGTTTAAAAGTTGAAAATAAAATACTTACTCTGACCCCTGAAGCCCTAAGTGGATTTGCACCCCTGTGTGTTAGTGGTGGTCTTTTCCTGTCTGGGGCTTCAAAGCTTTCAGATGTTTCTAATCTAAAGTGGAAATGCACATTGAATTTAGAGTGTTCAATTACTGACTTCTTATGGAGCTCATTTTTCTTCGTCTAAAACTGAGGGCCAGTGACCGTATCCAATGCAGGGACCTGCTGCCTGGTTCAGTTCCCTATTCATTTTTTATGCCTCCATCTCCTTTGCCGTCACTAGATAACTTCATCACCGGCAGCATCCATCCCCCAGCCATTCTCTTGCTGTATATCATCATGCGTGCTTTATGAATACGGCCCACAACTTATAGCCTTATCAGCAATGTACACCTACAGAGATTTCATTTTTTGGTAAGTTTTCTTTAACTGCCTTACTTGGCAGGGACTCAGGTACAGTGACTCAGATGTAAGCCCCCCCCCCCCCCGGAGGTCTGCAAGAAAAACCAGCTGAATTCATTCATAGATCATATTGAAACAGTGGGTTTTGAAAAAGTGCCAAATAATTCTGAGTTAAATAAGATAAGAACTCCTCATGGTACAAGGCTATTGTCTTGGGGCGAGAGAGTAAGCTATCTCCAGTGAGTCCACAGGTAACTTTCCTGGCCTTGATATATGCGACACAACGGTGAGGCTACGATGGACCAGAAATGCAGTGGTGTTTCTTCAGTCGACATTTAAAGTTTTACTTTGCATGACAAAAGCATCCTTTCATCCAGTGCGAACACAAACTCTTTGAAGGAGGCTATAGGAAGGGCCCTCTATGGACTAAGAAAAGTGAAAGCCTACACTTTGCAGAAAGAACCATTTTGAAGGTTTGCTGCGAGATAATTAGAGAAAATGACACATTGAAGCAAAAGTGGTCAGCCTGCAAGATAGCCAAAGGGTCCTCGTCGCGTTGGTGCCATGCTGAAAACCTGAGTACAGTAAAAAAATGCTGTTAGAAGCTGTTCATTTTTTCTGTCAGGCTTTATTACAGTCATGCTATTCTATTTATCCTCTTTAAAGCATTTTGCAGTCCTGGAATTTGTGATATTTATGAAGAGAAAGAAAATGTCAGAATGAGTAGCAATATAGGGGAAGTCAGGGCACCCGTATCTACTTATGTATTATGTTTTGTGCTCCGTACTCCAGTCTAGAAGATCCAGAAAAAAAATGTGTTTTTCCTAACTGTAGCTCTTTCTTAAATCTTTTAAACCATAGATGCCACTAGAATGATTCTCCCCAATAAGAAAATAATTTATTTTTAGGATGTATGTGGGATGATTGGATGGCTCGGAATTCGATAATGACCTGCGTGATAGGTGTGGCGTCATCTGCAAGCAGCAGGATTGGTTTTGCTTCAACCCCAGGGAGCCAACAGCTCAAGCAAAACTGCTTCCTTGAAATGAAAAGGACCTCAAAAGGCTTGTCTGATGTTTTTGTTTAACAACAAATCTAATCTTCTTCTAAAACAAGATGGAGGTGTATAGGGACACAGTATTTCCCCTGTTTTTGTCAAAACACTTTGTCACAGGATCAAAAATAAGAAACTATACAATTTGAAGACATAACTTTCAGTGTCAGTTGAAATAATCTGAAATTAAAAAAAAGGCAAAACAATAAATGCCATTTCTTGTAAAATAAGTGTTAAAATCCATCTTTCCAAACTATGTGCAACACACCTTATTCCATACATACTTCTCCCTTAATAACAAATGTATAGATACTGGCAAATACCTTTCACACATAAGCCATACACAAATCAATTACGTCCAGGAAAGCATCCATCCATCCATCCATCCATCCATCCTATATTCACTTATCTAGTACAGGATTCTGGGGGTTAGGGGGATCACTACAGGCAACATTGGACCTAAGGCAGGCAAACAGTCTGGATTGGATGCCTGTCCATCACAGGGAACACACACTGTGTGCAATTTCAAGACACCAATCCAGCTGTAGGTCTTTGGACTGTGGGAGAAAACTGGAATATGAGTTAGAATTTTATTTACAAATTATGATATTCATTTACTTTTTTAAATATATTTACGGATTTTAAAGTGAGTTTGTGTGGTAAATGCAGTATTATGTATACTGGGTATATAGGCATACACTGTATTTTGTAGTTTGGGGTGGTCACTAGTATTAACAACAAATGCCAGATGGCCAGGCCAGCCCTGAGCACATCGACATTTATCCATTCAGCACAGGCTCACAGTGACCCTGTCCCTGTCAGCACAGGGCACAAGGCAGAGGACATCCTGGACAAAGTGCTACCCTATCACAGGGCACACACTCATACTTATGCCCCCCCATTACATGCACTAGGGGCAATTTAGAGATGCTGATTTGCATAACTGCATATTTTTGTGCCCCAGTATAAAAGCTGAGTACTCTGAGTTGGAACAGGACAGCATGAGGTGCACACACTAACCCCAATGACACAGCAGGCACAAGACGAAAGCCTCCAGCCCGAATGCTATGAGGCCCTTGTGCCACCCATTTACTTTTAGTGTACTTCTGAAAATATGCGTCGTAGCGATGTGCAGAGAATATTACATAGAATTTTGGAAAGGACTGGGGGCTGGATGGATAAATTGGCATTAGATTGTATTGCTTGGCAGTCCTTTTTATTAGAGAGGGTAATCACATTACAGTGACCATGTAAGTATTTTCTTCTTCATAAAGTAGAAATTAATAAATTGACAATATGAAATACAGATTTTTTTTTCTGTTTTCTTTCTATAATACTACGTGAAAACTGAGAATTCTGGCTCAAGAGATGATAGTGATTGGGAATCTTTATATATAGTCCTTGATATGTGCAAACAAAATCTGGATGATATTTGGTGTTTTATTTAAGAGGAGAAAAAACTTCAGTAAGAATGTGCTGAATATGTATACCTTCTTTACAGTTCTTGTTACAGTACTTTGCCTCCTTTGACTGATTCATGCTTAACTGACCCCATCCTACCTCTACAGTGCATCAGGACACCAAACACAGACAAAAGCATTGCTACGACTTCTTTTACAAAAGACAATTACATTTTGTGCTGCCCCAATACACATCTGAAATGTGTAAAGCAGGCTATTTAAGCACAAACATTCATCAAAAATATGTTTTTGTGATCAAAACACCAGTGTTTTTCCATGTGTGAAATAACTTTAATTAGGCAGGTCTGTTGACTTGGCAGGAGACACAAAAACATACGTTGTGAACTTTCTATCAAATTATTTGTCCACTTATCTCTTCTTTTTATGATGTTTTCATGATCGCCTATTTTATAAAAGCAAAGAAAACTTGCAAAACAAAGAATTTCAAGAGAAAATATCTGCACAGCCTCACATACAGCTCCTCTGTTCCCCAACATCCACTATGCTAATTTCTGCCATATACAGCTGTGCAAAGTATTTACTGAGGAAAATCGCCATGTTTATAAGAAACAACAATCCTCTTCCCACAGCGAGAGACCCCAGAAATGTTTATAGAGGCTTCAGGCGCAGACCCTCGCATATCACCCTCCTGGCTGCTGCAGGAAACACATTAGTCAAGTCAAGTGAGGTTTTATTGTTCCGTGAACCATATTCACTACACAGCATATGGTGACATAAAATAACGCTCCCTGGACCACGGGGTTACATATATACATAAAGTACATGGATAGACGGGGGTGGGCTGGAGGTGGGGGGGGTCACACTGACACATAATGTAAAAGTAAACAATGATGGAATGTTTAGAATGGCTATGAATGAAGCAGTAGGGTGGTATGTAGGAGTAAATAACGGATAAGTAAATATCAAAGATTAATGAGTACTGGTAACAGTGCAAATGACAAATGGTGACAAAGTGACCATTGAGTGCTGGTTGTCGGCAGAGTTAGTGTGACATTCAGATCTGTGGGAAGGTGGGCAGCCAAGTGCTCCGAATCTGGATGGCCATGGGGAAGAAGCTGTTAGAGAGTCTGGCAGAATCAGCTCGGCCTCTCTGGTACCTTCTGCCAGATGGAAGGGGGACAGAGAGACTGTGAGAGGGTTAGCAGGCATCCTCCACGATGCCTTTAGACCTAACAGGTGCATGAATGGCATAAAAAGCTATAGTAGCTCATAATAAACAGCAGCCCGATTTAAGTTTTTGGTAATTAGGCAGCAAAAATTCTTCCGCTGCCCTGCCAGCCTCAGTGAAGTGCTGCGTTACACCTACAACAGGTATCAACTTCTATACGTGTTTCTTTTTTAAAGAAAAAAAACATCTTGAAGTAAACAAAGAGATGTCAGTATGGTTTGCATCACACTGTGAATTTCTGTGGCAGAGTTAAGCACCTCTGCTCACTCCAGTCAAGAAATGCCGATCTAATTTTGACACCTTCCTGAGTTGGGAATCATCAGAATTGCCACTTTTGCATATCAACACATGTTCTATGGGTGGTTTATTATTAAAAGCCTGGGGGGGGGGTGATCCTCATTGGTGGCTCAGTTGTCCTACATTCTGCAGCCATCTGTGTGGAGGACGCCTGGGGAATGAACATGCTTATCTGCTTTTTGGGGAACTCTGGCCCTCTCACCCCTCCCCCCACAGTCCTGCAGCTTCAGCCTCCACTGGCAAATCATCTTAAGCCACAGGTGGAATTCAGTTAATGGTATGAAGAGCTACAGACCGCAACACATGCAGCAGGAGCCAGGGGGCAGCGGATGCTCCTGACGATACGCGTTATGGTTAGAATTGCACAGGGATTAATTGGCAATTTGGGTGAAAAAGGAGAAAAGATTCTTATAAATAACGACCTTAACCTGCCCCTGCCAAGCTATTATCATGCCAAATAGGCCTTTTAATTTTTGTTTTAGTGCACATAAAAACCTTACATAATCCCATAATGACAGACCGCTAGAGATATTGCGAAACATTTGATGCTTTTTTCCTACTTCAAAGGCGGTATATAGCTGTGCGGGTTAGGATGCCGTGTCTGCAGTTGGAAGGTCACCAGTTCGAATTCCAGAGTTGGCAGAGTGATCCCACTGTTGGGCCCTTGAGCAAGGCCCTTAACTCCCAGTTGCTTCAGGGACTGGCTGACCCTACTTTCTCTCAGAAAATGTGTGTTGCTTTGGATAAAAGTGTCTACTGAAAAACATAAATTCTCTCATGGTTTTTTTTTACCAAACCGTGAAAGCATGGCCTTTTAATAAATTGTAAAGTTTCACAGCTGATTCATTTACACAGCTCATGCCTACATTTCTATGAGAAAGGAAACAAAGATGTGGGAGATACTTTTTGCGTGGGGCTCGCACACAATGGAAATGTGAAGCTGCTGATTCAGAGCTGAGCAGGGGGCTGCGAGGTGGTTATACATGAACCCACAGGCCGTTGCATTAAATCACTGAAGGGGCCCATTTATATTGCCCTTGAGCAAGGAACTTAACATGAATTGCTCCCGTGCAGAGGGGAACCCTGGTCAGCCGAAGGCCACTTGGTTTGCAGGTTTGGCTTAATCGCTTTATCTAACAGGAGGTAGAGCAACAGCACCAGGATAGAATTGGGGGTCACTGCCTGTGTTACCATGGAGATTGATCAGCAGCCTCCGTTTTGCTTGCTGTGTTTTAAGGCTTCTTTAAATGTGTTTCTTCCTCTTCCTTTTGTGTTGGTCTTGGCTCTGGAATATTGTTCTTTGTTTTTTTTTTTTAAACCCACCTATCCATAGGGTGCTCACCTAATCCGTGTCAAGGAGGACAATATGAGCTACTATAGGTTTTACAAACTACTTTAAAACTGAAAGGCTCCTGTGTTTCGCCAATTAGTTCAATTTTTGTGCTTTGACTGGTATATTTTCTTGATTGAAAGACTCATCCAGCTGTTTCACATTAACATTAGTGACACATGCATGATTATAGGAGACTGACCAATCAGCACACAGCAAGAGATCAGTCCTAAAGTGAAACCCAGGTCTTTTTAATTGAAATGGTAGTTTACAAGCTCTGTCCCAGCTCATTGTGTCCCCCCTGACATGGATTATCGGGTCACCCCACCTGTTCAGCACCTTTGTCCCTGCTTGTAAAACCACCTGCCATACAACCTGTTGTAAACAGTAAGCGCATTCAATAATGCAAATAATCAGAATCCATCCTCTCTACCCATCTGTCCTATGCAGGGTCATGGAGGACTGGAGCCTATAGACACAAGGAAGGAAGCAACTTACACTGTGAGGAGAAAACCAGAGAGCCTGGGGGAAAGCTCATGATGACACAGAGATAACACGTGAACTCCACCAACACAGAGCCTTGGCGGAGACTCAAACCCCTTTCCCATAGGTGGGAAGCAACAGTGCTAACCACTGTGCCACCAGAAAATTACCCGTTTTTTTATTGATAATTACATACCCAGTTAGAGTCATGACATACAAACAGAGGATGAATGGCTGGGATGAACTTGAGAGAATGTTGATCCATCAAGGGGCATGGCACACATACTTTCACTAAGAGCAGTTTGAAAGTAACAATTCAGCTGAAAATGCAGGTTGTTGGATTGTGGGAGGAAACCAGTAAAACCAGATTAAACCAATATAAACCAAAGAACAAACCTCAAATGAAGGCGACCAAGGCCAGATGGTAACCTCAGGCAATTCAGCCCACCGTGTACTATGATGCTCAATAGCAGAATAATAATAGCAATTAAGCATAATACTGATTACAGTGTAACCACGGTTAATGCTTCCTCACATGTGACCTCGTGGGCTGCAGTATGTGACAGTCATAACAAATTCAGCCCGGAGGCGCACTTCCACAGTCTGCTGACATCCGGTGATGGCCTTGTGCATGCATCAGAGGGATTGTGGGTGGTCGGAAATTAGATTTGCCATTGTGAATTAAAACCGTCGCTTTAATTAGCGAAAGGCGTATCTCATTTCTATTTGAAAATGTATCTTTAATTCTTCACACTTGGGTGGAGTAGTCAGACACTCACTGCTGTAACAAATCGGGTGAAATTGCCTTATAGCTTCTGTAGGCTGTAAACCGTCATTCTGGGAATCGTGCCAAATCTGATTAATCACACTGGTGCCTTTGACTGGATAAGGCCCAGCAGTGGCAAAACAGATACGCTTCTTTCCTTTAGAATTCACTGGGATGTAAATTCCTAATGCTAATAATACGAGTGATATTAAATCTAATGGTATGCAATCTGAGCATTGCACATTTTGAGGAATTAAAATCAGGATAAATAGGTTCAGTCATTATTTAATCACAATAAACATAATTAGAAAAAGAGGGGAAATTAGGTTTTCATAAATGACTCAAAATCCACTGTGTGCTCTATTCTGAGTAAAAAATAAACTTTGTATTCATATAAACTAACACAAAGTATAAATGTTTAAATACTCTATATACATGTATAATCATCCATGGTCATGGGATATTTGCATAGTGAATAAATTATCACAGTATAATTATTCTGAATTATTTTTTAAAATGTGTTGTAAGTGCATAATTGTGGGGTCATTTCTGTTGTGTTGGACTGGCATCCCATCCTGGCTTCCCTATGCCTCCTGTCCTGTGTTTGCTACAATAGGTTTGAAAAATGGAAATCCAATGAAAATATGCAAATTCACATAGAGGAGGAGATTTTGAGTTCTGCCTTTTTGGGTTTAAGCCACTTGTGTTTTGAGCTCATATGATGATTATGACCGTCAAGCACACATGCAGGTTACAACCTGTCATAATATCCAATAAGATCCTTGCTTTTGACCAGATAATCAGCTTTGCACCTTGTACGATAAACGGTCGATTCATTACATTCAGGCAGAGGACCTGTCAGTGCTGCATGCACTAATGCATTTCGTAATTAATGAGGACACTGCTGGTGCTGGGAGTTTCATACTGGTTTCTGAACTAATGTTATCTGGCCACTCGAGTGCATTTTCCTTATGATTAGGTGGTTCCGAAAGTGCATAAGCCAGCTAATATTTCCTTACTCTTTATAGATAAAAGCCTTCCAGCTGCTCATATGTCACAAATGTCAACCTGCTGTGACTGCATGGTTAGTTATCGCTGCAGACGGAAAGCCTTGCGAGTTGAGTCAAATATCTCACTCCCAGTGGAGGTGAAGAGTAAAGCGTAGGGTCTGTCAGCCCCTAGTATGCCAAAACTCATCTTACCCGAGTCATCGGCTGGTGTGTCAAGATCCTGTTCGGATTAATTACACATCTCGATCAGAGTGGTGTGCATGAAGCCCTTCATCGCTGCCATTTTCAGGGCCTTGCATTAGATGGCGCTCAGCAAGAATGAGGATGGCAGATTGCTGCATAATATTGAGAGTGACTGTAATGGAGACGAGAAGACAGGGAACTGTGAAGGCTATTTCACCAAAAGCCTCTAGTCAATAAAACTGCCAGCCCTGGCTTTACAAATTGGCTGCTCTTCAATCATTAGTTAAAACTCTCGAGCTGGTTGAGAATAATGCCTTGGAAACCCATTAGATGCTGAAAGGTATAGTCAGATATACAGCAAAGGACACAACCCTTAATTTAATGCTTCAAGCCAAATCAAACAACTAGATACAGTATGATTTTATTGATTTTGGTTAAAAAAAATGGCCAAAGGCTGTAAGTTCAAAGCCAGTATGACATCATTGTTTGGCCTGTAATGACTGCTCATAAAGTCCTATAGTATTAAGATTACAGAAATCACACTAAGGATAACTCCAAGGCAATAATCCCTAATCATTAATAACTAAAAACGCATACTGAAAGTGAAACAATAGAATAGAATAGAAATTTTTATCTCCACAGAACCAGGTTAGTATTTGATTGTATTCCCCAATCCATTAGTTGGTCGCTAATGTCATAGCAGAACATATGACATTATTAGCAGTGATCATGATACTTACATTAGCATATTTGGATTTCCAGTTGGCCATTCCTGGGTGTTGAAGATCAGATTATCAGAACTCTTTTCAGCAATTCACACAAAACACGGGGCAGTTGTTACTCTAAGGGGTGCATTTATCCCTTGTATACCTGCACTATTAACCAACTTGGCATTAATAGAACCAATTGATTACTGGCAGTTTTGGATTTTTACCATTACAATCTGTTCTTCTACATTTTAAGTATTTGTTTTTAACAATCCTCACTTACTCCACCTCAAAAAGAGCCCTAGTTCAGAAGTACCATTAATTAAATTACACATTATCTAGTAAACAAATATCTAACTGTTGTTTTTGTGGTCTACCAGTTATAAGCAGCATACAGTGACCTGCTGATGACATTTAACTTAAATTTAAATTACTCCTCTCACTGGAGAGAGGTTGATATGGAAATGTCTGAATTAATCTGCATTCATCAGTGGTGATGATCCTGCCAACAGGATGCGATACCCCTGAGAGGTGACTGAAACTCCCTGTGAAGAACGACATGCAGCATATATATCACCACACAGCAACATTTTGTATCAAAAACTTTATTTATCAAAAAGATGCACCATGGAAATAAAACTCACATAAAAAGGAACAGGGCTGGGCTGTTCTACAGGGCATTACAAAACCAGCAGTTGTATACAAGATTGTGTAGAAACAGCCAGTGCTTTTTTTTTTTCCTTTTTTAACCATTTTACAGTATTTGTCTTTTTTCGCTCCTCCTCAGCAGAACACAAAATGTACACTTAAATATTGTAAGGACTAATCTAATTTTCTCAACAATGCTAGAACTTGACAATTTAAGAATAATTTCATATGTTCAAAATGTTTCCTTAGGTCTTTCCCCACACTGCTGGTTTCTGAAATTTTGTTCTGTCGCATCAAAGCCCAGACAGGCTTTTGTTGGGATATTGTAGAGGGTATCCAGAGGCTTTGTGAATAATCTAATCTTATTGGCTGCTGGTGAGTCCTGCCCACCGGTTGGAGTGATGCCCTGTGATGTCACTACTTACTCCTCTGCTAGACTCTGGTTGGCCTGTTTGTTATGTACGTTTCAAATATATAGTTCTGAGGTTGTTTTCCTTTTCATACAGTATGCAGAATACAGTATACAATAAGCACAGGGATACAGCATTGCACTTATAAGTTAATAATAAGCACTAGTGGTGATGCTCCATTTACGATCAGCGTCCCTTAAGAACCTGATCTTCTTGTCTGACTCCCCCTGCTGGCAGTGAGATGCACCGTCGCGTGCACACCAGCAATCTGTCACACTACTACGAGGTGCATCTGTATGCAGTGTTGGTATAGACAGGAAAACACTACTTTGTAGAAGTCATACAAGCCACTCACTTAGGTCTGGTGGATATTATGAAATGACTAAAGCTCATTCTTCCTGGGCTGAAATAAAATATACAGCAAGAATATTTTGCAAGAACGAAAGTTTGAAAGCAACATGAATGACTTAAGTGGGGCTATGTGCTTCCAACCTGAAGCATCGTTCCCAGGCCTACAACCTTAAAAGAAAAAGGCAGTTTTTGCTATTCCACATTTCTCTTCATAGCAGTGACAGCCAGGCCAATGTGTATCTCCTGTTTACTTAACCAATCATCTACATACTTTTGGCACACGTTCTTATGGACACACAGAACAGACATCATTTTTAGCATTTCAGTAGTTCTGAAGGGTCATGTAGTTTAGATTTCGGAAAACACTCTAGCTGTGCCTGGACATTGCAATTCCTGCCTCCCGTCAAGGTCCATGAATACGAAGTCATCATTTGTGGTTGGCGAGCCAGTCTTTTGGGTGATGACGTCACCATTTAGCCTAACATGATAGTATATATAACAAAATAGTGGGCAACTGTATGCAGAATATTACTACCTTAATTGCACTGCAAACTTAAAATCGTATAACATCTGAAAATAATTAAAAAATAATTACGAACAACCTCTGATTACCTCTAAGTTGCTTTCTCTTGCTTCCCAGTTGTTTAATCTGATTGCTTTTAGAACCAAAGCTGTGCTAACGTTGAAATGGGTTTTAGTAATGTGACAGTACAACAGAAAGGGGACAGAGCGTGAGAGAAATCTGATCCGTATTTGTCCATGTCCAACAGCGATGGACAGCCAAAACAAGTAGGAACGTAGCAGAGACCTCAGTATCAGCTCTACACAGGAGTGAAGCCCAAATGGACACAGGACATTATGAAATGCTTTATATTAACTGTACCTATAACGCTTTTATATAGCATTCATAAACAGCATGTAAGGATACCTTAACAAGTCCTAAAGCACTGCATTCATAATATATACCATTGAACAAGATATGCCTTACATTAATAACAAAAATTATAGTGGTATAATCATATAATGTTTGTTATTAATGTATATTAAAGCTGTTAATATATGTTAGGATGTTAAGGTATACTTGCATGCTGCTTATGAATGTTCTATGAATGCATTATGAAGGTGCAGTGAATGTTCTACTAATGCATTATAAAGGTATTATGAAGGTACAGTTAATGTAAAGTCTTACCTACCGTTATTGGATAATTTTTCCCCTGACTGCTCAGCCCTTTTAGCGAACTTGGGCAATCCTAGTTCAACCCCAAGGACACATGCTGCAGTGTTTAAGGAACCCTGTGAGTTTCTGGAAGGTTCTGATTCCTTGAATGATTAAGCTGTTATACCCTTGCAGAAAGACACATAAGATGGAACAGCTTCTGTAAACATCGATTTCTAGTAAAAGGGCAGAAGTCAAATTGGATTATTTGCTTAGCAGCTTTGATCTGATTAGCAAACAAAAGATGATCTTAAATATAAGGACATCGAATAATGAATTTATGGAAATGTAAAACGAATGTGCGTTTTAATTAAAATTTACATTGGGGGAAAAAACATCTGCTAACACTGTATTGCCACTCCAAAGAAAGAATATATGTATTAAAATGCGATACACTTACCAGTGAAATTATTAAAAGGCCCAATACTGCACATGCCCTTCACACATCCAGGCACTATTCAGCTCTGTATAAAAGGCAGGAATCATGGTAACAGAAGAAATTTTTATGGCACAACTTTGGCGTAAACATTTATCATCTCCATGCCACCGCAAAAATGAACCTCTGCTGAACACGGCACACTTCAGAGTACATCTTCTGATAACCGTTAACAGTGTAGGGTAATACGCTGAAAAAAAGTCCCCTATGTAATTTTCCTATAATTGTTTCACACAATAAAGGTGATGAAATGCCAGTGAGGGAACATGTAATCTACAAAGACTGGATGTGTCTTCCTACATGGATTTAAGCCCAGCGGACAGGGATAGATCTGATGGAGAACCTTCCAGTGTGTGTGTGTGTGTGTGCGTGCGTGCGTGCGTGTGTGTGTGTGTGTACGTGTGTATATATATATGGTGCACCTGCAGCAAGAACCCTATTGGAATTACTGCTACTTAAATGTGAAGAGGTCATCATGTATGAAGTCACAACCATGAAAGACACAAATGGTCTATTTTGGCCACTGTTCATTTCAGCTGTGCTGTGGTGGGCTCACCATTAGCCACGCACAGCAGACAGGCAGCCCCATGTCAGGTCACAGAGTGATCCTCACAGAGAGTGACATGTATCAGACCAAAGGCCCACACTGAACTACGCTTCAGCCTGCCCACTGACAAGGTCTACAAACATCTCTGTTACTGCCTGGACACTGCAAATCAAAATGCTTTTGTTTTCCCAGCAAAATCCAGCAAGGGTGATGGTTGTCCTATGTCTGGTCCTTCCCTCAGGCTCTGCTGAATGAGACCCAGACGAACAGTGTTGGTATAAAGATTTGGGCCAAGAGGATGCTGTCGCTTGAAGTGAGTGAAAGCCAGATCAGACCCAGACGGACAGAACCAGCCTGCGGGCCCTCAGGGTTACGGCAGTGTTTTTTTTTGGCTGGGGGAGCAGCGGGTTTCTTTCAGAACCCTTTAGCAGATGTACCACTGGAAATGATGGATTGAGCTTTTGTGGGAGGTGATAAGTCAGCGCTCCAATCAGGGGCCTCAAAGAAGCATCCAGAGCAGCAGTGTGGACAGGAGCCTGAGGTGCCAGACGCCTCCGCGCTGCCCGGGAGGGCGCAAATAAATAGTGTTGAGGTGGAAGGAAGTCCAGCTGACATGGTTGCTTGGGTTGGGTCCAGGCACCTTCAGAACCATTCCTGGGATAGTGAAACAGGGCCAATGTCCCCTGTATACTCAAGCGTCACAGGGGTTACAAGGGTCATGGGTGGCCCTGACCCAGAGCCCTGCCCAGCTGGCCCGGATTAGAAAGCAGAACCGGTGATGGCATTCAGCTGCTTCATCAGTCCTTCGAGGCTTGCCATTTGCTCACTCAAGTCGTCCTGCTCGTACACCTGGAGAAAGCAATACATAATGATAAACATCAAAGTCTGGGGCCATCTCAATTACGCACGTGATCACGTAAGCAATTACACAATTCAGTACACAGACTAACAGAAAAACTAGAATTTTAGTAAAAACAAAAGAGAAAAAGAATTAAACATAGTACAAAACTGAATGAAAAATGGTACTGGAATCCACAAAGAGAGACCAGCTGATATTTACATTCACATTCTTCTTCTAAAAAAAATCAATGCTGGATTTCTCTTGCCAGTGATCTGCATCAGTAGTCACCAATCAGTTGTTTTGAGAGGGAAAGGGCAGGCCGCTATATTTGTCAGTTTTCCACCACAGCTACCAGCATCCCAACTGTCTACAGCAGTGACGATCGATGTTCAAATGGGCCATAACTAACTGCCTGAGCGATTAACTGACCAGGTGACCACTTGACCAGATGACGGACTGACCACGTGACTTACCAACTGCACTCAGTCAGTCGGGTGACCTTTCCAGGATTAAAACTGGCACTTTGGCCCCTTTGCACCATGTCACACATAATGGGCATGTGGACAACTAATATGCAACGATCGTTCATTGCTTGACTTTCCCTAATCTGACGCCGGACAGATACAAATATTTCCTAGACTTAGGAAGAAGGTCTGTCAGCTTGCGCTACAGCATACAGATAAACAGTGCCATGATATGACTGTATGGAAATAAGGTTCTGATAATCAGAGCAACCCCTTTAATGGCGAGGGGGCTCGATGAGCCAGAGGGTGGGCAAAGGCCTTGGAGCAATCAGAACACAAATAGAAGAGAAGATGAACCAGAGGCAGGTGAACATGGCGAGGAAGAACACAAACACACCCACCGGCAAAGGCACACGCGAATGCGTGCACCAGCATCCAAAAGGACAGAGAGAGGATTGGCCGCACATGTGCGGGGGCAGACAGTAAGCAGGACACACACATGGGGGGGGGGGGAGGGGGACCCACACCTGACATAAAGATGATTCTGAACCCGTTGATGGAGGCAGCTTATTTACTCGGGAAGACTCCCCGAGTTCCTGCCTGATGGGAAAAGGCCAGATCAATTATAGAGATATGAGAGATGGATAGGAGCAACCTGACCTTTGCATCTCCACACTCCCCTCCAATGTTTCCCATTATCTCGGCACCTCAGCACTGCCTAATGCATCTCTCCAAACACTCGCGGTGTAGCGTGCCACACATCACCGGTATTGATGCGCTAATGTGCGGCGGACTTCATCAATGTCGTACGTTTCACAGCTCCGGCTTTATAACCCGCCAAAGCTACTCATCACACCCTGGTGAGCGCTATAATTAGCAGGCTATCAAGGGAGGTCTCCTTTTGGATATTAAATGCTTATTAATTGCATTTTGTCTCATTTAAAAACTCAACAAGATGCGATGTTTTGAAGTCACAGTTTTGGACTGCGTTTGTGAGTATTAAATCCTGTGGACCTGCCGTAATTAAACCCAAGTGCTTATCATACAAAGCAGACTCAGTACCAGAAACTTCAGTGAAAAAACTCAGCTTCCCGCTCCTCTGAGACTCATCCTACATATGATCGTCAGACGGAAGTTTAAAGTGACCCACTGTCCCCTGTCATGCTCAGTGCTGTCTCCGTGCTCTTAGTATTTCACAGTATTTCACGACACCATCATGAGACTCTGAGGAATGCACCCTAGCAGTAAGCACACTCTGCTCTGATTCAGAAGATTAATTAGGTATCCCAGAAGACAACCAGGGCTCCCATTGTGCTTCATTACCCTGCTTAATACTAACATTTGCTCTTCCATGGTACAGAGGCTAAACCAGCACCTCCTGCAGCCGGGTCTTGCTCTGGTAAGTGGCCTGGGTGGTTGCCATGGAGACTAGGTTCACTTACACTGGCTGGGTCCTCTGGTGGTTTCTGCCCCTCCTCAGCCACCTCTGGAGCAGTGGGCACAGACACAGGCAGAAGGGGGGACCTCGCTTTCCCGGCCTGCCCGAGAGACGCTGTCTTCACCTGTGTTTTGGGCAGACTGGCACCTGCAAACACATGCAAGCACAGTCATGATGTAGTACAAAGACTGGCACCTGCAAACACAGTCAGGATGTAGTACACAGACTGGCACCTGCAAACACAGTCATGACATAGTACACAGACTGGCAACTGCAAACACAGTCATGACATAGTACACAGACTGGCAAGTGCAGGCTCATGTGAATTCAGTCATGATACAGTACAAGAAGCAACTGCAGGCAATAATGCACGTGTCACATAACATTACAGTGGAACAGGCCTAGCTCCTTAACTACAATTCCTTGCTAACATTTTTATTTCATCCTTAATTCCGGGATACAGAATCCAATGTTTAATTGTAAAACCATGTAGAGCAGTTATAGCCTAATCAAAACTTTACCTTTTCCCCACAGCAAGGTAGAACTAAATATCAGTTAATCTCAGATTCATTTTCATTATCATTGCTGCCCCCACACTGTGTATGGAGTTTGCATGCCCCCCCTGTCACATGAGTTTCTTCAGGATAATCAAGCTCCCTCCTGCAGACTCATCCAGGTCGAGTCAGGGTCGTGGCGGGGGGGTGGGGGGGTGGCTATCACAGGCAGCACTTACAGATAATTAAAGTCCATCAAAAAACAATAAACTGTAAAACTGCAAATGCCAAAAACAGCCCAAAATATTTAAATGGAACTGTTCAGCTTCACCCCTGTGGAAAGAATCATCCTAATCTGTGTTTCTCAGGCTATGCAGTGTATAATGAGTCACAGTATGCGGTCTGGAATAACAGATGCATAAAAAAAACAAAACATCTATGCTGACTTTCCATTCACAGAAGGGCGGTAATTGGCCTTTAAGCTTTCAAATACGCCTCTGATCATGTTTCTGCGTGTTGCAGGTAGAAGCCCTTTGTAGGCTAAAGTGCGGTTATTTTGTTCTCAGGTGCATTCTTATGCTACCAATGACAGTGAACGTGAAAAGGGAGCTTTCTCATGCCACAGAATTGGGATTAATCAGTGTAATTAGCCATCTTTTTTTCTACTAAATGATTACGGATTAATATAAATTATTTTACATGAAGGTTCTTTCTCTTTTGATTTTACAACCACAAAACAAAACGATAGCTGATTTAAATAATGCTCTCAGATTAATAGTTCTGTTTTATTTTTAAATACAGATCATCTTTGCATGCATGGATGCACACACGCAAATTCGGCCTGCGTTGCCTGCACCTGTTTTTAATTTTTGTTCTGCACAGCATTTCAAAAAATACCTTCCCCATTTAAAACTTTGGGTAGAATGGGATATGTAAACTGTTTTCAAGGGTATATTAACTTCTAATAAGTATTAAATTAAATATCTACAGTTTCAAGATTTTGAACAACCATATGCTTCTAGACTGGAACTTGCAGCATGTGAAAGTAGGGATGCACTGATACCGATACTGGCATGGGGCCGATACTGCGGTCAAATACTCGTACTCGTAAAAATTGTCCAATACCAAGAACCGATTCCACTTAATTGCTACATTATGTTTAAATTCAAAGCCGTGGCATTTTGTCAGACTGTATGGTCTGTTCTGCTAAAGTGTCAAAAGGAAGAAGGGACAGTATGTCATTTACCGCAATTAGATCAAACATCTAAAGACGCACCATAGCGCAGAGTACACGGAGTCTGCTCATGTTGGCAGAGAGAGACCGCAACAACAAGCTTGAGCGCAAATATTGGAGAAGCGAGGGAAAATGAAACCAATGCGTTATTTATATCTAACATTAAATAACTAAACATATTTAATGTTAGATATCAATAAGCTTCAGTTTCAATCACCAATATAAGTACACCTGGGTATACGCTTTTTTCGCTCCTATAAAAAGAAAAAAACGACAATGGCCAAGCGTTCTGCGTCGCCGCGATGTGCAGTTACACTCCGGGGGAGGTGCGCGTCAGGTTACGGCGGAGGGTGTGTGGTGGCTACGCCCTACTTATGATGGAGATTCGACGCAGAAGTATAAATCAGCATTTACAGTCAAGGCTTTGTTCCTCTGTAAAGACCTTTCAAGCTGAGAATCGAGAAGCCTGATACAAATGACTGAGCTGAAAATTCAGGTTTCAACTAAGGTATATCGCTTAAAGTGATCAACAGCTTACATGTATGAAAGTGTATTTTGAAAGAATCAATAAAATCCAGTAAATAGCCACGCTGTCCGTTTTGTTACCTTATAGTTATGTAATAAATATACAAATGTTATTTAGATGGTAATCTGCCTGAGACATAAAGAAGATATAAGAAAAACGGTTATAATGATTATAATGCGGTTATAGTGATCAATTTCACCCAGACAGACGTGATCACTGTAAGCGGTTTCTGCTGTATATATATAGGATATAGGCCAACTGTACTGAATTCACACAGCGAGGCGAAGCCTATAGCTTATTAATAAAATAATGGTATCGGCCGATACCCAAAGCCCAGGTATCAATATCAGAACAGAAAAAGGGGAATTGGTGCATCCCTAATTATGTGGCAAAAGGATTTCAAAATAATGAAGACATAGTACAAAGTACACAGAGCTTAATAATTGTCATATATCACATACCATATATATACCTCATCTAAATGCCTGTTGAAGCTGGCAAAATTTATATAAAGCAGATTATGTGAGTAATCCACTAAGCTAATCAATATTAAACAGCAGGATAAACAATGGACTCTGGCCAGTTATCATCCAGAGTAATACAATAACCAACAGGCATTTAATTTTATAAATGTGGTATTTTTGTTAAACTTAGACCTTAGATAAATGTTGTGGAAAATACACGTTTTTTTTTTTTTATTTGGTAGGCTGTATTCAGTTCAATTCAATTTATTTTATATAGCGCCTTTCACAACCTAGTTGCCCCAAAGTGCTTTACATGGTATTACATGATGGCTTTACATGATATTAAGAGAGAGTAATACAAAATATGGAAAAGGAAAGACAAATAAATTAGCTAAAGAAAGAAAGCCAGATGACAACGGAGGAGAGGAACCAAAAACTCCCAACCCCCCATATCTTATAGGAGCCACTATGTGGCACGTAGCCAGAAGCCGCCCATGACCGCAGGCCTTAATCACTGTTTTGCACTGAAAATACTGTGTTTTTATGGCTAAAACTGGTGCAAATCACACATGAAAGACCGGAAATTTAATGGTTAAGTTAAAAAAAAAAAAACACTAATAAAATGGCATGTTTTTTCACAGTGCCGGCCCTGCTGAAGATCTATGTACTTAAACTAATAATGCCATACTGACTCCTGCTTCCCCATTCCCACGCCGGTGCAATTACACAAGTGTCAGATACACCCGTATACAAAAACAAACGTGCAGAAAGCAGCAGCACAGTGCCTCCAAGCTCACTATTTAGTTTCTTTTTGGGGAAAAGTCTTATCAAAAGGAGCAGCAGCAGCTCTAAGCATGAATCAATTGCAGATAAAATGAAGTGTTTTGTGACGAGGCGACAGACTGCACATTATCACTTTCTGCTTCGGCGCTCTGTAGACACCGACCATTGGCCAGGGGATAAATTATGAAAATGTACCTGTTACACTTCTGTAGTGTGTTTCACCGTCCAAGATAATGTTTATTTCCTGTTTGCTGATATTTCAATTCGAGCCAAATTTAATCGTTCAGCGCGTCGGTTTCCCTTCCGCTGTGCACAAATTAATCGGCACGGTTTATTGTTCCGTATCTCTGTCTTTGGCACCGAGTCCCCCTGGAGGAATCGCACCTTTTGTTGCAACAAGGCTGATCCTGTCAGAAAAGAGCAGGCCCGCCAAGCCGGCCCGAATGATGGCATCATTGAGGGTGGGGGTTGGGCGGGGTGAGGGGGTTTCCTGGCTGAGGACAGGCAGCGGGGGCTCTTGAGGGTGTTGTTAATTTACCGAGTCACGGTGACGGGGGGTGAGCGTGCGTATGAGCGTGAGTGAGTGAGTGAGCGAGCGAGTCAGAAAGCAACATGCTAGGCCGGGCTGATAAGCCTGTCCTTCTGACTGCCTGAGAAGATTGGTGCCAAGCCGTAGATGGCTAAAAAACAGAAAATATTCCTGAAATCAAGCTTTACTTAATATTACTTGACATTTTTGCAGTGTCAGGCCATTTAATTAACCTGATACAGGGCCGGAAGTCTACCTTTTAGGAATATATAACCAGCTGATGTCCTATAAGCCTGGGCCACTGCCCATATATTTATGGATGCCGTTGTCGGAGAGCAAGATCCCCAGTTTTTTTTCTTTTCATTTCTTAATAAATCTTCTGACTCCTGAGCCATGAGAAATCCTTACTGCGGCAGCTAGTATAACAAATAGGTGAAAAAGAATGGTGGCTCTCCCCACCTGTTCATACTGGGGCCTGGGAGTCATCATCACACTTGGGGAAGATGGAGCCCAGTGGCTTCTCTGGAGAACTCCGGAGAATGCTTTTGCGTCTCTGAGAAAGCCACTCAACATCACAAATAACTTGCCAAAATATGCAGAAAACAATTGATTTTTGCTATGAACAGTCCAAGTAATTGGGCGGCCGAAAATAAATCAATGTACAAAAATGAAACCAGACTCATCCACCTAAGAAAGGGGAGAAGGTGAGTGTTCTCATGGGTTTAGCAGTTGTTAGGAGGGGAACCATCAAACCATTTCTCAACACAATAAACTGGTTTTTAGATCTGTTATCCCATCGGCTTATTGATTGGGGAGAGATTAAAAACGGTTCCTCAGCCACAAGGAGGTGAGTTCAATAAAGTCACTGCCACTGAGTGGGATGGGGGGAGTGTGATGAACAAGAACCCCCCCACAATGGGAGACTCATGACTGCACCTCCCCCAGCCTAGTCCAGGCATTGGCTCACGGCCATAAAGCTCACTCATACTTATTATCCAGCAATATGAAATCACAACAGAATTCATTGACTTTTCTTTACAATATCTAAAATTATTTAAATGCTTTTTCCCCAGAAAACTAATTACTAAAAAATACACTAGAGATTATTAATTGAAAGTACCGATTATTTAACCCCTTAGCTGTGACACACACATATAACGTGATACGGCTGTCTTCAGACAATTATTTACATGGAGTTCACCTGTGGGTAGTTCAGGCACGTCACATGATTTCAGTTTGAATGATTAGTGTCTGGGAAAGTCCCACAATCACACAGCGTATTTATAAATAACAGCTACACTGTAGAGACCGAGGGATGCTGAAAGCAAGGTGGGGATGCATTTCTTGAAAAACTATAATCAGGGGAGGGATACAACATGACTATGGAGCAGCGTAGAAATTGTCGCCGTCTAAAACTGTACAAGAAAAGCATTACAAGGACAGCACTTGGGTGAGGGGCCACCGAGAAGCTCGTGGATGAGGCACCGTCCACGGTGCAACAATAACCAGGTTATGTCATAAATCTGGGCTTTATGGGACGGATGGGAAAGGCAAAAACGAAAGCGGTTATTGGAAAACACTTACATCAACCTTCAGCCAGAATCCAGAAGGTACGAGGGAGGCTTGGAGGCCGAATGACAGAATGTTTTATGGTTTGACGAAACCAAAATTAAACTTTTGGCCTCAATGCTAAGTGTTTACCGCAAGGCTAATACTGTACGTTATTCTCATAACATTGTTCCTACCATGTATCTCAGTAGAGGCAGTATAATGTGAAGGGGAAGCTTCTGTGCTTCCGGAGCTGGAAAATTGATGTAGTTTGAAAGCAGAATGAATTGCACGAGGTACAAAATAATCTTGGGAGAAAAAATACCTCAAGTCTGCAACAAAAAGCCTTTGGAGAAGGTCCCTCTTCCAAAAGTAACATGGAAATAGATTAAAAAATGAAATGAGAAGCCAGTGTGTTGGATTAGCCTGGAGTCCAATGGAATCTGTGGTGAGTCGAGAAAGTCACTGCCCTTTATCAAACGCAACAGAGCTCAAGAAAATCGGCAACACAGGATCCCAGGGTCCCGACATGTAAAGCTAGTTCATCTGCCAAGGGTACTTTGATTAGGCTTTACATCTCTTTTGGTACAAGTGAACACTCAATGCAATGAATTCACTGCTTTGTCATTTGTACTTTTTTTTTTTTTTTTTTTTTTAGATATTTTTCCCCACTTTGATATTGCGCAATACTTTGTGCTGATCAGTCGGAGGAAATCCTAGTGAATTTGTATTTAATTCCATGCAAAAATGTGAACAAGTCCAATGGGGTTGAACCGGTTTAACAGCCACTGTTCGGACCTTCTGTCAGGCCACCAAACCATTCAGCGCGATGATTAATGTGCATGCTATTTTTAGCGGCCGCTCAAGCCGGTCCAGCCTGGCTTTCTGATATACTGGAGTGTCAGATAAATTTTTGGAGATGTGCTTCACTGAGAAGATCAATAAAGAGGCGCATGCCAGATAAGCACACACTTCCTGCTCAACAAGCTTGGGCCTTGTCTCTTTCTCAATGGCCCTGTGATTGGCATCTGCAGTACGTAAGATTAATACCAGGATTACATACTTTAAACCACCGACACACATTGTGCAGGGATGAAATCATGAAATCCATGACAGACATGTATTATACAAGGCTCATACTGTAATCAGGAAATAAAGAATTAGTCATTGAAGCCACTTTAACCTTGTGATATACATATATTTTAAATGGTTCTTCAAATCTCTGATAAGAATGTATAGTACACCAATATCATTTGAAACATATTATAGTCAGGTATTGTACAGGGATCTTATTTTTCACCTATTTGGCTGCTAAAGCCTACAATGGACTCCACGCCCCCTTCTGCCTTGACTCTGACCAGAATAAATGGTTGGAAATTGAATGGATGGATGGATGGACGGACAGACGGTTTAATTGTGATACTGAGTGAGGTCTGTGTGACCTTGCTCTGAACTGAACGTAACTGGCTCTGGACGTCACTGTTTGAATGTACAGGCTCATCTGTACTTCTGCATGGAATCTACTCTACATGGTCGTCTGATGCACACTTCCTCGGGAATATAACTACAGGCGTCAGGTTACAGCGTAGGCTACGGTGTACGGTGCATAGCTGGTTTGGAGTCTAATCACCAGGTTTGTGGACATGGGTATACTCTTTCAGTGTCTATCTTGTTTTATATTTGCTGCAGTTGTCTTGTTCTTGTATTTTAGCCACATTTCCTGGTTTCCATGTCTTGGTTCCAGTTCCTGGTTTCCTCAGTGCTCCATATCTGATTGTGATTCCTTATCCAGGAGCCGTCCATCCAGTTTGCAGCCCCCGTTGGTTACCTGAGGCATGCTGTCCAATGGCCTCAGAGACCAATGGGAAGAAGCATCAGGCACTGTGGATGTATGTGCCAAGCTTGTGACAACCGCCACGTATTGTATATGGATCTCATCTCTGACCATCTGTGATACCCATGCATTTTACATGTTTCTTAACATACACGCATATTGCATATGGATTTAAACTGACACCAGTGACAGGGTGGTATTGCACATGGCTATTACTTTAAAGCTGTAATAAGCACGTACTGTAGGGGCCCCGTCATTTAAAGCTGTATTATAAGCTGGTTTTCCGCCGCTGTGCCTAACTGGTTCTTGGTGTTTTTCACTTATCATTGTTGCTGCGCTGAGCCACAATGAACCATAAAGCCATTGGTCCCGCTCTATGCCTGGAGGCAATTTGGATGCTGGCTTCTATGATTGCTTATAGCAATGCCGTCATGCAACCGGAGAGAGACTTATAGAGTGCTATTCATACAGTTTCTTTATCAGGAGGAGAAAAGGGTTTTTGGTAAATATAGAAAATTTGAAATAATCTCAGGTACACACAAATCCAATCATTTATCTCTTTGGGTTGGGTGGATACATGTTGAGTGGAACCTAGGATTGTCAGTTCAAAATGAGAAATCTTTTGTGTTTACAGTCTACTGCCCTTAATATTCCAGCCGTCTACAGCTATATAGCATTGTTCATTTAAAAAGCTGGTGTTTTTGCTTGAGGTAAGCCCAGGAGAGGTCTACTTAAGATACTTTTAATTTCACCAGAGCTCATAAATCTTTCTGGCGCTGGTGCATGTACTTGTACTAAGACATCCTACTGCTGTTTTTATCTGGAGATATTTGGATGCAATTATTGTTGCCAGAGTTAATGCTACAGCAGCTACTCGTATTTAAACTGGTTCTGGAAATAATAATTACCAAGAGTTAGCAATTCCAAGCCCTGGACAGGATGCTGGTTCAGTGCAAGGAAACCACATATCACAGACAATATAAACCTGCTGGAAAAAACCAGAGTGTGAGGAGGAGACCCATGAAAGGCAGGGATGACCTGCAAAGCCCACATACAGATACAGAGAGCAGAGGTGGGATTTAACCCCCCCCCATCCCTAGAGTTATGAGGCAACAGTGTTCAACCCTCTGTCAGCATCTGATTGGCTGACAGAATGATTGATGCCTATGGGTATGTACTCACTGGTAGGGGGCATGAGGGGCGTGCCAGCGAAACTGCGTAGCGGGTGGGTGGGTCGCACGCAGGCGGTGGGAATGCTGCGGCTGGCGCTCTCCTCTCCGGCCCCCCGTTCAGGGGGCGAGTTCGTGATGACCGTCGGCTGCTGGGTGAGCTGGACGTGCGGGGTGGGGTGGGCAGGACCCTCGGCTGCCATGGCTGGAAGGGGAAGTGAGATGGACATTAGTGCTGACAGGGTGAGGCTGTTAGGGCACAGACTCTTTATATACTTTGAGTCCCATTCCACCCTCAGCTTATTACCGGAGACTCAAGCATACCACACTCGCTCAGGCTTTATTTTCATATACACCACCTTAGACACCCAAGTCTGGTTTTACAAGTTATTAAAAAAGATATATTTGTATTTTGCACAAAAGATAATAACAGACGATCATTTGGGAGAATGTTAGGTATATGAAACCTCCTCAGGGGAAATAAAATTCATATCAACAAGGCCTGACTCCTAGAAGCCATGGGTAGGGCATCTCTTAATGAGAGGCCAGGCATAGACTGGGATCAGAACTATTTATGAGCATTTATCAGAGCAGGTAAGAAGATTATTATAGACAGAGGATGACGGAGAAAATGGCTAACATGCAATTTTTGTTGTATTTAATAAACAAGGCCTAATTAACTTGTCTGTTTATGACACTGAATCCATGCAGACGAGCTCCTTGGAGGGGTACCCTCCGAGCCCGCAGCCACGCTCGAGTCGTGGCTAATCAGGTGCTGAGTGAGACAGCACGGCCATCAGGACACGGAGCCCGACGTGACCGGGATGCTAACAGTGACATGGGCCGGCAGCGTGTGCGTCCGCAGAGAGCCTGTACATACCCAGAACTGTTTGTTCCTCCTCCGTTAACAAATGTCGTACCAGTGATGTAGGGCCAGCAGGTGGCATGCTGGTTAAAGAATTAAGCCCATGACTGGAATGCTGCCTACAGGGTTACGTCCCAAATGAGGATGCTGTACCACTGATCAATGTGTTTGCCTAAAATAGCTTTACTAAATATCCACCTACAGTACTAGGCAAAAGTCTTAGGCAGTCAAAAGAAAATTATGCTTAAATGATATTCATTTTGGTGTTAAACTGTGATATCTGGCAAAATGTGACAGCTTAGCCATTTCAAAACCTCTCCTAAAGTCACTCCAATTTTTGCAACAATCATCCAGTACCAATGTATTTTTTTGACTTGACCACTAACATGCCTTGTTTGGCTGATCAGTACCTCATCGTGTTATTTAACTAATTAAGTTAATAAAGTTGCTGCTTCAGCCTGCCTCCCGGTTCTGGCCACGCCCTTGCCACGCCCCTTCTGCCCTCTGCCCTCTGACCCTGGCCCTGTGTTCCGGACAAGGATAAAGGCCTGCTGACCGCATCCAGAGGGAGCGCTTTTGCTCTTGCTGTGTTGATGTGCTTTCCTTCTGATTGACTCCTGTGTATGACTTTTTTGTTTCTCGGTTTCTGACTTACTGCTTCGCCCTCTTTGTACCTTTGCCTTCGGTTTGTTTCTCTCCTGGTTTTGAACTCTCGCTCGCTTGTCCACCGACTCTCTCTGCTCGCCCCTTCGGATACCGTGTTTTGGATTGTGCGTTTGCTGTATATGTGTGCTAGGTGTGTAAGGAGTGACTGCTGTTTTTGTTTCTGTGAACGTGGTGTTTACTGTTGTTTTGGTTAGGGAGTTAGACCTAGTTTTTGTCATTTCGTTTCCTCTTGTTACATTTAGAGTTAGCTTAGTTTGGGACGTGTCCGTTAGCTGTTTTGTTTGTTGTTTTGGCCTGGGTCACTCCTGGAATTTGTTGCACCTCATGTTTGTAAACGTGTCTGTGCATAAAAATAAAAAAAAACTACAAAAAAAGATCCCTTTGTTTCCCTTGTTCCCTTTTCCTGTTCCCCGGTTGTCTCGTCTTCCCCCCCTCCCTTTCCCTTCCCTAGCCTTTCTGTTGGGCCTCAACCCTAGACTGGAGATCGTAACAGAAATTGGGGGATAGCAACATTGAACAAATACATGGAATGGCTAGGGTGCCGCTGAGGAGAGGTTTTGAAACACAAAGAGGGTTTCTTGTCATTCAACATGACAACAAGAATAAACGTGTGTATAAACAAATGTAACATTTGGATTTGATTGTCTGCTAATACTTGATTTAAAGTTCTACCCAAAGAGGAAGAATGCCATTTCAATAAACTGCTATATAGGTGCTTTCCGATTATTTGCTGAAGCTAGACAACTCTGTCTGAGCTTGACCTTTCCTTAGTCCTCCATGGGCCGTTTCTGTCTTGTACAGGTAAAATTTTGAGACAAATTATGTTGACTAGAATGGTGGACAGCACCAGAGGGAAGGCAATACAAGAAGGCTGCATTACAAGAACAAACAGTTCATCCAAACCAACCAGGTCATTTTCTGAAGAACCTGAGCATGTCTCACTACCATTTTCACTTACGCCACAATTGTGGCCAGATTATATACAGAAATAGAGCTTATTAATTCCTACAGCATTCCTCAAACCTTCGTATTCAGTGTTCCAGGCATTTTTCAGTGTCTGATCCATTCACGAGGGGGAGGGGTACCTGGCGTGTAGCCTCGCTCCACAGTGAGAGAGGGGAAGGGCATTGGTCGCAGGGACAGCGGTGGGTGAGGGTAGCCGCAGGAAGGTGACGGCAAGACCCCGGGGTACTGGGCACTCTCCAGAGCTGGCACTGGGATGGCACTGACAACAGCTGCAGGGTGACAACAAGGACAGGGGATTAACCACAGGCTGCTCAACACACACACACACACACACACACACACACACACACACAATCCACACAATAGTTATGCAAAACTTTATAAATATATAAAAAAGCTTGAAAAGGCATGAACAAATAGATAACATAATGACACATTCACACACATTAAAGGGGAAATTGGTGTCAGATCAAACATGACCTCCTGCCACATAATGTTATTCATTTGAGCATTTGAGACTAAAGTCTGTAATGGTGAATATATGAGCAGAGACTGTCAATTTGATCTTTCTGTGGCTTTTTAGAGCATATAATGTTATATTCTCTATACAAGCCAATGCTAGTACATCAAGTAGATTTATTAATATTGGTGGAATCATTAATAAACACTTTTCTCTTAATCCTTCGCTTTATCGCTTATTCCAAATATTACTGTAGGATTTACGGTTAACGGCCGGGCGAGCAGATCCACATGACAGCAGAGACCAGGGGAAGAATGTACTCTGGATAAAGAAAGGTGGCATGGAGTGGGGTGGGGCAGAGAGGGAGAATGCCTTTGTGGAAATACAAACAAATTCTAGTCTTAGAACTGGCTGCAGCCAAAAGTGGTCTCCAACCCAAAAGCTTCCCTCTGAGGGCAAAGGGATTAAATCAGAAAGCCTTTAATCTCGTTTGATTACGGGGCTTCGCCACCTGACTGCACCCTGCTCACCGTCTTAAAAGAAATCACATAACAATTTTCAGAAATTTGCATTTCACTCTGCTGGTTCCTGGGTCACTGCAGAAATATTGTTTATGCTGCATTTAAAGGTTAGGAAGGTTAGGAATATGTGTACATGTCCAGAAGGATATGCGTTTGAAGCTCGTGGCTGGCAGACTAATTGTCACAGTTGGGCGCTCAAGCAAGGCCATTAACCCCAACTATTCCAGAAGAACTACACAGGAAGAACACGCAGACCCTACACACTCACACAGTGTCAAGGCAGGAATCAAACCCATAATGCTAGAGAAGAATGACCACAGAACCATCTCTTGTCTCATATTTCTTTGTTATAGAATACTCATAAATAATTAAATAGAACTGTTAAATAAGAAATGATTGAGGAATTATTATTTTCAGTGATAGACAAATTATTCCACTTAAGACTAAAATGAAACACGAAAATAAAATCCATTTGACTTGGGATCTCGTAAATGATCTAATACTGAACTGTTTTCAAAAGCTTGTAGGTTCCTCTCTGGTGATGCTGCGGAACAAAGTAATCATAGTGCAAGGTTACTGCATTCAAAGAGCAGCAAACTTTCATCTTTACTTTCAAACTTTACTTTCTAAGTAAAATAATTCAGGAAAAAGCCCTCAGTGTCACGACTTGAGGGATGAAGAATTCGAGGGCAGGCATTGTAGTGAAGCAAAAGGGGTTTATTTTGAATTTAAATGAAGAGAGTATGGAAACAAACTGGACCAAACAGAACAAATGATGGATCAGAATGGGAGGATTGAAAATTAGGAAGGGCACAGGCAACAGGAAGGCTCATTGTCAATGACTGAACTGGGGAACACAGGACTGGGAAACATGTATATACTGGACTAATGAGGCCGCTAAAGAAAGGCAGCTGGGAGTGATTAAGAGGAGGGTTAGGAACGAGAGGCAAGATAAATGAGTAACATGCGTAGCTTGTTAGAATCATGCTAGGGAGGAGACAGGAGGGTCAGGTGGACATGACAGGCAGGACGTGACACTCAGCGCTGTACAGCAGGCAATAGCAAAGCTACTGAAGCCCTCTTGTTTTTTGTCTGATTGTATAAGTTTTATTCTTCTATAATGTATTGGGAAAAAAAAAGCAATTTACTGACAACTCTTCATAATTTAGCATGCAGGTCAAGAATTTCAGGTGACACATCCTGATTTTCACATGAACACTTAGCTATCAGCGGAACTAAAGCAAATCGACCAGAAATGATGTTGATTTTCAGAAATTCAAAGAAATGCAGTTGTCTGTGGAGCTCCAAAGCTGTTTCTGAGTGACCATGTGGTCCTTGTGCATCTTTTCATATTGCAAAGATGTTAGGTCTGCCATATTGGATATGATGGAACTTCAGCCAAATCACTAGGAGCCACACAAGGGTCGATCAAAAAAATCTCCCTCTTCAGAGCCATTTGGCCAGTCAATATGAAATCAGTATCAAATGGTGCTTGAGATTTGCGGAATAAAAACAGTAAAGAAACACTTGGCCAAAATAAACAATAACAATACTAATGCAATCCAATTAGCTTAACTTTCCTCCAATTAATCACCCATCAATTTACCCATATATTATGCACAATGGTCTCGTTTACCAGCCAATATGATTTTGGAAAGCTATTTCGTTCTAATCAGCTGGATCTACACCCAAAGGCGAGTTTATATGATACATGTGCTTGTTAATGTAAACAGTCTGCTACTCCATACAATGAATAATTTGGCTGTAACTGGAGATATGTAGGATGTAGATGGCACAGAGACGGTTTAATGGCTAAGATGCGTGATCTAAGCAATTTTGAAAAGAGGCATGGCTGGTGATGCCTGACACAGTCGTTCCAGAATCACAGAACCCGCCACGCACTACAATGTCTAGAGTTTGGTATCATGAACAAAAGACATCCTGGCAACAACATTTTTGTGGCAGAAAAACACCTGGGTAATGAGAGAGGTCAGAGGAGAATGGCCAGTCTTTTTAACGTTAACAGGAATAACACAAGTGCAAAAATAACAGCACAGTACTACAATATGCAGTACGGCTCCTTTGAACTCTGGTACCTCATGAAGTGGCCACTGAATATACATTGAGTCAATCAATTTTGTACATCTACAAAAATTAATCTGGTACATAAAATAATATGGACAGAATGAAGCATGTCGTAAATGTATCCATCCATCCTATTCCCGTAACCACTTGCCCAATTCAGGGTCTTGGCAATCATAACTTTAGTGTAATAAAAAAGTTAAAAGCAATATCTCTCTTTGCCCTAGCTACAAGCAGCATGATTTTTTTAAAAAAAGCATCCAACTTGAATTTATCAGTCTTTGTATCCCCTACACTGCTAGATAACTTCATGCACCTAGGACTGTGCTGGGAAGAAAATAGTCTCTTGAATTCAAATATATGTCCCTTTGATGACTCAGCTAGCAAAGTGGAGGCCTGCAGAAGCCGAAAGATGGACATCCCTAGCCCATGACCCTGACTGGGATATGTGTTTAGAAGATGGTTGGATACATGGAATTCATACATTTTCTGTATATCTTACAACACCATGCCTATTACCAGCAGGCTTATAAACTGTTCTTTCCATCCATCCATCCATCCGTACAGTCTGAGGTACATTCCTGGAAACATATCCCAGCCATACCTCAGGGCAAAAGGCAGGGGACGACCTGGAAGGGATGCGAGTTCATGGCAGGACACTCACACAAATGAGCACAATCACACATTGTAGTCATTTTAAAGACGTCAATTTGCATGACTGCATGTCTTTGGACTGGAGGAACCTGAGCAAGATAGGGACAACATGCATGCTCCTGTACTGAGCACACTGCATCTTTAGCGATGCATCAGAAAGATCAGCCCTTATACATCAGAATACGCAGCTCAGCTCCTTGTCAAGGTATGTGTCAAATCACGACTCGATTACCATAAATAGCGTATGCTGTCAATCCACTGTGCATTATACTCCAATGGGTATTAAATCAGCCGAAATGCAATAATGATACACCTATGATACACCCCACCATCAACCATCAAGCAACCCCTCAAGACACATCTTTACTGGGAATACCTCTTCTGACCACTGACCACCTACTATACTGTGCAATAGTATCAGGCAGTCAAAGAACACATTTAACACTACTTATCTGGGTAGAAAGCGTGTATTTGCACTATTTAACATTAGAATATATAAAAATTAACCATAACACAGTAAAAAAATATATTCTTATGTTCTATATCTTGATATCTTGCTAGATGGCTATAAGAACACTGCTTTTGTTCCCAACGCTTTCCTAAGGGACACTGCAGCCATTCCATATATTTGTTTAATTTTACCACCAGCTCAATTAATTAACTTAATTAGTGAAATAATTTGATGGGGCATTACTTAGCCCATCAAGTGGCTGAGTCAATAGATACATGTGTGTATTGGATGGTTCCTGCAAATACTGAGGTGACTTTAGAGGGGGCTTTAAAAGACGACATACTTAGAACAGACATAAAATAACAGTTTTACACCAACATGAAATTATACTTAAATATAATTTTCTTTGAGTGCCTGAGACTTTTGCACAGTACTGTACTCCATCATCAGCTAGCCCTTGGCTTTGGTCTCATGGCACCTCTGCAAGCTCTTATGGGGTACTTGTCTAGTAGGATCATAGTGTTTTGATTTATAAAACTCTTCAGTTAGGTTCTCACAATGTTTTACAATGTACAGTACTGTGCAAAACTATTAGGTAGTCAAAGAAAATTATGTTGGTGTGAAATTATGATATAATGTATATGAAAGTGTATCAGACCATATCCATTTCAAAATCTCACCCTAATATTTGCAGCAACCATCCAGTACACTATTTTTTTAATGACTTGACCACTAGCATGCTTTGTTTGGCTTAACGATAACTCATCGAGTCATTTAATGAATTAAGTTAACTAATAATTGAGCTGTATGTAAAATGTAACAAATGCATGGAATGGCTGGGGCGCTCCTGAGGAGAGGTCTGGGAACTGAAGCAGTGTTCTTCTAGCCATCCAACAAGATATCAGTAACTTTCTTGGAGAACAGAAGAAATTTTATTTTCTTATTATGTTACAGGTAATTTGCGTATGTTCACGTGTAAAATGTTTTTTTTCGGAGCATATATACACTTACTGACCAGATAAATAGCCTTAAACATCTTCTTTGCCTGCCTAAGACTTTGGTACAGAATTCTATAACTATTGCTCCAGTGTTACCCAGCATTTGTTACAGGTCCCTAAACTGAAATTCACTGTGCTGGCTCCTTAACATGTTGTGATGTAATATCTTCCCCACTGTATCTTTCTTAGGACAAAAGCATGTGCTAGATAAATTAATGTAAATGTAAATTATACACACACCAAGCTGTATGCAGTTTTCAGTAAATGCCATTAAGAAATGGTTAACATAACCCTGTGGCTTCATGGCCATGACCCTCCGTGTGCACACGGCCCGCTGCACCTGCAGTACCACTTCCATTCATATTTCATATTTGTACCTGTACTCAACAAGTTCAACAACGTGCTTCTCAAATCCTTTGACAGTTGGAACTTTTTAAACCTTAGAGCTAATACTACAGTGGGCATATTCGTTATGCTCCGAAGCAAGTTATAAATATTATAGCACTGCTTTCTTTTCAACTCCTGTTAAAGATTTATTACACCACTTCAGGGTTATTTTAACCAACTTATCTCTCCTTATTTTCTGACTATGACTCTCCAAAAGGGTTATTATGAGTTTCAGTTTCACTATTCCAATGGTATTTTCAGCTGCCTCTGTTGTCTCTCATCTTCTTGTGATCCATTTACTTTTGTTTTGTATTTGGCTTTGATGTTTAAAAATAATAATAAAAAAACAATCACTATAAAATTAGGATAAATTAAAGTCACTTCTGCTAGAATGCTGTTCAAAATTCTCAAAACACCCTTGCATGCCCCTGTAAATATACATAATATACATGCCAGCCACACACACACACACACACACACAGACACAGACACAGACACACACACACACACACACATATACACACACACACATACACACACCCAC
Organism: Mormyrus iriodes; assembly: GCA_011763525.2. Taxonomy (NCBI): domain Eukaryota; kingdom Metazoa; phylum Chordata; class Actinopteri; order Osteoglossiformes; family Mormyridae; genus Mormyrus; species Mormyrus iriodes. The sequence continues at coordinate 10,638,933 of JAAGVU020000040.1, read as the reverse complement.
ACATTTCTTGCATATTAGTACATGAAATGCCGATTAAAGTTTTATCAAGTTGACACTACATATAGATATTTTTGTTCTGTACTGCAAGCTTTCCCAGACAGTTTGGATATTAAAAATGGCTGTTTCTGAATCCACTCCCCCCCCCCCCACCCCCCGAAACTAACATCTGCTCTGCGGGTAAAAAAAAAAAAAACTATGAAGATGACGCCATACTGAAGTCATTCTTTAACCCTCCAGCAGAATGTGACTTCCTTGTCTGAGAGCAGACAAAATAAGGCTTCCGGTAATAAAGAAAGCTATTTTTAGAGGATGCTTAGGTTTTGTATTCACTGTGAGAATGTCAAATGACAGAAAATATATATTTATGAAACACTGATATATGGCCAGCAGAGTCACTATAGGCTGGATAGTAGACATGCCAGTAGACTAGTACACAGTAGAATCCCTCACTGCATGCTGGACAGGAGAATCACTATATCCTCAGCTGTGAAATTAGAGTACAATCATTTTGTGCTGGGCTGCAGAATTACTGTGCAGACAGGAAAATGGCTGCAAATTAAGGGTGACGACAAATCAATACAAAGTAGAAGCTGAACACAGTTCAAATGCCTCAACATTTAGCTCTGCTAACGCCCCCCAGACCTCAAGATGAGCCCCCAACTGTGGTTGACGTCACAGGTTTAACCTTCCTCAAGCCGTAGTGCAAAATTCCAAAATACTGTCAGCCAATGGATCCAACACTTTGTATGAATATGGGCCACACTGGTTACAGTTTCTGTCATACAAATGCGCACTAACATACAAAACGAGAGAAAAATAACTCCCATGACATGGTTTCAGCCTTTTATATTTAATGAGCATCATGGACCATATCTGGCTATTTGTAGCCAGCAGGAAGTAGTACTCTACACTTGGTTCAAGTACGCCCCCTTAGCATGTAAGCATATCAGCAGATTATGTGTTGGATGAAGGCAGAACCCGCAAGAAAGAGTGTGGCAGTGCAGGCCTGCCTCGCACTGGCAACACCGCTGCCAATACGCCTCTGATTACTGACGGCCAGCTCCCCCTGAAGTGGACTCGTGACAGCGTATGACGTCAGGAGAGTCTCACCTGTAAGGCGTTTTGTCATGTTTCGTTTAGTTTAATTTTGCTTCTGTGTTTTTTTAATGCAAATTTCACTGCATTTTTAGTTTCCTCCAATTAAAGAGGCCATCTGCTATGTGTTTGTTGTTTTTTTTCTAAACTAAAAGCCTTGCTCTGCTCGACCCTTCTGTCCTGAGTTTCTTTCCTGCTCATGGAGCAGACCTCCACCCTTACAACCTCCAGTATAAATATAACGATGCATAATGGTTCCTACTTTCTCCTTGGTGAGAGATCTGCTGGAGGGTATTTACGTAGCTCCTGGGGTGAAGCAGCTGAGACCTTCATCTGGGTATCATGAACAGGAAGACGTTTGGAGGTGGCCCACCGTGAGCTGCCTCCAGAGAACTATGAATATGAGGTGAGATTTTTACGGTTTATGATGCGAACTCCGCGTGGAGTCCGCCCAAAAAATGTAGAGGATGAAACTGACAATAAAGCTACTCTATTGCCGGACATTAATTCTGTCAGGTTTATGAAAAGCATAGATAGGGCCAGTGATTAGCCTCCTCACTTCTCCGGTGGAGTAGTAGAAAGTAATTTTTTAAGTATATTGGACTACCCAAATGTAGTTGTGTAAAAAAACAAACAAAACCTGGATCTGAAATTCCCAAGTGTTAGTGAATATGAGTTGAATGGCAACATATTTTAAAATTTTATATAAAATGAACTTAAAAAAAACAAGTTGCATGATCCTAAACCACCATTTCAATTTACTAAATCTTTTTTTAAGTGGAGGAACATATTTTTAATTGGTAACTACAATACATATCTGTACCTATACTAATGACATAATATAATAATTGCCAGTGAGTTACTGAACTGACTATTTTAAAAAGTAATATAATTACTTTACATAATGACCTTAATTTCTGAATTAAATTGATTTTGCAAAAGAGTTATTAATGGCACTACACAGTGCAATTAGCACTGGAGAATGTGTTTCAGTCCAAAATATGAGGTATATTATGCATAATGAAGCAAACGGGATGTTTTACAACTGAAATACTTAAGCAAATGCTCACACAAATCCCCCTTTGCCCCCTTAATTGTCTCTCAAATATGCACTAGACCTTAAATTAAAGTCATTTTCCCTAGAGGTACAACCGAAAATTGTTTAACTTATTGCTTGATATTTTGGACTTTGTTAACCGCCATATTTATAGAAATTAACGTTAGGTTTTTCAATTTCATTCACAAAAGAAAGTGAATCTTTGACAGTTACAGAGCACTTATTTTGCTTTTAAGTTGTTTGTGTTACTAATAAAATATTGCAATAGTTTTATGCAGAGTGTCGTGGAAAATCTTCTGATTCTGGATTTGCATTGAAGACACCCTGGGTTTTGTCACTTCATTACCCCTATTTGCCAATGCAACCAATCAATAGGCAATGATTAAAATAAGAAAAACACTCAACTATGAAACACCAGAAGTCAAGTGGCACAATGACCTCACACCTGCAGGTTTGGGAATATTAATCCCACTTCTTGCATTTGTGTAAGTGTTCTCAAGGTAATTCTCCCCTAGGCCAAAGTCATGTGGTCAGAAAAGTTGGTGTTTTTATAAGAATGTGCCCTGCTGTGGATTGCCATCCCATCTAGTATGTTCTCCCACCCCATCTGCGGGGTCAAAATGACCCTGTACCAAATAAGATGGACAGACTTTCATAAATGCTGTTTTGCCTCATTGGAAATGTGTTATTGCTGTTCAGGAGCATGCAGACTTACTTTCAGTTTTCTTTAGAAGTCACAATAATGTATTTTATGAGTGTTTCTTTTCTAAGCACCTTCACCGCACTGTGATGACATATTAGAGATACTATAAGGTTGTAGACATTAGAGTGGGGAAATCAGGTTGGGTGTTGAGAGAATTACCAGGAACTGCAGAAAAGGTCCATTTGGGAGGTAGGTAATTCCTTCCTCAAAGTATAAGGAGGTTGGCAGAAAATATCCCCCATTTTCTTTGAAGGGGGAATAAGTTCAGTTCATGTGGGGAGCACATGACAAAATCCATTTTGACATTTTGCCACAGAATATGCTATCACGGCAAACAGATATGAAGGAATTATCCGATCGGTACATGTGACCATTTGATTTAGTACCACGAATGAACATAGATTTTCAGCCCTCTTCTGGTCTTCAGCAGCATAGCAATTAAATATCAGTCTATATTAGACAAATTGTTCAGTCATATATAAAAAGTGCACATTTATATGCATAAAACATGACATTTACTCCTGATTTCTACAGAAAATTCTTTGAAGTCTTGTTAAGTCTTATTCATAATTTGCACCAGTTTATATATATATATATCCATCCATTTTCTATAACCGCTTATTCCATATGGAGCCTATCCCGGAAACTGCGGGCGCAAGGCAGGGAACAACCCAGGATGGGGCGCCAGCCCATCGCTGGGCACACT
>JAAGVU020000040.1:10603882-10635272 GCA_011763525.2 Mormyrus iriodes | reverse complement strand
AAGCAACTGAAACTGATTAACAACCCCCTCTGCTACTTAACTGACCAGATCAATATCCCAGAAGTTTAACTGACTTGCTGCTATACTCTGATTAAAAAGTGTTCCTTTAATTTTTTTGAGCAGTGTATATATACATACATACGCACGTCTGTGCGCAGTGAAATATTTCACTGAATTTTGAAGAATGTCCCCTTCACTTCAGATTTACCGTTAAGTGAACATTTAAAAAATCTGGCTCAATGGTTTCAAGATTAAGAGCAACCCCCATCAGGCAGAGATGTGTCCCCCTGTATGTCGAGAACTGCATGGGGGCAGTGTCCCCCTGCCTAATAGAAAGGGAGAGGCTTTAAGGAGCTAGGCCGAGCCTGACGCTCGGTCAGAGCTGCTCAGGCCGGAGGCCCGTGCCACTCACCACTTTGCCTCCAGACTTCTGGTCGAACATCACCATGCTGAAGCGTTTGGACTCGCGGTGGTAGCTGCAGTAGTACTTGGCCCATGTGGACACAAAGGAACCTGAGGGCAGGAAAGAGAACCGGAACAAAGAACCGGAATGAGGAGCATAATTCGAAGCAAGATGGCCCCCAGGAAGAAGTCAAGCAGGTAGCAGGGGACACGTTACGGGATCACGTCTGTCACATGACATCCCCAGTGCTTATGTCATCGAGGGTTACCATGGCAAAGCCTATATCCCCCCCCCAGCTATTTCACAGAGGCTGCCTTGAGCTACGAATACGGGCTGAGCAGACCGATGTCACGCCAGGTCTGCAAGTCGCTGACCCCGGGTCACTCACGCTTCTCCAGTATGAAGAGGTAACCCTGCATGGTGTGCGGACTGACGCTCTTGTGCTCGTGTGGGTTCTCCTTCATCTTGCTCATCAGGCTCTCCACCTCGGACCGCGTGCCCTCAAACCTGTTCCTCGTCTGAACCCCACGGGAAGAGAGTAAAAATACAGCTTTGTACAACAGCACATGCTACTGCGATCAGCCAGCCGCGGGACAGGCGTGACTCCGCTCGGCACGCTTACGTTTTGGATGCTGATGGTGAGGTCGGTCTTGAAGTCATTGAAGTCCTTTGCCAGCTCATACCCGTGATGGTAGTAGGTAAACAGACCTTGCAGAAAAGCCAGCAGCTGTAACAAAATCACAGGAGGGCGGGGGATTAACGGGGCCACCAAGTGGCTGGTGACGGGGGGGATGGGGGGGGTTCAATGGAGCCACTGATTTGGCTGGAGGCACTGATGACAGATGGGCAACGGAGAGGACCCTACCGGCTCCACAAACTCAAACATCTTGCGCTCCTGCACCTCCTGCACCTTGAAGACGTACTCCAGGGAGACCTCGTAGAAGTGCTGCCTCACATGGTCCACCTGACTGTCGGCCTGCAGAGGTCGCAAAGGAGGTGAGGCTGCAGTCCCGGCCCCCACACGGCGGCCCCCTGCTGTCTCACGGGGACGGCCACGCTCACCTCCAGCAGCTGGGACTCCTTCTTCCGAGCCGACAAACCCAGGTGTTTCTCCAGCACGCCACAGTACTTCTCAGTCTCCTTCTCATACTTCTTTTTGGCCTCCTGCACCAGGGGACGAGCATTAGCAGGAATATACACACACACACACACACACACACACACACACACACACACACACACACGGCTGTCAAATTGGCCAGAGTCACTTCCCAAAGTCTGCCACCAGGTGGCAGTGTTACACAGTGCACTCCTGCACCGGGGAGGGCCCTTCATAGTCTCGTGGGTAAGATGGATATTCAGGCTTTTATTATGGCGGAGCTCATTATCCTTAATGAGCGGCTGGCCGAGTGACAACGGCACACACCAGGTGAGGACTGTGTCCCAAAGAAAGATGCCGGATGGCAGCAATGTTTAGCGTTCATACTGTTCAGGAGCGAGAGACTCACGGTGGATTCTGTAAAAACTATTATTCATACAATTTAGAACATTGTTTCTCAACTGGTGGGTCACGGGGCTGCTTTCATTGGTCAGTGTGGATGGCTAATATTTTGTAAAATATTTAGAAGTTTTTCTCTAGTTTTCCCCTCTTTTGGTGCCTTTTATTAGTGTGTGAATATGCTGCACTTCGGTATTTACTATCACTGCAGTATTTTGAAATAAATTATGTTAGAAAGTTTTTAAATCTTGGTCAGGACTTAATGACTTAGGTAAAAAAAGTGAATCCTTCGGCTAAACCGGTGTTTCCAAACCCGGCCCATGGGGACCCACAGACTCCCCTTTTCTGCTCCCTCCCAGCTCCCTGCCCTCCCCACCACCACCAGGGGAAGGCCTAGAGTTTCCAGGCCTGCAGGACCACGTACTGTCATTGAGGGCCCACAGGCATGTCTGACACCAGCCTCTGCACAGCCACGGCTGGGGGGAGGGGACTCACCTTGGCGGCGCTGATCTGCTCCTTCCGGAAGCGCTCCAGGGGGGTGATCAGCACGTCGCTGGCATTTTCAATCTGCGGGGATGCAGAAAGATGACGAGCTTAACATCACACTCAGGCTTGGGATACATGCTGCAGGGTAACTGCCCACCCCACCCCGCTCTGCCCCATCCCCAGCCCAGCCCACCAATCAGCCCCACCCACCATCCATCTCCACCCTCATGCCTATCAGGCACTCTCGCCAGCTAGCCAGCCAGCCATGCATTCACACCCGCCAAGGCCACCCTCACGCCCAGGCTCACCATCCTCGCCCGCTCGTCCTCTAGGCTCTTCAGGACGCCTGCAAACTCCTGCAGGGACCTCGCTGTGGGGAGGCAAAGAGAGGGGTGGTCAACAGGCCTGGGCTTTCACAAGGGAGGCGTACGCTGCAGGAACAAAACACAGGATGCCCCCCCCAGCCTCACCGATGCAGATCTCATCGTCCGTGACGGCATCGCCGATGCACTGGAACTTGAACTCGTTGAGTGACTCTGCGAATTTGCGGTTGGCCGTGGACAGACCTGTGGGGGGTGGAGCAAAGTGTTCACCGGGGCTTCCCAAATCGGACCAGAGCCGGCCCGGCGCATCAGGGGAAAACACACCTTTATAAACACTTTTGTTATACATCTGCACTAACAGCACCCGGCAACACTACTCTGATCATAAACACCCCCCCTGTCACTGCTGGCTTATTAACAAAACGTCCCCTAGTCAAAACTCAGGTTGAACACTGACCAGTCTAGGCATCTAACCATCGATACAACAAAATGTGCAGGAGTCTGTTCCAACCCCTGTAACTATTGTAATTCATGCTCTGTTAAACCTATTCAAGTTCCATCAAACATTAACAGATGAATACACAGGAAGTGGGGGGCTTATTTGTGACAAGCCTTCCTGTCGAAATGTACTGAGCTAAATTAAGTCAGGATCTAAAGAGCAGCTGTAACCCCAGCTGGTGAGAAAGAGGACAGTAACGGGGCTGTGGCGAGCAGCAGGGAGCGGCAGGCAGTAATGGGGTGGTGAGGAGCGGTGAGAAACGGCAGGGGGTAACGGGGTTGCAGGGGGCTGCGGGGAGCAGCAGGCAGTGACAGGGTTGCGGGGAGCAGCAGGCAGTGACAGGGTTGCGGGGAGCAGCAGGCAGTAAACGAGGTGCAGGGAGCGGCAGGCGGTAATGGGGTGGTGAGGAGCGGTGAAAAGCAGCGGGGGTAACGGGCTGCAGGGGGCTGCGGGGAGCGGCGGGGAGCAGCAGGCAGTAACGGGGCTGCGGGGAGTGGCAGGGAGCGGCAGGCGAGGACAGGGCTGTGCGAGGCGGCTAGGCACATGTACACAGCCATGTACATGTACACAGCCATGAATGTATGTATGTATGTATGTATGTATGTATGTATATACATACATACATACATACACACATATATATATATATACACACATATATATATATACACATATATATATATATACACATATATATACACACACACATACATACATACACACACACACACACACACCATAAATAACCTATTACAGCAGCAATGCTGCATTTCAACATCTAAGTGAAAGGAATGATTATGCGCCTAAAAGGGTCGATAAGTTATACACCATCTTTGTCCATTTCATGTTGCTGCATCAACATGGTCATGCAGCAATAAAACACTTTTCCTATCAGAAATAAGTCACCTTCACCTGTCACCTTCTCAGTACTCTGTCCACAGCTGTGACTTTGTCCTACATGCAGACCAAGGGGTATGTTTCAGCATAAAAACATCCACCCATCCATCTTCTAACTGCTTCAGCTGCTCAAGGTCATGGGGCAGTACGAACACCTTATGAATATCTTATTTTTCATAGTTAAAATTAGCACTATATATGGATTGCTCTTAAAATTATAAATATATCCACTTCTATGGTACCCGTTCAATACCAGAACAGATGATAGAACTGGAAATGTAATTAGTTTAAAGGCACGTTTTCACTTAAGTGTTTTTACATTCCCAGCAGCAAATGATGCTATTAATTATATCTTGTTATACAACTTCCATTAGCAAGTAAGCGGACTCATAGACTACAAAAAAAATTCCCTTGGAATTTAATTTTGATATTGGTAATGTTCATTTGAACTTCACCTGAAGCAGTAAGTACGTACGCAAGAGAAAGAGACCACCGCTTGTGTTATGAAATTGCAAACAGAAGGTGGCCAGTTCATATCTCCAGAAGGCTGTCCAATCTGTCCAAATCCCCTGTGTAAAAAGAATGTAAAATCTCGGCTGGTACATACTGGGGTTGCTGGGCTGGGACTCCATGGGCATCATCAGCTTGGTGCGTGTAGCCCTCCGGTTTGCCAGGGGACGCTCTAAAGTGGCCATGCTGCTCGAAGCCTCATCTCCATCTGCTCCTGCATGAAGAGGACAGCTTTGCCTACCAGGCCAATGCACAGTGGACCAACAACATTATTCCAAGTATGAAAACTAAATGTTGGTGCACAATATAGAACAAAGCAGAATATTTTTCCATAATTTGTGTTTGTGGTAAAATGAATGATTATCTACACTAAAGGATGTTATTGATGGGGTCCAACCTGAGTGGCTACTCTTGCTTCCCATCTGGCTCTCTGATAGGCTGTGGCTGACAGGTGGGATTTCCTGGCGACTTTGCATGGGCGAATCACACGCTGAGGGGGCGGGACCTGAGGGCTTCTCCATGCTCTTCAGCTCCATCTCCTCATGGTGGATCCAGAGATCAGGGGGGCGTAAGTCCCTTTGGCTGCCTTTCCTCTTCCCCACACCGTGGGACGCCCGTTTCCTGCAGAGAGGAATGGTAGTTTCAGAGTCCTGCTCTTGGCTAGTCTGAACAGCAAAATGGGTACAAATTTCAGTTACAGTTAAAATTCAGTTATTTCAATTATTACTGTATGCATGGAGCCTGCCTATACCTAGGTTTAAGCCTCTGACCACCTACACATCCCACCAGAAATTGTTCTGGGGTAGGAGTAGGCTGTAATCCTTCCATAACTTGTTGCTGGGCAATACTGTAGTCTTTGTGCCAACTGACTCATTTTAGAATTTTATTTTAGCTTAGCTCTGAATTATTAAACTGAAAGAGTACTTCACCAATCAAGAATTTCAATTAGTTCTACCAATAAATATAAAAAAAAAAATTTTCAAAGAAAATTTTAAGAACATTATACTCTATGAAGTACAGAAACTGGGCAAAAACATCCCTCTCTTCTGTGGCAACAGTTGAAGCCTGACAACAGAAAGATAAAAATAAATCTTGTCTATAACTGTCTGGATTTTTGCTCATTTGGAGTTAGGCCATTGTTGACAATACTTTGTTCTGCACATCCAATGGATAATGGGAAGCAGAGACAGGCCACATTGAGTAGGCGATTTCTTTTCCTTCTGTCAGATATGACCATTTGCGTGAACCTAAAATCCACTGAGGCGTGGCTCTGTTTTCATGAGGGGGTTGTGCCAGGATGGTATGAATATTGGGGAATAGCTGATAGTACAGACACTGTGCTACACGGCAGGATATGACCTGTGTATACAGGATGTATAATATCCGGCAAGGCCCTGGGTTTTAGAGCTTTGGAGAAAATTATTAATCCAAAGAAATAATCTTGGAAAACAGTGTGTACCATAATAGACAGCCAGGTAAGTACTATGGCAATAAAAACCACAATAGCCAAAATGACAGGTGTTCTAATCAACTCGGTTAACTGCCTGTTCATTTTCAATGTGGAGAAATCATTACCTGTGAGGATGACTTACTTTCTTTGTTGGGCAGAAGAGCGTCGAGTGCAAATGAAAGCCACGATGATGACGACAACCACTGCCACTGCTCCCACCGACACCACCACCACCACCAGCAAGCTGCCATTTTTCTGGGGCGGATGCATGTGTCCAATGGGGGAGTCTGAAGAAAGGTGAGGAAATTTTACAACTGAGCAATACCTCAGTATAGAGGATCTCAGTCCCTGGATCATGAAGTTGCCACCTGTCATGCATATTACAGGATCGCTGTGTAGTGAAAAATAAAATGCTGTTTCCCACATTGATCCATGAAAACACAACATTTGTCCCATATTTCCACACACATTGTGTATCCCCGTCGCCCCACTTTACCAGTCGGTGAAACATAAACCACCCCACAGTTCTCAAAAGTTTGGGAACCATAGCTTTACTATATCGGACAAGAATCAGCATGACCTGAGAGAAGTTGCCATTATAAAAGACACCACTCCCACCACAGGCCAAAAAGGATGGACTTATTCCAATCAAATGAGAAAGATTGCCAGTTGTTGGAGACATGCATTTTCTGCACTTAAAACTGGCATTTCAAACGTTTCTTGTGTCCTGATGAGCACTACCATGGCAACCAACCATCAACAGGAGGATGATCTAAAGGGCGTCATTCCATCGCTCTCCATCTGACAATACAATGGGTGTGAATAACCAGCTCAACACTTTCTTTAGAAAACAGTATTACAGGTCTCTGCATACCACATTCAGATTCAACATGGTTACCATTATATCTCCTGAATATATGGCCCAAACTCAATCTGCAGGTTTACTGATAAATAAGGAGTTTAATGAACTATAGCCGCATGTCATCATCGTTTAGCGTTCAGCTTGTGGATGAACGGTCCCTGACTACAAGGCAAGTTAAAAATAGATACACAATCATTTTCCATATATTTGCCTGTAATGAAGAAGAAAACAAGCATCTGAATGTCCAGATATACGAAGCGTTCTTCATGCATGAGAAATATGAACACGAATAGCATCAATGTGTACTTCCCTTGAATTTCAGTACTGATTTTGGCATGACCCTTGCACCTGACCATACCTGCATATATGAAAAAACGCTGCATGATTACATTCAGCATTACACAAACCTCGTCAAACTAGTGATCTACCTTTTGTTACGTGTTTCCATGTTATACTGAGGCTGCATTGTAACTATAATCAGGAGAAACATAATAGCTGCATATGTCGCATGTTACCATGGTGATTAATCACCATCAGTGTGCCTCCAGATGCCATCGATAATGAATCCCAGCTGGCCCTGATTGACCTAATGACCATTAAGACAACTCGTGGTCACCTTGAAGGATTCAGGATGTCTGTGTGTTCTGGGTTTCTCGTTGATCCTTTAACAATTTTTTAATGAGTCTCGCTTATTTATATAGAGTCAATGTATGCTGGTGTGTTTACGCATGTACGGCCGTGGAAGAAATGATGAGACCACAGCACAATTTTTTGTTTCACTCATTTCTCAATTTATGGGTGTGTATCTGAGAATTATATATTTTTTTGCAAACTGCAGCCTGGTTCTTCCCTGCTTCTCATTAATGAAGGGTTTCTTCCTTGCTTTATGGGACTTCAGTCCTGCTTCTAGAAGCCTGATACGAACTATCTTAGCACACCTGCACTTAATGTTTCCCATTTCTTATGAACGTTGCTTGATTTCATCCTCCGATTCACGAGAAACTGTTGGATAAGTTAATGGTCATCTCTAGCGTTATAAAGTTGCTTACATCCTTTACCTGGCTGGTTTCTGGTTGTTCCCAGTGTCTCCTGCTTCACATTATTCTTGTGTACTGCTGTCTTAGAAATTTTGAACCTGGAAGCAACCTGCTGCTCAGCGTAGCCTTCTGCCAGCAGAACTACGATTAAACCAGGATTTAAAAATGCAGATATGTTTAAAAATATAGAGTGGTCTCTTAATTTTTTCCATGGCTTTACGTATGTATGTGTGGCATTCAGCAGCCAGTTCAGGTTCACTGATTCACATTAAATCCATCCAGTCATTCGACACAACACAGCCCACAATCCTATTACATCTGATGAATGATTAGTGGGTGAGAAGATTAATCCTCACACTCTGGCATGGGGACAGCGATCAGGCTTTCAGATCTTAGGTTAATTAAGTTGCTGTATTATCACCCTGCAAAAAAAAGCAATAAATGATGCCCGGGAAAAATCTGATATAACATTCCTGGGGTTTTACGTAAAAAAAAAAAAAAGTTTCCATAATTTAAATGGAAATAAAAGACTGAGATAGCTGACACCACGATTACAGTTTTGTTTGGAGTTTGAGATTAACACACACTACTACAGGCAGTGTGTATGGTAGTATTGCTGACATTAGTATTGTTGTGAGCGTCAGTGTGACTTACTAGTATAACACAAAATGATCTGAAGTTTTTTCTCTATCTGCTGTACTGGCTCAAATTGTGTATTGGGTCTGGCTTGGCAGTGGAGAAAAAACCGAAAACTATTTGAACAAAACAAACAAAACTGGGACAAAGCATATTAAATTAACCTAACACAAAATTGTGACTGAATTTGGAAAAAGCCCTTATGCAAATGTGTTTCCAATAATTAAGCCAAACAAAACTAGGCCAAATAACGATAAACAAAGGCGAGCTAGGTTAAACTAGGACCATCACGCTGCCTGTAAGGTGATGACATAAACTAAAAGGAACGGAATTGAATTGCAAAGATTACTAGCTGCGCACTTCCCATTACATAAATGTAGCATTAGAGTAGTTTTAGATAAAAAAATAACAATAAACAGCCATAACATAAGAAAATGCAGAAACACCGGTTGAATTAAGTATTATCTAAATTGAAAATTGGCAAACAGCCCTTTGGACTTGGAACTGGCTCTCTATTTAACAAATTATGTAGTCCAGCCACAGAAGGAGACATAGGTTTATTAAGAGCTGTAAACTGCAAACACAACACAATTTTTACGTTGAGTTGACAATTAAAGGTCCCCATTGAAAACTGTCTCCTGAAACAGACATAATTCATTACACACGTTTATTTAATAACTCTGTATTTCGCATTTATAGCATTTACCGAAAACTGATGCCACGAGAGCAAATTCTAAAAACATATTTGTGTAAAACAATCTCAGTAGCTTGTCTACACTGTGGCACAGCATTTAGCCAATCACAGGGAGTGACACTGGAAAGGTTTCGGGATTAAGGCAGACTCTGGTGCTGGAGTTTCCCATTACGAAGCTAGGTCAAGGCATTAACTGCCTGTCACGCTATAGATGGCAGTGGAAGCACGTATGTTATTGGTATGGCTTTGTATGGCCTTGTATGGTTCAATAATGGAAAAAGAAGAAAGGAGTTAACTGAAATCACAAACCTCATAATACAAGATCTACGTGAAATATGGGACCGTGCCCTAGCTCCCGGCATCCTCAGTCCCCCTCAAACCCACCCAGCTGGCCTGGTTCATCCCTAGCAATGTAATTAGCCCAATCGGACCCATCTGGGGCTTCTATTGGCACAGGGTTGGTGATCAATTGCTATGGCAACATGAGCTACCTCCCACTGGCTCTCAGGCCTAACAAGGCAAGTTAGACAACACCGGGTCCTGTAACCAGTTAGCATGTTTAGAAAATATATTTGTGACAGTATTCTGGCCCCAAATGTCATCAATCTATTAAAAGAGATGAAGAAATCACAAGAACCAGCTATTATTATGAATACTACTCACGTCCTTCTGTGCAGTTTTTTTTCCATCAGCTTTTATATAATATCAATGCAGGAATAATGCAATAATTAATGCAATAAATAATGCATGAACCTTAACCCGACTGTGGCTTTAAGTACCATTTCAATCATCCAATTCTGACTGTATCTCCTGACGATAGCCCACCCCCTAATCCAGGCTCATGTTTTTGTCCTTGTCAACAATTTCCTAAGCCAAACTGGGTCCCTAGTCAACCTTCCATCATCCTCACCATTCAGACTGCTGCTGTCAATCAGATGGGTGTCAGATGGCCAGTAGCTGCTGTCACCGTGGCGACCTGGGGAGAAAAATCAGACCGTTAGGAATCAGATGACATATGACATGTCCACCATTTAAGAACAACAAACTGTGCCTTAGTGAGACTAACATTCATTCAGGAAAACACGAGCACATATTTAACGATTTAGATGTTGGGGTAATATACAGAATATAGCCCAGTCCAAACCTTCCAGCCATTTTAGTGCAACAGGAAGGTATGATCATGCTTTCCTAATAAAAATTAACTGTATTTTTCAAGCACATTCATCTCTTCCCCTATCCAATACACTTATTTTTTTATTAGTAGGAAACATAAAAGGTATGAAAGTGATAGTCAGACATTAAAAGGTGTCATGTGGATCCGTTGCGTCGACATGTGTGCATCTGTGTTGTGCTGTTGGGCATGAGGATGTGTGGCTGGCACAGAAAATCTGCATGCAAGCATACAGCTATGCAAGAGAAGTGTGAAACTGGGCATGTATTCTTTAAGCAGATCCACTCAGTGCTAGGTAAGGCTGGCACCTCTGTACCACTGCTGATTCTGTACTATTGCTTAGCCTCGCATGTTTTTTTGTACCCATTGTATTCTGAGCATGGTGGCTCTGTATGGCAATATGCGTAAGAGCCGTAGCTAAATGAATTAATGAGAATGATTTAATGTGTTCTGACAATGTGATGCGACGGGAAGCGGTTCGCCAAACACCACTGCAGGCACTTGCCAGAATGTTGACCTTAGAAAAGCGTATTTATTCAGATTGACAGAGATAACATTTGACTTTGAAATGGTGTATGAATTTAATTCTTTTTAGATGATGTCATTTCCTCTGAGCCTGTTGTTTGTTCCCCTCAGCAGGATATCAAATCAAATTGAGCAGCTGTCAATCAAACATGCACTTGACAGAAAACAGAACATAAATAGGCATTTTCAAGAAAACCTACACTTTAAAATATATGCTCTGCAGTAACACAATTGAGAAACTGAGGAATCTGAGAATTCATAGCGTCATATATGTCTTACACAATTTAACCTATTTACTGCTTTTTTGACTACTGAGAAACAATATTTTATCGTACCCATGCATCATAGAGCTGACATGACAATAAAGATACTCTGATTTTTGAAATGCACTTCTTCCTTATTTTAAGGAAAATGTAACAACGCAGAAAAAAGTAACTGCTACTAAACAGAGTTTTTCAGATTACAGACTAAGCCTTTGGTTAGTATCATACAGGAAACCGCACGCAATGAAGTGAGGCTCGTTAACGCTCTCTAGTCTGCTCAGGGCGGCAGGTTTTGTTCAGAGTCGTTTGCATAACATGTCAGTTAAAACCTAACAGAGGTCCAGCCTCCTGCCTCCGCTCAGGCCTTAATTAACACAAAAGGCCAACAGAATCTCATTAGTCTATGAATGACATGAAGCGACGCGACAATGACTGCAAATCGATGATGAGCGTGAGCTGCGCTTTAGCACTCTCGGGGCGGGGGCTGCGCTCCCCCACTGCCCCCAGTGCTTTAGCATTCACTGCACATGTTTTTGCTTTCCATACCAATTCCTCACAATCAGCCATCTAAGCCCAGCCCAATACTGCCAATTACCTAAGGAACGTGCTGGAGGGTGGAGGAGCACTCGGGGGTATGTTGTGGAGAGAGCGGCTGGAGAGTAGATAGAGGTGGCCAGGGAGGGGTGAGACAACAGGAAGATAGCAGGGAGGAGAGATGGAAAGGAAGGGGGAGCAGGCAGGGAAGCATAAGGAAGCAGAGGAGGAGCTGCCAGCAGGCCTAAGTGTCTACTCTGGGCAATTTAAGGTATGGGCTGAGACCTACCTTGGTCATTGGCCATTTTGTCTGGATGCTCCACTACAAGAGAGAAAGAAGGAAGTACTTATATTAAAACGAACACTTTTATTGACATTCAAGATATTTCTCAGTGGCTCACGCAATATGTTCTGGATATTAATGCCACCTGCAGCACTAGCTCTAAATGTAACCTTCAGGGTTAGTTATAGAACGCAATTAAATGCAACTAACAGCCAATCCCTACTCAGCCATAACCTTTAACCATAAATAACCAAACAAAAAAACAAGAATTTTGACATTTTTTAGTTTGTGATTGCAGTCACAGATTTTAATAAAATTAAGTTTCCCCTTGTGGGGACTGAAAAAATGGTCTTCAGAGCGTCAAAGTAACAGGTTTTTATCACAATGTGGGGACATTTGGTCCCCATAATGTAATCTAAACATAACCACACTCGCACAAAGATTAGGCATTTACATCTTTCTAGGGACTTTCCATTTATTTCTATGAGCATAACCCTAACCCCAACAATGACAACCTAAACCCCTCTCCAGCCATAACCTTAACCATGAATGACAAAACAAAATACAAGACATTTAACATTTTTAGTTTTTTGACTGCATTCACAAATTTTTTTTATAAAATTGAGTTTCCCCTTGGGGGACTGAAAAAGTAGCCCCAACAGCACCTATATAACAAGTTTTTATCACATTCCTGGGACATTTTGTCCCCACAATGTAATATTACTATGACCACACACCAAACTAAAAAAATGTTCCAGCCTGTGACTGAGGCCAAGAATAAATGGTGCCCATGTAACCTAGGCTATGCTAAAGTGTACGGACATAACCTGAACTGAGACTGTGACTAAGCTATGAACAGAGAGAAGGGATGAAATGCAAAAAAGCAAAAAAAAAAAAAAAAAGAAGATTAGCACTGATGGACCCGGGGCTGGGGGGGGGTGGGGTGGGGTCAGAGAGTAACCCAAACCTCGGGGGGTCCGGAAGAGGACAGGGTCAGACAAGGGGCCCACGCCACGGCTGTTCTTGGCCTGGATGCGGAAGTAGTACGCCGTGTCCGGGCTCAGCTCAGACACCTGGTGGGTGAGGCGGTCCGAGCCGATGGGCTCCATCAGCCAGGTGTCTATTGGCGCGTTCCTGTCCAGTGTGTAGAACAGGATGTATCCTAGAGCAGACAACATGCACACATTCCCATCACGTCA
The DNA here is from genome assembly GCA_011763525.2 of Mormyrus iriodes. Classification (NCBI taxonomy): domain Eukaryota; kingdom Metazoa; phylum Chordata; class Actinopteri; order Osteoglossiformes; family Mormyridae; genus Mormyrus; species Mormyrus iriodes. Next base: position 10,622,002 of record JAAGVU020000040.1, on the reverse strand, counting down.
AAGTGCTCAGCACGTTAGTTTTTATCCATTTATCCATTTATCCATGTGCTATGTCAGACGTTACTGTTGAATTCGTGCTGTATACATTTTGAAGAAATTCATACAAAATGCCCTATACTTGAGGAAACTTATATGGGTATTTTTTTCACTGAGCATGCAATGCTCCTTACTGACACCATTCAACGCATTCCCTGTTCCCATCATATTACTGCAAACTCACTTCCAAAGAATCACGATTATTTCTCATTTTCCTCTCCTTCAAAAATACTTATACTTGTAATTATAACAGTGCTTTCCGTATAAAACGCAGGCTCCTGACTCTCAGACTGACCTGATCCCCATCTCCTAATTGACTTAGACACAGACTCCGCCTCCCAGCTGCCCGACGTGACACAGAGCCTCTATTTCGGCTGTCAGGTTTGATGCAAACCCCTCCTCCTGGTTGTCAGATATAACACACCTTGTCTTCTGGCTGTCAGATGTGTGCCACATGTCAGAGTATGTACAGGAGCACCAACATTCAGCACTCTCAGTGTCATAGACATGAGGCGTCTGCAGGGGGTGCTGAGCAAACTGCACAAAGCTCAGCATTAATTCTGATGTCTGGTTGAACAGGGTGAGATGACACATCGAGTTAGCCCCAGGGAACAGGGTAGAGCTGGGAAATTACAGGCATTGATGAACTATGATTTTGTCTTCATGAACCCTCAAGTTATATTTCATTAGATCACCTCTTCCCGCAAGGACCGGCTCTGATTGGTGCAGTAATGGACCACCCCCTAGATTCATCAGCATTCTCACACAGTCCCTTATGCTTATATATAAAATGCAATACCAGCAAGGGGGGAAAAAGTAGGCATCAGCACTGTAGCAATCTAATAGCAAGGAAGCATTTCATTATGCGTAATGAGAGATGAAACTCCATCTGACTGTCAATACCATTCTACTCCAGTGAGGTGAGCAGCATGGCTGCAGCTGTGAAACTCCCAATAAGACAATTTACTAAAAATATTATTCATGATAAGACGTAGCAGCGTTTAGGAGACTGGAGTTTGTGTGCGTTTAATGCAAGACACTAAGTGAATGCTGATGACAAGGTGGGAAGCATAAACTGATAGAGTAAACATGTAGTCTTCAAAGACCATAAACCGACAGAGTAAACATGTAGTCTTCAAAGAGCATAATCCAACAGAGTAAACATGTAGTCTTCAAAGAGTATAAACCGACAGTGTAAACATGTAGTCTTCAAAGAGCATAAACCGACAGAGTAAACATGTAGTCTTCAAAGAGCATAAACCGACAGAGTAAACATGTAGTCTTCAAAGAGTATAATCCGACAGAGTAAACATGTAGTCTTCAAAGAGTATAAACCGATAGAGTAAACATGTAGTCTTCAAAGAGCATATAGATAGAGTAAACATGTAGTCTTCAACAAGGACTGACAGAAAGTATAAACAACTAGCCTTCATTGATAGCAATAAATATCTAATCGTAATCAAGTAAGGGCAGAGTAAGTTTTCTAAATGTGATATTCAGATGTCTAAAATGCGTCTTTGCCATATACAAAAAGAAGTATATAAAACATTAATTTTGTTTTACAATCATTTTAAATTCTGAATCAGCACAAATGTCTGACTTATTCTAAACATATATTTGTTTTGTAAAGAAACTAAGAATTGTAGAATAACATTCATCACAAAAGAACCCTGATATTTTGGCATGCGAACACTTGGGAAATTGCTTCAGCGCTTTTTCTGCTTTATTCAATTTCCATAACTAAAAAACAGTGGTAAAATCCTCAGGCAGTGCTCTTAGTCACCACCATCACTGGCTATTAATACAGTTTGTTAAGGAACATGATTAAACTCAGCCATCCTTATAAGCAGGGGAGGCCTTCCTGAGCTGAATACTAAAAAAATACAACGCCATGCATGCAACTAATACACTGTGGCAATCAGCATAATATGTAAAGTAAAGGAAAACAAATACAGTACTCCAGGTGACTAATATAAAATCGGATTAGTGATATGGGTGTCGTTTATGTAATTACCAATTAAGTAAATATTATATAGCTATTATAATACCAGTTTTAACACTTGGCTGCATTAGCAAAACACATAAACTAAACATGATGCTATTTAGTTGGCTAATTTAGATTCCACCCAATCACTTATTGGTCACATGTGAAGTGAATTGTGTTACTCAGTTCACTTTTATAAATTTATCTACTTAAGACCACTAATAAAGCTTGACAACATTTATCATGTTGTACAGGCACCTGCATGTCAGCCATTTCCCCTGTGCTCACTTTGCTCCCACTTCTTGCCTCAGGAAGACTATAACTGTGATGCAAATTTCACTTTAAACTTCAAGCTGATTGAGAGATGCTGAGCAAGGTGACACCAGAGGCACATACGTGTACATATTATGGCAACACGCTCTATTTACATTTAACTGTCATCTATACTTTTTACTAAAAAAATATATATAAAAAAACATTTACAAAAGAGATCAATTCAGTATAAATGGTCTATAAAATTTTTGCTTGGACAGGAAACTGTAGTCTTCATACAACCTTAGACCATAGGTACATAAAGCTGGGCATGATGAGGAAACAAAGAGGTGTATTCCTATACTGTTGTCAACAGTCAATATACCAAATGTATATTTTGACATTTTGACAGTGTACAAAAATGGAAAAAGAATCTGCCAGTATCATAGTCTGAATGAAACTTTCCCAAGAGTCGTTCCCTTGTAGAAGTCAGAAATCAGCTACTTTATTTAGTTATATTGTGGGAGGCCGTAACTCTACATCTGTCTCTCCATCCCACGCCTGCTGCTCCTGATGGTGGTGGCCCATGTGACGTCTCTGGAGGCGTGAATCAAGATCTCACCTGTGATCTTGCCATTGGCCTCTGTGGGAGGCTGCCAGCTGATTAGCACAGCCCGAGGCTTCCCCTCACGACTGATGACTGTCAGGTCCTTGGGGGCGGAGCTGGGTGCTGAGGGGGCGTGGCAGAGTGACGACCAACAGCAAATCACAGTCACAACAGAGCAGCTATAATTCTGTGTCTCTTTGAGTCACATATTACTACCAAAGGTACTAACGTTTAAAAAATGAAAGCTTGAGTTTTACCACCTTTTTTTTAGTTTTTCCACCATCATCCTCCCAATATAGAACAGCCAATTATCCCGTTTCTCGTAAGTCTCCGCAACAACACAAAATGCCCACATCAGCTTAGGATTTGTAAAGACCAACACACACCTCCTCCAGTTTATGTGGTGTCAGCCATTGTCACTCTATAAGCTACAGGGTTCATCGAATGAGGTAGAGTGCCCATTCGCACAGTCCCACCCACAGTTCAGTAGGCACCCAGCTGACAGTACATCTCTGTGGAGCAATAGGCTTGCTGTCTATCCCTCCCAGCTCAGCTGTCTAAGCCACTTGACAGAACACATGCTAATTCCCCAATTCGCCAATTCTATGGGGTCACCCTGCCTCAGACAGCTAATACATAGAAACAGCAGCTGGAGACAAGGAAAAGCCAAAAAACAGAAGCCTTGGGGAGACAGTGCGGATCACATACCTGTTTCATACGTGGTGGCATGTGCAGTCATACTCCATGTGCTAGACTTTCGACCTTTCGTTACCATGACAGCAAATTCGTACATCGTGTTGGGCTTCAGTCCCAAGATAGTGTGACTGAGAGCAGTGGTATCTGTGGTCTGGACAAGAGAGCATTAAGGTTGACACGAGGGGCAGCCTGGTGTTAGCATAAGGAATGAGCTTGGGTTAGCGTGGAGTTTAAATTAGCGTAAGCATGATAGAGTGGCTAAGGCTAACATGGAGAATGAGCATATTGGGATTAGCATGAAGGACATTAAAGAAGTCTTCATTAACTTAGGATTTGCCATGCGGAAAGTTTGCAATATGTAGGTTGAATAAGTAAGCAGCATGGGGGCTTAGTGGGTAACACTTCCTCAAATCCCCTGGGATGGGGATATGAATTGTACCCCAGCTGTATGTGCATTGACCAAAAACATGTGCTTAGGCAAACTGACATCTCAAAATTGCCTATACCCTGTAACTGTTGTGTTTCAGGCCAGAAAATTGGTTTGATATTGACACCTGCAGAATGTGTATTCAATGCTATCTAGATCGTTAACCAACCTGATAATCACTATTTATTGTAGCTATTATTTGACACCCAAGTGGGCAAACACTACCTGTGCACTGTGGCCTAGCGCACACCTATTCTTTACTATTGTCAGTGATACATAGAAGCTGCTGGAACACGGTAATTTAAGAAACAGACCTGGCTGGTCCATGCGCACCTTGTATTTTCCGCTGGTGGAATGGCTGGCCATCCACTTCACTGTGTAGAAGCACTGCTCGCTGGACTTCTGGTGCTTGGACACAGAGTTGTCGGCCCAGCTGACGCGCACTGAGTCTGAGGTCAGTGGCACAGCCTGCACACCTACCGGGGGGATCATGGGAGTGGAGGATTCTGGGACGGGAGTGGGGAACGAGTCAAACAGGTGGAACAGGTCCTCGTCCGACGGGTCAGAGGGATCTGAGACAGACGTGTGCACGCGCACACATACACAGGCACACATGTACACGTATATGCACAAGCATATGTAAGCATGCACACACACATGCATAGACACACAGACACAACAAAAAACAAATTTGCGTATGCAGACATGTATAAACACAGAGGGGTACACAGATCCACACATACACACGGGGACACAGACAAACACATTCACAGACGAGCGCACATGTCCGTCAGCAAACATGCGCAGACACAGAGACGCACAGGTTAGTGTGAGCCGTACAGAGGCCGAGCATGCAGGAAAGTATGGATGAGAACAGGATGGGAGATGTGAGTGAGGTTCAGGGAAGGAGAGGACAGCAATGAAGGACAGGAGGTGACAGAAAAGAAGAAGAAACCCTGTTACTCTACCATACACACAGCAGACAGTGCTAAAGCTACTTCACACAGAACGAAACAGGGCTAATGCTACAGGCTACCAAAACTGCTACGGATACTCAAAATATGCGTTATTTTACTAGAAACAAAACAAGGCTAATGCTAAGAAGCTGCACTACTCAACACTAAACTGTTAAACAGAAAATAAAGGTTATGGTGTAAACTACTGTTACTCTATTATACACACAGGAAACAGAGCTAAGGTTATAAGTTACTATTAGTATTTTATAAACCGAGCACACAACTATTTTTCGGTGGCTATGACCCCACAACACTCAGAGAAAACAGTTTTAATGCAACAGACTTTTTTCCTACTAGACACACACAGCACAATTCCACTGAATGTTCTCTTCTGATGAAGATATAGACTTAGCTCTGTATCATGCCAGATTTAGTAAACACAGCTTTGCTCTCTCCTAACAGCATCAGATGAAAGTACACACACAGTAATACATGAATTGGATTATAAGGGTTATGGATTCACAGAAAGCTGTGTAATTCTGACACCTGGATGTGCTAGCCTGACTCACAGCATCTGTATCTGCGTATCTATGGATATAGTCAGCAGCTCTGAATTGTCTGTGTGTCTATGGATACAGTCAGCAGATCTGAGAGTCAGTGCGTCTCTGGAAACAGTCACCATATCTGAGAGTCTGTGTGTCTATGGATTTAGTCACCAGATCTGGCAGTCTGTGAGTCTATGGATACAGTCAACAGATCTGAGTGCCTGTGTGTTGATGGATACAGTCACCAGATCTGAAAATCTGTCTGTGTATGGATACAGTTACCTGACCCCTGTATCTGTATTTCTATGGATATAGTAACTTGACCCCAGTATCTGTGTATCCACAAATCCAGTCACCCGACCTGAATACCTGTTTGTCCACGGATAAAGTAAGAAGTCCTCAGTGTCCATGTCCTTCGAGAACCTCACTATGACACCTTGCCTTGGATAACATCCTCCATCCTCAATCCACTTTTTGATGAAGGCAGCAGAGAAAAGATGATACCAGTGCTCTGTGCAGATCTGCTGTGAGTTGGGGTTGACCATGTAAAATGTATGGAATAGACAAAATGTGACCGTGTAACTTGAAGTAACCTCTGTTGTGCTGATACAAAGTCCACTATGTCCAGTATCCTCAGTCACATGCTATCCAGAGCAGCTATAATATCGCCAAAAGCTGTGCCTAAACTGTAAAATCAAACTCAAAGTGTTCGAGCAACAAAGTGAGCCTACATTAGTGTTCAATTTATTTTCACAAATCTGATTTGACAGCAGAATGACTTGACTACAAATGTGCTTTGAGGCCACTCGATGTCTTTAGGAATGCAACAAATACCCAGGGTTTAACCATGAACCAGCCAAAGCTCTTCATAGAGATTTTTAACATGTTTACTTTTCCCTTCAGCTCTCCTCATGTTTGTAAGCTCTTTCTATCACACAGACCACACCTCCTCCCCATCAGATATGACACAAACACCTTCTGCATTCCGTGTTCTGACTGTCAGAATCGTGGAGCACCGGAGTAACACAATAACAGAATGAGGGCTGGGGACCTAGAATACATGAGAGTAAAAAATTCATTAAGCGCCTCTCCATCCTATTACAAATGTCTGAAGGAAGGCTGCAAGTGCACAATTTTTTCATTAAGAACATGTAAATGAACTGTCAGTTGATACACGCCCATTTCAGCTGCCTGCTTGAGCAACGTTTGCAGCAGATAGCAATGACCTACATCAAATGTTAAGCAGGTATTTCTGTAGCTGCATCACATGACATTGTGCACACGTTGACACATTGTTGCCCAAGTATCACAGCTTACATGCATGTCTAGCCAAGTAACTAGTTGGCTAGTTATCTAAATTACTTAGCTATTTTTATTTTAATACCAAAAACCACAAATAAAGTATAATAGTGTTATAACTGAATCCAATATAGCTGTCCAGAATACTGTAAATCAGCATTCTAGTCTTGTCTGCAGTAATAAGGCAATGACAATTCTGTAAACAATCCAGCTGTTACAGGAACACATTCTTATTCCCATTCATCGTAATTTCGGTTTGTTCTTCTTAGCAATTCAGTGACAAGTCTTATCTTATCTTATCAATTTAACCTAAGACGATAAACCAAATCAGTAAAATGACATGCAAAGATGATTTTCTTTTTTTTTTTCTTTTTGCGAAGACTGGTTTTCTGACCTCAGTTTATGGTCTAGACTGCAATTCCAATCAAGGAACAAGCCTGCCAGTGTCTATATTGAGATCCTCCTACCTTGTCCATTTTGGGATTTAGTTCTTTAACCACCAGGTTCTCTTGCTGCTGTAAACGCTAACAAGCTCTCAGAATCCTGTTCATTATCTTAACAGGCCTGTTATACTGTCCTACACGGGAAATCCCTGCATGGTTGAGATATGTGTTGAGGGGTAAACGAGCAGATTCTAGCAATGTTGTGTGCGACAGTAGTGTAACTGGTCACTGAGGCATATTATAGTACGACTATGCTGTAACTGCATTGAGTGTGGCTGAAGCATGATCAAAGCGTGGTTCCCATCTGACTGCAGTGTGAGTATTGCAGTGAGTGACCCGAGCATAACCACAGTGCGATCGCATTATGACAGATGTGAGACCACAGTGTCATCGTTTTGTTATCGCAGGTGAGTGTGACTGGCGGGCAACCTGGACGCAATCACAGCGTGACTGCAGTGCGAGCAGTTAGTGACTGTCACTAGATCACAGTGTGATCACCTGATGACTGCCATGTCATCACAGCGTGATCGCTGTGTAATAAGTGAGCAACCACCATGTGATCACAACATGTTCGTAGTGTGACCAGGCTGTAACTCCTACTGGGTGCTCCTCACATACCTGTGGCAGCCCGCGTAACAGCACTCTCGTAGAGGGGGACGCCTTCCCCTGCGTTGTTGAAGGACTTCAGTGAGATGACATAGTGGGAGCTGGGCTCTGCATCGGGAAACACACTCAGCATGAAAAAGAGATACTTCCTACAGCTCTAACCACACTGCTCTCTCACAGCACAATTTCAGACGAGTAAATCAAGTTCACTTCCAAAATCAATGCTTGAAAAGAGAAATAAAAAAATAATAATAATAATTGACAAACTATGGGGGATTTTTAGGTCATGAGGAGACACGGCGTCTGTGCTACACTGCTATGAACCCTGTACTGGAGAGCGGTGGGGAAACAGCAGGGTTGCACCTGATAGCAGGAAAACAGTTGTAGCCCCGTTAATGATTCTCAGCTGGCTTTTGTTTGAAGTGATCATGCAGACTGATACGAAGGTCCAGTCAGACTGAAGACCGGGGGAAGAATCTCTAATACAGAAATGCTTACCTACTCCTGGACCTGAACTTTAATGTTGTGTTTCCATTAGTTTTAGTTTCAATGTCCGTGTTACATTATATTAATAAACATTTCCTTTCCCTGAATGTCAGGCTGACTTGATTGATTTTGCTCACAAACATCTGCCCTGGGAATTTGAATCCAGGTTTTCGCAGTCCTATGATATGCAGTTAAGTGATTTAACATGTATTAGTTGTCCATTGTGGGGCGGCTCGGTGGTGCACTGGTTAGCACTGTCGCCTCACACCTCTGGGACCTGGGCGCTAACCTCAGTCTGGGTTCCATGTGTGTGGAGTTTGCATGTTCTCCCCATGTCATTGTGGGGTTTCCTCCGGGTATTCTGGTTTCCCCCCGAAGTCCAAAAACATGCTAAGGTTAATTGGAGTTGCCAAATTGCCCATAGGTGTGTGAGTGAATGGTGTGTGCGTGTGCCCTGCGATGGGTTGGCACCCCATCCTGGGATGTTCCCTGCCTTGCACCCATAGCTTCCGGGATGGGCTCCAGACACCCTGTGCCCTCGTATAGGATAAGCGGTTGAAGAAAATGGATGGATAGTTGTCCATTGTGTAAATGTTTGTCCCATGGTGGCCTGGTGACAATCCCTGCACTTCCTGACAGAGTTTCAAGGCATTCTTGAAACTCTGCTGATTTCATCAGATGAAGTCATTGAATTGTACAGGATACAGGGCATTGTCAATTCTATTATTAGATGTTCATTTTCCACATCAGTTTATGCCTTTGTACGGAACAATTTAAAATCTTGTAAAGATTTAAAATACTGAGAAATTAAATGCAAATGGGAAAAAAATCTTTAAATTTACATTTTAAGTGTATGTTTGATTTAATTCATTAATTTCCAATTCAAGTCTCTTCATCATGTTTTAATTCTGTATAACATGAGGTTGTTCTAAAAAGTCACTCATGTTACATTTTAAAACTGCTTACAACCTAGGTGGAAGGCAATGGATAATGTCTTATCCAGGAAACACCTCCTACTCTTTGGGTATGTGTGAGAACCACCGTAGAACAGGGTTTGTTGCACTAAACACAGTCTCATCCAAGCATGTTACATTGAAGACAATCATACATGCAACTAGGGTTGGGCAATTAATCAAAAATAAATCAAAACCCAACATTCAGAACCTCTAATCGACGTAATCTTGCCCGTGTTGGTTATTTCATTTTTTTTTTTAATTCTGTTAATACTTAAAAAAAAGAATCTGTTAAAAATATACTAGTGTGGGTGCTGGCACCGGACTCCGCCCCATCCAGTATGCGACATGGAAGCAAAACGGAGAACTCAAACAGAGCCGACTGAGCATCTCCAGCAGCTTGTATCAAAGGAAAATGCCGTGTCGGTCGTTCTGGACATTCTGGCTTTAGTGAAGATGACACTGAACAAAAAGAGGTCAAATGTAAAGACTATGGAAAAACAGTTTCAGCGACCAAAGGTAATACCAACAGCCTGTTTCAGCACATGAAGCACAATCATGCTACTGAATATGAACAGTGCATGGCTCAGAAAAAGAGACTGACAAGCGCCCAGCCACAATGCACCTGTCGATAACACAAACACTTACAAATGCTGCACAATATGAAAAGGATTTACTTGCATCTCATTTACAAGAGATTCAAGTTATTTCCTACTTTTCACATAGCAATGTTTAAAATCATTTGTTTGCAAGAAATGCAAACTATTTTCTGCTTTTTTCGGGGACTTGCTTTTTAAATTAACTCTAATATATTACCATTTCCGTAAGACGTTTTCATTTCAAGCGATGCGTGCTTTGATTTCACTTGTTCGAAATATTCACTCAATAACCATAAATAGTTCATCTGTGTGTTTCCTTGAATTACTTTTAAATCACAAAGGTAAGACATGCGCTTTCATGAGAAGGGAACTATGGTCACTATGGTGAACTATGAGGGCAAAAAACAAAACGAAAACAAAATAATCGTTCATCAATCATAATCGAGGTTAGATATTCAGTTAATCGTGATATTGATTTGAGGTCATATCGCCCAGTCCTACATGCAACCATCATGCTGAGCTCACTATGTAGAAGCGCACCTGTAGGTCAGGAGGCCTAAGGGTAACCATACAAAGGGCAACTTATTGAGCAATGCTGCCGGGCAATGTTACCGACCGATATTCCTTGGTCACTTATCCATTGATGCTGAGCAACAAATTTCTATTTTAAAAAAACTTTGATCCCTAGTGGGCAACTTTTCATGATCATCCAGATCCAGATGAGGTGCCCTTTGTCTCACCTGGTTGGCAGTTGCCTGGCAACACTGCTCAAAAAGTTGCCCTGTGTATCATCACCTTATTAGAGTGCGGAAAATTATAGAGAGGAGGGGTTGAAAGTGTGTGAAGGTTACTGGGCTGGCTCATGAAATGATGCCCTTCAGTAAGAGATTCCATTCAATGGCTTGAGCTGACCTTGCTAATGTATTTGTATTCTTTTATGGGGTTTCTTCTTCCAAAAAACACAATTTTTGTTTAACATCACAGTGTTTTTGCATTGTATTCCTTATGTAGGAATAGCAGACGCACAGAAAACAGACATTATACCGAGTACAGTCTTTCCAAAAATGATTACAAAATTAAACCAGGAAAACTACAGCAAGCAGAGTCTTAGCCACAAATACAAAAAAATCCCCAGGAGAAGATGGTGTACTATGCCCATCTTCTGTAATCTCAGCCATGCCATTGATGGACCAGAATGCCTGTTGGTCGCTAGCTTACCCAGGTTGTCAATGGAGTAGTAGCGCTGCTTGCTGTCCACCCGCACTGTCTCAGCATATGGGCTGCCCACTCCATAGCCAATGATGTAACCTCGAACCACGATGCTGTGGCTAAGGGGTGGAGTCCAGCTCATGATGATGCTGGTTGCTAGGGGACGTACATGCAACGAGCTAGGCTGGTCCGGAACCTGGGACTCTGAAGCAAAGCGAAATGTGTTATTTAGAAGCTTAACTTTTCCTGGTACAAATGAAATTATAGACCATGTACTGGAGCTCAACATCATAAAAGATCAAGTATTAAAATGAAGCAGCTGAAAACCTATACTACAGTAGATATTACTCAAGAAATAGTACCCTTGCCATTACATAGAACTGATGATGTATAACTATTACAGTTACTGAATTCCTTCCATTCATAGCTGTAGGGGAGACAGACAGACAGAGAAGGAGGTGGTTTCCAGGCCACACAAAGAGATGGGTAATTGTCACGTGTTGTTCTATTACCGTCCAGATCGTTTTCCGGAGTCTCAGCCGTATGCCACTCACTGGGTGGTCCTGACCCGTTGACTGTCATGGCCGACACCTGGAAACTGTACTGCCCGGATCTATCTAGTCCTGTGGGTCAATCACAGAATAAATGATGGTCCTTCTGTTGCTGGACAACAGAGCTCCTATGGGCTGTGCTACTTGGAGAGAGTGAGTGCTTAGAAAGATCTGTAGTGCATTCATAGGGCCATCAATCTGAAGCAGTGCAGAGAAGAATTTCACTGATGACATCCGAAAATAAACTGTTATCTTGCATAGTACAAATTAGAGCCTGTTGATGACACCTGTTGATTCTGCATTTCCCTTTCAGGAGACACGATTTGCAAATGTTTACAAGCACTGTTCAAGGAAGAAGATAAGGTCACTCTTTAGACCAAATGCACAATCCCACAAACAGGAGAATGTTTGAGCTCACATAAGGCTGGCATACCTGTAAACAGGTACCAGAGATTATTGGGCTCGATGGTCTCCTGATCACCACGGCGACCTATCTTCCTGTGGCGGATGCTGTAGCCAGTGATGAAGCCATTCTGGGAGTCTGCCTGGGGTGGCAACCAGCTAATTTTAATGCTCTGAAAAACACAAATAAATGTATGTGTATTATAACCAGCACATATACAGAGGGTTTTTGCAAAGAATTACCAAATAATCACACAAGATCATCACAAAAGCATGTAAAACTCTAAAACGTAGGCAAGCATTACACATCACACTCTTGGCAACAACAAACAGATACTAATTAAAGCTGAGGGTAGTTAGGGTGACTGATTGGGACTTTATTTAAACTTTATCACGTTGAATCAAATATTTGCTGAATGTTTACATCATTCAAACTGTACCACTCTACCATCTCTACACTACAGTGATCCCCCAAATTCCTGGATCTGCTTGTTCTATTCAGGGTCATAGAGAGTCCAGAACCTATGGGCACAAGGCAAGGAACAACCCATGTGCGCATACAGTTTGGTAACTCCAATTCACCTCAGCATATTTTTGGACTGTGGGGGAAAAACAGAGGAAACCCGAAAATAACATGGGGAGAACATGCAAACTCCACACATGTTGAGCCATGATAAAGACTCGAACCTTGGTTCCAGGGCGGTGAGGCAACAGTGCTAAGCAGTGTGCCACTGTGCCACCCCACACTACGGTAATTTCCACTGCAATGGAATCCTTCCGTGTACCATAACCACTTATCTAGTACAGGGTCACAACAAAGCTGGAGCCTATCCTAGAAAGGACGGGGCACTAGACCTAACTTCATGTCTTTAAATTGGTGGACGCAATCCAAACAAACCAAGGAAAACATTCCAGAGCAAGATTAAAAGCTGCCAGCCATGGTCGTGTAAGACCGTAGTACTAACCACTAATCCACAATGCTATCCTCAGTCTATGACTACCCTTTAGAGTGGTGTTTCCCAACTGTCGGTCCATGTTTTTGCTCCCTCCAAGCTCCCTGCCAGACAGTTCACATTTCTGCTCTCTCCCAGGAGCTGGGAGGGAGCAAAAACGTGAACTGTCTGTGAGTCCCTGAGGACCGGATTTCGAAACACTGCTTTAGAGAAAGTGTTCTGACGTGAACAACATATTTTGCAAATAACTTTTTGTTGAGATCAAAAAACTATTGTTCTTAGTTTTTCCTTTGTCTGGACCTCATAACCAATTTTAAAAGATGGGGAAAATACCGAGTGATGCTCATGGTCTTTCAGTGTTTATGTCTTATGGGATTGAACGTGACAAAATTTCTTTAAATCTTTCTAAAGATTCCCTGTCTGAGTGGTACATTGAACTGAACATTAATGGGACACTTCACCAAAGTGAATGAAAACCGCAAAATATCAAAGTGGAATACAATTAGAATTTTGACAATTTTTAATAAATTGACTCAGTAATATACATCCTGGGCAGTACTGTGGCTTGGCAGGTAGCACTATGGTCTCCAGGAACAGGGGCTTGATTTCTGCCGGTTCTGTGTGTGTGGCAGTTCATACATTCCCCTTGTGCTGTGTTTGCTTCTTCCTACTGTCCAAAGACATGCAGTTAGGTTAACTGGTGTCTACAACTTGCCCATAGTGTATGAATTGTGAGCATGCCCTGGAATAGACCCTGTGATGGACCGCAACCCCATGCAGGGTGTCCCACAGCCTTGTGCCTGATACCCCCCCAACAATCCTGTCAAGGATAATCAGTTGGTAGATTGATGGACGGATGGAGGGCGAACACTGAACTTAATTGGCGAACACTGAATTTAAAATACTCATTTTGTACAACAGATCCACTCAGTTTGTAATTTTTAATTAATCTTTTATTTACACATAATTCTGAATTGACTCCAAAGACATGCAGTTAGGTGTCTGAGTGTATGCATGTGTGAGCCCTGTGATGGACTGGAATCCTGTCCATGGTGTTCCTCAGCCCAGTGCCCTGTGTTTCCTGGGATAGGCTCTCTCTGACCCTGTATTGGATAAGTGCTTGGAAGATGGATGGATTACCCCGTAATGCATTTTCCCGAGTCATAACAGAATGGCCATCTAGGGCGTACCCCAGCATTGTGTCCTGTGATTCCTGGGATAGGCTCCAAGCTCTCTGCGACCCTGACCAGGATAAGCAGCTGGAAGATGGATGAATGGATAAGAGACTGAGGTGACCGCTTATCTGAAGCCATTAAGAAAGCGGTTTGATTCAGTCCTGCTCTCTCTGCTGAAGCAGTTTCGCTCCACTGCTAAAGGCACCAATCCACAGAAGACAAGTATAATTAATACAGCTGAAAAACGGAAGTCTGCCATCAAAAACCATTTCATAAAGCAAATACCATTTGTATAAATATGTGAAGACGTTTTAATTGTAAGTAACCTCCCCAAGATGATTAATATTAGAAACAGACTTTAGCATCATTTATACATAATTTCTGGGTTGACCTCTTTTTTTAGGACAATTTACTAAAGATGTCCTTGCAAATATGGCAGGTTCTTGAGGGGAAATTTTGTGAATTTGACTGGGTAAGCTGTTACTTTGACATTCAATAGAATCAATGATTCTTAATTAAGAATGTGTAACCACAGGTTTTCACTGAGCCAATGTGAGGGAATTAAATTAAAGGAGCTGAGTTGCTTTAGGGGGGAATTGAATTAAATGAATTATTGTAGGAAGACTATTGCCTGTGAATTGTCTTTAAGAAGGTTATCAAAATGTGGATGAAAGAAATATTGAAATTAAATGAATTTATTGTGACAAGAAATAATTTTTTGGGATATAACTATAGGTTCTGGACCTCCACAACCCTGCATAGGGTACAGAAAATGGATGGATGGATGGGTGGAGGGATAGATGGATACGATATAACTGATCAGACTGAGACAGAAGGAACTGAATTGGAATTTAATTTGTGGAACTGACCCCAAAACAACAGATCCCTACATAGCTGAAAGGTTTTAGTTACTAGAACAACTGCAGAATGTTTCTGTTAATGCTCCATTGACATAAACCTCTCCATGTTTCATTTTTGGAAAAAACAGAAAAAAAAGAAAAAAAAAACATCGTATTCAAGTCAGCAAAAAAAAATGTAAAATTTTTTTTTTTAAATTAAAAATCTAAGTCAGTGACAAGGACATAGAGAGCAACTGAAGAATTTCCCATTCATTTTCCAGAACTAGGATCACAGGGAGCCTATCCCACACACAAACACAGTCGCAGGCTATGGGCAATTTAGCGACACCCGTTCACCTGAGCATATGGGATTTTTTTTTGACCGTGACAGTAAACAGGCGTTCACAGAAGAGATTTGCATAAGCAAACTCCATATACATAGTGAGGAGGTGGACTCAAACTCATATCCCTCCAAGTGTAAAGAAATAATTGCAAGAATACAGTCATTCTGAATAAAGGGTCTGCTAAGCGTTGCAGCATTTGACTACCAGTTGAGCGTTAGCCGTGATCTCCTTATCCATCTATGTGCACTCTCTGACTGTCTTAGAACACTGCGTGGCTGAAGTAGATCTACAGTAAAGTCACAATTCCTGGACATTAATGTGATTTATTGGGCATATTTTGGCAGTGACACAAAGGTCAATACATTCAAAAGCAACCATTTCCCCTACATTTCATCCAGCTAAATAATGATTAATTACAACAGTAGCTGCTGAAGCAGGTACAGAAATCCCACAGCCAGGCAGAGAGCCTAGGTGTGCTTAGAGAAGTATTAATGGCAAGCGGTGTGGTAAAGAGAAATGGATACTGTGGTGCATTCTGACGGGATGCATTTGATGATTCTTGTTGTGCAGAGTGACTTATAATTTGCAATTATATTTAGCAAATTACAAGTGTGTGGCCGTGAACTGCTCCAGAGTTATTTTGCAGTTCTGCTCATTGCTCAGAATAATGGCTAATGCGACAGATCCATCACCCCCCCAGTTTTGTGCCTGACCATATACGCTCATTTGCATAAATAATTTCGCCGGTGGTGCGACACTAATTTCCTGCTCTGAGAAGTGTGCCATTGACATCTGGTAGTCATGTTGTCATGGGTGACGGCTTATCAGTGCCTTCACGGGCAAAATTCATTTAAAATTTCATTTGCCATTTGCTGCTTATGGGTCTAAACAGACTATTAAACATAAACAATACCATATGAAACGAAATTGGAACGAGTAGCTATGGTAACTCGATATAAAAGGAGAAGTTACTTGACATAACATCACTCACAAGCTCACAACTTCCTGACTGAGGAGAGGCACCACCAATTCAGGAGGAGCTGGACTTAAAAAAAGAGTATCTCCTCCCACAGGCCAACAGGCTTCCTATCCTGCACATTCACTTGTATTTCCCGGTGTTTTAAGTTGATTTGTGTAAAAGCCTGAAAAGCAACAGAAGTCGATCAGCCTTTATAGCCCTGACAAAAGACATCAATCACACTGAAACCAAGGCCAGCTTCGTTTAACGATCAATAAATCCTGCTCCTGCGACCTGCAAGCAGAGTTATGACATCATCACACAGAAGGACGCCCCTGTAACTTGCCCCTCTACCCTCTGGTTCCCCCCCTCCATCGCCACAAAGCTCCTGCACCTCACCATTGCCAGCTGCTCCTCTGCACGATCGCGTGTGTCAGCAGAACAGTCCAGTTACTTCTGGGCGATTTCACCAGAGGCTGGGACAGTGAACTGTACCCAGTGAGCCCTACATAGTGCCCAGGTGTTCCGGTAGCATCCAACGCTCTGTTTAAATCTCCATTTTCCACATCACTAATTCCACTGCTGTCATTTCCTCACGTGGATCAGTGCCACAGTAGAGGCCGCACTTCACTGGGGAACTTGGGTCGGGTCACTGCCTGAGATCCATGTACGCATCACTTAGTCTTACTCCCAAGTAGGGTTACCATAATCCAGTAGCTTTTAATGACTTTTCACTAACTACCCTGTAAAATGAAAATTCGTGTCCGCGGAAACCGCGGAAACCAAACACGTATGGTAACCCTGCAGCTTTATGTTTTACAATCTAACACATTTGACACAATATAGGTGAATACAAGTCTTTTTCAACAGAAGTTACAAAACGCTAAGCTAAAGCTGGTTAAACTTCAAGGAAACAACGTGATTCACCGTTCGCATGAAGTACCAGCGGTTTAGGGAAGCTGATGTCACTTGTGAGCAGTGTGACACACAGGGATGTGCATAACATTTCACTTTCGAAGTAAATACCCACACAAGCTTTGGAAATGCTGTACGATGACACTGAGTGGCTGCCGCGTATTGAAAATTGGTCCCTTTCCCTTCACTTGGTATTCGCCAGTAATTTGTACCATTGGGTCATATGGGTTGCAGAGCTAAACCTGGACAAACTGCTGACTTTTGAAAAACCAGACAAGGGCCCAAAAAGAGGATGTGTCCAGGGAAACCGGGACATGTGGTAACCCTACTCCCAAGGACCGAGGCTACCATTTAACCCTCTGGAGTCGGCGAACCCGCAAGCAGGATCAAACAGAAATCGAGTCTATCCATTTAAAAAACTCCACGATTTTTTATCATAGGAACATTAAAAAAAACCCGCAGAAACCTTGAATGGTCTACTTTTCAAATATATATAGCTAGAAACTAAATATAGTTTTAGAGCTTTGTGACAGGAATCACAATAGCAAGAGACACTGCCTCGAGTGTCCGAGTCCCAAATGAGTCCGAATCGCCCACCCATTTGCAAAAAGTGCTATTCATATTGTAAGGATGCGGTGATCAGGCAGTCATTATTGGGTAAAGAAATGCTTGATCACGCCCGATGTGACTCTTATAAACAAGAGCACATGTCTGTTTACACTAACTGACATTTTTTTTATTTACTTGATTTCGCGTTGCGATCTTATCCAATGCACGTAATAAACTGTAAAAAGACTTATTGTCTCTGCTTTTCTTACTTCTCAAACTGACATTCCAAACTGATGGGTCTGACATTCCAAACTGATGGTTATGTGGCAGCAACAA
>JAAGVU020000040.1:10583154-10603782 GCA_011763525.2 Mormyrus iriodes | reverse complement strand
TTTTGGATAGGTGAAAATTTAAAAAATGTCAGGGCATGTCAGACTACCTCAAAACTGGCTAAGAGGCCTCAGACTCCAGAGGGTTAACTGCAGCAGCCCAGAATCCAGAATCCAATAATTTAGTCCTTCGTAACATTTTTGGTCCGTTGATATGAGCCGGCAATCACAGTCCCGAGTCGTAACGTGATCCGGGCTACACATCTCACAAACGGATATAGTTATCCACATGAGGGGAACTGATTAATCGACTCAGCCACTCGGAGGCTGAATATCCTGCTTTTATAGCACACTAATTCACATCACTCAGGGCTACAAGCAAAGCTATAGAGCAGAGCTGGACTCAAGACCTAAACGGCTGCATTTCAAAGAAAGACGACTTCCATTGTACCCTAGAGCACCATGCTTAACCTGAGTGGCCCCAGTAATAGCTCCAGCTTTGCAAATGAGCAGCCTGAAGGGGCTAGGCACACCTGGAGATGAGTGCCCACAGTCCTCTCCTCATCTCCGGCAATAACTTCGGGAATAATTAAGTACCACAGCGGTCTACCGGTGTGGAAATTCTCTTTGAGCACCTTTCTGCTTGATGACTTATTCAGATTCTTCTACGCACACACAATCCTTACATACCTTTACTTGTTGATACAGCAGGATACCTATTCAAGAAAGACAGGCTAAGTTCATGTCCAGTGGTACAAGAGCAACTCCCTATGTGGGATTTTAACCTGTGACCTTTAGGTCAGAAGTTCAGCTCAATAACCACACCTTTCGCATATGTTTAATGACCGGCAGCCGCCTGGCAGGGGCTGCCATCCCATCTGCGGAGAGTAGCCTGTTAGCATGCAAATCAGCCAATTAAAATTCACACGGCACTCCCGCCCACATCCTGTGTCAGCCCTGATTTATCCGCTCCTCTCAGTAGTGTTGAGATGTTCACTCACGCCAACATGTTCTGCCTACCTGAGATACGCTTCTTAAAATCTATATAAAGACATGGTTTGTGCTGCACATGATTAGCCACTCTTATTAATATGTAATGTGGGGAACTCTTTGAAATATTTTGCTGTTTTCAACTTAATCTTTCTTTATTCTAGTTTCTTCATAAGCTCCAGTGCAGGAAATGTACTTTGCTGAAACACCCCAGCAAAGCTGACTGCTGTCTTTACTCACTACAGATAACGTAACACCATTCCACCTGTAGGAGGCAGCAATGCGAGGGCGTGGAACAGACCCCTGGATTAGATTAATTAACCCTGGCATTTCTTGGAGGAGTGCATTAGCATTTCGCTGGATCTGTGCAGCTGGCTGGAGATGCACCAAGCTGAGCTTAGCCAGAATCAAAAGACAAAATAATTATGAATTACTGAACATCCATAATCACCTCCGACATGTTGACAAACAATTTGTCTGAGGGACATTTTGCAAACAGTTTGAATATGTAGATAGCAATGTAATTTAAGACAAAGACCCTTTTAAAAATGTTGTGGAAAGGAATCAAATGAGGCCATTACTTAAAACGTCGACACCAGTGAGACATTGAAAAATGAGCTGTCTGTTATTTCTCGGCATCACAATAACATTATGTATTATTATTTACTGCTGTCATTCTTAATTCATTTAGGTGACCTTGTGATCAGTCGGGAACATTTTGTCTAGTATAAATAGTTTAATAGATTCCCTGCCTTTTTACGTGGTGTAGCTGTGAAAGTGAACAGTGATCTGAACGCCCAAGAAGCCAACGCGGAAAAGCAGTTTAATCAGAGAACGCTGCCCATATTCAGCGCACTGTTTGCTTTGCGTTCCCGGTGCTCGGGTTTCTCCCAGAGGTCCGGTTCTGTTTCTGAGTGACACGGGAGCGCTTGCAGTAAACAGCCCCATGCTGTCACCCCCCCCATCAACCCGCCCCCGCCTGGATGGCTATGCTGTTAGGATTCAATTATCTTTTATTTCACTCTGATTAGGCATGTTAGAAAGATCGCCAGGCACTACGCAGCCTTAGTTAAATGAAAGTGAAAATAAATAACACTCTCAAAGAGACTGTGCAATGTTTGGACCTAATCTCATTCTGGGATATCGCTTTGGTGCGCGCCTCAGCTTCGCGCTGGAAATCTGACTTGCACTGGGCTGTGATGCTCTTCATGGGCTGATTTCCGGGAAGCCCGACCACAGGCGCAGCAGGTGCCGCTGTTTGAAGACACGCCATATACAGGGTAATTTCCTATTCTCATTTTCCAGGCACTTAGCAGGACAGTGACTGAACTGCAAATGGAGCATGGACGCCCAATCTGCACGATCTTGCCACCAGAAACTCAGCGCCAGGTCTATCTCAGTTCCAAATTACAGTTGATAATTGAGCGATGACGGATCCTCTGAGCTATTCTTGCACACTAAAACCACTCGGCACCTGCATTATCCATAAGCCTTTTCATCGCCATTTAAATATCAAAGTCAGAAAAATGGCCTCAACTTAAAAATTTAACTGCCACAGTCTTTTTATATTTTCTTTATCAAATCCAATATAGTGTTCACTTAATGTGTAACTCAAGAGTGAATCAGATACTCAATTAGGTAGCAAATTAGATCTTGTGAGGTGGGAATTTGTAGCTAAAAGAAATTTTATGAGGCAAGTGAAGAGAATTTTATAAAAGGAATAGTGTAAAATTATTAGAGATGAATATTAATTACTGACTGTGCCAGCAGATATTTGTCAGCAGCACTGATGACTTAAATGTGCACCCAAATTGTCACAGAAGTGGGCACTCGTGGAAAGTTTCAGTTTCAGCTTGCGCTTAGCTTTCTATTTTAAGGTTCAGGAGACGTCACCCTGCTGCCTCTGCGGCACTGCTGTTCCCGAGGAAGCTACTCGGCTGGCCTTGCTGGTCGATCAGCATTTTTTTCGTTGTGGTGGACGATTTGTCGCTGGGGCAACATCGGTGATGCACATGCTGCCCTGTTGCTGGGATTTGTTGCCGTTTTCTATCCCTAATCTTGCTGAGAATGTCTTGCATTTTCCTTTTCTCTTTTTATTATTTTTTTATCTTTTAACAATTTGTAGGGACCATGTAGCATGCCACCTTAGCCTCCAAGAGCAGCTCATCATGCAGGCAGCGGGCAGCTCGTTCCTGGCTCTGCTGAGGGAGCCCCTGTCATTGCCACTTAGTAAGCTCTGCTGGTGTCCCTGCTACTGGGGGAAAATCATAGCATATAACAAGTACAGCCCACAAGGGTTTTGTTTTCCCTTACAAATCTCATGGAACACATTCTCAATAACAGCCATGGGATGTTTTCACGTTGAATATAAGTCAAGTAATATCTTAATAAACGCAAACAAATAATGACTGCAACTACAAAAAGCAAAGGGCTGATGAAGAATGCCTCGCTAACAGACAACTCGTACTTAAGAATGGACTGCCAAAAAGCCTACTGTATTAAACACTTGGGCTAAATACAATGGTTGGTGATAACGAACGGACACACTGCTTTGTAATGTTTGCGAAAACATCACCTGGCTTCCGAGGTTCACTGCCTTGAGGTACAGTACAGTATGTAGAGACTTTTATTATTACTGCATATTATTATTATTATGTACTGTATTGTTATCATTTTTCTAACTTACCTACAAATTTGACTTAAAGACAGACTTAGGAAAAAGATCTTGTGTGTAACGTGGGTACTGCCTGTAATCTTGAACAAGTGATCAAAATGAGACCCATCGCATGTGCATGTGACACAGCCATGTCCGATTCGCCTCGACTCCTCGCGCTGTAACACGTCAGTTTGCGACCGGTGAGATGCAGTTAAGCTGGCAGCTGCGTACAAAATATGTCTCTTGCAGCAACCCCATTCCTGCCCACCGCAGATGCCAGAACAGACAGCGCCGGCTTTCCACCGACAGAAACACGGGGTTGCTGGATCAGTCTAAAAGGCAGAGGTTTGGAATGATGAGTAACTGGAACAGCTCTGGCCCAGCCAATGATCAGACTGGAAACATGACAGCCCAAACCAGAACTACCTCTCAGCAAGTAGATTCGGCTGAGTTAAAGCCCCAAGTCCTCTGCTAAGGAAGCCATTAAAATTCTTTCCTCAATCTGAATTGAAAACCAGTTTCTGCTGGACACTTTCTGGCCAAATGGCTCTTCTTTACCTCAACTGCCAATTACCACATGAGGCACCCCACTCTGGCCAAGATGAACAACAAACCTCAATTGCAATTGCTTGAGCACCTAGGAATCAGCAGAATATATATATATATATATATATATATATATATATATATATATATATAAATAACCTCCAAAAATAAACGCGACCTGGTAGGGGTGTTTATAAATCTGAAAGCACTTCATACCATATAAATCAGCTTTCACACAAAAAGCCTTTTGCTACTTACTCTGGAGTTCATGACCTCTAAGGAGACGTTTTGTGGAGCAGAGCTTGGCACTGTAGGGAAGGAAGGAGATAAGGATTAGCGAGAGAGCCATACACACACATACATGCACATATACAGCTAGGGGACACACAGAAAAATGTCTGTGGGGGTGATCTCCTCATCCTTGCTGTTTCACAGTACCTAAGTGTGTTCTTTTCTTGTCTGCTAGTAGATGTACCCAAACCCTAGAGTCATGCAGCCCACTTGTAATCTTCCATGGCTCTAAGCTGTTTTTGCTTTTCGTGTATCTATTTACATTGCTTTGTATTTGTCCCTCCTCTCTGCTTTCATAAAGGCCTTCCCCACTCTGGTCTCCAAATACCCAAATTTCTTCCTCGCATGCCAGTGCCACCTCCACTGGCCACCCCACCCTTGGTGAGCGTGATCAAAAGTTTGAGTTTGCAGTCACAGTCAAGTATGTGAGACAGAGTTGTGTCAGACGGGCACCCCTGGTCATCAATGTGTGTTTGACTGTCGCACACAGATGGCTGTAAAAAACACATTTTGACACAAGGTCCCACAGAAGAATGAGACCCCATGTAACACACAAGCATATATGCCCCCCCCTCGCACACACCTACTAGGACCAAAGCACGTGCACAGTGTGCGCTGACAGGCATCATTAACCAGCAATAACACTGTCCCACTGCAGGAGAAGGAAGACAATGGAAAACACCCATGGTGTCGTTATTGATGATCGCCAATCAACCGGCAGGTAATTACACTGTAAAAGAAGCTTCTGCAGAACAGAGCAGGAGCAGAATTGCTCTGGCTGATGGCATATTGAGCCTCCAGCATTATAACGCCCTGACAGAGACGAAATGAAGTCTTTTGTTACACATAAATGGAATAATATATGTGCATTCTGGAAGTCATTAGACTGCTCTGACTGATCATGAAACGGGTTTTGTTTTTAAGCAACGGAATTTCCATTATAGTCTAACAAATCATTTCCTGTTTCCAATGAAGGTGCCGCTGCCTCATTACTTGGAGAAAGATGGTGAGCAGTGAGCAGCAGGATTTATCTGCATGGGCTTCCTGACCAGCGAGGCGAACGGACGCCTCGCAGCATCCGATTAACGCCCCAGGGGCCAGATCTGACCTTTACACCATGCGTCTCTATGCAGGGATATGCGCTACTTCCCGAGTCTGGGACATGGATCCGCATACATTTCTGGGTTTCAGGATCACGATCAGGTCTCTGGTGTTGGCTTGGTTTCCAGGGTTCTGAAGTTTTTAGAAGTGGCTGGTTCTGCCTGAGCTGCTACAGTACATAACAGGGCAAACCTGCTACCACAATCATGAGTATAAATTGTATTTATTTGGCAGATGGCCTTATCCATAGCATCTCCTATGCATTACAGGGCATAGAATGCGTGCAATAAAAACAAAAAAGTATACCAAAAAACATTACCTTCAGGCAGGTAATAACCTTTAGAACACGTTAGTAACAGAGTGCAGTGCTATCAGGGTTATTCAGAACATAATCCCACAGCTGTCAGTAAGCACCGAGTAAATTCTAAGCAATGCTCACGCGTCGAGAGGAAGTGGCCACCGGGGGAGCCAATCCTGAGCGGCACTCCTACAGCTCAGTGAACCACATGTGGAGAAGGAGAGGCCACAGCGGGAAGGAGGGGGGAAGAGCAGGAGAAAAAGCCCAGGAAGGAGTGGTTGTGGTCAGGGGGGTGGGGGTGTGGAACTGTAGAATATGTGCAGTTGCAGATGTGTAATGATGGTGATGGAGAATTTCAATTCTGCTGGATCCCCAATTAACAGGATCTGTTCCACTGAACCTTCTGATTTTTGCATGCGCACACACACTCACACACACACACACACACACACACACACACGCAGCCCACGGATGTCACTGCCGAAGAGGCTTCCTGTCCCAGGCTCACCTGCAAGCTATCAGGCCCGAGACATTTCCACCTAAGTAGCGGTCTGCCATTAGTGCCGCTGAGCTGTTTTCCTGTCATTGTGATTTTTTTTCACATCTGCAATACATGTGGACTTACAACATTTTTATATCTTTCAAGCACGGGAAAAATTACACTAACAAAACATGCCACGTAATCACAAATTGGCTCATCAGTGCGTTTAACCTAGAGAGTCCAGGAGAATCTTCTTTCATCACGTACTTCCTGCTTTAATCCACATGGACAACTTCAAAGCCCATTACTTGAATGTGCTTTCATCATCTAGGTAATGATGAGTGCTGGGGACATCACACACTCCATAAACAAAACATCCTGCATAAAGACCTCAAAAGGCGCAAAATTATAGTAACCAGCCAGGCTGGATGTAAGAGTAACAACCATACATAAAGTGCAAATGACGATAACTGCAATTGTATATAATTACAACGCAGCTAAAAGAAGAAAAAGTAAAATACACAAGGGTTAAAAAAACAAAAAAAAAAACGAAAAATGAACCTTTAAGATAAGACTTTTTATTCACCATTTTTATATTCCTTTACTTTCCATTTTGCATACCCCAACCATGAGAAGGTAGTCATTGTCACTTGGGATTTTTATATCCACCTTTATACCAACTAACCTACACATCCTTTTTCGCAAGCAACTGACTAAGTTGACTGAATTCCCGTTTGCTCTATGCATTCACCGGCCCAGAATCAAAATCAACTCTGCAACAGCAGACAAGTCTGAGTCTCTGCACAGTAGCCGGCCCACTCCCTGCTGCTTGCTGAGGGAAAGCTGTGTGGTACCATGCTGTCGCTTTTCGTGGCTCTGCACACAAACGGCAATATGAACATGCTCTACTGATGTTCCTCTGTCTGTAAGCATAAGGTACATTCTGACTATTTACTATCCATCTTATTTGTCAGGTGTAGCCCCCCCCCCCTCCACCTTTTATGGATTAATCTAATAAGCTTTATTATAGATATGTATAATTCTTGTTTAATGCATGTATCTCTCTGTATGGCTCAGCGATGCCTGTAGAAATTTTTGAAAGGGGTGGCCATCAGGGGGCAATTATATTCAAGGGAGTGCCCATGCTGCACTGTGTCCCTTCTATGTTTCCGCTTAGAAAATTTAAGAATCCATATTTCCTTTTTATTATATTAATGTGGGGTGGCGACAGGGGTGTCTATGTATTTACTAGGGTTGGCTATGGCTACCTCTGGCCACCCCTTATTAATACCCCTGGTATGACAATAACAGTTGAGAAATCACCGAAATCTATCTCATAAATCACAAATAACATAAATGACCACTACATTTAAAGCACAAAGAAATCAACAGATTTATAGCTCACTAAAATATGATTAAACTGCACTATGTTTGTAGTTTTGTTGTGTGGTAAGCTTGCACTGACCAGGCGGATAATCCACCTTTTGCCTTTGACTAGTGCGAGGATATCAGAGAGAACTGTCCCCTGGACACATGAAATGTCTTCAGTTTCTCTGCTCCTCTGGGTTTCGCTGTCTATATTGGCCCCACGCACATGTCTAGATGAAAGGATACTGCTTTCCTAAGTGCCGTGACGAGTGCTATGTGTGCCCATAATGTGGTTCTCCTGTGCTTTCCGCTAATTATTAGTGCTATGGATGCGATATAAATAAAAGCATAAATTAGCAAGTGTCCGAGGGGCAGGTTCATCCAGTAAGAGAGAGCTAGAGAGAGAGTCCACTTCGAGCCAGCCGCACACGGAACCGTGCCCTTCATTACCTCGGAGCGGGCCACTGAGGGAAAAGTCACCCTCACACAGTTTTATTACTGAGCACGAGAGCCTTAATGAGGCAGGGCGAAGGAACAGCACCCTCAAGCGCTGCTATGGGCTCTGCTTATAGAGGCTGACGCACATGGCCTGCCCATCTACAGCCTACGCTGAGGGTAATGTGGGGTGAAACCCAGGAAGAAAGACCCCCCAATGAACACAGAATTCATAGGGGGCGCTAGAGAGCAGAGACCCAGGACAAAGTCAGGTCACTGCAGGCAATCCGTTAAAAACTCTTATTTTTATGGGCCATTGGGTAAAATAAGTCCAGTCATCCAATTGCTGATGTTCTGATCCTTGGATTTTCAGGCTTCCCAGAACCACGCACAGTAAAGATATACACATTTAAATATAAATTTCAGGTATGCAGAGCAGCAGCAAATTAATTTTTGAAGAATTAGGGGATAACTCCTGTATGAAGTCAATGAGAAGTGCGTCGGCTGTCCAAAAATATGAAATTGTACAATAGGCAGATTTCTAAATTACTGAACAGCGCTGTGAAAAGTTAATTGAACAATAGTACATAAGCAGCACTGCAAAAAATTAAAGCATATTTGATATATTTAACATTATGCTAATTACATATTTAACAAAAATCTAACTATGAACCTTAATGGGGTCTTAAATTTTATAGCCTTTGAATAGAGTCAAATATAAAAAGTCAATGAGTACATGCATTTAATTACATTTCTAAGAAAAAAAAACATTCAATGGTAACTTAACAGTAATCGAGCTAGACACTGAGCCTAATACTTAAAACAGAATGAAAATTAGAAAAAAGAGATTAGCGACTGAGAAAAACAAGTGTTAAGGCAAAATAAAACATAACAGTACTTTTTGGTTAACAGTGGCTTAGAGCAGAAGGCTTTGAGCCACTCATTTCAATTAGCTTTAATTAAAAAAAGACATTGTGTAATGTTAGGGCTTTCCTTTCATTTTTGGTATTGTTGGTATGGGTTTAAAATTCTTCTGTTCATTGATTTCTAAGCCATGTGTTCAATGTCTAAAAGTAACCAAGATCAATGAAGTACGTCTATCTGCATATCTAAATATCAGAATGCTCTAAATACATTAAATACATTTTAAATAATTACAACTCAAAACACTCCTGCCCTCATTAGGAGCAGGGTGCCAGTAGAAGGCAGTGGGTGAACATGGCTGAAAAGTGGAAATGATTCTGAAAAACAGTGTGAGCAGGCATATACATAAATGACTTTTTAAACACCAGTCACACTCAGAGCTACGCAAGCCTCCATAAACTCAATGAGCATTAACCTGTAACCCAATGAGCATTTTCTGGAAAGCATTTGTCTACCATCCCCTACTCTCACAAGGAAGCCACAGAGAAGTTACTAAGCAATTTTGTTAGGCAATCTCTGAACTGAAATTTCTGCATCTCAAAATGAACCAAATCTGTTGCTGAATCAAACTGACATTAAAAATAATTTATTAGTAGCTAAAATATCATGAACTGGCCACTGATAAGGCCAACTGAAAGCCCGCAGACATAATTCAAGCTGTAAACATTAACGTCTTAAAAATTTGTTAGCAAGCCTGTTAGCAAGCCACGTTTGAAAAAGGAAAAATCTGATGTTTAACCATGTTGCTTAAAAGAATGTTTTATTTAAAGTGATTTCTTTAACAAACACACCTTGCAAAAAGACCCAAATTAAGGAATGCTAGATGTTGCTGTTGTGTTTCCAAACTGAGCAAATTATTTTAAATAATAAATAGGATATAGCGTTATACCCAAGTGGAACATATATAAAATTAAAACATGTTATATATTTAGTGTATTTAGTATAAGTGGATTATATGTTGTAATTTAAATGCATTACAGTTTGTGTTTATACAGTTAGTTATTAGCTGGGCAGTGAGGGTCACGGATATACAGGGAAACAGTTACTAGGTAATTATGAAGTCAGTATTTCAGTTACTTTAAAGATTTGTACTGCATAAATTAGTGAAGCCTTTTATGCCCCGCATAAAAGAAATGCCACATTATAAAGCAGAAAGACTTCAGAGGATGTATGTATTGTAGAATATTAACAACTAAGTGGAGAAATTAAAGCAAGAGAACGGAATGAAATAAAAACCAGCATAAACATGGCCCTCTGGGGAATGAGTCTGAGACATAAAGGTATGAGTTCTCCAAAAAATAATCCAGGCGCTCAGAAAATAATTTACTTTGGTGCTGGTTCTGTTTGAATCGTACACAGTCGTGGCAGCGAATGGGAAATGGGATTCTGTTGGGTTTAGGAATTAATCACTCTTATTAAACAGTTTGTCACACCACAACGAAAAATGCATGGAGCAACATATACATCATTTAGGAGCAAATTTAGCCAGATAAAACTTTGACATGACAGTGCAGTTGTAGAACCGGTCAGTTACCTGTTTGAAGTCATCATCACAGAAAAAAACAGTGTTGACGTTTCTGAAGTGATTAACGGAGGCTGCAGCACACGCTTGCTGTGTTTTGCCTACTTTAGAAAGGGCAGTTGTGTAAAATGTCATGCATGGACTTCACCAGATGGTTATGGAATTTCAGGAAGACACTGAGATACCTGCCACTTGAGACAGAGCGGCAGAGGAAGGAGAATCCCAGATGATGTCAGCTTTTTGAATCCTGCTAACTGGATGTGAATCTTTTTAGGGGTGTGAACTGACATGCAAACATAAATGGCCCAACTTGAGGCACATATGAAGAATGTGAAGAAAACCTGAATACATGCATATATTATTTTATTGCTTGATTTAGGTGAGTTTAGGTGACATTTTTAGAATGGAACAGAACCATGAATATAATAGAAATGGAAGGAAGCAGTGGCAGATTTACAGAACAAAATGCAAAAAAAAATTCATAATATTGGAAAATTGCGCATAATGACTTTAATGATGATAAAGTGTGAAAATCAGGCAGAGGTGGGGAACTGTGAAAGGTGATACACATATCAAATGCAGAATTCATGCTCTGCAGAGAATTAAATGTGACAGAACCCAGTGTGCTACTCTGCACCTTAAGGAGCTCTTACAGGTGCCCTCAAAGGTATGAAACATCTCCAGTTCTTTGGGCAGCACGCATACACTTTCTTAGATCCTACATGTCCCGAGTCAAGCTGTCCATGGTGCTAAACATTTGAGACAAAATGGAAGCCAAGCAGAATTCAGAACCAGAAAGGCATATGGCGAGCTGTCTAAAGTTCTGAACAAAGAAGACATAGGTTAATGGTATCTGTTCAAAGTTCTGAACCAGTGAGACCCAAAGGAGGATGTCCATAGTTCAGAACCAAGAAAAAACAAGGAAAGCTGTCCAAAGTTCTTTTTGTAGAAGTAGTAGGAGCCATTCAATATCCTAAAGCAGATACTTACAGCACCTACAGGCAGTGGAATGAAGAGTAGACTGTCTGTGAACCAAGTTGACCTCAAGATATACTTAATAGTGCTTCTGCATCAACCCGGCCCCATTGATAACTGGGTAAACTCCTAAAAGCATTATATTCCACTGCTTGGCTGCCTGGGAACACATAAAGCTCACTGACATCAAATGACGATCGAGGGTCAAATTCATCCTTCTCTGCCCGACATAATTCTAGTCGTGGATCTTAGATGAAAAACTCGTAACACTCTGACATCAATCTGTGCCCCCCTATCTATAATTGTGTCACAGACCATCATCATCCCAGCTTCATTCATTTATTCCTTATAACTACTGCATGGCTACTTGGCAGCTCCACATTCCAGGTGTGTCGAGTTGAACGAGTGACTAATTACACAATTATTCATGAGAAACCTGTGCCACAGAAGAGTTCCATTAACTGCAGATTTTTTAACCAAGACGCCCATGTTTTCATCGGCTTTAAGGAAAAACAATATGCTGAGAAGTTGCTATTTGGTCACTCTTTAGTTCAACGGTTTCCCATAATGCTGGGCTGGGGAATGAGGTGGCCCTGGCAACTCACCGTCAGACAAGGTGGTCACCATCAGATCCCCGGTAGACTCTCCCAGGCCGTGATGGTTGTAGGCCAGGATGCGGATCGCATACTCCGTAAACTTCCCCAGGCCGTCGATCCGGTAGCTCCGGCCGGCCACCTCTGCACTCTGAAACCAAACGCTTTTATTATATCGTTTTTTTTTTTTTTTACAGATGGCAACAAAAGGCAAAGCAACTTGCACAGCTTTATTTACCATATTCTATGTATAAGCCAGTCAAGAGAAAAAATAAAAAGTTACAATCCTTGCTTTTTTTTTTTTTTTTTTTTTTACATCTGTGTAAGAACTATATAGCATATAATCATACAGAACTACACATCAGATTTTCACTATGAAATATACAAACTATACTGTATATTGGGATAACCCAAAATTCAGTTCTTCATAATTCAACAATAAGAACAAGGACTAAAAGCTTAACCGCATCTACTTAAGCAGTCCCTATATGAGAGTAATACATTCCTAGAGTATATAGTCCTACAGGTTGTTAACAGAAAAGTGTTCTAGTCCGAGTTCATTTTCTACATCTTTTGTTCTTGTTTTTACACTGCCCATCGCATTTACAGTATGCATAATCCTTCACATTATTATTAGTCATAGTCGTAGTAGTGGTAGCTGTCATAGCAGTAAAAATAAAATAGCTGACAAGTTTATATATGTCAGATTATTTATTAATATGTATAGCCATTAATTAAATTTGAATTTAAATGTATTCAAATCAGTTTACTCCTTCTGAAAAAGCACATCATTAGAGGATCTTTTCTAACACAATCGTTTTGATTATTGTAACTCTCTGTACTGCACAGTATTTAGCTTTGACTTAAGAATACATCTTTAACATACTGTACAAGTTTTTATTTTTGCCAAGATTATCCCCTCCCATAGCAAAAAAATCTATTATTAATGTTAATTTTATAACTTGACAAGAATACAGAATACCATGAAAGACAAGTGCAAAGCATCTTACCACAATAACAACCTGCAAGATAAACTGTAAACCTATCTATCAACCTTAATGTTAAAAGTCAATGTCGTCAACTCCTGAGGGACCTTCTGACGTCAAATTTGACTGAGTTGGTCATATGTATTCTGTGTTTGCTACTTATTATCAGTCCTAGCATATGATATGCTTTCAAGCTGTCACGCACTGCTACTACCGCTAACTTCTATTGTTATTAGAATCAGCCTTTGAAATTCTCCTCAATACCATTTTGGGTTGGCCTACTCTTTATTTATTCACTTATTTATTTATCACATTCTTCCTGGGTCTTTGTTTATACGTTAAGGATTATATAATCGCACTTCGAATTATCGCCAGAGAAACCCAACAGGATCTCAAAGGAACCAGTGGTACTTAAGTTGTGCTTGTAAATGGATGAAAAAAAGCAATTCAGACACGGCATGTTCATGTGAGACCGCAACAGCTTTTTAAATGCTTTGCTCAAGGGTGCAGCAGTTGGACTCGACATAACAGCAAATCCTCTTCCTTTTACTCACATATATTACCTAAGCCAGCACCGGCTGGCTTAGTACAGCGTTAGTGGTGTAGTTCCGTAACGCAGGTATGTACACAAAAACTGTTTTTGCAAAAGCAACACCCTGGTGCCCTAATAAAACGCCATGTTTTCAGCTACAACGTGAAAAACATTCTGAATTATCGAACCAAACAAGTCTCACCAACCTCGGCTTTTCTCTGTGCCCCTAACATTGACCAATTTGTTAACTCCTGTTGCAAAATCTATTGGTAACTCCTCTTCAGATTACAATATTGATTACTTTATCATGTAATGCTTTCAACATCCTGTATCTATTCAAGGGCTAATGCAAGCAGCTAAATTGAGCTGCTCTGTGAATACTGCAGAGATAACACAAATTACATGACATTTCCATTCCCTTCGGTGAAGAAACACGGAGTTTGGGATAATCCTGAAGTGTGAGATGTTTCTGAGGAATCCTTTGTAACAATCAGAAGACTGTGATGTGCATTACTGTATACTGCCTGTGAAATAAATATATTCACTATTTTAAAAGTAAAGGTTTTCTTAGCATCTAAATCGTATGGCAATGTCTAAAATGAGTAAAGTTAAATCTTGAACAAAACCATATAATTACTTTATATGTACATAGGCATCATGTGGTCTTCTTATTGCTTCTTATCTGTGATTTTAAGTGCCCTGAAATTTATAAGAAAAACATCCATCTGCGATAATTGTAATCTGTGTACGTTGCTTTGGATGAAAGGATGAGCATACAGCAGTTATACAACCACAATCTCGACTGACCTGCTCCTTGCCTGTGCCAGTCTCGGTCCAGAAAACCTTGTAGCCAAGCACTGGGCTGTCAGTGAACACTGGGGCTTCCCAGGAGGTCTGGGCAGAGGTGGAGGACAGGGCCTCAGCCCGGGGGTTCTCCACAGGTCCCGGAACTTGTGCTGTAAGTCAGAATTACTGCCGTCACATTACCAGCAGATCCTGCACAGATCTAAGGCCCTGTTTTAAACTAGACTATACATACGGCCAGTGTGAAAAGAAAGAAATGCTGTATCAGTATTACTGATACAACGAGAAGGTGACATATTTTTAGTACTACAGATGCTGTGTGCAGGCATATAAGGCATGTAATCACTTACAGCATTTATCATATTATGGATGTAGACTGAAAGGGAAACATACTCAGTACTGCGTGCATAGTGTGGAAGTCACCTTGTCAATGTAACAGCTTTCACTTAGACATAATCAGTAAGGTATAGATTAAACACATAAAGAGTGACTATATTAGCACTTTATATCTTGCATGTCCCACTTAAGGAGGAGAAAATGTAAATTAGATGGACAGGCCCCATACATTTCTCCATTGACACCACTGTATAGCTGCATGTCTGAAAACCTGTGGGATCCATATATAATTCATTTTAATTACCTTTCTGGCTGGAAGCAGAACATATAAAAGCTAGATATAAACCCATATTCCTGTATCTACATCCTGTCCACCATTATAAAGTCTTACATCAAGCATCAAGAGTAGCAGAAATGTCTTTCTTGGCACTGTTATAGCAAAGAGAATTACTTTTCTATACTCAATGCAAAATGACACTAAACGATATATTATTATTTTTTATCTATATATGCAATATATATGCAATACGCACAAATGCAAATCATTCATATTTTTTATGTCTTACTTCCTGACATCGGGCTTCATAATTAACGTGCAGGAATAAAAGACTGAAGCTAAATGTTAGTGGACAGATGTTACCAGACACAGTGCAGCAGACATAAAGCCCAGAAGTTAAGACAACCTGCCAAATCCCCAAGAAATCCAGGCTTGCTGGAGGCTCTCAGGCATGCTTCAGGGCACCTACGACTGATTGTAACAAGAGTCTTATCTTATCCGTGCCATAAAAAAATGAACGTAACTAGTCATAGACTGTAAGGTAAAGGCTTATTTGCATCTGGGCAGAAGAGCTGATAGGCAACTTGGCTGTAACCAAAAAGATCACATCCTGCCTTTACACAGCCAAGTGACATGTGCTTAGTGCATTTCCTGACACAGCAATGACAGGCAGAAAACTGACTGGGAGGGTGTTTGTGAAATGCACTAGAACACTTGCAGCATTATGGATCATGTAGCATTAGATGGTGTTTGTTTTGTCATGGGTGGTGCTAAGAACCTTTCCGTTTGCATTGTATCTATGGCACTGAATAAACTTGTCTTGCTCACTTTATCTGAACAACAGACCCTGCAGAAAGGGGGCTTTAAAACAACCAAGAACCTCTTTTACGCTATTTTTATTTTTATTTTTGTGTATCCTAACCTGTCTGCCCAGGGGAGTGCTTCTTTGTCACAAAACGGCACAAGCTGTAGCGCGTGTCTGTTCCAGGGGCTTTGGTAGGGCTTACCGTATGGTTTCGTAGTGACAGTGACAGGTGGGGAGCTGGCCCCCGGGCCCTGGGCGTTGTAAGCAACCACCCTGAAAACGTATGTCTGCTCAGGCTTCAGGCCATCCAAGGTGACCTGCAGCCAGGCTTGTGATGTGTTTACTGATCGCTCCCTGAAACACAAATGGGCGTCAGTCTTAATGGCCAGCTGGCAGATACCGTTAACCAAATCTACTTACACGCCTTAACTGTATGTTCAGCAGACCATAGACATTTTTCAAACATTTTTTTTGTGAAGTGCTTAAGGTCAAAAACTATTTTCCTGCACCATAATGAGAGCAGGTATGTAACCATCATATCAGTTTCTAAACACTAAAATGTAGGGGTTAAGATCTCTTTTAATAATTCACCATTTAAATGACAGATCCACAGGTGAAGTGGTTATATGTAAATTATTACTGCATGAAAGGGACTTGCTTTCTCTAGTTACTTTTCCATATCTCAGGCTGTAGCACATATTGAGCTATACAAATACCTGGAGTTTGGAGACTATGGTCTACAAACCTGTTAACGCCCTCCTCTGAGTAGTAGACGGTGTAAGTCTGGATATTCCCATGCATCTCCACTGGGGGGCGCCAGCTGAGCCGAATGGAGCGGCTAGACACTAGGACAGGGGCCAGGTCACAGGGAGCGGAGGGGAGGGCGCTGGAGCTCGGGACAACTGGCAGGGGAGGAGAGGAGTCAGTCAAAGAGGTGGGGGTCACGGGAGGCGGGGCCAAGGAGACTGATGTGGGCGTGGCCTCTGTTTTATTCGTTAGTTGGGGGAAGGGAGAGAAATGTAAAAGAGCATGGGCCACATGAGCAGAATGAAATGAAGAGACAATGAAAAGATCGAGAGAAAAGAAGAGTGATAAAAGGATCATGAAAGAGTCTATTCAAACTATGACAGTTCATCAGTATTTTAAACAGGAGAAACAGCACAGAAATAATCTTTCAGTATTACAGAGAACGAGGTTAACTGTGCAGCGGAAAGCAAGACATTCAGTACGGTTGGAATGAAAGAACTACGTGGTTTTTATTGTAAGGTTAAATACTGTAATCTGTAAATGGGCTGTTCAGCTATTATTAAATATCAGTAAGCACTACAGACAATGACCGCCACTAATGGATTATTTGGCAACACAACAAACATTTATGCGAGCAAGCACAGACATGGACAGTGGCAGACAGAGTAGTTAAGGATGCAGCAACATTGACATAACACAGCTTTGATATAACATGTGGTCTGAGTTAGCATATGTTTGATTCACAAGATCAACCAGGATGTGTGCGTGTGGGGATGCATGCTTTGTTAAGAGAGTCTGGTTACCAGTGTGCCATCAAAGTGTGACCTGCAGTGCCATGTGACCACAGCATGGCAATGGAATTGGCAATAACCAAAAGCCAAGCAAACAGAATGAAATGAAATGAAAACAAAAACAAAAAACAGTCAGCAGCTGTTCAGTGTGGCCACACTTAAAGGAGCAGCAAGGCATCTATAGTTTCCACTGAGATGTACATTAATGACATTATGGACTATAAAATTCATGACAAGCTGTCCGTGACAACAATGTAAATATCCGAATCCCCAGTGAGTCTGTACTGACTGCTGCTCGTATTAGTTCTGGTATGGATCCACATATGAGACCACACCAATGAATAATGCATAAATGCATTAGCCCCATGTGCTGTCATAGCTTTGTCCACCAGGGTTAGTCTCTACTGTACATGGGTGGCTCGACTTCTACTGAAACATACATACAATTTCTAAACTACTAACTCAACACAGGGTTACAAGTCAACCTGGGGACTGTCTTAGGATTGGTGACACCCAAGAGAGACTGGCCCATCACAGAGCACGCACTCACACACAAAACGAAGATTCAGACCGTCGATACTTAGAGGTATGACGCACCCTCCTCATCACAAGATATGAGAGGTTAATAGTGCGCTCCATAAGGACATTTCACTGGAACTCTCCAGCGTTTTTGTTCACCTCTTCAGGAACTGGCAGGGGAACACTCAAGGTATACAAGAACTCTCACTATCTCACAAAATGGACAATTTAGAGATGCCAGTTCCCCTAACTGCATGTTTTTGAACAACGGAAGGAAACTGGGGTATACAGAGAAAGCCTGTTCCACACAAAACATACATGCAAAGGACAGGGTGGCAGGTTCAAACTCTCAGCCTCGGAGGTGTGAGGCTGCAGTAAAAGTAATCAAAACTATTCCACATATATCAACAAAATACTTTAAAATCTTCTCTCTGCTTCCCCTTGAGAATTTTGGTCAGGCCACTCAGATCCCAGGTTCACTGACGACCAACAAGTCCAGCTTACAACAGTAAAAGGATGCATGTTTCTAACTGATCTATTGACAAGGTCATCCACAGTGGCCCTCTCCAAGGATCCAGCATTCCAACAACAGAACCACTCAATCACCTGATGGCTGGCCCCCAGGTGCTGTCAGCCTTGATCAGGAAAACCTTTATTTGTTCTCCATAATTTCATTTGCGATCTGAGATTCGTATGTATATATTGTTTTCCGATAATGGCAAATTTTGTTTTCTGTTTCTCATTCCCCATGGAAAATCTGCTTTAAAGCGTTTTGTAACAAATCTACTATAACAAATTCTATCTGACTGATTGGTTACTGGATTCAAAGTGTCCTATATAAACCCACTTGCTGAACCATGAATGTTAGCAAATACTGTTTGAACAACTGGGTCAAGTAAAGGGCTGTGGTGCTTTTAATTCCTGCTTTGATTTGGATTTTGTACGCTTCTTAAGTCCTTCACAGAACCGCTTTTGCCTGAGTCCTGTTCAAACTGAAATGTCCGCTTATACGGAAAAAAACATCCCTGACAGTCTACTTACAAATTCATGCACTGTTTCAACCACCAAACGCAAATATTTCCTCAAGCAACTTGAGCTGCTAAAATATTCGATAGCAGCTGTGTAAATAATCAGAAATGTAATGTGTCAAATACAATTCTTATGCTCCGAGATATGAACTGATTTATACGGATTCTCAGTGCTGAGATACGGGCATGCAGGTTTGATCATTAAACCGAAAATCAACGGCACGAAAATGTCAACTCTCTCATTATGCATATTGACTGAACCAGAACCCCATTGCCCTTAATAGGGAAATGGGCGGGGAGGCTTCAAGGTCCAAGCTCTTCACCTGGCCATTTGCCAGTACTGCACACTGGTGACCGTGTATGAAACATCACACAGGATCTACCCCCGTCGAGAAAAAGTCCCAGGCCCAAATGAAAAGGAGGGAGCTGCCCTAGATAGTGCACTTAACCTGACGGGCTCGGCCTTTTCCCATAGCACTTTGCAAGTGTTTTTGTAGTTGCTTAATATCAGGGATGATACGTGCAAAACTCAGCTCTTGAATTCCAGCATGTCACAGCAAGGCTTCTAGTGTATAAAGAGCTACAATCGCACTGGAAGCCGCGCACAAAAGCAAGGCCGCCAAACTGAAGCTTAATAAATATCACGGGTGTTAAAACGATAATCCGGTCATATCAGAAATCATTTTCCCTTTATGGTGCGAGTTGCTCTCAAGCAACAATGCATACTTGCCGCGTGCAACAGAATCTCTCGAGTCAGGAGCTGTGCACAACGGGGCGCTGTTCAGCAGAAGCTCCCTATACCGAGATATCCTAATCCTGCTCCTGATATGCCACTGCGTACGCTGGCTTTTATTCCAACTCCAGTATTAGAAAAGAAAAAGAGCCGCGAAAAGAGATAACGCAAAATCACTTTTACCGAACAAACAAGAACGATCAGTTAACTCACTTTACTCAGTCGGTGCCTGTTTGCTCTTCAAAAACAGAAATGAAAAACTGAAGTAGCCACATTTCCGCTAATGAACAGCTTATGTTCCTTTAGATGGGTCATTAGCGAATAAACATGATAGAGAAATTAGTGTCAAAAACATTGTTTAATCTTTCAGTTCATTATGTGTTCAATCGAAGAAGAATGGCCTGTACAGAAAATCACCAACCAAGTGGCTCTGTTTAACACCAATAATTTTGATAATGCTAATAAATAAAAAAAAACCTGGCTTGAGCAGAAGCCAGGAGATGGTCGAGATGCTGGGGAATCCTGTCCGACTCACATCCCTTCAGTTCCTTTAATTTTCATCAACAAATTGCAAGGCTGAAATGAACAATAAAGCAAATGGAATCCTATTATTTAACTTCAGCATGGGGCTTTAGACATGAAAGCTGTAATATTAAATTCACCTTCACGCATATGTTCCACATACCCACTTTGAAACTAATGTCTACTTCACTTTGGAAAGTTTCCATCCTGAATTTTAGAAAGAGGGAAACAGAACAGTAGTAATTTTAAAGGCACTATCCAATATTCACAATTTAGAGAAGACATTTAGCCAAAATGCATGGCTTTGTACTGCATAAGGACACCGCTACACCACAGGCAGAATGTCCCAGACCCATGGCAGGGGCGATATTCAACCCCACAACCTAGGTGATGAGAATAGTGCGACCTTATCACCCCTACATAAACTTTTT
>JAAGVU020000040.1:10571045-10583054 GCA_011763525.2 Mormyrus iriodes | reverse complement strand
TATATATATATATATATATATATATATATATATATATATATTTTTTTTTTTTTTTTTCTTTCAAATTACAGTCTTTGTTGTACAATACATCTAAAATACATTAGATATCTCTTTGGCTTAAATACTAGGAGTTACAAGGCTGGTGTTTGGAAATTCATTTTTATCCCAAAAATAAATGTAAACCACAAAACTGTTTCTTTTTTTATACAAGCCTGGACTTTGCGTCATTTAAGCAGTTGCTTTTCATAAAAGAATTCTGCACAAACTCCAAACCCCAACTATCTTGGATCATTAAATACAAATCAAACAGCTTCCCTGCTAGATATAGACACGTCACGCTCAGTGCATCATAGCGGGAAATGTGAAACTGATGCCAGTACGTATATTAGACAAATCCATCTGTTCTGCATACCCATTTAAACCTAGCAGCATTATTAAGACAGTATTCTCAAAGCTAGGTGCGAAACACAAAGCTTGCAAGTGAAAGTAGTGCAACACGAGTTGTGCACAGCAGATCTGGGCACCTGACCAAAGCGTGGGGCTGGCACTGAGGGCAGGCATGGCATTGTGCCTCCAGGGGCCTGCCCCTGATGAATTATCAAAAACCAGGACAAACAGAATAAATCCTCATGCCTCATATTAATCTTAATTAAAGTGCTTCATTTGTATGTAATTAAAATTATATTTCAAAAATTATTTCTTCATCGAGTTTAATTATTATTTTAAATAATGATGACTAAAGTTAATACTGGATTACAGGTTGGCTCATCGGTTAACCTTAGATCTCCAGAGACTGTCATGCGCGTGTAACATT
This sequence comes from Mormyrus iriodes, assembly GCA_011763525.2. Lineage (NCBI taxonomy): Eukaryota > Metazoa > Chordata > Actinopteri > Osteoglossiformes > Mormyridae > Mormyrus > Mormyrus iriodes. The sequence goes on along the minus strand of JAAGVU020000040.1, from coordinate 10,582,240 downwards.
TGCTTGGGATACTCTGAAGGCGAGTGGATTGACACTTCTAAACTGTTCATTGCAAGTCCTCTCTGAGGGACTGACATCCTATCCAGGGTATAGCCTGCACTATGCTTCAGGGGACCGCAACCTGACTCACCAAAACCCTAAATTGGAAAAGCAGTTATGAAACATTGATGTATTCAAACATATTGTAACTGAGATGTATGTATTAGATTTACGCACCCCATTGCCTGAAACGCCAATGAAACTCAACGGGTTATTTTTCATTCACGACTTTGCGTTTCTATTTTTGTTCCGCAACAAACATTTATTAATGTGTTTTTTTTTTTGTTGTTAATACTATGCAACATTTTCAAAATCTGTCTCCTGGACTAGTGATCACATATGAAGGACGTTGTAAAGTAGTTTTAAATGTATATATCATGGATGGACAGCTGTTGAAAAATAGTCGAATAAGAATACAAATATTCATGGAAAAACCAGTCAAGCATTTTCCCTCTACTATAATTCAATTTGTCTGACATGTGTACGCATGACAGTGGAAATGCCATTTGATTTTTATTTAAATTTTTTATGATTTTTATGGCAGTTGGTTTTATGAGTTTTATGATTTCATGCGATACGGATGTCCGCCGTTGAAATGTACAGGAAATCTTTTGCCACTAGCTACAACTTCTCAATTTTCTTTTTTTCACAATCAAAAGGTAAATGTTATTAGGCATAATTAGATGAGTACATCCAAATTTTGCAATGTTCATAGAGAGCGATACTTTTCACAAGGATCATTATGACTTTATTACAAAATGAAACATTTATTGACGCAGAGCTTGAAAATGACATTTACACGACTGCAGATTTCAGTGCAGGTTCACTCTTCCCCTGTAAAGGAACCTGCTTTTCTCAGCACTTCAGAAGGAGCCACTTAACAGCATTAAGGGCTTTAATGTGACTCAATATTTACTATATGCAACAACAGCTAGGAAATATGGTGAGGAATCAAAATGAGAAAAAGGCACTTGTGCATATTTCTGATTTTCATTTTTTCCCTGCACGTAATAAGGAGCACAATTGTCTATTATCAAGTGAAAAGGGAGCACCCTTCATCAGCACTCAAATGGCGAGATTCAGCTGCCATTCTCATTTCTAGTGCACTAACTCATCCCATAGGAACCACATATATACTATGGGAATGACATGCATATCAGAGGAACCACAAGCATACCATGGGAGACACATACATCCCATATGAACCACATACATACAATAGGAACCACATACATACCATAGGAGACACATATTTCCCATAGGAACCACATACATACCATAGGAACCCCATATATACTATGGGAATGACATGCATACCAGAGGAATCAAATGCATACCATAGGAACTACAAGCATACATGGGAGACGCATACATCCGATGGGAGACGCATACATCCCATATTAACCACATACATATCATAGGAACCACATATATACATAGGAAGTTGACAATGACTTTTAAGTCGCCTTAAAGAAAAGGCTCAGATAAAACACATAAAATACGTAAATACAATAGACCCTTCAACATTGCTGGGGTTAGGGGCACAGGCCTGCTGAGATCTGGAAAAACAGTGTACAATTTTTTGGTCCCCTTGGTTCCAGATTTTAGTACAGTTTATGGACGTAAAATGGCACAAAGAGATACCAGAAATATGAGATACAAAGATCACTGTGAGTTATCACGCGAGAGGCTGCCGTAAACATGCTTGGTGTCCTTCAAACCAGCAAAACAAAACAAAACAAAACAAAAAAAACATACTATGCATTTATGAGTCACTAAACTGTTTGTGTGTCATCTTCTGGCCTGTGCATGTTGCCTGTGACTTTCGCAAAACTTCCAGAAACTCCAAAAAAATTCCCATTTAATTTCTTATGCCAACTTGAAGATATATCGAAACTGCAATAGGAACAGTCGCGATGCAGAAGGGTTGACTATATTTAGTTAATAGTTGAGTAAAAAAAAAAAAACACTTTACAGCCTGTCATGGATCTAAAAAATGGAGAAAATAAAAAAAAGCTTTGTCACCAGATCCATCTTCCATAAGTGCTTTCCCGGTACAGCACTGCAGGGAGCCTGGAGCTTAGTCCTCGAACACCTGGACACTCTGAATGGGAAGTCAGAGTCACAAAGCACAGACTATGGACAATACTGATGCCTATTCAGCACAAGTCATTGGACTGGAGGAGGAAGCAGGAGGGTCAGAAAACACCCGCAGAACATGGAAAAAATTCAAACCCCACATGCACAGATCCAGGATTCAAATTCCAGTCCCCAGATTTTTGACTGGGAGCAGAACGTCACGGAGACCAGGGCTTTGCAGAAGGAAAGATGCAGGGCGACTTAAAGGCTGAGCACCGATCTGAAGTACTGAACTAATGTTATTTTTTCCAGTGATCAAATCTTTATGACTTATGTAGCCTTCTGTTTACATTGACTACAGAACTGTTCTTATTTTTGTGAATACACTTTGAAAGGAAGATCAGCAGCTATCAGTGGAGTTTAATTGAAAAGATAACATCAAATGCATTGGACATTCCTATTACAGAAAACATGCCACTTCCTGCTTACGGAAAGGCTAATATGAAATGAGGTCCATGCAATCTTATCTTTTAGAGGTTTCAGGTGGGGAAAACTTGTACACACTGAAATCATAAAACGTATGAGACCTGCTGTACATACATATACACACAAGTCTTTGTGCATATGTACACTCTTACACTGTGCAGATGTTCCTGTCACCTGAAATATGGCAGGCCAATTGGTTGAGCTCTCACTGTAGCCCTCTGGGAAATGTAGTCCTAGCCATATTCCCTGCGCATTCCACCAGCACCTTACTAACCGCACCTCCTGGGCAATTATCGGCTGTGTTGGTACTTATTTACAATGCAATGCAGAACAGCCTTCCACCGGTTTTCCCCCTTTATTATGAATGCAGTTTAAAAAATCTTTTGGAATGCTATTTAGAACATTTATATGAATAGGAAAAACATAACAAAAATGGTTCATTTACATGGGTGCAAGAGTCACTGTGTATAAAATTAAAGCCAAAGTAATAATATATACACAGTTAATAAGACAGTGTAGATTTATTCCCAACATTCACAGTTAAATGATTAAAATGAGATCTATTTCATATACACACATTCATCTTCAGAAATTACTAAAATGCATTTCCCCTTCATGGTTATCCATCAGTTTTCCGCGGGAGTTCTAAACGCCGCTGCCATCGTTACCGACTCCGTCTCTTAAGCTCAGCTGACAGCAGCCGTGGCCGCCTTCACGCACCAGGGGACACATGACAGCTGGGCCGCAGCTCTCCTATTCACACCCGCCCCCACCTGCAGCTCCTCCAGCAAAGCAGCCAGCAGCCTCGACACTCCCCCAGGAGGAAGACCCAAGGGCCGGTCAACATACAGCCGCTGACCTTTTGCCTTTTTACCCAGTGAAATAGAGCTAGTTATCTTCCACCATTACCAAAGTCTGACAGCCAAAGCTGTTTGATGAAACTACTCTGATTGTACTCAGCGCAACATACCCCCCCATGCCTTTCCACACCTACACTAATAGTTTTGTTTTCTTATGCTCTAGCCTCATATCGCAAACACACATCTCCCAAGGTCCAATCCATTTCTCATTCAGGGCAAACTAAGGTGTTTGCTTCACTAAGGCTCAAACGATGCGTAGCATGAATCACATCTGAGGTCAATACAATGATGTTTCACAAAAACACAAAGATGATGTAGCCTGTCTCACGCTAAGGTTCAAACGTTTGGTGGCCTCTATCTCATGCAAGGCCAAGCTAGGCCTGCTTCTCACTAAGGATCAAAGGCGGTTAACATGTGTTTCATATATAGTTAATCATGGCGCAGCCTTTATCTCACTTGGGGTCAGACAAGGTGTGGCCTGTCTTTCACTCTGGTGCAAATGAGGCCAAATACCTTTCAGGGTCCAAAAAGGCACAGTCCATCGACCGGGGAATCATCATTGTGTTACCATGCATCCTGGGACAGGCTTATATTTTGTATTTTATGAATGAGGGGTCAGGGTGAACAACACCATGACAAGCTCCCTAATTGGCCCCTGCATCGATCCAAAGCTTCTGTGGTGCCCTCACCGAGTCTCCAGAGCCAGGGCCGGAGCGCAATCTACAGGAACCCCAACAGACTCAATGCATCTCCAGCTTCCTGCTAATTGAGACATGACATGTGTTTGCTCAAGTTCAGCCTTACACATACCTGGGAGATTCCCCCAGCCTGTGCATCTGTTAAGTCATTTGCACAAATGATGTTAATTAATAGCCAACTCCTACCGGGATGGCTGGCTTTTCTATGCCTTCAGGCAGTACTGATGTGGGCAATGTTCTGGATTCCTTAGCAGGGTCATTATGAAGAAAAAAGAAAAATCACATGGGTCGTGTTAAGCACAGCAGGAAAAGGAACCTCCAAGGCCCCCACACCTACCCCCACAAACCGGACCCTGATACCCTGTGCGGGGACTGCCTCTGTGCCTGCCGACGGGAGAAATCAATAGGACATGCGGGGTTGGGGAGTTGCCATGGCAACAGGCCCCATCCCCAGTTCGCCTTGCGCCAACCCTGCGTTAGGGGGGAGTATAGCATCATGGGAATGCAGTGAAGAGGGTAAGGTCAGATGCTGGCTGCAGAATACAAATATGCCTCATGGGACCCATGGAGAACTGGTCCTCCCTCATCTTGCTGCTATGGGACCCAGCAACCTTTAAACACGTGCTTTTATTCCAAACGAGCCACACGGTGCACAGGCACAGCCATTTATAGAGCAGGCCTTTTCCCGACGTCGCTGCATACAGATAATTGGCAGGAAGGCTGAAGAGATTCATTTCTTTTTTTCCTTTGAGGTAATCAGACAGTTGGTGGTCAGGTTTTACAATAAAGGAACTAAAAACTAGCACACCCATCATTCCACATGCATTCCCATGACCCTTTTGAAACAAATATGACTAATGATGAGGAGATGGCCTCCCTTAACATTTTGGCTGAAATACTAATTGCTAACACACACTGTGTTTATATCTCACAACAGACCACATATAAACTCAACACAGAATCCATGCTGACTCTCCTACAGCCTCAACTTGCTTTCCAGTTACAAGTATCTTCTCACAGCGAAGCTGTCAACACATTTAATACAACAGCCGGGTTTTCAGCAGTGCATTTACACATTAACACAACACATTAGGTCTCCACATTGGGGAGCAGAGTTTATAGTTATTCTTGACCCCTTGTGACTCACACATCCTTGCAAAGGACCTGCCAACACAATAGAATATGGGAATCTAATAATCAATAGCAGCTTAGTCTGGAAATCCTTTAATGACGGGTCATATTAAAATGGCACAAGTATGAACCATCTTCAACTGACTCCTCATCCAAGGCTGCTACAGATACAAGCTGTATTCAGCTTCAGCCACTATTCAATGCTAGTCAGCTAGTGGAACCCATCAGACAAGGACCAGAAGCCTCATCGAGCCACAGAGTAGGCAAACCAGTCATCTCATTTACATTTCATTTGCATTTCAGTGTTAGCTGTCTGTGGAAAGTCTGGGCAGCATTTAGTGTGTGGCCTCTTCCAATTGAAACCATGAATGTATGTTTTTTGCTGAATACCAAGAACCTTCAATATAACTCTCAGATGCAGGATGATTAATATTCTAAGACTAAAACATGTGAGCAGTGGTGTTTTGAACCTTGTGGCTCTATAAAAGTGTAGTTACCTTGAAAGACTGCTGTTATATTCTACTATGATTGATTTACACTCTCCTGAGCTATAATGTAGTAATTTCTAATCAATAAAACATTATACAAAAATTAACAGCATAATTGAATGCAATTATTAAGAAATCCCCTTTAACAGAAATACAACTTGGGGTAGAAATTGCAAAACAAAATTTGCATGAACCTGATGTATAAAACAGACATAAGCAAATTGACAGGAGCAGGCCAGTAGTTTTATATATTCTCTCAGTAATTTATAGTCTCCTTCCTTGATAAAACCTCCACCTCGATTCTCCATTTATGGGGTGCTTGTCCAGATAACCAGGTTACAAACCCTGCAACATACATGTGCATCAAGCAGCTCTTGTTTCTCCAAGAGATGCATAATAGACATATGCTGCAGGCAAACGGAACTTGCATGGTCATCAAACCCAAGAAAACAAGCCCATTTGACTGTAACCTAGAATATCAATCAAGATGCCTGCAGGTGAGAACAGCATGGAGAATGAATACTGCCATCCATCATTCTAACATGTAATTAAGATAAATAGAAACATACAGTCATACAAATGTTTTCCATTCAGACTTAGAAAAATAAGAATATAGCAGGCCACTGATAATGTGATCATCATTTAAGTCCCTTTATTAAGCTCATTGCAGAGGCAATCTACTTCTGAAAGTGTCACATTTTATTTTTAAAAATCACATTGAATGGTATGGAAAAGCTTAACTTTAACAATTATGAGAATTCTAATAAAGGAACTCTTAGTAAACATTGTTTATCTGCATGGAGAACAGCTGAGACGCAGCAGAATTTATCGACTACTGATTAAAGGAACCAGAAACAGATTCAACAAACAAAGCAGTGAGGTTGCTGTCAAAGTTGAAGGCACTCTTGGGAGGACTGTTGTTATTGACCATTGTTGAGTGTAACCCAAGGCTCAAGGGAGCTCACAGATCCATCAAGAGTGAATACAGGACACTTCTCTACAAAGGCATAAAAAGCAGAGTGCTGAGGAGATGCTAGTCCATGGCCAATCGACAGTCAAGGGACCTTACTTTGCTGTCATCTGCCGATTCGCCCAGATGAATATGAGCAATGCTGAATGACAACCATCTGCCTTTTGTGCTGATTAAATCTGAGCTCAGCCAGGTGGCTTCTCTACACTGCCTGTGCCAAAAAACAGCCAATCAACAGAGGAAAGCATCCTCATTTCCAAAGTGTGCGTCCCTGAGATGTAGAAGCCAGAGGAGGCAGGTTGGCTAGAGAGGCCTGGTTGGCCCACTCTGATTCTGATTGTGCCTGATTGGACAGCTGCTTTGAGCTCTGGCCAATTACAGTTTTCATCCACAGTTAGGCCAGAAACTGGTTTAAGGGTTGAACACAGGGAAACTACTGAGGAGAACTCTTGCTATACCACTTAACAAAGTACCTAGCCAATTTCCTATCCTAAATGGCTTCTGTGTTGTACTCAGCTGACTCTACTTAACCTGTACTCAAACAAATACTTCAATTAAAATACTTAACCGTTCTTGCTCTCTGTCTTCTCTACTTAGGGCCATCTGGTTTTGAGCTCATAGACCACCAGTGGTATTTAGCATCCTCCTCCTGACAATACCTAGAGAGAATGCCAGATCTTTACGATGATCTTCTCATCACAAACTCTGCCCAGTGCTCTATCTTAGCAACAGTTCACTTGATGGAATGGGGAAATAATTTTCAGTTTTTTCCTCATGTTAGGTTTCCAGTATATTTTATTTTGCTCAAATTGACTGTAAAGAATTTACTGGGAATTTGCCTGTGACAATGTGCGTTACTCTACTAAATTGCAATGATTTATTGATTTTATGATTCTGTAAATATTCAACGGTATGAAGGGATAGAATGTAAAACTGTAACTAATGCTTACAAAGTGTAAGCTGTTCAAGAAAATCTTGTAGTGCAGTGTAATTACACCTAGAGCTTGTGAGAATTCAATATATACGATGTACATTTCTAAAAACAATAAAATAAAAAAAACATACCGTTTATGGTATTGCTAATTTGTTTTTGTTTGTCTAAATATTTTTTTCTAAATGCTTGTTTTAATTTAAGTTTGGGGATTTTTTTGTATTTAATTTTTTTTATGTATTGTTTGGTGCCACACTAAAAATGTCATATTTGGCTGTGCATGAAAATTGAGAAGCAAAAACGTCTCAGAGTACACCAGCTTGTTCCTGTAACGAGTTCTTCTGTTTTACAGATGGTGCTGTTTTGCAGTCTGAGCTCTTGTGCACACTGAATTTGTTTTGCGGGAGACGCATATATTTTTCGACGCCTCAGAACGTTCATTTCTGGAATGCTGTGTGCAATTCCAAATGTTTTACGGGAAAGACATTAAAAAATACAGTAACAGAGTAGGAGTGAATGAGATGTGAACATGTCATTTTATGTTTAATCAGTTTTTGCCTTGATAAATCTTTAAATTTATTTTCGATTACACAGTACTGTGCGAAAGTCAAAGAACACGTTGTTTAAATGATCTATATGTCAGTTCGCTTACATTGATGTAAAACAAGGATGTCTGTTGCCTTTGCCTGCCCAAGACTTTTGCACTTTACTGTATATGAATGCAGGTGTCCATTGACTTAAGTTATTGACTTATGTTCCAGAAGTGAGGACGCAAGTTAATCTGGGGTGCGTTTCCCAAAACCATAGTAGCTAACTACATTAGTAACTTCCATAGTTGGACCCATGCAACTAAATGGGCCTAACTATGGAAGTTGCTAACATAGTTAGCAACTATGGTTTTGGGAAACGCACCCCTGGACGTTTCTCGATCATTATAGGGAAGAGGTAAAATATATTGTATAACATGCTGGGGTTGGACAATGAAACTGAAAAGACTGGTTTTAGACCACACAGTTTATTAGCACCATGTAGGACTTCCTTTTGTGGCCAATATAGGATCAATTCGTCTTGGGAATGACAGATACAAGTCCTGCCCTGTGGCCAGAGGGATTTTGAGCCATTCCTCTTGCAGAACAATGGCCAGGTGACCGCTATGTAATGCTGATGGAGGAAAACATTTCTTGACTCATTCCTCCCAAAGTGGCTCAACAATAGTCAGATCTGGTGACAGTGCAGGCCATGGGAGATGTTCAACTTCACATTCATGTTCATAAAACCACTATCACCAGTCTTCTTCTGTGTATTGGTGCATTATCATCCTGATACACGTCACCACCTTCAAGTTATAATGTTTGAATCGCTGGGTGAACATGGTTCAATCAAGTAGTGGGCTTAAGGAATGCCATAATATTGCAGCCCAAACCACCACTGAGCCACCCCCGTGCTGCACTCTGGGTATGCAACAGCTTGGGTGGTAAGCCTCTTGGGGGCTTCTCTACATCGTGACTCTCCTGAATGCAGGAAAGATGCTTCGCATTGTCCACAGCCCAAGATTTGCACTGCTGGCCCTATGGAAATCGACATTTGGCATCAGCATGAGTGACCAAAAGTTTGGCTACAGCAGCCCGATTATGAGTATTGACCCTGTGGAGCTCCCGATAAACAGTGTTGGTGGAAACAGGAGAGGCGAGGCACACATTTAATTTTGTGAGTTGGACAGCTGTGGATTTATGTATTTTTAGATACAATCCGGGCTGGTGCCTGGACATCCCTTTCAGACAGCTTCCTCTTGCGTCCATAGTTACTCCTGTTGGATGTGGTCCATCCATCATGGTGATATGCTGAAATTACCCTGGATACCGTGACTCTCGATACACCACAATGACTTGCTGTCCTGGTCACAGATGCGCCAGCTACAGATGTGCCAGCTACACATGCACCAACAATTTGTCCACTTTTGAACTCTCATATGTCTCTCATTATGTTATGTGGTTTGTAATGTTTTATGTATACCTGTGCTATTGCTCTGCTAATTGAAATTTCACACACGCATATATAGGCGTGAAACCTGAAATACTATATTGGCCATTGCTTCAGTTTCATTGTCCAACTCCTGTAAATACAATATCACACACATTTAACTAAACCACAACAGAGGCAGTGTAATCTGTATGTTTTGGTTCTTGACACCTGCCACACACATAATGAAATATGTCCATTACATTTGCTTTGGACATCTCTTGATACATTTTATTAAATTGTGTGGTACATATGCCCCCACTTTACATATGAAATTAACTAGTCTCAGCCATCAGTCAATAACTATTGGTGTTTTTTGTACTCTTGTAGAAAATGGTTTCAGTTTCATGTAAGCTAATTGACATATAGACAAATAAAGTATTCACTACAAAGGCACTGGGGTCATTGTTAAAGTACGGTGACCAGATAATCCAAGTCAGGGGGGACACTGATTTAGGACAAGATTTGTAAACTTCCATTTCAATTAAAAGAACCTGTATTTCACTTAAATCGCTGAATTCTTGCTGTGTGCTGATTGGTCAGTCTCCTATAATCATGCAGGTGTTAGTAATGTTAACGTGAAACAGCTGGATGAGTCTTCCAATCAAGGAAACAAACCAGTCAAAGTGCAACGAGAACTGAAAAATTTAGCCAAACACGGGAGCCCTTCAGGTTTGAAAGTAGTTTGTAAAACCTGAAGGAGTTCAAAATGTCCTCCCTGACATGGACTATCTGGTCACCCTAGTTAAAATTAAGTTTAATATTGTGAAACAAGTTTAAAAACACCTGAATGTTATTCAGCATTGTTTTAATGGCTAACAGCATTGTTGGAAATGTGTTGCCCATTGTCGTGATCTGCACCACCCCCTTCCTTTTTCAGTATTTTTCTGCTCACTGGCTCACTCCTGGACATTATGCTACTTGGCTGAACGGCCGTGTTGTTGCTGTGCCATCTGGCCTGGCTGCTAATGGGGGTAAATTGTGGACTACAGCCCAAGCCAGACTTGGTTGTCTGCAACTGTAAGCCATGACTGAAATCTGTGCATCGTAAATAACTCGAGAGCTTGGAAGAGGTACTGCACATCATTGAAATAAATTGGTTAAGCATATTTAACGTTTCGACACCAAGCTCTGTCAAAACCATACGTATGTTTGGAATGCATCTCTTTACCCTTGATCCACCAGAGGTTGAAAAGTCGGATGAAGGTTAATTTCCTTAGCATGCATGGCACTGAGGTTCTGAATAAGGCCATCTTGTTGTGGCTGAAGCCATAACATCCCACTGGAGCTGTGGCACATCTGCAACCCAAACAGAGCTGAAGTACACTTAGAAGGTCACCTCCGACCAGGAGCTCTATCAGTGAAAAAGTTGTTTGGACACAAAGCTGAGCCTGGACAGCAGCAATCACATGCTGCCAGGCATTGGGGGGGAATTGAGGTCTGCACCCAGATTGTATCTGGCTCTTTCTTCTAACTACCCAGAGGCCGGTCCTT
>JAAGVU020000040.1:10521455-10550678 GCA_011763525.2 Mormyrus iriodes | reverse complement strand
TACAAAACGAATCTTACCTAATATCTAAGAGAATATAAAGGGTTTATAAGGGTTTAAAATATACAAAAATAACCATACAAACGTATGGTTTTTACTTCACGGATTTTCACCTTTTGCGGGGGGTTCTGGAACACAACCCCCGCGATAGATGGGGGATCACTGTATAGGATGGGGTTACATTCAGATAAAGCTATTGTGAGGTGAAAATGCATTGTAATACAGTACATCTAACCTAACAAACATCACAGCCTAGCTTATAGCCTACATTAAAAACATGCTTAGAACACTTACATTAGCAAAATCATTAACACAAAGCCTATTTTATAATAAAATGTTAAATATCTCATGTAACTTATTGAATAATGTACTGAAAGTGAAAAATATTTAGCCATCATAAAGTCAAAATATCATAACACGGACCATCGTAACCCGGGGAATGTCTGTAATTAAATTCCACATCCTCCAGCATGTAAAAGGGGAAGCCCAATGTGGAAGCCTAACCTCAAACGTCGTCTTCTTTCCTCGTTTTGATCCTCATGTTACATCTTTGCATTTAGTCCTGCTGGCTTAAACAGTCAGCTGAGTGAGTCTGTTAACATGCAATAGCCGTCTGTCATTATTAGGATGAATTTACAGGGGAGAACACCCACCGGCAGACCCAGCTCAATGCCCTCACATCACTACTCTCTGCCCCTTAGCCTAAATGTAAAAATAAGGGCTATGTCTGCTTTCTCCTCAGTAAGATGCCACACTGTATTTCACAACATAACTAAAGTAGCTGGGTACTGGTATTCTAATTACACAAAGGTCATAATATTAGGCAATTATTATTAAACAATGCATGCGTACTAAGTTTGTTCTGTTCATTAAAGTGAAAAAAGTCAAAAAGCTTGCTATATTCTCAAATTCTCTGTCACATTCTAAATAACAAACGCCAATGAATCATTAACATACGTTAATTTTAAAAAATTACCTAATCTGAATCACTGCTCTGAACACAGAACAAAAGAGAAATGTCTAAAATGTTGGCATGGACAGCCAAACGAACATACAGGAAAGTACCCAAGTTAAGGGCACCTCATACTGGGACTGAAGAGTATAGAATTGTCAATACTTGTCTCAGTACTTAAGAAACTGCTCCAACCTCCACAAGGGGAAAAAAACGTATTATCCAACCTGAGAGCAGGGACACAATCTCTGTGTGGCCAGGCAGTTGAATAGCTAGTTCAATCGACACCTTTCAGGTGTGATGGTGGTTATCAGCCTTCTCTTCGTATCCGGCTGGCATTCACACCGAGGCCATGGCATCCCCCACTGGCTGACCAAACAGAGGGCTGACAAAACACCACAAACACGGAAGTGGGGCCCAGTTCATGGTGCGGTACATCAGACAGATGGCGACCACAATGGCATACTAGACTGAAAGCTCTGTTTACCTCCCGCCTGCCAATCTTTAACATTTCTGCTTAATTAGGTATGGCTGTAAATAGCTTCCATCATGGCAATATTGATTTTCTTACTGGTATTCAAGGTAAGCTGGACTTTGATATTACCACCAAGATGACAGAGATGACAGTCAGCTGTAACGAAAACCATCCTCGAATACGAAGGCTAAAGAAGAGAAACACCAGACGCCAGCGCAAACGCCATTGTTGCCCAGAGCAGCAGGGGGCAGCGATGAGGCACGTCAGAGAGTAGCTCTTTGTGGACCTTTTGGGCCTCTCCACTATACCACATGTCACTGCGAGGACCCCAGCTGTCTGCACAGCTGCCTGTTTCACCATGAGAGGTGTTGAGAAGTCATATGCTTGGCAGGGTTACCACTGAGAGGGCGGGCTCCCTGCCTTCAGCACACGGGTGGGAATCAGGTGTGCAGCCGACAGCTAAGGGATTTTGCAGGAAAGCACAATGGAACGATTCCCCACCCTCATTATAAGCCTCTCACATTTCATATACTGCATCAAGGCTAAGAAGCAACCTGTGCGCTTTACTTCTTCAATACATCCTACGATGTGCTTAGTTTGAATTGCGATTACTTGCTTAATCCACCACTGCCTATCTGTTATTACTGACAGAAAGAAAGCTTCATTTTACACAAACATGAGGCAAAATTTGCAAGAATCTGTTGCAAAATATATGAATGTTGTAGGCTTGTGCATGTGAATATTCATATATAGTCCATATCAGTACAAACTGTTGGCTGTCCCCTATAGGGTCTTTTTACGCTTATGAGCTAAATTTAATCGTTATGATTTGTAGAAGATAGGTTCAACTGTCAAGGCTACTGTATCTATTATTAACAAGCTCCTTAGTAATGTACTGTACCTATGCCATTCTTCTCTTACAGTGAGGGGATGAACAGGATTTTGTGAGCATCATGTTGAGGTGATTCATTAGCTTCCCCAGTGACTCTTACATGGCAATGACCCCAATCATCCATTTATGTTATTATCCTGTCAGTGCAATAGCATGTCCTACAGCCTTAGAGGTTTTAATAAGCGCCTGGCGGTATCCTTGCCCCATCCGCTTCAGGGCATCCCCAGGGGCCTGTACCTCTAGCCATGGCCGCCGGTGGCGACCTGAAGAGGCAAGTCAAAGTGAAACAGCAGGATGCTAAGATTAAGGTAATGTGCTGTGACTAAGCGAGCCCTGTCGACACGGGATGCTGTGGGCTAATCCCAAGACAGCGCACAAAGACCAAAGCCCATGTCTGTAACGTGAGGCTGCTTAAATTTGCCTTCAACATCATATGCCTGAAACTATTAGTTGCAACGTGTAGGAGCTTCAAACCAACATCAGCCTTAGAGAATCCTGTAATGTGCAGAGGTTAAACACCATCTTCATATGTGTGTCTGTAATACACGCTTTTAATGTCAATATCAACCTACCTGTAATACAGAAGGTTAACACCAGTATCAATATCATGGTGGTATGTAATGAAGAGGTTTAATACCAATATGAACCTTGTGTCTGTAGTGCAAAGATTTGATATCAGTATTATTCTCATGTATGCCTGTAACGCAGAAATTTAATTATCAGTCTGATCCTCATACGTGCCTGTAATGCAGAGGTTTAATATCAATATGTGCCAATGTGAAAGTCATATACGTCTATATCCTGGGTAGGTTTTAAACAAAGCCGATCTGAATGCAGCCTCAGAAGCAGCTTCAGTTTAATCCACCAGCATCCACAGAACCCAAAGGACAGAAGAGGAAGAAAAATGAGGAGTTGTCCATCCCTCAGGCCTGATATGCATCTTATTTGTTTCTCCCCAGAAACAACTGCATGGCGATTCTCCAGCTCAATTAAAATGGAAATTTGTGCAGCCAGCCTGTGCGGCTCAGCGATGCGGCAATCAAGATCATTCAGACTGCTCTTAATAATAATCAGAGCGAAATGGGAGAACAGTTCACTTGGTGCAGCAGGTTGCATAATTGTATCCTGGTTTGCTCAGACGCTAGGCAGGAGGAAGGTATGGTGCTTAAACCAAATATTGTCCAGCAGTTTAAATATCTAGGCCACTGTAATGTTCGGAACTTACGTTGTGCCTACTAAGCAAATAAAACAGAACAGCCGCATTGTCTCTCCGCATCCCAAATCCCTTCCCATCAGATTTCACATCCATAGCTGGCGGTCTATTTCTAAAGCTTCATTGCCAGAGAAGCCAGCTCAAGTTCCCTCACAGTGAAGCAGAGGTGGATAGTTCAGACCCAAAAAGTGAAAATCCAGAATCCAGTATAAAGAGTCGCTCAATTGGTTGGTTGAAGCCAAATCTTGGTCTTGATCCTTACTTTTGGGACTTGAACTACCCCCCTC
Organism: Mormyrus iriodes; assembly: GCA_011763525.2. NCBI lineage: Eukaryota > Metazoa > Chordata > Actinopteri > Osteoglossiformes > Mormyridae > Mormyrus > Mormyrus iriodes. The sequence goes on along the minus strand of JAAGVU020000040.1, from coordinate 10,546,862 downwards.
TGCAGTGAAGTACATAAAGCAGCCTGACACGGAACACGCGTTAACATGAAGGAGATGCCAAATTAATACCAGACACATTACAGGGGCTTAGTGATGCACTACAGCTGAATCTGGTTTAGACACGAGGCAGGTCACTGTGGGATCTATTCCACTGCATCTGGTAGCGTATTTTTGGTATGGTACTTTCAGTACCTGCCCTTTTCCATTGACTTCTGATTGAGTACCAGTACCAAAAGTTCCAGTACCTAAAGTGCCAAAGCAACTGCGTATTTTTTTTGTTACCTCTGTGGGGTGGGACTTGCAAATGCTTTCTTTGCGAATAGCCTGTTGACTGGTTATGCAAATAGCCTACCTCTGAAGAAACACAATACAACCGAACTAAAAAAAAAAAGAGGAAAAAAAGAAAATGATAATAGACACGTGGAGAAATGAAAAACTCAAGCTTAAACAAAAAATCTTATCGGAAGAACAGATACAAAAAGATCAGAATGGCATGACAAGAAACAAAGTATATCATAAAATATACTAGGGCAGCAGGGTATTATTTTGATGCAATAAATACTGGGGTATTTGTAACGCAAAAAGAGTTCAACATAAATTTCTCCAAAGCCGTATAGGAGTGATCTCAATCTACCTAGCGATGCAGATGTAAGAATTACATGTGTATATCATGTGATGCTGGCATTAATATTGCACGTCGTCCAGCCCTATAATATATTACAGCCATTTTTCGAACTCAATACAAAATACCCCGCCTCGCGCTGTGATGTCATTCAGCCCCGTTTCTGAGCCAGTGGAAAACCAACACCTTGAAGTACCATACTTTTGGTACTATATTGAATTGCAAAAAGTATGGTACCTGGTGCAGTGGAAAAGCACCCTGTGATTTCAATTAGATAAGCAATTGCTAAAAAATCTAATTGTCTTAAAATGTCTTAAAAAGGACTGAACAAAATGGCTAGCAAGAAAAATTTTCATCATTAATTTTAATTCCTCTTCTAATGACCCATAGTACAAGATTTCCAGAAAAAATATTGGAAACCCAGAAACCTTGATCTCACAAGCCACAATGGCCCTCAGTTAGTGTTTTTTCATTACCAACATGTCAAAACAAAGCTACTAACTACAGCTTTTGTTCACCTCATAGAAAGACTGACTACAGTCCTGTCGCAGGTATAATTCCCATACTGTATAAAAGTTCCCCTATGACAGATTTACGCAGTTAACATTGGGGCACAAGACAACACACATCAATATGGTGAGCCAAAGCCAGGCTCAATGCACTTGCTATCAGGGACAGTTCACCTTTGATAATCGGATGTCCTGACATCTCTATCAAACCCTCTTTAGATGAAAGAAGGAGACGAAAATGCAGCTCCTTCCCAGAAAAATGGGAAAGAGCAACAAGGGTGAATAAGCAATAAAACAGAGGGATGAAGAGGAAGGATACAGCCCTTCTGTCATGTGCCAGCACCTTATGTGTCATGCAATACAAGATGCTGACACAATAGTGTTACAGGACGGTGGATGTTTCAAGGGAGGGCTGAGGTCAGAAGGCAAGCCCCTTTACTCATGTGTAATCAGCTGTAAGAAGTAGGTTTGCTCTGTTTGTGAGAGAGCGGGACTGAGGGTGACTGACTGGTTTTACATTTGTTTAGCAGGTGCTTTTGTCCAAAGCGGCATAATACTGAGAAAAGCTTAGGGTCACATAGCTGTATTAGTCAATGTCCCCGAAGCGGTTGGGGTTAAGGGTCTTCCTCAAGAATCTTCCATGATACAAATACTTTGCCAGCAGCAGGATTTGAATCCATAACCTTCAAAACACTAGTACAGAACCCTAAACCTACGCTGAGAAGGGTCGACTGGCTGCTTGTTTTACTTAGAAAGGAAACGTGTATCTATATGTTGTCAGTTCACCTAGCCATTCACATGATGAGAGTGCCAAATAAAAGGCCCCATTTTGTTCTCTGAATTCCCACGTCTCGTGGATCTGTCTGCTGCCTGTAAGCTGGAGTTTTTCCACACTTAGTTACTACACAACTTCTACTTAACCTGTCCACAAAGTCTAGTGTTTATCAGACCTCGTCAAATACTCTATAGCTTAACAGATTCTCCTAATCTGGCATTTGTCAGAGCCACACATTCTGGTGTTTAACCATTCCACATGTCATCAGCCTTCAGTGTGTGAGCCTCCCCTTCCCTCCACGCCATGCCATGCCAAGCTGTCTGCTTTTCCTCATCAGAACCTTAAGAGTACCTGAGTGTATTTCTTTAAAGACCTTTGAGATGCATGGGAGGGCTCAAAGGGCCAGGGGGCATTTGCGGCTGCCGAAAAGCCCTCACAGTGGAGGCGGAACCGCTGACCCGTTCCTCGCTGGGCTGACATGCGAACAGCCATGAGAGAGACGATAAAATAACGCAGTTAAAATGCAGTTAAATGTACATCATCTTCTGCTTGCCCACAGGAATGGCCGCATTGAGCTGTGATGGTGACAGATGTTTTCCAGCTAATACCACACTATCTTGTAGCCTACACTTTGAAGATTGCTTTGCTTTTAAATGACTTAATCAGGGATTATTGAATAAGGACCTTTGCTTTTTTCTGATTTACCACCTCATCAACCCCCTGTCAGGTCCTAATTCTATTACAAGCAGGAGCCCTTGACGTTTCACAGCCACCCGGTTATGCCACGGGGAGCCGGAAGGAAAGGAAAGACCAACCGAATGTCTGAGCTGCAGCAGATCTGAAAAAGTTCTCAATTAGGCATGCAAGCGTGAATGAGCAGCTGAGGTGACCTAGATTGCTGGGCAAGAGAGGCCACTGCATGAGCTCAAAATCCATACTGAGGGCTAACAGCAGTATCATTGCTGACATTGCATGTTAACACTGGCCCCAAGGCCTCACAGTCCACACTGCATTCTGACACTGGATTCATAGGCTAACTGTCTACACTGAATGCTAACACGGGGCCCCAGGCCTCACAGCCCACATTGCATTCTGACGCTGGACTCGTAAGCCAACTGTTCAAACTGAAGGCTAACACTGGGGCCAGGCCTCAAATCCCATATTGCATACAGACATTGGATTCATAGGTTAACTGCCCACACTGAATGGTAACAATGGCCCCAGAGTCTCACAGTCCACACTGCATTCTGACACTGGATTCGTACGCTAACCGTCTACACTGAATGCTAACATGGGGCCCCAGGCCTCACAGTCCACACTGCATAGTGATGCTGGATACATAGGCTAACTGCCCACACTTAATGTTAACAATGTCCCTAGAGTCCCACAGCCCACACTGCACACAGACACTGATTTCATAGGCTCATGGCCCACACTGAATGCTAACAATGGCCTCAGAGCCTCACAGCCCACACTGCACACTGATACTTAAGCTACCTGAACATGCTGAATGCTAACTATGACCCCAGAGCACCACAGCCCACACTGCATACAGACACTGGATTCATAGGCTAACTACTCACGCTGAATGATAACAACGGTGCCAGAGCCTCACAGCCCACACTGCACACTAACAATGGATTCATAGACTACCCACCCACATTAATAGAATTGCACATGCACATAAATAATATTGTAATGCTATGTGCTGAGAGAGTGGTTACAGGTATAAGAAGATACGGCATGTAACTCACCCAGCACTGAAAGGTCACAGGATGCGCTGATGTTCTGGTTCTCGTTGTGGACCATGCAGCTGTAGGAACCGGCATCCTCTGCCCGGACACTCCGGATCAATAGGTTGCTCCCACCCAGCAGAGAGTACCGCTCCGACCTGCACGGGTCAGCGTTGGATCAAAGGGAGCTCAGAAATGGCCCACATATGGGTGCAGAGGAGCTCATCGTCACGGTTTTCCTCACACCTGTTTGCTCTGGGCAAAGCAGTGTTACCCAAAGCATACCAATAGCTGCTATCACTGTCACCGTGCCTCATAAAACCACAAGGCCCCCCGAATGTGTTCCTCAGATGTATTAGATGAAATGTGGTAAACTACAAAAAAAAAGCCTTGCGAAACAGGGAGCAACATGACAGCAGTAAGAAGGGGAAAGGGATGCCCAGATTGTGGGGCGGTGTATTACATTTCACGGTGAGCATTTCTCTCAGTCACATCAGGCCGAGCGAGCAGACAGCCCAGCGTCTGCCCTGTAATTCTCACCGCCCACTGATGTTTGGAAGCGTCGCCTTTTATCCGCTTACACAAGCTGAAATTATGCTGATCGCATTAAAACACAATATTTTCACATCCGCCTGTTTCCTCGGGTCAGGCAGCCTCCAGACTGGCCAATGGCAGCCCTCCAGTGGAGGCAGGCAAGGTCAAAGATCACCTCACTTAGAATACAAGGCTTATTTATTTTTCTGATGAGTGCAGCACACAGCAACAGAAATGATGTCTGCTCTTAAGGAACTGCCATGTAACAATAGGTTATAAGTAGTAAATCTTTTTAGCATAAGTATATAAAATTCTGAGGGGCACAAATAACAGCTGTGAGGACTCCTTTAATACTGGCATTAATTCAGGGACAGGGCTTCAAACAGAAACCTGTTGATATCAGGGGAATTTCTTTCTACGCAAATGGTAGAGGGGATTTGTAACTGACTTTCCAGATGCTATAGATTCATACTACATGTGTATATGAGTAGGTGTACTGACCTTTGGCTTGCGAGGAGCACCAAGCTGCTGAATTTAAGGGCCACTGACCTGGTGTCAATTGGGCTGTCAGCCCTAGTCCAGAGGAAGGCCGGTGTAGGGAAGCCAGAAGCGGAACATTCCAGAATTGCATCGCTGCCTTCCAGGACTATGGTTTCGGTGGGTCGCTGCAAGAAGCCAACAGTGCGAGGCACACCTGGCTCTGTGGACAGACCAGAGACACAGCTGTCACATACCATCCACCAATGCCATCCACCACAGCAGGTGTGGAAGGGTTCGTTTTATCTTTCTGACCTCTGCTGGAACCATCTTCCTAGCTGGGATGTAAAAACAGGAAGTAAAATAAAAGAACTAAACCAGATCAACACTTTCATAGAGTGCAGACTGGACCTGACTTTTGCCTCCCTTTAAGAATAACATAAACATGACAGGGCAGTCTGTCCCCTCTGTTTGAGCTGCACCGCTTCCCCATAACCTTATACCTGTACCAGCTTGCCCGCAACATTCTTAGGATGCACTTGAGTGCCATGTAATAATGCTTTCTGCTGCTATGGTGGGCGTGTTTCTCTTCTGGGTCTAGAAGAGTGGACATGGCCCCAGAGAACCCTCTCCAGACTGCCCGCCTGCCTGGCCACCGGCTCATTGCATCGGAAGCTCCATCAAACTGACTCACTGCAGGGCCACAGCAAAATGAAAAACTGCTCCACCAATACTTCGTTTTTCTTGTGGGACGGGATGACAGCTGTGGACAGATGGTGAGAGCGGACTTCGGTGGCAGGAAAAAAAAGGATTCTGGTACCGTCACCAGTCAACACGCGGTGTGTGCTGACTGTTGTGACCCGGTTCTGCCCGTGTACCCAATCAAAGAGTGGTTAGACATAAAAAAACAAACAACCATGGCACCATGCTGGAGCTGTTTAGTCTCTGCCATCGATCAACACAGCTGGAAAGCAAGATATGGAGGTATTCCTTGTTTCACGCTCAGAGTGTTCCAAGCACATTTACATAAGACACATCAGTATGAACTGACCACGCTGACCAGGGTCTCTGAAATAGAAGTGACAGTTTGGGCAGTGTTGGGCGAACGCACCCGGAATGACTCGTAGTGTGGTGTCTGTGCCTGTTCGGGCATCCCCAGGGGTCTGGGCCAGACAGCGGTAAGCAGCAGCATCGGCGGGACGGACGCCGCGGAGCTGCAGTGTGCCGGATGGCAGGGCCACCACGCGGCCCCCGGGGTCCAGCGGCACATCCCGGCGATCCTTCTGCCAGCGCACGGCGGGAGCTGGCTCACCCAGCACCTCGCAGCGCAGCAGTGCCGCATCGCCCGCATACGCCGTCACCGACGCTGTGGCGACCACCACCCGCAGAGGCCCTGCGGACAGGAGCAGAAATTCACCATGAGACAGGAAATCGCATTACCTCACTTCCTATTACCTACAATTACAGCACACCCTATCAGAGCTCATTACATTGCTGCTCATCTCATCTCCCACATTGCATCCCATTGCATAAACCAGTTACTTTTTTCTCCTACCGCTTCCCATTACTTTGTCTTATATCTAATCACAGCATCTCCTATACCATTAACTGGCAGGTTGCACAGTGGTTAAAAAGCTGGACTCCAAAGATCACAATCTCAGGGCCCTATGAGCTGGCCAGCTGTAGAGCTCTTGAGCAAAGCACTTGACCTGATCTGTTCCGGTGACCTATCCTGCTGTGTAACTCTATAACAAAAAAAGCGGTCTGAAAAACAGGCATCACAGGCACCTCATTCTTTTGTCTCTCACCCCATTGCATTCTTCACATTATTTTCTTAGAAAAGGTACCTATCCAAAGGTACTCCTCCTGTTTACAACTTCACACCTGTTTATACAGATGGATGTTTTACGGAAGCAAGTAAATTTTTCCCTTTCTGAACCTCAGACTTTCTGGTCCAGGTTTCGTGCATCTATGCCGAGGTACAATCCATGCAGGTGCAGATGTAAAGACACACCTGTAGTTGAGGGATTAGTTGAGGGGAAGTCCAAAATGTATGCATGAACCCTTGCGTATTTTACTTCTAGAATCTATAGAATTTATCCTCATTTTGAAAATGGACTGCGGTCACTTCGACCCCAAAAATAACACAGGGGTTAAATATGTTCACTGAAATTATCAGATTTGTGCCTGCCTTGATAAAATGCTAATTCTAATCATATATGTGGAAATAAAGGAACGCAAACAACATAAAAAGAAGTAGAGACATAATCCCTGGTGATCACATGAAGGCAAATACAACTATATGATCCAGGATTAAAGAAAACATCTCAAAACTAATACAGAGGTCTCAGTAGTGCACACACTCATTACATACGGATTTAATTAGCTGTCAGTTCTAAATCATCACTGGCTACTTAGAAATATATATAACAAATAAACCAGACAGAGACAAATAAGAATAATATTCATGATCACAAAACAATATTTACCAAAAAATTATGATTATGTAGCAGTTTCATTTGCAGTGACTGCAGTGTGAAGTGTGATCATGAAAGCAGGGATCTTGGGACTGGCTGTGCTAGTTCTTCAAGTCACTAAAAAAAAAAATCACTGAAAAATGCATGAATATGTTTTTGATGTAATTTGGTTTTACAGCCTGCAGTTCATGTTTTGAGTCTCAGAACTGTAATAATGATATATGCTGTTTTGCAAACCGATCTGCAGTTCAAGTTTATGACAAGTGCCATGAGAATGTTTCAAAAGCAAATGTTTCAAGACGATGCTCCTGTTCTCCCTTTTTTGCATGAATGGAAAACTAAATCACCTTTTCGTTGCATATGTGAGTAATAACCTTGTGTCACTGCCAAATATAGGATAAAAGTGTAAAATATCATTTCTGCTCTCTGGTTTCCTAATTTCATGAGCCCATTGAATCCCTGCTCATTTCAGAGTCCCTGTCCTAAACTGGTCTAGAATGACTGCTTTGGAGCACTCATTTCGCTGCTTTGTAAGGAAGCTGGAAGCCCCTAAGGACAAGGAGTCACCTCCCCCCACCGACTGCATGTGTATTTCCCTCTGAACGCCACTGGAAGCAGTACTGCTCATCAGCTCGCTTCCTGAGTATCAGACACAGAGCTCCACGTCTCCTGTATAATATTAAGCAGTTTCTCACTCACTTATTCGCCGAGTTCTGTTACCATGGAGACACGCTATACATATGACGGTGGATGTCAATGACAGCTAACAATCTGACAATGATATGCGTGTGCACTGGCAGCAACACGTGCCACCTTGGTGCATCAACAGAGGGGGCACGCCACGGGGAACATAACTAAAGTACAATCGCTCGTCAGATGCAGAAACGGTCTTTATCAATGACCGCGGGGCATCATCGATGTGCTGTAGCGGGTGTTCTACAGCATGTCACACTCACAATGCACTTTAAAGCATTCAAAAGTACACTAGCTCTTATGCCAAGCTTACATAGTGCTTTTGAATATACCATAAGTTTATTGCTGATTTCTGGCCTCTGCTCTGAAGCAGACTGCTCAGATCTCAAACATGTGTTCCTGTCCCCGGAGCAAGTACATATGAGGAACAAGACTACATCAGCCGACATAGACACCCTGGGCAAGCCAAATATTTCTCTCCAAGGTGAGAATCTTAATCTAAAACCAACTTCTTGCAAACATTGTGAGCATGTGCCACAGCCAAGACTAGAACCTTGGGCTGATAAGGTCTATGCAGAACGGCTATTCTGTTCATGCAGCTGCATTAGCTCCCCTAATGCTTCTTTTGCATGTATGTTTCATGGATCCTCTGAGACTCAGAGTCATCCAGATACCACTAGCCCAGGTTGTGGAAGTCTGTGGGCCCTGGCTAAACAAAGCAGAGTCTGAGCTCAAACGCAGCCAGCACACCCTATTCCCACATGGAATATAAATGTACAAATAAATAACAACAGCAACAAGTCATAAAAAAGCTGTTTTGCTCTTTCCACTACTTCTGTAGAAATCAGTGCCAGAGTGGTATCCTGGGATGCAGCCGTTAAGTACTGTGTGCATATCTCCAGCCCAGAGGAGGCGTGTAACTGAACATGACCTGCCCACCGTTCCACCACTGTGAGGCTGACCGCCTGCAGCGTGCCTGGAAGGAGAGCTGCATTATCCCACGGATGTAGCGCTAATCTCAGGCCGCTGTTGTGCTTGACATCACAGATCCTCTAAGAGCTTTCGCTTCCAGATGCGAGTCCGCCTGGGGGGAAAGCGCCTGGATTCCAAGACAAGCGGTCCGCTGGGATTGCCGGCCTAATCCAGGTCTACACTTGAGAGACTGATGGGACTTCAAAGTCATTCTGTGAGAAAGAGGTCAAGTCTGAGCTTTTTACAGCAGCCTCCCTACCTCCTGCAAGAGGATTTGCCGCTAAAGTCCAAGGGTCCTCTTCCCTTACCTGAGTGTCCTGCAACCTGAAACCCTTGCTGTAGCTGCAGTATTTTTTTTGGGTTTTCTTTTGTTTTGATTTCCAGTGAAAGGTCAAAGTTATAGATCTATAGATGACTGTGATCCAACCTGCTGATTATGATTACCTCACCAAGATTACGATTACATCTAAGATTAAGATTGACTTCACTGATATCAGGAGAAATCCGTAATGTCATTGCCCAACATCTGCTCTTGCTTGCTCCTGCAGTGATCCACTTTTTTTGTTTCGTACATTAGGGTGCAAAAGCAACAAAACGTAACACAAAGGACACAGCCTTTCCCGACAGACAGGAGAGGTGGAGTTAAATATACCGAAGCCAGATATAAGCGTCCTGCCATGCTGAAGCACGGTGCGGTGTCTCAGAGAGATGGTCCTGCGCCCAGCTGCCAGCAAAGGCGATGGCCCTCACAGGCATGGCAATCACAGAGGCAGGGCGAGGGACAGTATGTGGAACGCGCCTTGAAGGAATTGGCTGTGAAATTAATGCTGCATTTGATATTTAGTTCTGCAAGCCTGGAAATGCTCATTCCACTGAGCTGGGCATGTGTGTTTATATATCCATTATTCAGTTGCTTGCCAGATGCAAATCAGCCAAAGTAGATAACAGCAGCATACCCGTATATACAGCTAGCTAATCAGGTGTCTGACTCATGACAACTGCAGAATCTCTCCTGTGACCTTGAGTGTTTATATACATATATACACACACTCTTGTGCTAACTAATTAAAACAAGTTCTCACGTCTATACGCAGACGGACTGACCACAGTTAAGAAAGACATCACAGTCACATTAATACATACTTATCACCTTGGGTCTGGATTTAGGATCTGGTGGATTGATAAACATTGTATGGGAATAACCAAGGATGGGGTGCCAATCCATCGCAGGGCACACACACCATTCATGCCTATGGGGAATTCTCTCTCTATGGGGCAACTCTAATTAACCTTAGGATGTTTTTGGACTGTGGGGGGAGAACCAGTGAACCCATAGGAACCCCCACGACAACACAGGGAGGCGCCCGAACCCATGAGCATTCACTTGAAACATACATGAATGGCTGAAGCACAGCGCATACCACCCAGCTCTACCCTCATCCAAGCAGGCCTGTCAGTCTGTGGGCACAGCACCTTCTCTGTCCATCTACTCAGCGTGCGGTCTGCCCTATTGGCTGTGAAAACCAGAAGATCCCAGGCCACTGCATGCATGTCTGTGTAACAACTTTTTTCAAATAATGTGCACAAAGGTATACAAGTGAATGAGAGTAGAACCTTTATATTGCTTTAGTTCAGAAGGAACAAAACAAAAATTACTTGTAATAAAACTGAGCCAAATACTCCTATTCAACTACAAAAAAAATTACTTCCTGGACAATTTAGCAAACTAGAAGGAGAAATGATGGTGTCTATATTAAGGTTCTATATTAACAGGCAAACATTATTGTGAGAGATGTTCATTCAGCTAAACGTGGTAAAGCAGGGCCCATCCTGCCATTATTTCAGATGGCTTTTGCGGTTATTATACGACACAGTATTGCCAAAACAAGACCAAGATATGCAGCAAACAAAACAGAACAACTGAAGGGAACTTCTGGCCTTACTGAATCGAAGATGGAGCAGAATTTTTCTCCTGGCAGATTACAGGCTTAAAACAACAGTTTCTTGAAAGGATGTCAAACTTGGTTAGGACCACAGACATGCCCAGTATACTAGGAATTGCTTAGAGAGACATGGAGCCTGACAATAAAATTTGATGATTCACTAAGGGAAACAGCTCACAAACAAAGAGAGGAATGGCAACCATGACAGAAACAGCTCCCTGACTCACAATGAGTATGACAGTAAATAACAGTGACTCATTGAGATGACTCGCCAGCTCACCAGACTATGACTCACCAAGTCATTCAGGCCGATGAGTCACAGACTCACTGTAAGATGTGACTCTCTGGCTTACAGTATTGACTCACTGAAGCAGATGTTTCCCCAGAAGAGGTGATTCACTCTCTCTCTGAATGAGAAGATATTAAGACTGTATCTTTGGGGCTCCTCACTGCCCTAACTGGAAGGAACACATGTATGATTACATGCCAGGGTCACGCTAACATCACAACACAGTATCAAGGCCTAATAAAGGAATCAAATCATAAATATAACCCATTCCCTTAATAGCGGGAGACATTTTTGCTCTGTGACGTCCATATTTCCAGGATGGGACCAGGGAGACACCAAAAACACCCACAAAAAACTCATGTGCAGCTCAGCAACCGAGGAACATAATGATGAGAGAGCTGTACCTGCAGAACTCAGATTCTAAACCTGTGAACCTGCAAACTGGTGAAGCCGTTTTGAAGATGAAGATGGTGCTTAAGACCATTAAGGTGGTGTGATATAAAATGATAAAGTATATTTCCAACTGAAGGACTCTGACTTGTAGGGACTATGATGGGTAACAGTAATCCACCCCGAATCAGTCAGTGCCAAACCGTTTACCCTGCATACTTCCTATTCGGCTCTCCTGGGTGCACATGCCATTTGCTTATCATATCCACTTCTGCTTCCACATAACTAATGTGGTAACATTCAATATCCTCACAGATGCAATCAGCATACCTAATGCAGCAGTGATAAATGCTGTAATCTATTAAATACTGCAAAATGGCACCCATTAGTGTAAATGATTTACACTGCTTACAGTTTTACATTTTCTATGCATTTATTATATGGGATATTTACTGAAGTGATTAGGGTTAAGTGCCTTTCACCAGGGTGCAACCGCAGGGTCTCCCTTGGGAGACGAAGCCTTCAAACTTCAGGTAACATATCATTAACAATGATGGTAACTGCAGATCCAGTCATGAGCGCTCATATAATAGCTGTCCCACTTTCCGTAATGGATATGAGTCCAAAGGATGTGACGGCTCATTTACAAATGCAGATTGTGACGTTATAAAGAGTAATAAGTGTCCATTGCTATACATACAATTAACGTCACACGTTACGGCAGATTCACTGAATGTGGACTATGAACTTAAAAACCCTTTTAATGGCAAATAAGCTCCTATTGAAAGTGCAAGTTACATTTCAGCATGGATACAACTGTACAAGCATCTGCACTCTGCAGGTCCGTTTGCCTGTCTGTAGCGCGGCTGCTGCCTGCCTGTCTGTCTGTCTGTCTGTCTGTAGCTCGGCTTGTCTCTGTCTGTAGCTTAGCTGGTCTGTCTTTTGTTAATATTAGCCTCTCCCTCTACACCCCCCCCAGCTCGTTTCTGGTTTTTTTTTTGTGCCGACCATACGCTGCAGAGCTGACCTTCAGCGTGTGTCGCTGGGGATTAGCAACAGCATCTGGGTTTGGGCCAGAGGGATTATCCTTTGTTTTACCCCTGTATAATTTAGGGCTAAAATTGTGGTTTATGCATTTTAATATCCAGTTAAATCTAAACAAGGTACTAAAAACAATGTGTTGTTAACCAGACCTAATGTGGAAAACCGAACCCACACTTAACCTAGCTATCATCGTTAATTAAGCACTCCTAATTACAGCCCCATCTTACGGACCCACTGCAGGACACGTTGTCTGCCCGCTCCAAAGTGAACAACTGTTAAACGCTGTTCAATTCGCCAAAAAAGGAAAGATCCAGAAACAGCTGTTCCGTCTCTTGCACAGCTTGCCTGTGTTAGTCTGTGGCTCAGCCGATCCCTGACTTTGCAGCTCTGCCTGGCCCTGTCCCCTGGGATCAGTCAAATGGCCAAGATACTGCAGACAGTGAGTGAGATGGTAGCTCCTGGTAAAAACAATGGAGGCAGGGGGAAAGGGAGGTGGGGGGGGGGGGGGCAGGATGCTGAGAACAGGCAGAGGGAAACTGTCCCCAGAGCACAACAGGATGGTCTCAGCATCTCTCAGCAAAATTAGCACAATCCAGCCAAGTTGGCCAATCACAAATAGGCTCATGATGTTCTTTCACCATGGTTACCCAGATAATGGAGAAAACACAAGGGGTTCCATCCTGGAGTTCTTGATGGTGGACAGTTCCCTGTCTGCCCACCCGACCTGGCTACACATCTGCCTGGGCTTTCCTGCTTGCTGCTGAACCACACCACACCTCCATTTCGCCAAAGGAAGTGGCATCCTCACCTGCTGAGACATCAGCATCCATGGCTCCACTGGACCTTCCACATTGATATATGGACTATTTATGCATCTGCTTTATAAACAGAGACTTTGGACTTCCTCTGTCAGCCCAAGGAAGATGGGCTCCCCCTTTGAGTCTGGTTCCCCCCAAGGCTTCTTCCTTCTAGGTAGTTTTTCCTTGCCACTGTCACCTCTGGCTTACTCTCTGGGGGCTTTGGGCAGGGACAATGTAATGTTGCAAAAACGCGCTATACCAAAATTAATTGAACTGAATTGAACTGAACTAAAACTGGGCCCTGACCAAATACAAAGAACACAGTGGCACACTAACATAAGGGGCGTCTTTTACATCACCCAACCGAGCGGTCACGCCGCTGGCGGGGAATCCATAAAGCTCCAGTAGTGACAGGCGTGAGAAATGGCTACACAGCTACTGCAGACTGCGCCATTAAAAGGCTGAAGTGGAACATATAAGGAACGTTGACGCTGCTCAGGTTACCCACGCAGAGTTATGCTGAGTATGCTAATATCCTCCTTTTGAAGGTCTTGTCAAAACATAAAACTACATTAAGAGGAGGGGAGCCTAGTGTGCACTATGGGCTGTCGAGCGCGGTGATTCAGAGGGCCTGTCTTGCCAAGGAAGGACGCTTGTACGGATACTACGTTGTCAAACAGTAATTCTATGGCATTTTAATCTAGTGGCGCGTCTGTGAATTGAAGGCACTGTGTTACCTGCCAATCCAATTGCAGCAATTTACAGGCTGGGTGGCCAAACCATCGGCAGTTCTGTCAGCTGTGATTACCGAATCCAGTTATGATTAAGCAAGGGGGTGTGCAAACAGCACATTATGTGCATTGTGTTTAATTCTACATATTGAAATCCTGCTGGAAAATTTCTTTTGTTTGGGGAAACAAATCGTCAGCTTTTTGTGGCTTAAAATGCCGTCAGAGAGGCGACTGTCAGACAAGCTGCCAACAACGAAGCCATATTTCATTCAAGCAATTATTGTGAAACCTCATCAGGTCTGACATCTTAAACAATGCAGAAAGAACTTTGTGGTTTTTTAGTAAAAAAAAAAAAAAAAAACCATCCTTCAGATGTGACTGGTGCCTGCCTTGTTTCCCATAATTCTGCTCTGCTGGTTGTGACCATTGTAAAAATCCAGTCTAGATGTGCAATAGTAATTAATATGTTAATAAGGGTGAGTCTGACGCTTAATTTTGATAATGCGGATTTTATCCTGACAGCCTCAGCTGGGCTGGCCTGGCAATCTGCTGACTTAACATTATCGTAGATACAAGGTGGCTCAACGGTGAGCGCGGCATGGTACTTAAACGCACTGGCCCTATCCGGAGTATGGATGTGCGGATCTACACTGAAATATCTAATCTTTCGATCTGAATGTTTTCATTTTGAGCATCGAATATCGATTTTATTTTTTGGCGAGTAATTTAAACGTAATAACACTATAACAAGCAGGACATGAACTAATTTCAGACAGAGGGGTAGAAAGGGGAAACGGAATGACTGATGGTCCGCCGCCACCCTCCGAGAAGCTGTATCTTCAGGGTCGGGCAGCACTGAATATCGGTATCGGTGATGATTTACATCAAGTCGTAATCGGATCGAAAAGAAAATCGGTGGTATCGCCCATCCCTACGGCAAAGTACTACGTTGTTTCCTTTTTCACTCGAGCGCGCGCTCACGTACCATCATGCACCGCTAAGACCCTCCTTTTGTCAACGGGACCTAATTTTTAATCGGGACACTTCTGAGAGCACTGCGCTGCGGGTCCCTGTTTACTTTAATAATTTCCTTATGTTCCTTACGGTGTTTAATTAAAGGTGCTTCCTGCTGTGAGGCACTTAGCCACAGTTTAGATACAGAATGAGCTCCTCACAGCCCTCTTCACAGGTGACTACACTTACCGTGAGGACGCCACTGCCCGAACGTCAGACGCACACGTTGCTTTAGAAAACTTTGAACGGGCCCACACATTCACACATTGAGTGAAACATGACAAACCATTGGAGTAGACAGTGGGGAGCTTTGCCATGGCAAACAGCCCCACACACACACACGGCACACTTTCATACACGAGACCGACTTGCTGCGCGTGTATGACCGCGTGTGACCAAGACGACGCGCACGCGCTGGCATAGCTACGGTGCGCGTGTCCAGAACGCACCCCTGCCAAATGGCACTGCTTAAAAGCGCAGCAGACGCCGGCGCTTTCCCTTACTGCTCTCCGGCGAGACAGCGATACCTCAGCCTCACCACCTTAGGACAGCCGTGTAGCCAAACAGGAAATCCCTCAAATGCGGCCCCGACTGCGCCGGGCGGCACGCCGCATCTCTGCCACACGTCTCGCGGTGACTGAGGATCTGTGTCAAGGGCGCGGCTGAAAATCAGACGGACTGCACTGTGATTCACGGGGAGCCTTCTCATGCCCGGGGGCGCCATCCTCCCGCATACTCGGCTGTTTGTCAATAAGACGGCAGCATCAGTGCTTTGCATTTCCTGCCCGTTTCGTGTTTGATATCACCCAGCATGCCTTTGGTGCACCTGTCACACACTTGACGGGCTGTACATTTTTAATAATATGGTTCCACTCAAGGGTCTGCAGCTATTGTATTGTATTTTGGTGAAATACAGAGTGCTGGACTGCTGGAATTGCAAATGGAACATTTGTGGGCAATTTATATGAACAGTACATGAACCATGTGTCAAAGAACAGAAATAAAAACAAGCAAGTCTTTGACCTTACACTGGCACAGCTTTGACTCCCTATATTTTATATAAATCCTTAAATAATAGTGCATAAAACATGCCAGTGTCAGACAGCCTCAGGGAACCCTCAGTATCTTCATGCACATGACATGCATGTCTTACCGTGGTCCGATACACAGGATCTGGCGATCAATACTAATCACAAAATAGGCCTAAACCTGTACACTAAGTCTCAAATATTTCAGCCTTAGGGCTGGTTCATACTGTGGACACGCCACAGCGTGATTTTTGTCACGGAGCTTGGGTGTGGAGACCACGTTGGAGGGTTACCACTCAAAAACTGAAACAACGTAAATGCACCTTGATCATTCATTGGCCAGGGGAAATGCAACAGGAAGTCAGAAGGTAGATTGGATCAAAGATTGTACATAAACACCGTTTCTATGCTCTCGGATCAGGCGGATCACAAACATAGTGAGCAGATTTAAAGAAAGGATGGCTGAGGAAATCTGGAAATACCAGCACTTATATGATTCCTTGCTTCAGGATTATAAAAACTCCCAGATGGGCACAAATAAAAATTAAATTCATGATTGTAACTGCAACACCTTATACCTGTCTATGTCCTTGAGTACTATAAGTACATGATGCATGGATAGTTTTAGTAAAATACTTATTTTTAGTGAGACATCCATACCACACTTCACGAATGTGACTTAAGAGCAGCTTTGCTCTTCAGCATCACTCCAGGTCAGGCGTCAAAGTGCATGGCTGCCTGGCGCTTTGGCACGAGTATGAACATGCAGGAACGTGGAAGGTCCGGCACTATGGGACATGCAGAGATGCATCTGCAAGTATAAATCAGGCCTTAAAATGCTCACCCCATCCTCGATTCACTGGCAGCCCTGTTATCACCCTGTCCCTCCCTAAATACTGCCTGTGCCGTCACTGCTGGCTCCAGCCTCCACACTGGCCCCTCCCCTATCCCCGGCCCATGGCTGTTGTGCTGATCCTCAATATCCACCCCCTTCGATAACCAACCCTGCCATTTCAGCCAGCCCATCCCACACCATTCACTTTGTTCCTGCCCTTGGCCCATCCACTCCAGTTATGTCCTTTCTGTTGGCCCTACCCCCCCCCCCCCCCCCCCCCCCCCCCCCCCCCCCCCCCCCCCCCCCCCCCCCATTGCCTTTGTTCCCCCCCTTGGCCCATCCCCCCCCGTTTTGTCCTTCCTGTTGGCCCCCCCCCCCCCCCCCCCGGCCCTATTACTCCAGCCACCGTACACGGGTCTCAGAGGACTGGACAGTGCCGATGTCCTAATGTAACGATTGGTACTCTAGCAATAATGAATTCCACATAAACCTCTGGGAGCACTTTGCGGTAGTTTAATACCAAGCCCCCCATCATTAAATGTCATCGCCAGTGTATTCCCACAAACCACCTCAAACACTTGCTGAGTGCGGACAGGGCCTTGTTCCCCGCCAGGCTCTCCCCCACAGCGGCAATGTGATTCGAGGGACGAATACGCAGGAACTCCGAGACACGGGGGATCACACATTGCCGACGCCAGATCTAAGTCCGCGGTGGGGGTGGGAGACGCCGGCTCGTGCTCTATCCACATGAGTGAGGATTGGCCGTGCGGCGTGGGAGGGGGCAAACGAGGCGAGGAGCTCCCTTCCCAGCAGCACCTGCTCTTGGCACTGAGGCCTGGCATACAGCCGGCTGCGAGTCGCTCTCAGGGCCCGAGCCATTGAACTCTGACTGCGAAAGCAGTGAGCCGTGCACTTGGCGCGAATGCCCCCATGACCTTGAGTGGGGAGACCCTCCAGCTGATCTCCTAACCGCCGGCCCGCCGGAGCGGACGCCCTCTAACTCATCATTGGAAGCTAGATCTTTTCAATGCTTTCAAAATGCAAGGCGGCGCCATTAGCGTGTAATGTGTGTTTCGCTTCTTGTTCGTCGTCCCTCTGCCGGGGATTTAATGCTCGCACAACTGTCGCTGAGCGCAAACAGAGGGTAATTACTGAACGAGCTGCTGTATTTGCATGTGCTAATGAATCACTGGCAGAGGTTTCTCTTTTTGTTGTTATTTAAATGATCTGAGGCGTACTCATTATTGAAAACAACTAACTAATCCACCCATTCCTGATAATAATAATAATAATAATAATAATAATAATAATAATAATAATAAACACAATGTTTTTGTTACTGATAAATACTCAACCGAGATGTCTTGTGAAAATGTGTAAGACAATTTGCAAGTAATTTTAGCTCAATATTTAACAATTAATTAAAAATGCTACACACAGGCAGGAAACTAGTTACTGATTTTGGCTCTTCAGGCAAGATAATTAACACTGGAGGATGAGGGTGGGGGTGGGGCTGTCTGCCATCCTAGGGGGGAGGGAGAGGGGTTTTGAGGGCTGATTTGAGTGGCCTGTTCACTTGTTCCAAGATTTCTATAAATTGTTATCTCCCTCAGCACCCCCATGATGTGGAGTAGATGCTCTACGCTGTGCTGAAAGGTCCCTTTTGTCTCAAACACACACCCAAATTCGTATTTCTTTATTGTTACATCCAGAAAAATACCTTCTATATTTTTGTATGTGGTTTCTGTTATCTTGACCCTTTCCTGCACAATTCCCATCACCCCTCATAAATATGCGTTTCCCTGCCAATCCCCACCTCAGTGATTCACCTTCACAAATGGCTCTGTATGTCACACAGGTCTGATCGCACATATTTCAATCCATTTTCTGTACAGTGGACATTCCCAGAATGCATGCTTTCGACACATGCACTATTGATATTCACATGATTCGTGTTGGTGTCCTTGCACCAGTAAACCTGCCAGGTTGAAGTGTATACATCTTCAGCAACACCCAGGAGTTCAGGTTTGTAGGCTTTTTACTATATTGCCACCTGGAATTTCACTTCTCTTCTCTGATACAGAAAAGCATACTGTCGCACCACAATTCAAGGAAATAAAAGTTTTTCTTTTATCTAATGCCTTGTATTTAATCTCCTGTGTCACTGTATGAAGGGATATATTTCTCAAGCTGGAAGCTGTTATCTGAGTGTCTGCTGAGCATGTGTAGCACTGAAAGTACATCAGCGTCAGCCTGGGTGAACCAGCTGTAGGGATCAGGCACTGGCCTTCTTACCTGTCACCATGACCTTTGCAGTGCGGCTGACAATGGCCCCAACGCCCTCCAGTGACGCCAGGCACTGGTACCCGCCCTGATCGGGCTGGTGGTGACGTGAGTGGACCACATCGCGGACCACCAGCGATCCGTTGGCCAGTTGCTGCCTTCGCTCATCCACCAGCGCACTCAGCAGCACGCCATCCTTCCTCCAGGCCACTAAGGGTGCTCCTTGCGCCGAGCGTGCCTGACAGTCCAACTGCAGCAGCCCTCCCCGGGCCACGGTGGTGTCAGCCGGTTCCAGCACAAAGCGTAGGTCTGCGAAGCCCCTTGGTGCCACCGAGCCTGGGGACAGAGGGAACGAGCTGTGACCCTACTGATTCTCCAGGTAAACACCAGCGGTATAAACAAAAACCAGGGCAGAACGTTCAACCCTGCAGTCATTGTAAATAAGCAATAAGGCAGCAGAATAATCACACCATTACAGTCGGTTACATTAGGGCTCATAAGGGGAAAAGGGGGACAAGATAAGGACTCTATGAGGACAGGAAGGGAGCCTGACAGCAGTCTCCTGAAAGCTCCACACAGCCACGCCCCCTCCCCCCCAACCCCAACATGCATTCCCACCCATCACATAGCCCCAAGTATCGCAAAATTGCCGCTGCAACTATAACTCGAACAGTAGTCTGCCCCCACCCCCCCAAAGCGTAAAAGAAGGTTTTATCTCTGAAGATCTGGCAAGATGCTCTGCCAATCAAGGCCCCCGGCAGCCTGTCAGCCAGTTCTCACTGCTGAGGTTAAGAATCTGAGGAGATGTCAGGCAACTCCATGCAGACACCCTGCATCTCCTTCTCTAAGCTGACTGATACAGATGAGCATGCTAAACCCACACTTGCCTGAAGAGGGCGCTCCCATTGGGTTCATGAAATAATTGCATTCAGACATTAGTAGTAGTAATAGTGATTGAGCAGGTACATCACACTAGGGCCTTAACCGAACGCTTCATCTAATTGTGTCGCTGGACTGATGGCTTGTCAGTAACATAGGGGTTAAGTGACAGCAGGGTTTCTTGCTAATGGTTTTCACTGGCTGAAGTGTAAGCATTAGAAGGCCCACTAATGAATAAGAGTGGTGAGTGGGAACTCTGATGAATCACAAAGTCTTGGCTGATGCTGGAAAGGGAAGAGCACAGCTGATCTTTCCACACCTCTTCCTGTGACCGTGTGCCTTCACACTGGCACAAAAAAACCTGCTCCTTTTATCATCCACTGAATGCCTTCGCTACTAGATCTCCTTCCTCCCTGCTTTTGCTTTACTTCCCCTTCAATCACGCCACTTTCTCCAGGGGCTCCTTGCTGTGGCTGTCTTGTGACCCTTCTCTCCCATCCCTAAGAGGCTCCAGCAGCTCCTTCCTCCCCATTCAGTGGATTCTCCCCTCCTCCCCGTCTCTGTTTCGCATCCTCTCCCCATGTCGGCTGCTTGAGCCCTTTGTCGGTCGGGGCCTGTCACCGGTTTGTCATCATCCTCCCTTTCGTCCTGCTCCACCACCCCGCTCTAACAGCTCCTCTGTGTGAGACGTACTGAAGCTCCTCCATTCCTTGAGTATAGCCCTCATTCAGCCAGTCCCCGCTGCCTCTCTCTCTCTCACTCTCTCTCTCACCCTCACTCCCTCGATCTGTTTTCTTCACTCATTTCCCAATACCTTATTCCTCCCCCTCCTCATATCCTCCTCATTCTGTGTCTTGTTCCAGGCGACTAAAAGATGGTCTCATAATGGCGGAAAGCTTAGAGACACTGTGATGAAATGTTTGCCAAGTAAAATGTGTTAGTGCTGAATGATAGCCAGAGAGGACAGCTGCCACGCACATCCTCCTCCCCCGCAGTGCAATACGCTTGCAATCACTTCACTGTCACCTCCACCTCCCCGTTGCCGTAGACACAATTAAAAGACTGGAATCGCTCCAGAACCTCTAACACAGCGTGTTTACATATCACTCAGCTGAGAATCTGGGATGAGCGTGAGCAGACTGCCTGGGACACCTTGCCTCTCTGACCACAGGTTATTTGCTGCAGTCTCCCAATGAGCATCTGGACTTCATGACAAATTCCTAGGTTGCCTGAAGTTTGCCCGGTCCTTCTCAAAAACTGCATTGATTGCTTGAAGAATTCCCAGGCTTTCCGATAAATTATTGCATGTTCTAACAAATATCTTAAATACATAAGTGCATTATGGAAAGCATACATATTTGTGAACACTGTCATAATTCTTTCTGAGAAGCATCCGTTCTGAAGTTGTGATTTTTTTAAACAAACAAACAAAAAAACACGTTTTATTTGCCATAGTACAGGTACATTGGAATGCTTCTCTTCACTGACCCTATCTTGCTCCCCATAGCTTGGGGGCCACAGCGCAGGGTCAGCCAACATGACTATGCTACCAAGACTGGGGCTTGAACGAGCTATCTTCCGATCGCAGGCACAGAAACTTAACCCACTGAACCATTCACCCTTAATAAAGCAATTATGATCTGTTAAGGACAATCAGCAACCTTACCCAACATTGTAACTCCATTTTTTTTGTATTACATGAACGTCACCACAGGAACTTCTCAGCACCATCAACAATGCATGAGGTGGGTTACTTTAAGCGCTTTGACTGCCAATTAGTCACTTTTCTGTTGGAGGTGAGACACTGAACCTGACTCTGACTCCTCCTGTTCATTATGTCGTCTTTGTCTAAATACACCGTCAGCATCTTCATGCGTTATGCCTCTGTGTTCTCTGACTCTGGTTACATTGTTGGTTACTGCTCAGTACCACTTAAATTATTCGTGGTGCCTGGATGCTTTTGTGAGTCGTTTTGGGGGAAAATGAGAATATTGAGTAGCCTTTAGAAAGCAGATGTACGATGATTCACCTCCAAGCATGCTCTGCAAATAATCCAAAGGTCAAATGAATGAAACTGATGGATCTAGGATACGGCCATAGCCAGGTTTTAATCCTGGATTAAGGTACTTTTTTGCAGCATGTTTCAAAGTTCCCTTTCCCAAGGTACAGAGACAATCCTGGGATAAAGCAGACCTGAGCCTGGATAATGGTTCTTTCCTTTCCATTGAAGTGAAAATCACTGCGATAAGGGGGCATACATTCCATATAAGACTAGATATAAACAAGCATTTCTATTAAGACCAGTGGCTGCATCTCCTGTCTAGTGGGTGCAGTCAGTAAGTAGTATTTACAGTCAGTGGTTAGTGGTTTCGGGTACTGGTTAATGATTACCGACAGTATTTTGTATTGACAGACAGCGGTTGGTGGTGACAGGCAGGAGGCCACTGCAGGAGGGATAGAGATTCTGAGAGTCCTGTCTTAGCCAGCTGGTGTCTGTTGGACCAGATGGACCCAGCCGGAGCTCCTCCCTTGGGTCCAGTTTCTTGCCAGACCCAGTGAGCCCACTGGGCCATCTGGCTGGTTCATTGCTCCCCCCACCACAGCCAACCACATGAGGGGGGGTGGGGGTGGCATTATTAAGACTGCATGACTCCTAAGTTTATTTGCCGATAAGTACATATTAAAAATAGTTAAACGTTTGTAAAACCAGCAAAAAATGCACCGCATCATTAAACACTCTTCATACACACTTGGGGCAAATTAACTGGCAATTTGTAAATATTATGTGAAAATAAATAATGATAAAACCTAAATGATTTGTCCCTAGTTGTTGAAAAATCTACTGTAATTTAATGCTTAACTGGCCATTTCATAATCTCTATGATGGTAGTAATTCATTTGTTCAATTAAGAAAACACTGAAAAGCTACAACCATTGTAACCAGCAATAATGATAGTATAATAAAAAAAGATAATGCTTGAACTATTCATAGCTTTACTGCATTTGATGTAAATATTTAGTGACAGGAGGTATCTGTTGCCATTATATTCCATACAAATAATTTATTCTCTTATTCTAAATGTACACAAAGCACTTTATTCAGGAGTTTCTTATACTTTTCTGTTTCTTAAAATGGTTCTAAATGTAGAAAATATGAAGTGAAATTTAAACAACTTTCATTATAATTTGAAATCCTCAGTTACTCATCAGATGAAAATGAGAAGCTTTGATATATACATACTGATATTATAATTAGTCCCACCTTATGCATAGATATTCATATGATGAATGTAATATTAAACAGAATATTATTTATTCAGTTTATAATTTTAGAAATATATATTTGAGTATTTAAACTATGCAAATCATAATTCAATATTGTAAATTGTGTATTACATATCTAAAAAGTTTAACATTTAAATCTACTAATGTAATTTAAGTATTTTAAGAACTTTGTGTAAATACATTTCAAATCATTTTTCTTTGCCCAGGTCTGATTCATAAATAAGTTACAGCTATGAATACTTGGCTCCTTTCAAATAAATATTTATAAAAGTAATCAGAAAGGATTTCATTAAATTAGGGATATCAGAAACTGCCTTGTAGTGTTTGGAAGAAGTTAGCGCTCCAGTTACAGAGTCAGTCCTGAAACGTGGGAAGGAGGGTTACTGAAATAAAAAGAGCAAAATTTACCTACAGGTGCTTCAAAAGACAAATTAGCTTGTGGTCACCAAAACAGGCAATAAATGAAATCCTGTCTCAGTGGAAAATTGTTTAAATCCATAGTGTGTAGAGTTTTAATTATACATTTGGGCAAGCACATGTATGAAGGGTGCAAAACATGTATGAAGGGCACTTGATTTGTTTCTTTTCCATGTGTGATTGCCTCTTGTTGCAATAACACGGTGTTGTATTTATCAAAAAGAGTGTCACTCACGATTATGTCCCCAACCCTCTTCTGATAAACAGGAACTGACAATTAGGTGGCTGATGCTAACATTTTCAAATATTTCCATTTAAGATTTAATTAAGTGTAAAAACAATTTTGTTTGAAGGCCTGATCAATTTCAATTAACAACAACCAACCGGGAAGAGCTAATGAACTCAGACAAAAATAATTAAGTAAGCCTGACTTCAATTAACTGTGTCCACTTATTTGATTGAAAAAATAGATCACTTGGAAACACTTTTTTTTATAAAGGATGAGAGAAGGGGAGTGCATGTTCATCATCTCAAATGTCTTCCTTCAGCTGACTTCTTTCATCCTCTCATTGTAAAACCATACATGCATATCAGCTACAGTTTGATCTTTTCCATTTCAAAAATGACCCCTGTGAATATTTTTGCTTCACTTTTAAAATACTCCTTCGAAAATTTGAGTCAATATACTTGACCATCTAATCCACCCACAAAATCAAACAGTCACAACTCAATCTTGAGCTTCATTATTTAAAAACTAATTTGTGAAAAGAAACAACACGTACACAAAGTCTCCCAGTATTCAGGAAAAGAAGCACTGTAGTAAATCACAATGTGAAGGTGAAGATATCTGCTAGGGTCCCTATCAAATAAGTATAATAGATAACTCTGCAGGATGGAATTCAGTGCTGCAGGGCTGATTTATGCACAACATCCAGCAGCAAACAACTAAAGATGACCTTACAAGGATCAATCGTGTAAAAAACCAAGAAGACTCAGCCGGGAGACTGACAAATGTCTGTTGTTCTGAATTCTTTACCTATCTCCTAGTTTCCAGCAGCAAAGACTGTTCCTACACAATAGATATGGTCAACCATCCACTGCCCATATTGCTTGAAACGTTCTGGAACATCCTTCACAATGGAATTTGTACAAGTGGCAAAACGCTGTTAATGTAGAGTAGCATATCCTCACAGTGCAGTACATGGTTTACAAGAAGTTAAATACTTATTCAAAGTGTAGCATGTATAGAAGACTAAATACTGTTACTCACAGTGTAGCACATTCAGGGTGTAAAACCCTGTTACTCACAGTGTAGCACATCCAAGATGCAAAACCCTGTTACTCACAGTGCAGAAAATCAAGGAGACTAAACCCTGTTACTCACAGTGTAACACATTCAGGGTGCAAAACTCTTTTACTCACAGTGTAACACATTCAGGGTGCAAAACCCTTTTACTCACAGTGTAACAAATTCAAGGTGCAAAACCCTGTTACTCACAGTGTAACACATTCAGGATGCAAAACCCTGTTACTCACAGTGTAACACATTCAGGATGCAAAACCCTGTTATTCACAGTGTAACACATTCTGGATGTAAAACCCTGTTACTCACAGTGTAACACATTCAGGATGCAAAACCCTGTTATTCACAGTGTAACACATTCAGGGTGCAAAACC
>JAAGVU020000040.1:10503499-10515601 GCA_011763525.2 Mormyrus iriodes | reverse complement strand
GGGGGGGGGGGGGGGGGGGGGGGGGGGGGGGGGGGGGGGGGGGGGGGGGGGGGGGGGGGGGGGGGGGGGGGGGCAGGGGGGGGCTGGGGGGGAGGGGGGGTAGGGGGGGGAGAGGGAGGTGGGGGGGGGGGGGGGGGGGGGGTCGGGGGTGTGGAGGAGTGTGGTGGTCAAGTATGATGCAAAGAGGCTAACAGAACGCTGTTGCCCTTAGCAACACCTCGGCACTCACGGTGCCTCCATCGGCATGTGGGGGTTTCAGCATGAATATTAACGACCCTGTCTCCTCCAGCACAGGGAGAGGTCAGAGGTGAGCAGCTCGCCCCGGTTTTGGTGCATGCTGGGAAGCCCATGACAGAAGCCCACTGCGAACACATGTACCTGCACTCAGAGTGGGCCCAGCTCAAGTGTTGGGATATACTTGTTTTCTCTCTGGGGGAATAGAGGTCCTTCATTGGTCAGGAGAGAAACCCAAAGGCTGCCGTTGATAAACACTGGAGAAAAATTGCTGCTGTACTCTTGAACAGTAACACTTAACCTGATTTCATTTCATAAGTGCCTAGCGGTATGAATGGAAACCCCAAACTTATATGCGGTGCTTTGGATAAAAACTACACTAAAAAATCCAGCTTCATTGTTTTCCAGGGAGTATATTCATGTTCTTACCAGCCTTTAATTTCCTACACAAAATGCACGATAACCAAATTCTGTTTTATTTTGTGGTGTTAAAAAAACACATAATGGCAATGTTCTAGATTGACTCTTAGACACATTTTACTGCTGCGATTGCACAAGGCACCTGTTTACAATCAAAGTCCATCGTATTTATGGTCAGGTCATGTCCAGGGTGTCTCCATATGTGCATCCGGGCTGTGGCGATTAATCAGCCGCACACGGACTGTGAATAACTCAGATAAATATGACGAATGGGAGGAAATTAGATCTTCAAATTTGAAAAACCACGATGTGAAATCTTGCAGCGCGTCAATTATTTCATGCTGTTTAAAAATGTAGGAAGATAAGAACATAATGTAGAAATGAGAGCAAGCCATTTGGCCCACCCTACCCAGTCATTTGCCCATGTCAGGAGTGCATCTGTAACTGTCCTGGGCTTAGTTGAGCATGATTGCTGGCTTTTGACCCCAGCTACAAATCCTGACAGATTACTGAAGACATTTATGAACCTACCCATGAAAAAGTATTTTCTGCCATAATTGTAAAATCTATTCTTAGATCACTGCTCTAGTGATCAAATGCTCTCTTCCTTTATATACTTATGGACCAAATCAGTTATGCAAAAAATCCTGGATTTTTTGTTTTAATATTTAGGTTATATCTCACCTCATTCTCCTCTTCCTAAGAATGTGAATGGGCCGCCTTGAGAGAAGCAGCTTATCTAGCAGAACATCCGCGTCATACTAATGCAGAAGACCATCTCAGACCATACACTGATGAACAGTACATTTCAGAATGAAGGCCTGTGAACATTCTCCTTTGAAAACTAGCAGGTGCACATTGGCATGGAGGTAAAATGAGGTCTAATGCAGTGCTTCTCAACCCAGTCTCCGGAGACCCCCAGACAATCCACATTTTTGCTCCCTTCCAGCTCCCAACACGCCTGTACAAGGCATTCAGTGCTCTTGATTGTTTGGATCAGGTGTGCTAGGAGGAAGCTGTCTGGGGATCTCCGAGAACTTGAGTTGGATTGAGAAACACAATTTGGGTTAAGAAACACAAATCTACTAACTAATAACTCAGCAAAACAAAGAACTCAAAAGTGAAAAAGTAAGAAAGGTCACTGTAGTGTTTACACTGAGCACCGTCACATTGTCGTTACTGTTACCGATCGCCCTTTGCTGACTCCTCCAGTGTTTTAATGACATAACATATAACAACGAACAGGCATTAAAATATGACAATAAATCCAAAAATGCAAAGCATCTATGGTTTAATTTGTGAATACAGCAACATTCTCAAGATTTTATTGCAAAATATGTCTTTACAAAGCTGCCCGATTTTAAGAGCAGTCAATAGTCATTCATCATGCCTTTTTCAATATGTCAATAAGAGCTGATCTGTTAAACAAGAGACTACCAACTTTCTCATGCCTAAGCAGACTTTCAATATGCTTTTTCAGTTTCCCAGAACTTTTTTTTCGACTGCCTGGGGGGCATCTACACCGTGGTATTGCAGGACACAGAAACAAGTCCCCCTCAAGACCTTAAATGCTGTTTTTGCTGTTATGATCATTTTTGTCACCATTTCCGTATCTAAGCCCCCCCCCACCCCCATACACACCTACGGTTCAAATTTAACCATGGAGTCACCAGCGTCTGACACAGAATTAAGTGCTCTATTAGAAGCTCGCTGTTGTTTAGTTCATGTGCACAGCGGCCGGAAAAAGGTTTACTGTAAACAGCACTAAACCTCTTGAGAATGTATCAAAGCATTAAGCAAAAATTTGGTGTAATTAAATATGGGCAAAATATTTACTTAAAACTTTGTTACATTATTTAGTTGTTCCACAGATAAGGAAATCTAAAGAGGTTCTGAACAAAAAATGAATAAACTTAGTCAAATTACGCTAACACACAGTAAATTTATACTTTGCTGCTCAGCACACATTAACCCAGAACGACTACTAGTATTACCCTTTTATACAGCTGGACAATTTTGCTGGAGCGAATAAGTTTAAATCCCTTGGCAGTGCAGCAGAGTGGCTCAGCAGCTTCGGGATATGAGCTCCTACCCTACCCATGGTGATGTACCTTTTTTTTTAATGTGCATCTTATGCATGCTTTGGAAACATTGTGGAAATATTCAGACCCTCCCTATCTCTTTTATAGCATCACTACATTACTTTGTACCCAAAAGTCCGGCTTCTTAAACCGCTACGCCACCTGCTGTCCAGTCTCTAGGGACACGTGAGCCTTTAGTTCATAGCGTGTCTCTGATGTCCGTGAGGGTGATTTATGGGGGGAGCTGGCAGCCCGCAGTGGCTAGATGTGTCTCTCCATGCTGATGGGCTGCCATCGCACAGCTCTGCCCTCATCCCAGTGCAGCAGGCAGCATTTCCACAGAGACACTCCCGGGTCTGGTGGCTAAATGGGATTTGCTGATGTTTACTCATCCTCCCGTCTTCGCTCACTAGAGACGTTTGCTGTTCAGATGAGTTTCACGAAACCACAGAGGCAGCCTGGGCAGGTTTGCTCTCATCAGACATCCCAGCATTCCCAGAGGACTCTGATCAGACATCTCAGCATTCCCAGCATTCTCTGATCAGACATCCCAGCATTCCCAGAGGACCCTGATCAGTCATCCCAGCATCTCCAGAGGACTCTGACCAGACTTCTAATTCCTAGTTGTCCTTTATGCAGACATTCCAGCATTCACAATGGACTCTGATCGAACATGCCAGTTTTCCCAGCTTTCATATTCACAAAGATTGGGAATGTTAGGCTCCTTGGAATGGTTCTTGAATATCCAGAGAGATATCGGACCAAAACCAGAGATTCCCCACCAATGATGCCATGGAAAAGGACATGTTTTGCTGGGTTTGCAAGGTCAAGCCTGTGAAAGGGAACTGGTGTTTCAGCTGTAGTAAACATCACAAGAATTTCAGTTATTTAACTCCAGTAACTCCTGAAAAAAAATAGGCTATGCGGAGCACTCTGATTACTTATGTAGCTACGGACACGGACTACAGTCTGCAGTCTATACAAAGCATGCCATGTTATTGCACATTAAAGCACGTGACTCTGCATAGATTATTGTATTGAACACCAAGTCAAACTGCTGCATTGGGTGTATGGAGCACACTGTGCCCGCAAAGCTGGGAATTCTCTCAGTGGTTGTCAGGAATAAGTTTAGGATTATTATCAGGTGAGACGCCGTTGGTTAAAACAGAGAGACTGACCAGGTTGAACAGGGATGTGAAATAACAATTGATAGTGATGTAAACCTACACAGCAGCTAGATCATTTGCCATGTGATACAATTCACAGTCACCGAAAACTGAAAATTATTGATATTATACATGATGGCGATAACCAGTTGTTTGGATGCAATGACTTTAAATAAATGCAGTAATATCTAAGTAATCACTTCTCATCATTAAAAGCAGTTCCCAGACTTCACCGCTGGTAATCATCTCAAATTTCAAGAAAAATAACACAACTGGTCACATTTTGTGCTGGAAAAACTCTTTGTCCATCTGCTTCGCCAAAGCCTAGCAATAGCTAGCCGCCTGTGTGTGGTGAAGAAATGAAACGGAAAATCAATAGCATTTACTCAGGATTTAATCACCTCTCGTGGGCAGAGTGGGCCGGCCCAGGACCAGGAAAAGCCTGCAGTCAGTGTATTTTAATGAGTGTAGTCCTTAGGGGGTCCAGCGGCCAGCGGCATTCTCCAAATACACCAGAACCGTTATGGACAAGTCCTTGGGGATGGACCCATCTAACATACGGGCAACATTCTGGCAGCAGCTGGCCACTAGTTGTCCAGAAGGCTCAATATTAGCTACAAACATGAGTGCTTTGTTAGGAATCATAACCAAAAATCACAGCCAGCTATAGAGCCAAATATGTGACTAATCCATCTGCCATCAATACCTATGGTCACGGCATGCCTGGAGACTATCCCAGTGTACACTCTGAATGGGATCCCGATCTATCGCAGGGTACATGCTCGCACAAATCACATGGCATGGGCAATTCAGAGGTGCCAATTCACCTACCTGCATGTCTTTGCTCATTGGAATTTTACTTACACAAAAATGCTTGCTATCCTCCCACAGTCCAAATACATGGCTCGTAGGAGTTTTACTTACACTAAAATGTTCTGAGGGCAGAACGAAAAAATAATTGCTTCAGAGAGATAACCAATCAGATTGTAGAGCAGGTGAGTTCAAACAACTGGAGGAGTTGGGACCAACCAATGAGATGTCTTGGTCCCGCCTTCTCTAGTTGCTTAGACCCACCCTCTCTACAATCTGATTGGTTATCTCTCTGAAGCAATCATTTTTTCGTTCTGCCCTCAGAACATTTTAGTGTAAGTAAAACTCCTACGAGCCATGTATTTGGACTGTGGGAGGATAGCAAGCACTAGGAGATTGCATAATACTCCACACACACAGACCGGGAGGCCAAACCTACCAATATTTGCTGCATGTATTAACTTCCTGTTAGAAAAAGTTAGGGTCATCAGTATGCTTTTGTACCTGATGGTTTGTGTGAATAATAGAAGGCCATTTTTCTACCACCAGCACGATCATCAATGTACAGGATGCAACAGCGTTGAGAAGCGTTGTTACAGTGCTGCAATGATTTTGTAAATATTATGCTTGCATGGAAAGGTATATGGCAATAATAAAATGCTCAATTCGGTAGCTTGTTGCTGGTTGTTCAAACAGTTTTCTGGATCATTTCTGCCGCTTGCTGCTGCTTAGTTCCACAAGACGCAGGCATTGGCATAAGCCTCTTATAACGGGCCCCAGTGCAAGATGTTATTTTTTTTTGAGGGGGGGGGGACTCATTTCTAGACACATGTCCGTGCATGCAAACAAAGTCTCAAACTCTTAACGATGAAATGTTACAAATGTGCCATGTATCTCTGTGAACTATCCTTAAGGTATACAATATAAACTTTTATAGCCTTGTCATTAAAAGAAATAAATAAATAGTTTAAAATTGGACACTGAGCGAGACATATTTGCCAGCCACATAAAGGGGATATATATATCATTTAGTTTCCAGCGGGTCATAATGCAATGCTGTGGTAATTTTAAACTTTCAAATTTTAAACTAATAGCCTCCTGATCCTCCCTGCGAAGGGGCCCATCAACCCTCGGTGGGGCCCCTCGTTTCTGTGGGCCCCAGGGCACATGTAGCAGCTGCACTGCCTTTAATTCCGCCAATGGACTTAGGGCCAACTGATGTGAGCTCCCCTTATTTATACGGCTACCACTCCGCCGTGTGACTCCGGTTGTGAGCTGTGCAGCAGGCGCTGAAGTTAATCACTGCCTGGAGGGGTGACACAATCCCCACTGCTGGCAACCGGCACTGCGCAACGGGCTAGCAGGGAATGTGCAGCGTTGGGCCAAGGAAACGGGCCCGTTTTAAAGTCGTGGCCAAAACCTGTGGAACGCCACAGCTTTGTTCCCGAGTGCGAACCACAACCGACCCATCCCCGGCAAGCCCGCAGCCACTTCTGATGTTTTTGTGAAAATGGCGCTATCGCGCGGTTGTAATTAAAACCGACTCTCCCTTAGAAAGCCCGAGATGAAAGAGTTCAGTCTCACTGGGGATGTTTGCTTGAGATGTTTTGGATTTACAAAACTAAACAGGGTCACGCAGCCTAGCATATCCGACATGGAACAAATCAATATCTGGATCAGAGTCTTCAGTAGCTGGATGGCAGAGGTGGTTGCTGGTATTTCCCACTGCTGCCTGAGATTTTCATAAAAATACTCTTCCTAGGTACAGGTAATAGCAGAGATTACTGTCTGAGTCTGACATGGGTCATGATCCACATGTAACAATGGGGTCTATGGCAACAAAGCTGAAAGGAAAGGGAGGGCTCATGCTTGCTATAATATGTGTGTGTGTGTGTGTGTGTGTGTGTGTCTGCATGTGTGCGTGCGTGCATGCATGTGTGTGTGAGAGTGTGTGCATTTTTGTAATTATTACATTAAGGGGACCAGATTTTCCCACATTGTGATGAAAAAAAAATCAGATTTCAATTGTATAAAATTCTGTGAATGCAATCGAAAAACTAAAATAGCCAAAAGTCTTGCATTTTGTTTGATTGCATATGGATATGATCAGGGCTGTGTGTGTGTCAGAGAAGCACACATTATGGACGCAAACAAAAACAAAAAAAAAACTTTATCTTAACCTGCTTTTTCGAGGAAACAATTACAGTTGCACATGGATATTTCCATTTTTAAAGTGCTGCCAAAAAGGGCAGCTAAGTAGCAGTCTCCTCAGTGGCACACAACAGCGAGGGAGCATGATTGAGCATACAAAAATCCGGATGGACATCAGTAACTACTGACTTGAGAAGACAATGGATTTTAGCCAAAGACCAGATAAATTGAGCACAAAAGAAACACTTTTTTTAACACAAGAGAGTTTGCAAAAAGCTTCCAAAAAGCATAGTGAGTGGCAGCAGAGTCTCTGGAATCATTCAACATTTTGCCAAAAGTTTGTCGCTAAATATCCAAACAAACATAATGAATTAAATGGCCTCCCACTGTTTGTCATATATCTGTTCTACAGGTTCTTATATTGTATATTGTAATGAATGGGGGGAAATACAGATTCCTTTGAATCAGTAACACTTTTAACAAAAAAAAACAAACAACAGAAGCCGGTAAGAGGTGATATATGACCCACAGAGACTGGAACTTTTTAAGAACTCGATACAGGCAGAGTCATGACATACACTTCCAGCCCCGGGAGCCGCTGTTTACTCAGGCTGCCCAGCTGATGTTTCTCATTTCACCATGCAAACACGAGCACCTGCAGATTTAGCCTGGCGGGGGGCACTGAGCGCTATTACGGCAGGCTAAAAAAAGACCCACAGAACTCGCCTGCCGCTGCTATTTTTGTCCTTTGTATGATGTTTTCCTCTTCGAAGGGATTTAGTTAAAGGAACGTGCTTTGCGTAGCTTTATCACAGTCATAACTGCTGTGCTCTGGATAGACATTGCAGGTCTGTGTGACCCCCCCCCCCCCCCCCCAGCATAGCAGGCAAGGGCACACAGAGTTGAAGGGGCGATTCTAGCTTTTTTTTAAGGTAGGTGGCATAAGAGGGGCCATAATTCATACAGAAGGGCCAACCTTATCATTAGTCAAATACATATTTTGAGTCAGTGAGTGACAGGAGAGGGGGGCAATCAGCTGTCAGCTGGAGCCAGTACTCCTGTGGCCCCACCCCTGCACATACCCACAATGCTTTATTTATCGCCCCTGTGTCCTATCACAGTTTCAGGCACCTCTAAACTGCCCCATCGGGGGCCTCAGTTGCCACTAAACGGGTGTCATTAGGCACAGATGCAGCATGTCACGCCGGGCTCAGCATGTCCGAAGCAGGAAAAAAAAAAAACACCACGGATGTCAGAGGGCCAGCCGACGCTGAACAGATTGCCAGTACTGAACTGGAAAGCATAAGGAGCAGGATCAAATACGCCGGGCCTTCCAAGAGGAGGCATTAATTTCCAAATCATGTACCCATGTGATGTTCCACTTTGGATGGGCCGGTTCTGCGGTTCACAGCCCCTGTCCCTGTGACTCACAGAGCTCTGCACTTCATTGATCCAGCCTGATGAGGTACTTATGCTTTGATCGCTGACAACTGTAAACAAGAAGTCCTCCTATTTCTTATGTGTTTAATACGTCCCTGATGTCCTCTAGATTTTTATTAAATAACAACAAGGCACAAACAAATAAAACAATGAATTGTATCCTGTTATTAAAGTTCAGGCCTCACTTCAAGCTTGTATATGGAGCTACGTGATGTACAGACTGCAGCTCAGGGTGCTATGAGGGGCATTATGTGAGAATATCTCAGAATCAGGGGAAGGTTCAGCCTGGGAGGTCAAAGGGGAGTGGTTAGATGAGGGAGGCAATCTTCCAGGGGGGCAGAGATCGACACTGACATGCCTTGGTCGCTCCTCCTCGTGTCATCTAGCGTGGGATGCAAGAGTGACAGTGAAAACAGTCCCAGGAACGACTGCAGAAACAGCAGCTCAGAGGCCCCTGGAGGTCAGTCTGCCAGGCTGCCTGCGAGGGTCTCGCCACGGATCTTAATTAAACAGCAGAACCAGGCCATAGAATGACAGCCTGTAGGGCTGCAGAGCCGCGATCCTCAGAGCAGCTGGTGATGACATGCTGCTGATGCTGATGGCCTTCCTGTGGTGCCTGATAAACCATCTCCATTTGGGAATGAAGCCTTACCCTTAATGAACTAAACATTACCCAGCTGTTACACACATCCATTAAAAACACATCCAAAGATCCGGAATTTTCACTAAGGTAAATATCTAGATTCCGAATGATTTACTCAATTACTTGCAAGGATTTGGCTTTTGTGTTCTTTTTAAAAATAGAATACCCATTAATTTCAAATTACCACCGATTTATCAAACACCAAAAGCCACAGAAAAGTTTGCTTTATATTACTCTGGCATTTGACTATCTACAACATTAATCATTACAAGTCTAAAGAGAAGCTTGTAGGAGTTTTTCTTATACAAAAATGTTCTGAGGGTAGAAGGAAAAATGATTGGTCAGTCAGATTGTAGAGGAGGTGGGCCCAAGCAACTGATTGGTTGGTCATGTCTCCTCTAGTTGCTTGGACCCACCTCCTCTACAATCTTATTGGTCATCTCTCTCAACTGATCATTTTTCCCTCTGCGCTCAGAACATTTCTGTGCAAGTAAAACTCCCATGAGCTAAAAAGACACTGTAGCAATCAGGAGACAGAAAAATCCTAAAAACAATAATATAAAAACCAATATCTAGCAGTATTTTTAGGTTTCATAAGTGTCCGAAATTTCTTTAATTTACGTCAGAAAACAATGTTATGGCTTATCATGATGCTGTATGAATCGTGTGGCTTTATGCTTAGTGTGGCCCAGCACCAAGTCCTTGACACTCTGTTCCCTCTCTGATCCTATCTGTATCATTTCCTAGCACCCAATCACATTTAAACCACAGGTGGACAATTTCACATACAAACAACAGAAATTTACCCACAGAGAAAACATCCTATTCATGACAAAGTACTCGCTTTAGTTAACAGAGAATGACCCTGGGCATAGAAATGGATTTCACACAGAATCAGTTACATCTCAGCAGAACCAACATTTTTTAGTTTCTATTCTTGCATTCTGCCCAGAGCATGTAGTTCTGAACCGTTAAGAATGAAATGGGGGGAGAAATGTCAAAACTGTTCTTTTCAGTTCAGAAAAAAATCCATCTCTCCACATGGAATATATACCCTAATCTGGTAAGGTCTATTAGACCTAGGGTCATGTGACTTTAGGCTGGTAACTGGAGTGAACTGACTGGGCATCATGGGAAGATAAAATAGGTATAACGAGTCTTCTCATCAATAACCACTGACGAGCTAATGGCATAGCGGCCTCCACCTACTTAGTATCCTCTAATCTAGCCAGTTACTGATTACCCTCATTAGGCACATAAGTAAATTTACTAACAATATGTAAAGACTCTTGACAAGACAGCAGTTTAGATAAACAGCCGGTGAATATTTATTACCGGCACTGGTATGATCGTGTAGGAACACTGCTACCTTCCCAGGGAATTATGAATAATAGAAAAACCGCAAAATGTAGATGCACAGCCAAAGTGACACTGAAACACCACTCATCTCACCAAAGCCATTGCTACATGGAACAGATTTACCCTTGACCTACCTGGCATAAGAAGCAACAGGACCAATTAAGAGTTTCAGGTAAATGTGGCTGCGCTTAGCAACCTCCTCCATGACTCACAATTTAGCAGAACGCACTAGGGCATTCAGGGCACAGGTTCTATTGTTTCAATTGTTATACCACCCGGGCATGGTCTTTGCAAGCACTTGAAATTGTAGCATGCTTTTTTAGTTTCTGCAGAGGAAT
This sequence comes from Mormyrus iriodes, assembly GCA_011763525.2. Taxonomy (NCBI): domain Eukaryota; kingdom Metazoa; phylum Chordata; class Actinopteri; order Osteoglossiformes; family Mormyridae; genus Mormyrus; species Mormyrus iriodes. The sequence continues at coordinate 10,504,959 of JAAGVU020000040.1, read as the reverse complement.
TTGATACAATAAAAGCCCCTTAGCTAGCTATCCATGCCACAAATCACGAACTAGGTAGCTAGCCTAAGTAGTCACAAATGAATCCTTGCTAGCAGCCTCCAGTGACAAATATGCATTCATAAATGTGCACAAGAAAAAACTGATAAACATTAAAGAAGATGGAACAGTGTGTAAGGACTGGTCAAACTGAATTGTGACATAATTGATGACCTGGTGTATTGCAGATGTTTAATAGCATTTTAAGGATAGTGGAGCAATAAGGTAGCCAGCATTACGAAATACTTACACATCAGAAATTAAACCCTCATTTGGGAGGGTGAGATTCTTGTAATAACATTACCTCTGAACACCAAAGCCATTTAAAACATTTACTGGAGTGTGTGGGATTCATGGCTGGTACCCACAGAACTATCCGAGTTGCTCTTAACATGTATCAGTCTTCTTTTAAAAGGGAGTGTAATTTGTGTATCTAACATCCACATTTAGCACCAAGTGTCCTAAAATGCATCCTCTTGCAGTGTAATTTATCACAGGGGGAAGCGCTTTTTGTGCATCAGCCACTAGCCCGAATAGTGCTGTGATATCAACGTTTGCTCGCCTGATAGAGTGGTTAAGGCAGGCAGTGCAGGGACACAGTGTGAAATAAGAGGATGCTATTCCTTGCAGCTTCCTAAAACAGTCAACATGAGGATCAACATATTTGACGATTACACTGCAATGGTTTTGGCCCAAAATTTCAAGCAATAACTGTGTTGCAATGCAAGTTAAAACTGGTTGAAATAAATAGAAAATTTGGTTCCTACAGAATCTATCTAATGCATTAAAAGGCTCCATGCTTTTCTGAGAGCTGCTCAAATACTTAGAATATAAGCGTAGAATACTTAAATAACCAAAATATAACACTACTAAAGGTACTACTGATGACTGGTGGCAAAAGAAAAAATTAAACCCAGTAACAGCACATGCGAAAATTGTTATATAATTCAGTGAAATATTCTGAATCTGACCATATATCAGGCAGGTACATGGTACAAAAAGCACAGCTGCAGCTTTAACACCATACTTTTATTAAACGCACAAGCTTCCACATGGAGCTTTAAATGAAAAGGCAGCTACGGAACATTCCCGAAACACACAGCAAGATTTTTAGATAAGAGCGTGAGTTTGAGGTGTCTGTACCAGAGACTAATCAATAAGCCTATAAATAGCATGGACCCTCTGGGTATTAATCTCCACCACCCTGCTTGGGGTTTTGTTGATGCATACAGGAGCCTCTCTCTTTGTCTATGGTCTGTCTGACAGGGGTAAAATCTTGTCTAACAGATTGTGTTTTGTGGACATGGAACGTGTTTCTCTCTAGGCTGTATCATTCTGCCCCCACCTGCATCCCTATGTAGGCTGCTGCGGGTTTAGAGATAACCACCAACCCCCCCCCCCCCCCCCCCCCCCCCCCCCCCCCC
>JAAGVU020000040.1:10396726-10496095 GCA_011763525.2 Mormyrus iriodes | reverse complement strand
TGAGAAATTGAACAGGTGTTCCTAATAATCCTTTAGGTGAGTGTATATATATATATATATATATATATATATATAAATAAAATTTCACGTAAGTGGGATTTACCTTACCATACCATTCAAGACACCTTATTGCAAAAACACATAAGCCAAAATACACTAGTAATACTTACTAAATGCATATCACATAAATACAAATATAACATGTACATTTACTTACACGCTTGTCGCCTTTTTGCGTTAGTACTTCAGTATCTCGGACATTTTTTGCGTAAGTCCCGAATTACTTAAGTTGGTCTCACATCGTGAGATGCCTGTATATTAAATATCGTGTTTGACTGAGTCCCTGTCCCATACTTCAATGGTCTTTACTAAGCATCCCTGGTCTTGGCTTCCAGCTGCTATTTGCTTTTCCTTGCCGTCGGCTAGCTTTATGAACCATCTCCCTAAAACACACAATCGCACGTGGAGGTCATAACCTGGTTCACATCAGGAGGAAGGGTGTGTATTCTCCAGGTCAGCAGCTCTCATTATCACATTATGTTCATATTTATTGGCTTAGCGGGTTACTCTATTTTGTTTATACAGCTGAATATTCATTACAGCTGCAATGTCTCGCTTGATAGCAGATAAAGTTAAACCATGTCTGGAACCTTTTAATCACCCATCCATCTTCCAATCGCTTATCCAGTACAAGGCTGTGACCTCACCGATCTGTAAAGCTTATTTTAAGACCAGAAATCGGGAGTCCTTTTAATTTAATAAATTAAATAAAATCAATAAAACTGTTTCTGATTCTGAATTAGACAACAGTTCCAGTTGTGCTTACATGGCATCATGAGAGAAATTGCATTTACATTATCTGGTTTTATGGTTAACAAATACAGCAATAAAACATAAAACTTCAGCTAAACCTCTATAAAGAATCTTAAAAATAAAGACTATTACAAATAAGATGCATTGGTGAAAAGCTGACTCATTGACCAGGAGACTAATCAGACTTTCACAAAGATTTAAAAAGCCTCTGATATCCAGTTATGTCCCAAGAAATAACACTTAGTTCCAAATTATACACAGTTCTAATTAAGCTTAATGAAGCTCCCCATGGTTGTAAATTTAAGCACAGGCATGAATGCCTGTTCAGTTTATCCTCTAGCAGACAACAGAGAGACGCAAGAATGAATGGGATCGTCTGTGACTCTTTTATTTTCATTTTTTTTGTTTAGGCTTATTGAAGGCATGCTGTGCTGTGGGACTTCCGAGTCACAGTAAAAAAAAAGCAGTGTCATTTTATTTGGCGTGTTGTTGTGGCTCTCTCCTGCTTATTCACTTGGATATCATTCCTTATTAGTGCATTTGCACAGAGTGTGATCTGTAGGTGCCAGAGAGCCGAACCCAAAGCCAACCAGATAAATGTGAATGCAGATGGTTTGTGCTTCTCCCGGCAGCCTCTAGGGCAGAATGAAAGGATGAAACATTCATATGCATTGTTACATTCATCCCTGGAACTGCATGCGGATGCGGAGAACAGACAGCCTGACTGATGTGTATTAATATAGAGGAGAGAGATCCAAGATACCAAACAAATTGAAAAGCTTTGTAGCGTTGCATTGTCCCCCTCATTGGTCTGGAAGCAGGGATCTTCAGGGACCATAGCATTCAAAATTAACACTGGTTGGTGGTTGGGAGTTTTGTATCACTTACAGAGATTTCTGGGTAAGAAAGACCTATTCATAGTCCTAGCTTTATTTTGACAGATAAAAAAAAAGAAATGACACATGTCATAGTAGATGTGGGGATGAAATTGATGAAAAATTCATCTAATATTCTCCTGCTGTCCATAAATAATACATAAATAAGGGAATGATCCAAGGTTGCAATTACTCTGAATGAGAAGCAATTACTGACTATCAGGACTGATTCTTTTCCACCTAAATGGCACCAAGGGTCTCCCAGAGCAAAAAAAACAGATGTAAAGCACATTACATCTAACTCCAGTGAGAGGAGCTCCAGTTGTCTAGCAACAGTTATCTATATAAGATCTATCATAAGTCAAAGGAAAAATTCTGTTGAATGCAGCAAAAATGCAAGAAAGCTTAAGAATGGACAGAAAATAAACTGGAGAGAAAGGTTACCGCTTACATATTATGCCGTTTCGAATATTTATTTTTAGTTTTTCGTTGCAAGCACTTGTATCCAGTAGGATTTATCATAAAACATTTGCTTTGTGTGGTTTTGTTTGAGATAGAATTCCTTTCCAGTGCGCCTTTGTATTTCCAGGCTTTTATTATTCCATTCCATTATCTCGGGTAACACCCATGTTTCCTTTGACGGCCTCGTTTTCACCACACTCCTCTTTCCTGCATTAGCACCAAACGCTCTGGCCAGGAGTGTCTTCAGTGACGCGAATCCGGCAGCGAATGACTCGCAATACGGCCTTTCGGAGAGACATACCGGTTCCTCTATCCACACATCTGCACTTCTGTGGAACCTGAAACGCTCCTGCACGGACCCCCACAGAAGCCAGGCAAGACCCTGCTGAGACGTCCACTTCAGTAGCCGCATTCAGCGCTACAGATATTTAATGCGGGCCATGGTGGCAGGGTGCTTCCAAGCGGGTAACATCAGTAGCAGCACTTTCGCTTAATTAACATGGCCAAGGACTGCTCCCGCCCCTGCTGTAATTAAACAGCCCGAATGGCGTCCTGCCTGACTGCACTGGCTCTGCTAACTCGTTAGCTGCACGGCTGACAGGAGCAGGCAGCACGACTGCCACCCCTCAGTCCTGAGAAGGCCGCTTAGGTGTTCATAAACCCAAAGATGGTGGGTGGTTAAGGAACCAGATTTATCATTAAAGGTATGCCAGTATCAGATTATGGCTGACATCTTTTCAGATTTTTCCTTTCCCTTGCTTATGCCCATCTGCTTTTCATATTTTATTTTTTTTTTGTTATTTTGATCATTGTGTGGATAAAGCAAAGGAAGTAAATCTTCCATCTTGGTATAAATGGTCAAAGTGTAAAAAGCTGCTTTTGGCTAAAATGTTGAGTGAGCAGCTAAATAAGGTAATAATTTAACGTTTCCTTCATCTGCATGGTAAAGGACAAAGATGGGATCCTGGACCGCCTTCGGCTGAATTGAGTTGTCCCTTTGGAATTGCCGGGACCAGGTGGTGCTGCCTGTTTGGCTTGTGACATGGCAGGCCATTTAAACAGCTGATCTGGAAACTGCAGGTCCCCAGGTTGCCAAGCAGCAATCTCTTGGGAGTCAGCCAATCAAAGCCCAACGGCAGTCGCCCGGTGTGATGTCACCAGCCCTTTATTAGTGGTCTCTCCGGCATGGTCGACTTCTTCCCCATCTGTGTTTTCTGTCGAATTTATTTGCATTATCAACTTGACAAGCCTCAGAAGCTGATCTATAGCTGCCAAGGCTCTCGGCTTTCAAATAACAAGGACAAATTGCTCTTTTTGTTGAACGAACAAGTTCTAGTCATTGGACCTCTGAGCGGAGAAATAGATACAGTTTGAACTGCTGATATCAGTGTATAATGTGCATGCAGAGCAATGTACATCGAGCAGTCAGTCCATATATTTACCTCTCTTTCACAAAAGCAGAGTTCTGCAAATTTTAGACATACCATTCAATTACCTCTTCACCCCCCCATCCCCCACCTCCCCAGTTGGTTTTCTAGAGCCTGGAGGAAAAGGTATGTCAGCCAACTGCAGATTAATTACATGATAAGCTGGAATTCAGCCTTTTTCCTTCTAAACAGCTATATATGGTTTAGTCAGGGTTGCTCACACGTTTCCCCAGAGCTCTCAAAGCGACGACCCAACTTTCCAGACAGAAAACCACTACCCCTGGACATCAGGCTGAATCTTATCTTAACAGGGCTGTCTTTCCTGGTAAACAGACCTGGATCTTCAGTTATACCTCCAACACTCCTAATGACTCCCACTGACCACAGTCCTTAACACTGACCTCACTCATGAGGAGATGACTGTATCATCATTTACCTTCTGCTACCACTGCAAGGTGACTAAACAGACTGACGTACTCTTAACTAATTATAGGTTGACCTTCAGATAATCATTAATTGTCAGTGTGCTGGTTTACAGTAATAAGACTGCTTAATTGGACATTTGTTATAAGTGAACACCTGTCTCATTCAGTCATTATGCATGTAAACCACCTGTATTATTACTCAATAGGCCCTCAGCGAAGGCCCCAGAGGCAGGTGCACATGCTGTAATACATAAACACCAGAAAGAGTTCTGAACACGATTCCTTCCTTTTTCCTGCGATACCCTCTGCTTGCACGGCAGATCCTCCAGCAGGGCTAGAATGGAACAAAAGGCTTTCAGGGAGACATGCTCACGTAGCGCCCAGAAAGTCTTTGAACCTTCTCAGAAGGAGCCAGTCCAGCAAACTGCAGTTTTTGATGTACCTACGCGGGCCTCCTCAAGCATGAGGATTTCAGCGATGAAATGTTACTTGACAGCAAACACATTTTTTTTTTCTGCCACAACTACATCATGACAAATATCAGGAAGATGTAGCGCAGCAGAATCCCCCTTGTGCAAGTGACATGAGCAATCAGCCGTTCCCCTTCTCAAGATTCGTTAGTTTCTTTTGACTCGGGTGGGCATATTGCACATAAGCACAGCAGCCCTAACCCCACGGCATTTTGAACCCTGCAGAGCTTGAGCTGACAGTCAGATCTCTTAGAATCATCTGCCAAACAACAGCAATAATAAAAACAACAAAAAAATAAATAATTGCCCCATAGATTAAACCCAGATCAGAACAAGAGGGAACAGACGGCGTGTAATTTTAGCTGATACTTTGGTAAGGGTGAGGTCAGAGAAAATCTCCCATTCGGGGGGGAGGTTTCATTGTGATATCATAAGGGAACAGCATGAGGTCTTTACCCAACTGGCGGGGGGTAGGATTGATGCTAATTTCCAGAATGAGCACTCTGCTCCCCCCAAAAATCCTGTCAGCACCATATGGAACAAGCCCCACAACACTGTACCCCACACTAGGCAGGTGTCTATGTGCAATGAGGCACATGTGTTTCTGGGTGAGGCATGTGACGCTTACTCACTGGCAGTCATTTGACCATAGGAGCCATACTGACTGACACATCTCTGCCAGGGATGAACTGACTGATATGCAGCTCCATACTGACTGGTAAAGTCAAGTCTCTGCTGTGAGAGCCTTGTTCTATGTATCACGAGACCAGAACTGTACGTCATGGACTCTCATTTATACCAAAACAAACACTTTACACTGTACATTAACTGTACATTCTCTTACATTTGCATTAGGAAATGCCATGCCACAGTGATGGGCAACTCGCTCAGTCTTTCATCAACCCTACTAATTTTTTTTAATTAGTACTTAATCTGCACATAAAACGACAAGTAAGGTTACTATCCAATAATTACTTAAATAAAGCAATTAACAGCCAAACATTCCCCATGGCTCTAGGAAGAGAGCCGGCTACCCCTGCAGTATTACAGTTAAAATAATCTCTCGTAATTAAGGCATCTGGTCTATCAGGTATTTAATATTGCAGAATCACATAACGATGCTCAGATATTTTTTAATATAGAGATGCTAAGAAATTATGAGGTCTGAAGCGGATCACCATGCAGCTCTCAGTATAACCCAAGTCTTTCGGTAAACTAAAATCAGTCCATAGGCATACAATCCGCGTCCGAGCCTCCGAAATCCGCTCTAACGGCCTGGAAATGAGCCATGCCCGGGAAGCGATGCCTCAGTGCATTTCAATGCATCAGCTGATTCCAGCCATTTCCAATTATGGCACGGTAATGCAGAGCACTATGAGGTTTGGAGTCTTAATGACTGGTTTCCACATCCAAATGTCACCAAGGTGAAGAACACTGTGGGTTCGGGGGAGGGGTGTGGGGAGCACCCTCACATTATGCACACATAACCTTTCAAAAGGCCTCCACATTGACAAAGATAACGGCACAGAATAGCGACCTGGAGAGGACCACTTCAGCATTCAGTAGCACTTGTTTCCCCCACTGAGTTGTATACATGGATGTGCTTGCTTCCAGGTCCCCCTCCCCTCCCCCGCGATGCCCATATTGCCCATATACACTCGGCTAGTGTAGCAGTTAAGGGGAACGGACCTGCTATCACAAGGATGCAGTTCATGTGACACGGCCGCCACAAAAGAGTGAGAAGAGTGTCAGGCCAAGGGGAGGTGTAACAGGGGTAATTACTGTGAAACTTGAACAGTGCCCTCCATAATGTTTTGGATAAAGACACATTCTTCCTTGATTTAGTCCTTTGCGTCACAGTTTAAAATTTCAAATCAAGCAATTCTGACATGATTAAAGTGCACTTTCCAGACTTTCATTTAAAATTATTTGCATACACTTCGGTTTCATCATGTAGAAATTACAACACTTTTTATACATAGGCCCTCTCATTTCAGGGCACTGTAATGTTTGGGACATTTGGCTTCACGGGTATTTGTGATTACTCAGGTGTGTTTCATTGTTTCATTAGTGCAGGGATAAGATACCTAGGCTTGCTTCTACCATTTGGAGTTTGTAGTTGCCATTGTTCAACATGAGGAGAAACACTGTGCCAATGAAAGTCAAGGAAGATATTATGAGGCCGAAAAACAAGAATAAAACCATTATAGACATTGGTCAAACCTTGACCAACCTCAAACCTTACCAAAATCAAATGTCTGGAATATCATTAAGAAGAAAGAATGCACCGGTGAGCTCAGTAATCACAAAGGGATTGGTAGGCTAAGGGAGACCTCCACTGCTGATGACAGAAGAATCCTCACTATGGTAAAGAGAAATTCCCAAATGCCTGGCCGAAAGATCAGAAACAGGAGGCAGGTGTGCCTCTGTCAGAGACTACTGTCTGCTGAAAACTTCATGAACAGAAATACTGAGGCTACACTGCAAGATGCAAACGACTAGTTAGACACAAAAACAAGATGGCCAGATTACAGTTTGTGGAAAAAGTAATTAAAATAGCCAACAGAATTCTAGAAAAACATCTTATGGACAGACGAGACCAAGATTAACCTGAATCAGAGTGATGGCAAGAGGAAAGTGTGAGGACAAAAACGAACTGCCCAAGATCCAAAGCCTACCAGCGTGGTGGTGGGGGTGTTACGGCTTGGGCATGTATGGCTGCCTCAGGCACTGGCACACTTATCTTCATTGAACGTTGTTTCATCCTGCAACAAGTTAGTGATCCCAAAAATACTGCTAAGGCAACACGGGAGTTTTTCAAAGCTGAAAAATCTGACAATTCTTGAATGGCCAAGCCAGTTGCCTGATTTAAATCCAGTTGAGCATGCCTTCCATATGCTGAAGAAGAAACTGAAAGGGACAAGCCCCCAGAACGAGCAGGATCTGAAGGTGGCTGCAGTAGAGGTTTGGCAGAGCATCACCAGAGAAGATACTCAGCACCTGGTGATGTCTATGAAACACAGACTTCAAGCAGTCATTGCATGCAAGAAATAGGCAACAAAGTACTGAACATGACTGCTGTAATGTACCTACCATTGCTTTGTCCCAAACATTATGGTGCCCTGAAATGAAGGGGACTACATATAAAAAGTGTTGTAATTTCTACATGGTGAAACCGAGAGGTATGCAAATAACTTTACATTAAAGTTTGGAATGTGCACTTATATCATGTCAGAATTGTTTGATTTGAAATTTTAAACTGTGGAGCAGAGGGTTAAATCTAGGAAAAATGTGTCTTTGTACCAAATATTATGGAAGGCATTATAAATAGTCTGACAGAGCTTCTTATGAAAGTAGCTAAAAATGGCAAAGCAATTAAAGAGATGGGCAGTGGGGACATGCTGGCCACGGCCAGATGAACGCCAGGCGTTGGTGGGGGGGAGGGGAGGTTGTCCATCCCGGCCCTTGCCTGGCCTTCGTCACCATGGCAAGCAAAGTGCTGGGCTCGACGGGGAGGGACAGATGGGCGGCGGAGCCTCTGATTCTCATGGAGATGAGAGGCGAGAGGCCACACCACACAAACCCCCCCACTCCCTAACCCCCGATAGCACCCCAAGCACCCGCTGTCTCTCTTTGTTCCTGGAGCTGCGCACAGGTGTCTGGCTTTGTGTCTGGCCGACCCCACCCTCCACCCCCCATCTGTACTCCCTGCTGCAGAGGGGGCAGGTGTGGGAGCCCCAAACGAGGCCGCAGGAGCCGCCCCCTTGACTCGCAGCAATTTGGTCACGCCGGTCCGGGCTCACGTGTGCCTTAATCCAACCCCTCGTCTCATTAGTCACTGGCATCATTTAAAGCCATTTAGTCCAAAGTTCTAAGCTCTGCCCATTTCCCGGAGTAAATAACTTGCTTGGGGGTACAACAGCAGCTATTCTGTTGACCAGTTGGGCCCTATGTTGCCTTTGTGGGACAGGAGATGAATTGATGTCCACATCTCTAAGTGCAAGGCTATCCAAATGACCGAAAAGATGTTTACCCTTTCCATTGTGGGCTCGCACAGGAAATACTAATTCATAGAGGAACATATGCAATAAAATCGTTATATTGTGTTGGACCATATCGTCTTGGGAACGCCTTTAGTTTTGTACAGCAGAGCCAAGTCTTTAGCTTTCCCTTTAATGCAAATGAGTGCGTGTAGCCTGGTCAATTAGCAGAAGGCTTATGGCCAGTTATGTGTCCAATAATTGTCCGTGAAACAAAATCAGCAGAGCAGATGCGGCCCTGGAGATTATTCTTTTTTAATTTGAAATTTAAAACAGCATCTTTAATGCACAAGCTGTGATGAATAGCCCTAACTACATTTTATAATGACCTCTCCTGCACCAATAAAAAAAGAGCTTAAACCATTGTTTAATAGTTAACGTTTTTTGTCTAGTTTCTCATATTTAATTGTACACAATGTCCATAATACACCCTTGAATATATCCTCTAATTTTTATGGATACATATGGCATTTTACAGATACATGGTACAGTTTGCAAATGAACCAGGAACAGCTTGCAGTGATGACACACTGGAGCATTAATTAATACACATCATGGAATCAAAGTATCAAAGGAGAAAAAGGGCAAAAGAAAATTTATTTGAAATAAAAAGGAAATGCCATGATCACATAATTTTTCAAACGCATTGCTACAGCAAACTCTAATTAATTTCATGTCCATAAGATTATTTTTAAAAGCATCTGTCTGTACACAGCAATGCAAGAAGAAATCACCTGTCTCTATGAGCCTTCTTGGTCAATTAGTGAATGTAAATGGAATACTCAATGATTAAGACCCAGGAAATTTCAAAGAAAGTACTGGATGAAATGAACTGAAAATTATAAATGGAAAGAAGGCTGTGAGAATATCACAGCCTCTAAATCAGAGCACAGCCCCTTCAGTCATGGGGAAAGGGAAGGTGCATCATGTTAGCTAGTGAGCACCCATGCTAACTTAGCAGCACCAACAGCTTTGAAAGTGCTAGCTGGGACACTCATTCGACATATGCTCTACAAATCCAGCCCTGTGCTGCAGAGGGACAAATAGAAAAGCTGTTATTATCGAAGCTGGAAAAACTGCTTTCAATCTGTTGAAGACTTGGACCAAATTTTTACTTCTCAGCAGGGGCGATGATGCAAAGAACGTAGCCTGGCTTATGAGAAACATAATGAAGAACTATTGGGAGAAGACACGTGCCTCCATTAAATGCTGGATTTGCTGCTCTCAGAGCTGCGCAACCATATTTGGCTGATATTTAGGGTTTAAGCATTCAGATTTTCAATAAAAACATTAAGCGTAATTTTTTTTTATTTCACAGAGCAGGGTGCCACAGGAAGTGTCCTCAGCAGGGCACCGTGCACACATAATTTTAGTGGATCTTGACAAACATCCTCTTATTTACACTAAACCAAATAGAAATTACACTCCAGCAAACCGCCACTAATTATTTAATGACTGTGCCTAGGAGCAAATCTGCAGGAGCCCTCATGTTTTTCTTGGCTCCACTTGTTATTATTGTTCAGTCTGTTTCTTAAACAAGTGACATCAACTCCCTGACAGCTTAATGACCAAAATTTCTGTTTTAAGATTCTGATTTTTAAATAAGTCTATCACCCCAAAGCAGTCCTGAAATATCACCTTTATTTGCCTGTTCTCAAAAAGCAGTCTTCGATACAATAAGATACAGTGTATGCCTGGCACAGCATCCAGTTTTTATTAAAACGTTGTTAAAATGCAAAAATCCATGTTATCGTGAACCATAAAGCCAAGTTCCAAAATATGTGCTCTGGAGTACTGCTTAGCCCATTTAATATGCACGTCATTTACACTCAAAAGAAAAGCCAAAACGCAACTGAATGATGCCAAAACAAATTTCAAAGAAATAATTGACGTCCAGTGAAATTTAATTACACTGAACTGTCGGTCAGTACTCCTGCAAATAAATGGGGTTTAGTGAGTTTGTTTGCTATGAGATTCTAAATCTGCGACAATTGTTTTTGCCGAATGTCATGAAACTGTCATTTTAAATTTGAACATAAACTACAAAAAAACAATGATTGCCATAAAACATAATTTAATGTGCTGTATAACAAATATTCTACACTGTTAGAAAAATCACAAGATACTGACCACATGAATATAAGATATTTATATAAATAATGCAGATTTTAAAAGCCTGATAAGACTTTAGTCGCCATTTTTCATATATCAGTTTTGAACATGAATGTATATTGCATCTGAATATACCCAGTGGCATTTTAAATTACTGATAGTCATTTTTTTATATTTAACATTTTTTATGTTGCATTATATTTTACCATTTTGCCTAGATAATCACTGTTAATTAGACCACATACTCATTTGACATACCTGACCACAAATAAAGAAAATAGTAAAATGGATTTTAAAATTAATTATTTTCCACTCAGATCACTATTCAGTTAAAATTCTTCTGTTTGTTTTTACACAAAGGGCAAAAGCTTGGCTAAATTTAGAAATGAATAAGAATGAGTAGTTTTGCATTTTTTTGTTGTTTTGTTTAAGATTGTTGACTTTTCTTTTATTTTGTCGTGCATTTTTTTCCATCTCCAAAAGAAAAACATTATTTCAGCACTAATTTGGCTCTTACTCTCCCGCCAGTGCTTTGCTGTCATTGGTGGAATAAACTGCACCTTTGATGCACAGGGGAAAGAAAGCACACTGCAGGAGTCCTGTGCATTTAAACTCCGTGATGAGTTCTGAGCAGCGACGACTCATGAAAATGCAACAGCACATTGCAGAGATAATCCGGGTCGATATGCAACGGGTGCCAGCATTTAGCCACGCCGTGTAAAATGAAGTGTTTAAGCATTCCGGCTCTCCCTGCACCAACACAGGCAGAGACAGCCACACCACTGCTTCTAGCATCAGCTGCTGCTGGAAACAATTCATTATGGCCCCTGTGTGTGTGTGTGTGTGTGTGTGTGGTACACTGCAGGATGTGCGCGTCTGCATGCACCTGAATGCACATACTGTGCCTTGCTCTCAAACCTCACTTGTCTCAGTGGCATTGCTACACGTAGCTTGTTTCCTTTAAGTACTCATAAATCAAATGGCTGACAACGAGCGATACACTTATATTTCGGCGTGGATTTCCGAGGCTTGGGGGAAGGAAAATGAAAAGCTTCATGGAGCACATGAGAGTAACAACAAGGCACATAACCTTCATCTTAACATTGCTTCGCTTGACTATTTGGTGGGTTTAGAGTGGTTTTGAGGGGATTTCCTTTAATTGCCGAGACAAAAGCTAGAGAATGACAGTACTCATAACTATTTGTACATTTTTGATATTTTCTATTTCTGAATTCTTGTTTTGACTGTGGACCATGTGAATGAAACAAGGCTGGTAGCCAAAAGGACAACAATTAAACCAAAGCTCTGTTCTACCTTTCCCATTTCATTAGGACCTCAGTATCTAACAGATTCAGACCATAAGTGATAAATAGGGACAGCTGGATCTAATGCATTGAGACTGTTATGAATATAAAAAGGCCCAACTAGGCTGAAGGGAAAGCACAGAGAGCGATAGGAAGCAACATTTATTTTGCAATATTTCTGTTTCTTTTAGTTTCACGTTAGTTTTGTTCAATGCAATGCAATGCTGAGTGCTAGCACCTATATCCTGTCATTGTGGTTACTTCACTCGCAACCAGCAAAAGCACCATCTTTAATTCCTCCATGTGTGTCCTGACCATATATTATAACACAACTATGGCTTCCCGAGCCCAGGAGTCAAGTAAATGTGTGTATGTGCCAAAAAAGCAACAGTGGAATGACAGGGTCACTACTGCCTGCACCAGATACTCCATATAGTAATAGGTTTCTAGAAATTTATGGGAAATAATAATTTAGAGGAGTGATTTCATGTAAGATTTAAGCTATGCCTGTAGTAGTGTTTAATCCAATCCTAGTGAAATCCCTATTTGACAGTTAACATGAGAGTAAAACATTTGAGAGTCTAGCAAAACATGTCTAATATTACAATACTACAATGATAAGACAGATTTCCAACGTTACATAATCATATTATTCATTTGCAAGCACAAAGTTTTCGCAAAAGCCAGATATATAATAGTTCCTCTGTTGTCCAAAGTGGAGTCCAGGCATTAGTGTGAATCTTCTCAGATTTTGTCACAATGACTAGATAATATATCAGCATCCTATTTTTTAAAGTGCTCATCCATCATCTGCTTATCGACATACCCACCTTTGCTTTGGAATGTCTCTGTACTGCACAATTCACTGGCCTACTATTAGGACTGAGTAAATAACCATTGTGACTATTATCCTTTGTGTATTTTACTTCTTCCGTTCTAAATTCTAGAATCTATAGAATTTTGAAAATGGACTAGGGTAACTTAAACCTCAACCTCAAAAATAACACAGGGACTACAGTGTAAGGTGTGAGAATCATGCGACACTTTGCGCAACATTCTGCGCACGGAGATACCAAGTTACCAGCTGAACATAGCGCTTATGGTGTGTAATGTTATCATGTTACTGAATGCCATGTACTGTAGTTTGTTTCATTTCTACAGATAACTGGTTTACCATGTTATTGAACACTATTGAGTAATTACTGCAGGTTACCAAATACTGCACAGTATGCAATGTCAATACCACCCTCAATTTCAGAACATCAGCATGTTCAAAGTAAATTGTGCTTTCTGTGATTATTATATAAAATAAAGCACTGCTTTGCTGGTGTGTAGTGGATTATTACACTGCAGCGTATTTCACCAATGACTCCTTACAGCTGTGTGGTCACAGAGCTTCTGCAAGCATGTAGTGTTCATCACATCTGGAGACTTTTACATATGAACACTGCTCTACTTCACACTCACACACATGGATAATGTTCTCTTTCACAGCTTCATAAACAAGCATAATGTTCTCACAGACTCATGCACATATGGATAATATTCTCCTTCACAGACTCATACTGTCATGTCGAGCCCCGCCCTACCGATCTTTTTCCCCGATGTTTCCCGCAGGCAGGGCTGCTGCCCTATCCAGGGAAACCGGCTGCTGTAGCTCCAGAGCCTTGTCCAGGGATACCTGCTGCCACCACAGCCACAGAGCCCATCCGGGCCACTGGCGAGTCCCCAGAGCCCGTCTGGGACGTCGATCACCTCTACTGCTTGGGGGGGGGACGGCCTGGAGGGCAGCCCTCTCAAGGACATGGAGTGGGACCCCTGGGAGTTAAGTACCATGTTCATGGCTCCTGTGATCCCCAGGGGATACAAGCGACGGCACCCTAGGCTTTCCAGCCGACTGCCAGGCAGGTCCGCGGTTTCCCGACGGGGAAGGAGGGGGCACACCTGGCGCCAGACGCACCAGGGCCCAGCCGTCATGTCGCCCCCTAGCTCCATCCCCGCGATCTCCGTGGCGCCGCCCTGCTCCATTCCCTGTCCCGTGACCTCCTCGTCGCCCCCTGGCTCCAGTCCCTGTCTGACGGCCTCTGTGTCGCTCCCTAGCTCCGTGCCCGCGGCTTCCACATCATCCCCTGGCTCTGTTCTCTGGCTCCTTCGTCATCCCCTGCTTCCAGTCCAGGTCCTGCAGTTCCCTCGTTACCCTCCAGTGCCTGTCCCGCGGCCTCCTTGTTACCCACCGGTCCCGGTTCTGTAATCCCTTTGCCTCCTTCCAGTCCTGTGGTTTCCTCGTTTCCCTCCAGTTCCCGTATGGTAATCCCCTCGTCTCCCTCCGGTCCCCGTCCTGCGGTCTCCTCAGCTCCCCACCCGATTGCTCCCTGGTCCTTGCCTCCTCAAATCCCGAGTCTGTTACCCCAGCAGGCTCGGGTGGGCCCTCAGCCCTTCGGGTTCCATCCCCCTATCCAGTCCCTATCCTCAGTTCCTGGTCCTTTCCCTCGAGGCCAGTTTCATGCCCCAGGGGCTCCGGCCCAGGTCTCTCCGCATGTCCCTGCCTTCTTCCCTCATGTCCCATCACGTTTCCCGGTCACCTTCACTCCCCATGTTCCACCTCCAGTCCCCACCTTCGCTCCCTATGTCCCGCCTCCGGTCCCTTCCTTCGGCCCCCATGCTCTGCTTCCGGTCCCTAATTCAGTTCCAGGGGCTCCTTTGCCCCTGGAGTCCCTATACCTGTTCCCTCAGCTGGGGTCCATTCCCCAAGGCCTCTTATCTCCCCTGTCCGTCGGGGTTCAGCTATGGTCCGTCTGCCTGTCTGTCCTGTCCAGTGTCCTGGCGTCCCACTTCCTGTGTGTCTTGACTGGTCCCCGTTAATATTCCCCTGGTCCGTCTCTGTACTGGGTCCCTTTTGTCTGTCCTGTGGGTGGTCCTAGTTGTTAGTCGGTCCTGTCCGTAGTCCCTCCTTGTCCTATCTGGTTTCCGGGTTGGTGTCCATCCTTGGTCCACGGTATGCTTTGGTTAGGGTTTGGTTCTGGTTTTTCCCCAGGTCTTCCATCTGGTGTCTGCCGTCCTGTCCTGCCTAAGTCCCACGTCTGCGCCTGGTGTCCTGACCCCGTGTGCCCGTCTTGTCTTTGGCCCCACGGGCTCCCCCTGCTCCGGTTGACGCACCCGGAGTGTGCGCCGTTGGGGAGGGTTCTGTCACGTTCAGCCCCGCCCTACCAATCTTTTTCCCCGATGTTTCCCGTAGGCCGGGCTGCTGTTTAGCCGCGCCTGTTGATTGTCATAGTTACCTCGTGTTTTCGCCCTTCGTGAATCAACTACAGGTGCCCCTCATTTACTCCTCCATGTTTCTTTGTATAAAAGCTCCCCAGTCCTATGCTCCCTTGTCGGTCATTGTAGTTGTTTGTAGTAATGTGGAGTATTAATTGTCTCTGTGTGCACGCTCCAGTTGGAGGAATAAAGTCACCACACGGGGTTCAGTATTCCCCTCGGCTACCGCTTCCGTCATTCTGGCATCATGCCTCTCCGTCCAGCCTGCCCGCATGACACATACAGATGTGGATAATATTCTCCTTCACAGACTCATAAAGATGTGGATAATATTCTCCTTCACTAACTCATGCACATGGATAATATTTTCCATCACAAACTCTAATCACAAAATATTCTCCTTAACAGACTCATACACTTGGATAACGGTCTACTTCACAAACTCAAGCAAAGATAATAATTCTTCTTCACATACTGATACACTTGGATAACGTGCCCCTTCACAAACTCATACACTTGGATAATATTCTCCTTCCCAAAGTCATACACGTGGATAATACTCTCCTTCCCAAACTCATACACTTGGATAATATTCTCCTTCCCAAAGTCACACACGTGGATAATACTCTCCTTCCCAAACTCATACACTTGGATAATGTTCTTCTTCACAAACTCATACACTCTGATAATGTTCACCTTCACAAACTCTGTGTACATTAACCTGATGATATACTGTAGCACTGCTTTTCTGTACATAAGATAGAAAGCTCATCCAAGGACTTCCTTGACAACACTTGAGTTCCTATAAAACAGGATTCAGAAAAAATATTTCACGCAGTCAGTAAGTCACTTTGTTACATGAAACCAAAGCCAGCACATTAATCAACATCAAGCAATGCTGAGGCTCCTCTTCAGTTAAAAAGCCCAAACGACATGGTTAGTGCGCCGAGTAGCAATGAACAGAACAGCCGACTGGCAAGAGAAGAGGGCTGTTTTGCTGTGAAGCTGTTGAGAAGTGAACAGCAAACCTTGGCCACGCAGTTGTTTTTATTAGAATGTCAGTCGCCTTTGGGAACCCGAATTTTAATTTGTGCGGGCATCTTTTTCAAAAAAAAAAAAATTAACCGATGAGCTACTGGTAAGCATGACTGTGCATTAACTGCACCCCCTCCCCAGCCCCACAGACACGTTTGTACTAGCGACTGGAAGCCTGCGGGACGCCCTCCCGAGGGCAACTATATTAAATGAGCAGTCTCTTGGGTGGCGCGAAACCGTAAAAAAAAATGTAAATAAAATTGTTTGTAATGTAGAATTTATTATATTTTGCGATGGTTCAATCTGCTTCCAAACTGGCAAAAAATACTATTTTGAGCAATAGAAAAACCTAGCCAACAAGTGTACCGTCCTATTCTGCGAATGCATCGTATAACAAACATATTCAACCGACAATAACACACCGGTGAAATAAAAAGCACTGGAAGCAGAGCATGATTACCCGCCCCTCTTTATTTTAAAGCGGACTGGCTAGCGGCTCAAACGCTCCTTATATCGCCCAGCGGTGAACTGGAAAGGGGTCAGCGCGAGCGCATTTACACTGCACCAACGGCAGCGCGTGCAGCTGGGGGACCTTAATCCGGCCTGATTGGGTGCAGCGCGACGCGGGCAAAGAGGACTGCGGCGTTTCCAATAAGCCAATAATATCGATGTCCGTCGGCAGTAAACTCGCTTTATGACCCGCGCTTTTGATCGAGCACGCTTTTGCGTTGCCTGTGGGACTTTTACATAAACAGCCGGTATGTAAATGGATTTACGTCGCAAAAAGAATATAGCAAACGAGTCGAACCAGCCATTTTTTAAAAAAAAATCTTTTATGTAAATAAATCATTGTAAGTTTTGTGTTTACTTTTAAACGCTAAAAAAATCAAGTCAACCAATCCTTTGCGTTTTGACTGGGTAAGCACGGAAAATATTCCGTGTCCCCTACAGTAACGATAACTGCATCCTTATTGCTGTTTAATAATTGCTTCATAATATGTGTATTTGTATATATAGTACAAAATATCTGTAATGGGGACAAAGGTTATCTTTAATGGAATAGAATGGAATTTTTCAACATAAACAGGGTGTCTGATTTATGCGATTTATATAAACGCATACGGTTTATTTAATACCCTGTTTACATGCAGTAAATAGTGTAATCATGATTTATTCGTCGTCATGTATTATGCATTGTATTTTTTGCAAATTATGTTCTGTATCTCGTGTAAAACATAATCGCGAATCGGTAGGATTAGGGCTATTACTGGGCGGCTTTCGAGTTTAGCTCTGAGTCCGCCAGATGTGCTCCAGTTCCAGTTGTCGGGCGCAAGCTTGTACCAGAGGAGAATATTAATGCAAAAGCCTGTGACATGCTGTTTTTAATTGGGGTGATTTACAGTGGGATAGGCTATAGGATAGGGCCGTGGTAACTTGCCACATATTTATATATGAGTATCAAAAGTGGCATACTTTTACTGAACACTTTTCGGTGATTCTGTAATCGTGGGAGCAGTGAACGTCCTTCAAACCGCTCCGAGAAGCAAAGATTAAAGCGTAATAAATTGAAGGCGGCGCTGCATCGGTAGTGCTACTCACACTATTACGAATATTTGTAGTAAAGCCATATAAATCTAAATTCCCATCTTTTCATTTCCGTTGTAATTGTGCCACACGCATACTAATACAAATGTCAAAGGCCAGCTAAAATGAAAGCCCTTGGATGTTATTAATCACGCCATCGATAACCGTTTGACCAGTACCTACATCGACTTAATACCTTTGCCATTTAAGGCATGGCGAAGTATGGGTTTGAGTTCTGTGCTATGAATGTGAATATTTGAGACAGCTGCGAGCGGCTGCAGTTAAGTCTTAAGGCTCCGACGTCTGATACGGACCGGACTGAGCGCGTCTCCGCCGCAACGCAAAGGATGTCCTCTTACGGGCCATTTCAAGGGCTCATTTTATTCTCATAAAAAAAGGAGCATGCTCCCTGGCTTCCCCTTCACCGCCACCTTCTCAAAATAAAATAAACAGCCAAACATCTGCTACTGTAAGACGTTGCTTCGTCCTACTATATAACTCGGTTTCTTTTATTGGCCCGGGTTGTCAAAGGGACATCTCAATACACACCACAATAAGATCTAATCTTCCAACCGGTACAAACAAGGCTTACGAGAAATAAGAAAAGACAGGGTTTTATTAGCGAAAAAGCCAATTAAGTGTTATGATTTAGCCCAGTTAATTACCAATGAATGTGACAAACTCAAATAATCTACTATATTGAAGGGGGTGGGGATTCTCGTTTGAGGTGGTTCTCGTTTGAGCTGTATATCTCATCGGTCAAAATTCCTTAATCACACCGAAACACACGTTTTTCTTATTGTCCACTTTCTAAATTATAGCTTCTTGCATATATACTTAATGTCCACAGCCACTCTCGCCAAAACGGTCATGCACGTCGCCAACACGGCGACTTTCAATGAATGGGAGCCCAGCCGTAGGACTTACCGTAGGATTTACCGTCAAAGCTGAGAAAGGAAAACCACACGCAGAACAGCAGAAGTCTTCGCAGCCAAATTAATCCAACTACATTCTCCATATTTACGGTTATCTCAGAGCCTCCGTCCGACAATCAGCCAGATCCTTCTTCAGTGCAGTGGGGGAAATTCAATTCATGGGCGCTGAGCAGACCAAAGTCGACTCCAAATAATAAAAAAGGAAAAATCTCAAACTCGGTGGAGAATGATATAAGTAACTGTGCACTTTGTGGTTTACAAGCCAACTTTGGAAATAGACCGATTATCCATCTTTTAAATATCAACGACGTTCAGCAATAAGATAACGTCAAACGGACTTCGCGAACGACCCGCGATGTTCACTTGTTACGGGAGCTGTCCACCAGCACTGTGAGCAGAGAGTTGCATGTGAATTCATTGATCTAAAGAGGTTTAGGATAAAGAGTGGTTAAGACTCCAGTGGAATGGACTGGCAGCCCGCTACTACGCCAGCTTTCCGTTAGTTACGCGCTGGAGCACGAGGGGAACGACTGCGCGCGCTTGCCCTCTGCGGTCAAAATGTGAACTGTGGCTGCAAACAGCAGCCAAGCAGGTTTGAGCACAGGAAATTACTCATCTGAATGCTTTTTCCGCTTTTTGTAGCTTCAAAGCTGAGCATTTGGTACCATGGAGGAAGACTATCAAGTATTTATCAAGTATCCATACCAAGATTTATAAAAAAAATGTAATAAAAACAACTGTTGTGTAATTGCTTGTATTTTTTGCTGCAAAAAGGAATCTGATCACCTAAAAACACTTTTCATTTCCGAACATCTCCAGCAGGGAGCCTGGTGATTAAGAAAGAAAACTTGTGATTAGGCATATACATCCATCCATATACCTTTTGACTGCTGTTTAAATACACACCATTTTATCTGATATAATAATTAAAATAGAAAATTCAGATATCATTGAGGGTATTCCTCTCTCATGTCCTCTGTGTTTCCTGGGATAGCCTCCAGGATCACCACAACCCTTTAATGGAGGACTGGTTGAATCAATAGATGGATGGATGAATAGACAGTAAGATTGTGATTCTGATTGTAGTGTTGCTGTCACGATTCCAGTGACAAAACATGCACATATTAAAGTCATATACCACTGGAATTACCTACCTTTGTGTTCAGTGATAATTAGGCAAGCGATTGTTGAGAGCAGTGCTAATGGGCCCCCTATTTCTAATTCAGTAGCTAATGGACAGCTGAAGTGTGAGTCAGTCTGGCTTATCGCAGCACTTGAGTGGTGTTCAGGTGCGACAGGTGATTCATGTTCATTCTCTCGGATAAACAAATGGCACCGCCTTTACAGTACTCCTGCCCCTCTGGGAGAATCTCCCTAGGACACAGAATTCATCTTTGCTCATGAAAAAACATCCAGTAATTGACAAATTATACAATACAACGGGCTCTGTAACAAAATGTTGCCCTCTTTACTCTGAGTCAGCGTCCAGGTACCCTAACTCAAGAGCAATTACCAAAAATGGGCTGAAGAATTAATGGACAATTCAAAGAATGGTTCCTTCTTTCGTGCGCATTAGTTATGCCAGCAGCCAGATGCATTTTCTAATCTGCAGAATTCTACTGCTGCCAATCTTTAGATGACGAGAGGCCAAAAAGTAGTCCCCTGCCAGTCTTCACAGCCTGGCAGATTTTAAGCACAAGACAAAGGCACTCAGATGTGGCAGACAAAGAGTGGGGAGGGCTTGGGTCCTGAAAAGAATGGGCCTCCCACAGTCTGGTTGTGGCCTCATCCTTGCTCTGCTTTTGTCCTGCTTAATCTAAAGAGCGGCTTGCTGCTTTTGTGAGCACCTGGGTCTCATAGCCACCGGTAATTACCCATCGACGGCACCCTGCTCCCACAATGCCTCTGGGTGGCCACACCCCGTCGCTGTAGACAGCTGGCACTATTGACCACGGCAGGCCACAGACTCCTCGGAGCCGCCCCGTCACCGTGGCGACAGTCCCAATCTCGGAATGACCCTCTCCATATGCTCTCTCCACCCCACATTGCAGAAATCATCCACAATGCAGGGACTCAACTACTTACACCTTTAACTGGATGTACTGCACTAACAGAACTTTCTGTGTCATATTGTAGGACATGTTTAGCTCATTGGAGGTGCTTTTGTGAATTAGATATATACTATTCTTAAATCCATTTAACATGGCCTTCTATTAATAGTATTTTTTTTGTTGCTATAGCACTGTTATTGCTGATTTTCTATTCATGTTTACCCCTATTGGCCATTGTGACTCACCCAACATAAGGGAGTTACATGAATCAAAAGGTGCAAATGTAATATTCAGTGATATCTGTGGAACATAAAAAGCTTCAAAGTCACACAGCAAAGCAGCTGTGGCAGAGGAGGCCTTAAAGTGCACTTGGGCTGAGATGTAAGGTAAAAGTGAGCCAGACCTACGGTCTCAGGTTTACACTAACGTGCACTGTACCTGTTTTACTCTGTCTCTAAGGTAGTAATAATTCCAGAAGTGTGGAATCTGAAATTAAATGCATACCTTGACTTGGAGTAGTGTCCTACTTTGTGTTACATGGAAAACATATGCTTCCTCATTCCAAATCTTTTTGGGCTTTGTTGACTATGATTTGCACTTCTTAACCATGGGCAAATAGCCAAAACATAAGGATTAAAATAAAACAAGAACCACATTTTTAATCATGACATGATGAGAGATAAATGTTTAATATCAGCGTTTACAAGCATAATTTTGCCCACTTTTACAACTTTTACTTTTTTGCAGTGTTTATGCTATAACATGCTAAGTATCCCAGATATAAAAAAAAATACATAGGACTTACTGAAAATGATCTCCTGTATTCTCATAATCAATATTCATAATTCCGCTGTCAAGTCGCCCATTTCCATTGTCAGGCATTAAAAGAGAATCCAGCCTTTTGACCTTTGATGTGAACTGGACAGCAGCCTTACATGCTAATCCTTCTGAGAAGGCCTTGATTTTGGAGCAAAGCTGTAATCCGTATTGGTAGAAATCCACAGATTGTATCATAATAATTTTAAAGGACACCTTTATGTGTGAGCTTTCCCAAACCTCAGTTACTTATTGCTTTATTGTCTTATTGTTTTATAGGTTTTATATCACTGTCAATTCTGTGTTCTTTCGTGCAGTTAATTCCAGTCCTTACTAACCTCATATTGCTTTAGTGCAAGAAAATGTATGTGCAGAAAATTTGCTAGTTTATGACACTTTAATTCCAGATATCACCTTGCAATTAATTTTCTTAATAAATCAATAATTAACCCCTAACCAAACAATGAGTGGGTACATGTTTTATGAGCAGTGTATCTATCAATTTCTAATAGTTGCTGTTATTAAGTAAAATAAGACACGACCCCTAAAATGACCCATATTACTCATGATGTCAATATTATTCATAAGGTGTGTCCACTGTCAGCGACCGTGGCTCATGTGCTTTTTATGTAATCATGAATTGTCATAGGTCAGAGCAGCAGCTGGGATACTGGAGTATATAGACGGATTAATTAGAGTACGGAAACAGAATCAGAGAGAGACTAGTGGAAAAGGTTGGATGGGGAAGCAGCAGTTAGCAAGAACTAGACTCAACAGTTGCTTGCAGTCGCCACCATTGACTTGCACCAAACAAGGCAAGTTCATATCATTTTGGCTAACCATGAAATGAAAATAGCGGACACCAGATAGCATGGTAGTTTTTGACCAGCTTTGAGTAAACTTGGACAAGTGTCACTGTTGCTGGCTGCAAAGTATAACAAATAACTAATGCATAACTAAGACACCATTTGTCAAGGTGACCTATAGCCGAGGTTTGGCATAAGACTGAACCCAATGTATGATCTGTCATGCCTGCAAATTACTTTGGATTACTTTACTGAATACCACTAATAATACCAATCACAATAAAAGCCATACTGTTTTTCATTCACCACATAAAAAATTAATCCTCCGTATATTTAATTTTGTCCAGCATTGATCCACGTAATTCTCTATTTACTGAATGAATGAATGAAAGAATGAGGTTTATTATCCATATAAGTTTACATTTACAATGCATTTGTCTTGGGTTGCTGCTTACAGTGACATATAACAAACAGCAGAGTACACATATCTAAATTATTTGGATCACCTATGCACAATAAGTATATTATATTAAAATAATCATTTTTGAATCTCAATATATTAGGTAGTATCACTGACATTAGTAGTTTGCTGTCCTGATAATATTTAGGTGCGAAATATTGCAAACTACAATTGTACATTTGCTAAACTTTTTAAGTCAGCTCAGGCATGAATTCACTTTTTCTTGCAATAACCAATTATAAGCATAAATTGCAAACCAAGTGAGTGCTCATTAATTATGCTATCATCAAATTAATTGCACTTCATATTATGTAATTTGTTTAGATGACTAAGTTTGGAATGCAATTATACATTTAGACTATAAATGACTCTATGAGCTATACATATAATCATTGCAAGGAGATGCAGTGGCACAAATTAAGAATATGAACGTAAAAGCATGATACTCTGCCCACATGAGTAAATCAGTGGGCCTTTTAAATCAGAAGATGGATCGAATGTGGGGGGATTAACATTCACCCAATGTCCCTATTCACTTAGCACCCAACTGAGCTTAACTCCTGTGTTTTCGACTTTAGTAGTTCATTCAGCTTGTTAAAAATGCATGGTTGAGATAGAGATTTATTCAAGCAATTAAGGTAGATAAATTCAGACAGACATTCATTCAGATGCACAAGTTAGGTGGAATTAGAGTGAGATTCACTCATGTAGTAGAATTAGGTATAATCAAGTAGGTGTTTTCTCAAGAAACCAGTTAGGACCAGGCTTACTTAGGTGGCTGAACGATCTCAAGCAAGTCATAACAAAGGCATGGGAAGACAAGCACTGGTGAACGGACTGATTTTACGGTTCTATTCCAGGTGAGGTTTGTTCATACGCCACACCCAGAATATAAAATACCAAAATCAGCTATTCAAGGGTCGGGAGCCGCATCAGAGGAGATCACTCACGAGTGACTGATGAACGGGACTTATTGGGTAGCATCCTTTCTTATTATTCTTGCGGTCGCACTGGAATGGATTTACCAACATCTCTTCAGATGAAAAGAACAGAGAAGGAATGATAATGATAATTGTATTAAGTTCCAGATTGAAAACAGGCATTGTGTACGTTTTTAAAGCATTTGATTGTGTGTGTCGTGTGTGTGTGTGTGTGTGTGTGTGTGTGTATGTTAAGGCTGTCACTTTTTTCAGTGTCAGATTTGAATGAATTTCAAATGTCACGCAATTTGTTCAAATATATTTGAATACCTGTGACCCCCCCACCCCCCAAAAAAACACAACACAGAATTATTCCTTTCAGTATTTTATTAACAGCCAGTACAACGTCACTTTTGTATGGTGGTCCTAAGAGGTCAGGGTGGGAAAATATTTTTTGAAATACACAAACATATTAATATCAATAGTAATCAATATTAGTGCAAATTCACCCGTAAGGAAACCTGGAAAGCCAAGGGGCTTTTGTTGAAAGATATTACAGCAGGAAAACTGAATGCAAAGCTAACTTTACCACAGAATCATAGGTTGTAGGTTTAGGGTATACCTCCCTGGTTTTCTCACTTGATGATGTATGTGGGCATATATGGATTTATAGGACCTTCTGAAATATTCCATAAACCGATTTGAGCTTAAAGCTTAGCTCCAAAACCACAGTAAAGTTAGCTTTATATGCTGGGATATCTTTCAGTATTTGTTATATATTTCAGTGTTTGTGTGTGCACTGCACGTTCAATTGCCCAGCTGTCTTGCTTAAAGTCACCGGTGGTGAATGGACACTAATTAGTGCAATAATTAATAAATATAAAAACATGGTTACATGGTGTACATTATTTCCCATAGTTTAATGCTTAAAGCACACTTTATGGGACATGTCTGTATCATTTTATCCTTGCAGCAAATAGCAAGTGGGCAAGTGTAGTGAGATCATGTATTGCGAGGGAAGGTAAAAGTATTTCAAAACACATTTTCCCACCCTGACCTTTTAGGGGCTCCATAGACGGCAAAAAACAACACTACAACAAATGGCCTAATGCTCTTACTGGCTACAGTGACGCTTTAAAATTCGAATGGGTTAACTGCAGTTCGAATATGAATTTTTCATGTCGAATGTTCAAACATCAGTTAAAAAGTGACAACCCTAGTGTGTGTGCACGCGCGTGCATGTGTGCCGTGTGCTGGAAAAGCATTCTGTCCACCATGTACCCCTGCTTTATGCCCTGTGCTTCTTGTAAAAGGCTCCAGGACCCCAAGGACCCTGTACAAAGTGTGTAGTTTGAAGATGGATGGATGATAGTTTGATGGATCGATGTGTTTGGAAGCAAATGAAAACGCATAATTCACAGAAACAAATGTCTTAAATGTAGACAGAAGGGCTGCCTGAGTGGGACCAGGAGGCTGTTCCTTGTGTGGCCTCCGAGCTTCACTCAAAGCTGGCAGGTGGCTTCTGTTGGCCTAGTAAAGATAAAGTAGTTACGCTTCTTTAATCCCTTGGCAAATGCAGTTATGCAAAACTGACTGAGATTATAGTTTATATGCTTTACTCACTGGGCATTTTTCTGAAGTAATTGAAGTACATATTTTTAAAGGTGCAATAAGGACTCTCCTGAATTGCTGTCCACCCAGGTGACTTGTCTTTAACTGCAAGCTCTTTGTATTTTATCCTTAATGTGCTATTACTGTTTCTGGCAGAATTAGCAAGTAATTAATTTAAAGCTTATGACAGAAGCTGAGCTATTAAAATTTGTGATTGAGAGCTTTCGGGCTCCAGGTTCTCTCCTGAGCCACCTGTAAGAACCTCTTCACAAGGTCCATGTGAAACTGATGACATTTAAAAGCGGATTTGTCTCAAGGCTGAGAGAAAATTTCACGTTGTGCACAGAGTGGCTGCACGAAGGTGACGATCCCTAATGATAATTATTATTCCAGGTGCACCCTGGGGGGGTTGTGATTGGCATTACATTAACAATGCATAATAGCACTTCTTCTCCTTGTTTTGCCATCTGAAATCCACTCTATAGTATCCATGGAGCTGAATGTTACAGGCAGTCAAGTCATCACTGCATGAACAAAATAATCGAGAGGCTGCCAGATTAGGAAGCCAGACTCAATACCAACAACTGCTCTTGTGCTGTTGAGGTGTGGGGCTTTTAGATTTATGCCTTGGTGCCAGCAATCGAGAGGGGATGCACTGGGACTTGAGTATGAGGCATGGAGCTCATTTCAAACGCATCTATGACTATTTTGTTTAAATGAAACACACAGTTCTCCTAATTTAAGCCAAATGAAGACACTCCAAGAATCTTCCAGCAACATACAACCCTGCCACGTAATACTATGAGATGTTCTCTTTCATCTGTGTGCCTGCCATACTGTTTTTATCGATATGCAGGGCTATTATGAAAAACACAAGATTACAAGGTAATCACTGGCATTCAAGTGTGAGATGTGTAAGATTAAAGGCAGGTCCTTGCAATTTAATGCACAGGCTGGGGTGGCAGCAGGACTCAGCACCAAGGGCATGAAAATAACAGCACTCTGGGATGTATGCAAATCACATCTGACATTTTCACCAAATGTATTAATTTGGAAGGTAGTGGAAAAAAATGGCAAAAAATTTAATAATTGAGTAATAATAATAATAATAATAATAATAATTATTATTATTATTATTATTATTATTATTATTATTATAAAGCTGCAAGTACAATTAGTCAAGCTTAAACAATTCAGACTCTGACCTCAGAAACAGATGGCAGCCGGGTACGGTCCAGGAAAACTATCGTTTGGCAGGAAAATGCTGGCAGATATTAGGACTTAGCATCGCTAAGCTGGCTGATATAGCAGCTATTTATACTGCAATATTAATTAATAGCTTACCAGATGCATTTATCTAAGAATGCTAGATATTGAATGCAGTCATCCTTTGGATCGAGGTAACCATGCTTATGTAGCCATTGCCAATGGTTGAACAGTATTGCCCTGCCTTGAATCTAAACCAGCAGACTTTGCGGTCATAATCTGTGCTCCTTATCCACAACAGCAGCTGCTGTAGAAATTCCCACTCATTTGCAGGATAGTGACAGACTGCATTATACGTCACAAATACTGCCAAAATGCTTACAATTCAACAGTTAGGCATGTAATCGGCACTGTGGGATAGCCCATGTGAAGCGAGCGAAATTTAGGGGATTTCATTTTTAGGAAAGGATGGGAGCAGCAAGCAAAACGGGCTCAACAAAAAGAATTAACAAATGAAAAAAGCAGAGAAGGAGGAAAATAAACATCGTATGTGCAAATACCCCATAGCACGAATGGCGCGGCTCATAAAAGGAGAACTAATGGGTTTTTGGTCAGGGGTAGTTGTGTAAACAAAAGCAAATCACACTAATACAAAGGCTCACTGGGAAAGACTAAAAGATGGAAGGAATTAAGGTGAAGTGCGATGGTCATTTGACTCACCCAACCCGTAAGGGACAGCAGTCCCCCTGCCTCTTCTTTCTCATTAAACAAATGTGATTTGCTAAGGTGCTTATTTGCTTTTGCCTAAGCCATTCAGTGCTACTTAAGGCATGTGAATCTAAATGTAACTAATAATGTAATGAGTAGCTAATTAATGGATGTTACTTCTATAGCACCGTGACAAATCATATAATGAGTAAGGAGTGAACGAATGTTTTTTGCTGAACACAGCAAATACTAGTGATATAATGAGCAAGGAATGAATGAATGTTTATTGCTGAACACAGCAAGCACTGGTATAATGTGGAATGAATGGGTGAATGAATGAATGTTTATTGTCAGGCAGAATGAACACTGCTGTAAGGTTGAATGAATGAATGATTATTACTGAACAGAAAGTGGAAGACAACACTGGAGTGATATGCAAAAAAAATGGATTTATTTTTACTGCCGGACCCAGTGAAAAATGACTTATTGAGCAGTAAATGAATTATTGTTTATTGCTGAACATTGTAACTAATGGTGTAATGAGTATTGAATGAATGACTGCGTATTTCCAAACACTGTGGAAATGAGAGGTTTGTCCTTAATCCAGGGATCATTGACTTTCTGAGATCCAGATGAAAGATGCCATTCATCATACATAATCACACACGCACGCACACACACACACACACACACACACACACACACACACACACACACACACACACACACACACACAAATTAGTGTTGTAGCCATTTATTTTGCATGAAGATAGTGCTGCCTGGGTGTTGCATGGTGATGCAGGCGTGCGTTTACGTATTAAGCCGTGCATATTTTGTGAATGTGAGCTGTAAAACCCCCAGCTTCCCAGCCTGTTCCTCTGTCAGGAACAGCGCTACATCACCCCTTTTTCACCCAGTACAAATGCATATGAGTCCCCCTTCTCATTATGTCTGTTTCATCCTATAAAATATTAAAGTGTGCTCCATTCTGCTCCCGTGATCTCCTCCCAGATTGGGCAGGAGGCGCAGGGTGAGAGTAGCTGAGGGCTGCTAAACCATGTTTGATCTCCTGAAGGCTGCCCTGTATGCCCAAATCTTCGTGATTGTGCTGAGATGGCAGTTGATGCTCAGGCTGACCCCTCCCACCTCCCAAGGTTACACACCTGTGAAATGCACTACCGAGTAAAGTTAGCTGGAATAGCCATTGGCTGCCAAGGTTATGTCCTGAGGGGCAAGAGAAGCTTCCTGTTAATGGGCACATGATAAATGTGAAAAGTTGCATAAAAATATCATTGAAGGTATTATCAATGGGGCCAAAAAAAATACAGAAAGAAATAGTTCTACAGACATACATTCACATCACATTTTTTATACACATCTTTACCACAACTGACTATGTGCTGTTTACATTATAAATACACATACAGTACTGTGCGAAGGTCTTAGGCAGCCAAAGGAAATGTTTAAAGCTATTTATCTGGGTAGTTTGCATTTGCTTAGAACAAGAAGTTACTGACGTCTTATTGGATGGCTAGAAGAACATTGCTATCCCAAACATCTCCTCAGGGGCAACTCAGACATTTCATCTGTTTGTTAAATTTCAACACCAGCTCACTTAAGCTTCATTAATTAAACTAATTTTACAAAGTCGCTGAGGCATTGATTAGCCGTATGAGGTATTCTAGAGGTCATGTAAAAAAATACAAGGGTATGCTGGATGGTTGGTGCAAATACTGGGGTGACTTTAGGAGGGGTTTTGAAATGGATAAGGTCTAACACACTTTGACAGATCTAATATCATAGTTTTACACAAACATGAAGATAATTTAAACAGTTTTCTGTGACTGCCTACTGTAACACTGTACATAATAATCCATCCATCCATCCATCTATCTTCTAACCGTTTATCCTGATCAGAGTCATAGAGCCTGTTCCAGAGAGCATAAGAAATAAGGCTATGGTACACCTTGGATGGGATACCAGTCCATAGCATAGTCCATAATTACAAATACAAATTCACACACACACACACACAGGCTTGGGCATTTTTAAGTAACAGTGTTGTGAAAGATATTATAAGAACAAAATTAAACAGGGTCCTTGTCGAACACTGGTAATGCAATAACATCCTTGAAATGGACAGTCATCGATAATGAAAGTAATTCAATTCTTTGAATCATTTTCCCAAAATGGGTCCATTTATTTTCTGCTAACATAGGTTGTTTTTCCTTTTAGTACTTGCATATCTTTTTCCCTCTGGGGAACCTGAAATCTCCTTCTGTCGTGATTTCACGAGAACTATAGTGATCACAGGGGACGCCAAGAGTGAGCCCCGTGTGATGCCTTCCTGTTTCCCAGGGACACTCACATGAATGTCATAGCTCACAGATTTCTTCAAAATTAGATTTTTTTTTTGCCATCTGTAGATCCTATTGAATGTTAAGCAAATGTCAGGGCATCCCAGTTTTCACTTTCATTTTTCAGTGTAATGTATCACTACTGCAAGTTGAATGCCTTTTGAATGTGCTTGCAGTTCATTGACGTTTCCTAATAACACAGATTACAAATCAGATTATGTATATTTTACCAGCATGCAAAGGCCAGCGTCTACAGACCTGGTGTAATTGTACTATGGATGCAAACAACTGGAAGAACAGAAAATATTTTTGGTACATTGATTAGAAACATTTGCTAATAAGATCTGTTTGCATTTTCCTCATTGGTTATCTTAGTTTTTACCATG
Source organism: Mormyrus iriodes (assembly GCA_011763525.2). Lineage (NCBI taxonomy): Eukaryota > Metazoa > Chordata > Actinopteri > Osteoglossiformes > Mormyridae > Mormyrus > Mormyrus iriodes. The sequence continues at coordinate 10,466,034 of JAAGVU020000040.1, read as the reverse complement.
AATATTTATATTTCGGAGATAATTTAATGAAACTGACCTTAGGTAATATTTGGGTCATCCGGCTTAGCAGTTTATAAATTGGTTCCCAAAGAAGACATTCTGTTTGCTTTTCATGTGCCTGCATTTCATGTGAATATATTTTTAGATGTTCTACACATTAAATCCGTATCTTCTTGCTTGCACCTTTGGCCTGATATACTGGCAGTGGACTTAGCACCTGCTATCAGTTGACAATTTGTTTCTTCTGTTGGCTCAAGGATAAAATTCTCTGCACTGATTATATGGAACTCTTTGCAGGTAACATGTATCACTGGCACCACTGGGCAGTTACTGCGGAGAGTGGCCCATGGTGGGATTCAAACCTTGGGTTCCCACACCAAAAGCAACGAATCCAACAAGAACGACAGCTGATGCTGAGCTTTTGGAGATCTGCAAATGCAAAATTCTTATTAACATTTGCCATTAATATTAATATCAAATTAAAATGCATGTGGGTGACTGGGTAACACTGCGGCTTCATACATTCAAAGTTGAGGGTTAAAATCCAACCTTTGGTCTGTGTTTACACTTATCTGGTGTGTTATAGGTTTCTTTTGGGTGCATTTTAAATGCATTTTGGTGTCTCTAAACTGCCTATAGTGTGTGTGTGTGTGTGTGTGTGTGTGTGTGTGTGGTCCAGGTGTACCTTCTTACGTTGCGGGGGCCAGATGTCCCCACAATATGATAAAAACCTGGTATTTTGAGGTTCTGGGGACCATTTCTTCAGTCCCCACAAGGGGAAATTCATTTTATAAAAGTCTGTGACTGCAATCAAAAAACTAAAAATGCCAAAAGTATTGTGTTTTGTTTGGTTACTTATGGTTAAGGTTAGGGCTAGGTAGGGCTTAAGGTTGTCATTGTTGGGATTAGAGTAATGCTCATAGAGATGAATGGATGGTCCCCACAAAGATGTGTACAGGTCTGGGTATGTATGTGTGTGTGTGTGTGTGTGGAGGGGGGGGGGGGGGGGGGGGGGTTGGGGTGGGTGGGGTGGTGGGGGGGGGGGGGGGGTGGGCTGGGGGGGGTGGGGGGGCAGTTATCGCTCTTGCAATAGTGAGTTAGCTGACTGTCATTATTTGCATTGATTAGTGCCACATGCATGTTATTTTCCTTCTTGTGACAGTTACACCAAATGAGAGCCAAGCCCTTTCAAACTAGAATGACAGTATTACAAGGTGAAGTTAATATTGTACGACAAGGTCCAGTTCCTATTTTACCGGTAGTCCTGTCTCCTACCTACTAAAGAAGGGAACCCATTAATAAATATCTTTCAGAATCCTTCCAGGCATTTCCCACAACCGGATGCCAAAACCACATCAACAGTTTAAATAACAGAAATGTATAATATTGTACAGACACAAAACAAATTAACATTACAAGCAATTGCTTTAGTATTTAAACTGTTTCTCTGAACCTCAGGAGCCTTAGCCAATATCACATGAATCAAAAGGTATTCAACCTCTCTCATGTTTTCGAGTCACTTAGCAAACCTTTTCTCGCATAACACAAATAGGTTATTTTTAAATGTTAGCCATTTATACCTACATATCTACAGAGATCAGTATGTCTATGATGTAGAAAATATGAATTAAGTGTCATATTTAAACAGTGCTGAATGGCCAGTAATAAATATACAGCCATTTATCATTAAACATCGCATTACAGTGCGACACCTTCAGCTTGTTTTGTCAACAGTGATTAAGCATCACTGTTGCACTGTTGGAGACCATATTTTATTGTCAGGACAGCAGTACCTACCAGACACTTTTTTGGTTCCAGTGCCCTCTTGTTCATTCATATCATCCAAGACAAGCCTTTATGTGCTTTGAAATCAGAGAGGTGTCATAAGTGCTTAGGAAGGAAGACAGGAGAGAACAGAGAGCATCATTTTTAATTCATGTTGTTGCTACTTTTATATCTTTAAGTGTGTCTTCAGTACCCTAAGCTTAGTGTTCCTCATGACTAAAGGAGCAGTGTCACTTTCGGTTTGCATTTCATACTTATCAAAGGTCTCACTTTGCAGAGGTGGATGCTCAGCGCAAGGCAGTCACAAATGAACAACAAATGTTGTCTATCACTATCGTCCTGTCTTTTTATCCTCAATGTGACGATTTTGTAGCCTTCTGTAGGATGAAGCTTCTGAGCATTTCCAGCCTACCTCACGGAAGATTCCCTGAAATCCCTCTCTGTGGAGAAGGCACTGAGCTCTCGAACAGGTCCTCATCACAGGCCCTAGTCTCTCGTGGTGCATCCTGTAGAACAATCAATTAGCCTGAGCTGTCCTTTTGGCCTCATGGGCAATTCCAACTTTGGCAGCTGCAATAAATCAATTGTTTCTTGGCTGCCATGAATGGTACACGTCACAGTAAGGGGAGGATGATCATAGGTAAAGGTTGTATCAGTCCACCACAGAATCAGACAACCAGCATCATTGTGGCAGGTTAGTGCTTAACTGAAAGCAGAGTAACGGGTGTGAGATGTCACTGGATACAAGAATACTGCCAAAACTGACTGAATCTACCGGGGCTTGGCAAATGAACATGACAGAAATGATGAAAATCGCCATGACATGCAGCAATTGCTGCTCCCGACACGTTTAGCCTTGCCCCTGTTGCTGCACACAAAGTCATTTACGATTCAGACCAAGTCAGTGCTGCTGCACAGAGTAAATTGCTAAAAGTAAATGTCCGTCTGTATAAACATAAAATTATGTATAACTGTAAGTGAAACATTTGACTGAATATTTTTGCTAAGCAAAATAGTAAAACAGCACGCTATTGCACTTCGACAACCAATTAGAATTAATAATTGTAATAAACTGTAAATAAGTCCAAGGTTATAGTCAACTGTATACTCTGATTTATTATAAATTCTAACAACACATTTTGCTTAATATATATATATATATACACACACACACATATATATATACATATATATATATATGCATATAATGGGAATTCATAGTCAAATGGGGTCCCTGTTCAAAGTCTCATTAAATATTCTTACATTAAATCAGAACTCCATTGTTCAGTCTAACACGTTGAGAATCTATAAGGGGAATCAATAGCAGAAACAATATCACTGTAAATATCAAACCAATTATTTAGGATGGCTGGAGCACAACTTACAAGAATAAACACTGATGGTTAAAGGGTTCAATCCAAAGACAAATGGGTCAGAATATGAAGGAGTTGCAGACAAGAAACCCTTCTACAACAAGAAGGATTTGACTATGGCACTGAGAAACAGACTGAGTGGAGCTGTGTATCATTGCTTGCCCACAGCGCCACCCACTGGCTGGCCAACCTAAAATAACCCCTAGGCGACCAAAGTGCATAGATGACCTAACAGCTTCAGTGTATTCAATATTCACACTGTGCTGTAAAATAACCCTTCATTGTTAGGTGAGTGGTGGAGACTCTTATTCTGTCAAAGTCTTCAACTCTTTGAGGCTGTGCCCATGTCGCGACATTAATTATTATATTGTTTTAAACACTTTAAAATATAAGAAAGCAACCATTTTGGTAAATACTAAGACAGGTAACCACCTGCAGTTACAGTTACCTGAATATCTAGCTGCCAAAACTTTCTCAAGTTCACTGAAAGGACTAATTACACCCTGTGTTCCTGTAAAGTTTCAGAGTGTAGTCTGCTGGCTGAGCTTGCTATTGTTCATAATGTAAGCTTGGCACTGCCTTACATGCATTGTGAGAGCAGTCAGATTGCTTATGGACAGTCCGTTTTGTTCTGTCTTCTGCGATGCAGTTCACGTGCTGACGATTAAGTCATGGTTTTGTTCATGTTAACCCGTCCCTTCAACTTACCCTTAACTTCTTCCATTCTAAATTTTAAATTCTATAGAATTTATCCTCATTTTGAAAATCGACTGGGGTAACTTCAACCTCAAAAATAACACAGGGGTTAAGCCTTCCTTCTTCTGACAGGAAACATTTGTTGTTTGACTTTTTACATCCGCAATTAGGCCTAGGTGTTAAGGTGTCTTAACAGTAAGGTTAAGAGAAACGTAATTTATAGATAAATTCTTTGTTGGTTAAGTTCCAGTTAGGCTCGTTTTGCAGTGTTTAGAAAAGAATTTAACTCCTGTAGTAGAACACCCCATTGTATAAATTGGAAACAATGTAATAAACTATAAAATCTTTTTGAATAACAATGGATCGTTACTGCATGGATAATCACATTAAATTGCAGAGTAGCCAGCAGGGGGCTTAAACCAAAATAACACAATTTTCTTATATCGTTTATATCTAATGATCCATTATTTTACTTAGTCTTTGACTTTTGTAAACAGAAAAGTGTACAATTAGACTCTCCTGCGTTATTATTGTTAAGAACACCATTCATCCAAAATATTCTACTGCGGGCCACTTACACAATCACACAAGCACATACTGTGTTAAAGGCAAACATCATGATTTTCAGTTGAATTTCTAGTTTATACTGCAGAAAATATAAGTTTTTTTTACATTTTGCTGTGTGCAACAAAAACTTTTGTTTTTAAAGAAAACAAACTGTCAGTTTGGAGGCAAGACATCCAAAAAGCAATGAGAGGTCTCATGTAAAGTTGACCGTTAAAGTAGCAGGCTTTTATCACGCTCACCCCCCCCCTCCTCCTCAGAATGCACATATTCTGCATGTCAATCAAAGTGTTTGTAAAAGGAGAAACACAAAACGCTACACATTTTTCTTCACACTGTGTTCAAGGCTGCAAAATCATATTGGTGAATTCTGAAACAGGATCTTATGTTACGAAACACCCAGTGAAGTGAGATAAATGTCCTTTGTTGTGGCACAATTAAAGCATCACACTGGGCTGTCAGAATTCAAAAATAGGATGTCTGCAACGTTAAGATTTTTCCCCAAATTTCAAACTTGTCCATACATCCAACCATCTTCCTAATACTTGTACTGGTCAGGGTTATGTAGATTTCTAACATGTGTAAATGTCATTAAAAATTTCATCTAAGGCTCCCCTGAATCAACTAGGTAGCATATTCTTTCCAACAGTGCTGTGCCAAAATCAAATTAAATGTGTCAACAGAAAATGATTATTATTAACGTGAATGATGGAATAACGACATGTTACCCTAGCCTAACTGTTATATAATATAACTTAATATTATTATATCACTAAGAGATCTTGATTATGAGAAATCATATAGGTCCATTCTGATTATATACAGGTAGACTCTTTTGACAGGTACCATCAATAAGAATCCTGCATTTGTGATACATTTTTAATACTAACAGCACATTTTTTTGCCTTATAACCCAAGCAAACAACTGTTGGAGGTAATATTATTACCCTCCACATGTCATAGTCAGGGTCACTGCATAGGGCACAAGATCGGGATGCATCCTTGACCAAATGCCAGCCCATCACAGAGCAAACACACATGGTATGAGCGGTTTAGTGATGCCAAGTAGCCTAATTACATATCTGCGGATGGAAAAGACATAAGACAGCATATGGTATGTGGGTAATATGCAAGAGACAAATGCAGAAAGAAGGCAAGTTTCAAACATCCAACTATGGCGATGGGATAACAGTGCAACTCACTGAGCCACCCTGCCACCCTGCACAGCCGCATACCAGAGGCAACTGAAAGATGCCAATCAATATAACCACGTCTTTGGACTGTGGAAGAAATCCGGAGTACCCAGGGGAAACCCTCTTCCCTATAAATATTAATGTATTTTTTTACAACGTATTCTTTAGGAACTTTTGAGCAGTTTCTTCTTTTTGAATAGAGTTTAGGCACTAAACAACCACAGTGGAGCTAAGCCACTAACCAATCACAGCCCAGAAAGAAAAAAAAATACTAGAGCAGGATGAACCAGCCACTCGTACACAGCATGGTGAATACCCTAACCAGCCACAGCAAAGGCAAACCTCCCACGTGTACGAAGGCCAGCAGTATTGCTAAACCACCCACTTACACGAATGGTTCCGATCATGTGGTTGTGAGGTGTTTTGGGGAACATCCCAGTACAGCCATAGACTTGCATTCTGCCATGTAACACACCACATCCTGTTGTCATACCAAGAGAAACCACATGGACTAAAAAATAAAAACACACCAAGGTCCCTAACATCCTGTCATCATTTGGAACACACACCCACAGAAGGAAACGGCATATCTATCATCGCACTGATCATAGCTTCTCAGGAATAAAAGGATTTTTAGAACATGAAATGGAGAACAGTGTTGTCTGCAAACATTGTTCCCCTCTCTGTAGCACTAAACTGCGATGTTATGTCTGTAAGAAGTAATCATTATACAGATAACTAATACACAATAAGGGGAGCACCATCAAGAAATGTCTTAATAGGGCTTTGGACCACTATGACTCATCCAGATAGCTTCGCTACACCACAGTATAGCTTCTGTGGGTGTTGTTGGGAAGAAGGAATGCTGTCTTCCACAAAAAATTTCATGGTTCGCTGTTTTACAAACGTGGCGGAAAACACACTGTTTCAGGCACCCCTCCAGCATCTCCAGTAAGCCTTTGACTGGGTTGAGGTCTAGTGACTTGGGTGACCATGGCATCTGACTGACATGCTTTGTTAAATGGCTGCAAGCACTCGGGATGGCAATTTGTTTCTTTGTATTTATGTATTGCATTATGCTCCATAAAGGGTTTACTGGGCCTAAAATGCATCAAATGACAGAGCTGCCAGAGCCCTTCCCAGTGGGAAGCATCAACTTAAATCCGTACGCGTATTTTGTCACATATACGTTTCTCCTCTAGTTCAGAACAAGGTAAAGGATGACTCATTTGATCATGTGACTTTTTACTAAAAGTCAATAATGGGACACAGCATGTGCAATTTTAAACCGCTTTACTCATGAAAGTGTATTTTCAGGTATACAAAGAGTTTATGCATTACAACCTTATTTTCCCTGGGAGGTTCTCAACAGATGGTACTTGATGAAATTGCCTGCTCAGGCCATATAGTGATAATTGCAGTCATTTGATTCACGTTTTTTTTTTTGTCTGTTTCACTATGCATCTTCTATCATTGCATGGACGTCACAGTCGAGGGGTTTGGAGTTTCATCATTCAACAATTGTCCGTGACTGATTGCTTCCTTACCTCAAACATCCATACTCATGTCAGCCTAACCAACTGTTCCTTGTGAAATAGCAGCAATCTCACCTCTCTCACAGTCACTGGCTTCTTTTTTCTAACCATGGCAGCCAAAATAATAGGCACTCAGACCTCTTTTATACATTTGACCCAAAAAATGATATGATATTAATTAATTAATTAACACCGGAACCAACATAAGTCTGAAAAGGTTTACTTTTGATAAACCCTCACATTTCTTCATTTTTGTAGTTACTTACCTTAATACACCAATTTAAAGAATATTATTATATAAGTACAATATCAATATTTTTGGCTTTCAAACCTGTCAGTCAGGCTACGAACCTTTGATAAAGGCATTTCATTGTCATGAGGCTCTTTGATTGGGATATAAAGTGTGAGGCCTTGCAATTCTGAAGTCACTTCAAACACGAGTATCCTGTTAATCAGCCTTATTAGCATGAGGGAGCGTAATCTCAATAGAGATCCACCAGTCCCACAGGCCCAGGACACACATAACAAGCCAGACATGACCTGACTGTTTCCAAAGAACCTGATACTAATTGATTTGATGCATTTGCTAGGATATGGAAATAATTATAATTTTTATATCCTTGTTGTCTTTAAATAGTGTTTTATTAATGAAATGTTTATACATGAAAGCAATTTTTAAAAATACTTGCCAACAGCTATTATAAAATTCAAGCCACATGTGGATTTGGAGTAAATATCGGCTTGTATTAGCTTGTATGGCAAGAGAATCTGTAGGATCTTTTATAATTAGTAATAGAATGTGATGTTGAATTGCAGAGGAATCACTTCAAATTAATTGATCAAATTGTTCTGGACATAGACATAAGTTTAACCACAAAATCATTGTCCAGTTTTTTTGTATATTATCTGGCTTTTTATGTTGTTTTCAAAATATGCAATAAAATTTGTGTTAACTGGACAACTTGGTCTGGCTATACAGTTTTGTGCCACATCCACAAAATCTGATTGGTTTGTGTCAGTCATGTGATTTGACCAGTATTATAAACCTTTTAAAGAGCTTTTTCCATGGCAGCTGTGTACCAAATTTCATGCCAATCAGACAAAGCTTCTGGACAACATTCAAATCATCTGAAAACCAAGATGGAAAACAATTTGAGTTTTTGAAAAATGTTTTTCCCATAGAACCAAAGAATCTTTTAAGGATAATTGCTGAACTACCATAAATATCAATGGTTCCTATTTCTCCAAAACAACAAATTCAAAACTTGATTGAAAACGATATTAAACCTAACCAGCGGTTTTACAAAGTATGTTTTACATAATAACACTGCTATTTTTTAATGGTGTTTCCCCTTACATTTAGCAATTTGAATAATCACAGAATGTCGTCCTCAGTATCGTTGCAGTACAGGGAAACTGCACTACATAAATTACTAGTTAATGTCTTGAGTCATGACAGTTTTCAAATCTAAAGACAGTCCCACAGTTACTGGTGCAGGTATTGCATTACTATAGTACATGTAGTGTATTATTACAGTACACCGTGATTTTACTTTGCATTGAAAGTCTTATACATTTAGCAATAGAAAGGGATACATTTCAGTGCTGTCACTTAAAGTGTCCCCTATGATCCTTTTACAGCCCAAAGAACCTGAAATCAGTAAGTTCCCCTTAATTTCGTCTGGTTTTGACATGGAGACATGGACACTGGCAGAATATAAACATTAACTTTGATTTATTTCTGTTGAATATTTCTGGTTTGTTTGAGCAGGGCCCATTTCAGCCAAAGAAAATACATACTTCGAACAATACGTATGTTATTCAATTCCCTAAACAAAATCCAAGACTGAACGGGAAATCAAAATAAGTGCATGACCTGCACAGGCACCCGACTGTATGTACAGAAGGGGGGGGGGGGCAAAAAGTTAGCAGTCATATGCTCATTTCCTTGTCAATAAATCAAAAGTGCCAGTCGATCTTGATAAGTTCAGCTGGGCGGCAGGCTTCCAGAAAGTGGGAAGGAGAAATGAAAAGCAAATATGGCATGACCATTGCAGCTCTACAGGGATATTGAATGGACACAACATAAGAGACTGATGGCCTCAAAAAGATTACATCCGACAACTGACCCCTCTTGCCAAGGGGAAAGCTATCCCACTGCATAAGTGAATTACGGTATCATATTGTCAGCTATGCAAGCTACTTTAAATAGAACTGACAATTTCAGAAAAGACAATAATCATGCATCCAAATTAAGAAGTAGGTATCAAACAACTTTCCGTGTGAGTTCTCAAGAGTAATGCATTGTAATCAAGCAAATGAATAGTTAGCACAGGAAATGGGATTGAAAGCTGGTACAGGCAAATGGTAGGTAATGGTTCCTAAGTACGCTGTGCTTTTCCACCAGGAAATCTGCATCCCCAGCAAAGACTAGCTCGGATTTTTTCAGGACCACTCATGTTACTAAATAAAATCCAGGCCAATGGGGAAAGCAATGTACCCAGGCATAGCCAAACTAACACAGAGGCTCTGTTACATGGAACCAGACAAAATAATCACGGACCTGGACACTCATGGGAGCCATGTCACCCCCAAGAGCCAAATGGAGAGAGCCGAACAGAACATGGACTGTTATCTGCTCCTGGGTTTGTTTTCCTACACTCTCAATTCTGACGAATTCTCTGTCAGGACCCAGTAATTCAGCTTTGTTTTTGTTCCATGGCCTGAACTTTCCAAAAAGGAAATTAAATCAACAAGAAAATCTTGATGTTAACATTTTAAAAACAACGATGGTTTAAAAAAAAAAAAAAATACACTGTGCCAATGCTTTTTAAACGTGGGCTCAAAATAAACTGAAATTTTCCAAACATTTTGGCTAATATACATTAGTACAAAATTCTATGGAAAAGCTTTCAAATTTAATGGTACATAAATTAAAATTTTCCATGTGTTTTGGGGTTTTTCGTAGCTGTAAGAAATAGATTATCGACACGGAAAGGACAAAATGATCATCTATGTCATAGTTAATCAATCCTGAGATTATAGACAAATAGCTGTATTGGTGTAGCTGTTCAACCATATCTGCCTTTCAATCTACTGGTTCAGCAATAACGTTCATAATTTCATTATTTGACCATATGCTGAGCCTAGTCATCACAACACCTTGATTTTTACTAATGCACTCTATTGTCTCCATAATGCTGAGAGTGATTACCCGGTTACTAAGGATCATATGACTGCATTGGGATTTAAACTGATTATATGAGGGTGTCCCACTTGATTCCTTGCCCTTATTTTTTTCTGACTGCTAAGGACAATAGTACATGTGCTACATTTTGATCTTAAACACCACACGCTAGCTGAGAGATTTCTGCTGTATCTACCTCTATCAGGCCATGTGCTCTGATTCTGGTCATGCTTGCCTTCAGTTGCATTCTGTAGTGCAACCAGTAGGTGGTGACCAAATTTTATGTAGGGTCCCACTTAATTGAATAAAATTTTACTGCTGCACTAAAAGTCTTATATGGCACCCATTTTACACTCAATCTGTTTACACAGCATTTCCTGAAAATTCTATATGAGTATGACTTAATTACATGAGACCAACTATGTTTCATCAATATGTTTATTGTTGTAATATGCAATTACATTTTTTTGCGGTAAGGTTAATGCCTTTATTTCTTTGGATAATTTTTTTTTAGGTTTCTGCTAATGTTGATATTTTATTACTTATGTGAGAACTACCGCTTGTAGTATTTTAACATAAAATTGACAACATAAGACCATTGTAACAATACGCATACTGTTTGGTAGATGCTATAAAATAAACATGTGGTTTAAACATGTGGTCAGAATAAGCTTGTAACTAAATATGCCTTTAATGTGATTCATTTTCTTCATTGTGTTTGTGTGTTTTTTTTAAAGTTGACTGTCATTTAATCTCTTCACACATGAATGCATATTGAGGCCTGAAAATGAAGGGTAATCAATGCACCTTTTTAAAGGCAGATGACATAGTAACTGATGTGAAAACTGTCACAGCGGGTATTATGGTGGGGATGGACGGGAGCTTGCAGCCTGACGTGTTTTTCTAGACAAGGTTGCTTGATCCAATTCCGAGGCACCCTTGGTGCAGGCTGAGCTTCGCATTAATCAAACGTGATATGCTACTAACTTACTCTTGACAGTGATCCAACATACCTTGACATTTCTCTCAAATTTGTGTTGATGTTTTTGTCCAGGATTGCGTCTGAACTATTGAGAAAATTATGGTAAATAAATTGAGGTGATTGCCAATACAGCATTATTTGTTAATGGCATACATTCTTAATCTCTTAACAGTTAAATAGAATAACTAGGGAAACAGATTCAACTGAATAATAGTATGTGGTTTTATGAAGTACATAAGATGATTGTTATATTGTCATAAATGAGCTTAACAGTTAATGGACATGACACCAAGATCAGTATTCTGTATCAGTCCAGTCGAGTCTATTCACAAATTGCTTAGAATAAAAAAGGATACACACTGGAATTCCAGAACAAGGATTGATTAATTAATCATGACAAGAACTGTCATTTTAGACAATTTATTCAATCCATTAGCCTTTTCCACCCTGGAACAAAATTTAAAAACCGTTTGTATTAACAAAGAATAAGCTCTTGCTAAGACAGACTTATAATTAAATTATAATTATCCAAAAGTAAGTTATATAATAAATTGTATAATCGCGATAACAACTAAAAAATCGTACGTTTGCTGACGCACAATTTATTTTCCAAGACGCCACAGGATTCGGTCTCCTTATGCACAACCTGCTTTCGAGACAAGTGTATTGAAATGCCTAACATGTATTTCAGATATTTTACTCCTAAGTCCATTGGCTCCTTATCATTTCGCGAATGAATAGCAATTAGTTTAAATCAACAAAATAATCACCTTGACAAACTGCCCTGCATTTCTTTTGTTAAGCGAAAATTCCTCGCTATCGCTGGTGCGAGCTCCTCCCCGATCGCCCATGGGGACGAGATGCTGTAATGAGATTACTGAGCGCAACCGCAACGTGTTTAGGCATAGGTGACATGCGGCTGAGCCCTGACAGTGATGCTCATACAACTTTCCCAAGTCCCGTGTGCCACCCTTAGCGTGGGATGAAAGCGACATAAAAAGGGGTAGGCAAATAACGGAGCGAGTCTTCATGAGTTACAAGCGCGGGTGTTTTTTGCATTCCTTCAAGAACTTTGACCAGGAAGGGGAGTTTAACAACCTGGTTAATATCACATCACGAGAAGCTATAACGATTTCGGAGTTAAGGAGCACTTCATGCTGGAAGTGCAACATGCACCATGCTGTTTTTATTACCAATTTTGTTCCATTAAGGAGCCTTTGTAGTTTGTCAAAGGACATCACCATTTAAACAGTCTTTTATTATAATTTATTTTAATAATTATTGTTGCTCACTTTTAAAATTATACTTGTAATTTGTAATAGTCTGTCAAAGGATCACCGTGCGGATGCGTCTCGGGCGCTCTCCCCCACCGTGTATTCTCTCGCTCTGCTGATTTGGGAATCACAATGTGATTTCAGGAGACCCCATTCTACGGCCGGACCAATGACAATACAAAGTTGGAAACGGGAGTAGAGATTGTTAAAGTTCCTTAGATGTAACTGCCTTGCAATTCTTGCCGAATACTTGCTTCGAAAAGCATGTTTACCATAATCCACAGTTGCGCTTTCACATTTTCAATCACATGTTGCGGCGAGGAAACACATTGTTCCCTTTTAAAGGCATAGTGTACTCCATCGTCAGTAATTTTAAGACATTACAAAATTAACGTTAATTTCATACGTTCGAAATACCGAGCGGTATCCTACCAGGATGGCGGATTTACTTCAAGAAATTTCCGAAGTGACAAGATCTATGAGTTAGGTGCCCGCAAAACATTGTGTGGAAACTCGGGAAAGACTTGGGAAGGACACTCGCGGAGCTACGATGCGGGTCGCTTGGGGCGCGTGCATTCAAGTTTTTCTGATGTTGCTGGTTAATGCGAAGCAGAGGCCACCCCGAGAAAGAACCAACTGTCAACTAAACAGAAAAGTGAGTACTTTACAAGACCCGTCTTAATGATGACCTTTCTTTTCTTAAAAAATGTTAATGTGATCACTCAGCATTCGGCAACTGCAGTGACGCTGTGATCAAAACTTGTCTGAGTAATTATCCGAACAGAATGTAGGCTACTATCAAGTGCATTATAATACACAGAGATGAACTAATTCAAAGCCTCAAATTTAGGCTTACATTGTTATAGTTACACAAATTAAGTAGCGACACTAATCGTAACCAAAGGCAATGGTGTTTCTGCTCCACTTTCATTCAATTAATTACAGTGGAATGATAGCAAACATAATCCGCCCTTGTTATAGTGTAATTAATGATATGTTTAAATCGTGTAGGCCAATGCAAGAATTATAAACTCAGTAGAAGTACTGTATCACGACAGTCTTTCACTAGACAATATAAATAAGCTATGAATTTCATTTACTCAGAACCGCTGACAAACATCTTACTCTGAAAACCACGAAGCAGAGTGGTTGACAGTTTCCAGACTTAGGAAGTTCATTGATGTGTTCCATTCAATAATGTGGGCTACTTAAACTGATCTGCGACATTGTAAACTGAACTCTGCATTATTGAGTAATATATATGTATATGTATACATCTCAAAATTTGACATCGTTTTACAAAGTGACCAATATAATTTTGCGCGGTTTAGCGCCGAGTCCGTATTAAATGGTTTTTGAGGACAAGTTTTAAAGACTGTTTCATCCAGTTGGAACCGTCGTACTTCCTTATCTGCCGAGCGAAATATGTAAAAGTATGATGTCTAATGGAAATGTAACTGCGCGCAACGGAAAGTGCGAGACCTGTTATCTTCCCAGCCGACTTCTGCGGTGCGCTGAAGCGTTGAAGGTAGTACAGATGACACAGGAAACGTATCTTGTATTGTGTTGATCTTGTTAATTTAAATTTAACTCGTCAGTAATTCACTTATTGGAGCCGTTCGTCAATTGCCTTTCAAACAACACCATCGAATTAACATCACAGGTTTAAAAACTAAGATGTTGATTGATCAGAGAACGCAGGAAGTTGCTATTCTGTGACCCAATTAATTAATCGCACTGTAATTTGTACCTCGGCTTAGTCGACTAACACACTTCCTTCGGTACACAACTGTATGTCTCGTCGATTCCTAAAAGGTGTTTTATTACATTAAGTAATAATATTTTTTAGCTCGACAGGCGCTTTTGTGTAAGGACATTTAACATCTGCGATCTTTTTCTCGTTAACATGACAGAATCATTCGTTGTAGCTCTATGTAACCGGTCTTGCTGGAGTTTAAAAAGAAGCATTTGGATTCCTGTGATTGACTGTAGATCGTCTGCATGCCGACTGTTAGTTTTCTAGAGCAGCAGATGTTCATAGGCTGATACATCCTAAGACAGCAGTCAAAGCTATGTTTTAGATGGGCTTAAGTACGTGTATGAAGGAAGCAACTAACTGAGTAGAATTTTGTTTTGTTTGCTCTACCTTAGCGGTTCTCAGCCCCAGTTGCGGCAGGACACAGATTTTATTTATGTATCTATTTATTTGTTTGTTTGTTTATGAGAACTGTTACGACCAGAAACAAATACAACCATGGCAGTGCTGCTTTTAGCAGGGAAATGCCAAAATTGTACAGTTAGGATAACTGAATTTTATAATATAACTAAAATGCTGGACACATGGCAGGCCACCGTACACACAACTTACCCTGTAGAAGGCAATCTTCTGCGTCTTTTTATACATATGTCAAGAGTCTCATTTGTATCTAGATTAATGACAGTGTGAAATGATGCCTCAGAGTATCTCAGCATTCCCAGTTAGGTACTATAATGGATATATTCTCTGAGTTACATGTACGTCCCAGGGCTGCAGGTCATGTAACATGGGCATTTTCAAGGGAGTAGGTTTGGTTTCAACATTGCTGGGGACGAAATCAGTGGCGAACCCCCCGCCCCCAAACACAGATGGTGTTCTAACAATATTGATAGGGATATGTTCCTACCCTCCCCACTGAAATATATGCCCTTCGGCATTTCATAACTGCAAAGGGCTTTGTAATTAAAAATAAACATAAATAGACAGTTATCGTTGCAGCATGTGAGGCTTCTTTGAAGTAGAAATTTAAACGTGTTTGTGGAAAGCTGCAAATTTTTATGTGTAAAACTGATAAATTCATTATTAATTGATTATTAAAAGAATCTGTTTTTTTCTTCCTGTGGGACAGCAAAGTGATTTGAACTCATTCCTGTGGACCATCAAACGAGACCCCCCATCCTTCTTTTTTGGCACCATCCATGTCCCATACACCCGGGTGTGGGACTTCATTCCGGACAATTCCAAGCGAGCCTTTGAGGAGAGCAGTGTGGTTTATTTTGAGCTGGACCTGACGGACCCCTCCACCATCGCAGACTTGGCCCGCTGCCAGATGCTGCCCCGTGGGGGACACCTGCGTGATGTGCTGCCTGGTGACCTCTACGGCCGGCTCAAGCGCCATCTAGAGTACGTCAGGCTCATGTTGCCATCCTGGATGACGCCCGCCCAGCGTGGACGGGGCCTGTATGCAGAGTACCTGTTCAACGCCATGGCTGGTGACTGGGAGCGCAAACGGCCAGTGTGGGTCATGCTGATGGTGAACGGGCTGACAGAAGCAGATGTCCGCTCCCGGGGCGCCCCTGTTCTTGACCTTTATCTGGCACAGGAAGCCGAGCGCACCAGGAAGAGGACAGGAGCGGTGGAAACGGTGGAGGAGCAGTGCCACCCACTGAATGGGCTTAATTTATCCCAGGTAAGTGAGTAGTGCAAGTCATCATGACTGACAGCCAGTCCCACGATAAGCAGTAATCTCCTAAATGATGGCTTGCCCACTGATAAGCTCACTCTCAGCAGTGACAGCCTTCCCACTGATAGGCTGACCCTCATGACTAACAGACTAAACCCTCATAGGCTGACCCCCATGAATGACAGCCTACCCAGGCACAGGCTGACCTTCATGACTGACAGCCCACCCAATCATAGGCTGCCTCTCATGACTGACAGAATATCCAATCATAGGCTGACTGTAATCACTGACAGGGTCTCCTCGCATGAGATCCAATGCATTCAAGGCTTTGTGCCCACAAGGTGAGAAATCCTCTACTTTACATGTCAGATACACAATAGGGAAGCTCATTCAGTCGTTTGTTACAAGTAGGTAGATGCCACACTAAAATAACATAAAATAGCTCTAGAGAAATGCTTTCTGGCAGATTGTACAGAAAGTAACAGGTAAGCAAGTACATTTAAGGGTGAATGTAGGCATTAAGAAGCAGGTGTGGTTGTAAGTTTGGGCATTAATGGGTTTGTATCTGATGATGTTAAATGGTTTATTTAATCATTAATCTATTGAGTGGTGAACGCATGTGTGTGTATATATGTATGTGTGTGTGTGTACTGTAGTCGTACATTAAGAATGGAGTGATTATGTGGTAAATGCCTTGGCTTACAATGTCTCAGTAAGGTGTCAGAAGATATTTGTCAGAGAAATGTATGTTGAATCCTGAAATGCTTTGCTTGACACATGAATTTATGTACAGTAAAAAAAGTCTCTTGTACAGCCTGATATTTGTTTATTTTGGTCGTAAGCCCAGTTCCAATAACTGTGACTATTGCCTTCTTCAGCTTTTTTCTTAAACATGCTGCTCTTTCGCTTGGCATCTTGTAGTCCACTAATTACAAGCTCACTTTTGCCTGTAGGTGAACATGACAAGAAGTTTAAGATAAAAATATTTGAAAATCTGAGACCATGTCTAATCACAAGCTGTTATTTATAGAGACAGGCCATATGAGGCAGAATTTTTTTAGGTGTTTCATGTTTGACGTGTTACCTTTCAAAAAATATTGTGAAATATTTTTATTTGTAAGCACTAGCAGATGGTGTACACCATGATCCAGCCAGTCACTCGCTTAAATGACTCAGCTGAAGGCTGTCTGGATGTCTGCGTGTCTCTGAAACACCATTAAACCTTGGGAATCTCTCTCACAGCATCTATTAACATTAACATTAAGATTAAATTTATATGCAAATTTCAGATACTGGCCAAATTATAAGCAGTCAACAGCCTCTAATCCTCCGGAATTTTGGGCCTCTCATGGTTAATAGATAAGCTGTCGGTTTTTCAACTAATGGGGATCAGAATTTCTTAAACCAGGTTATTTAACTTGTGCTATTCTGGAATTTTTGTATATGATGTTTGTTGGTTGTTGAAATGGGATGTTACGCTTTCTCAGAGAGAGATAAGCATAAAAACATTCGATGATATTGACTGGAGCATTAAAAAATGCGACAAGGATAGAGAGTAGCATTTGTTAGCTCAGTTGTGTTTTGTTTTAGTCAGGGGGCTATTTTACATTTAACATAGACGTAAAAGTAAAGGCTGCTTTCAGGCTACATGGTGATGAAAGCAAACCCTGGAAATGACCTGGGGGACCTGAGTGTGGGTCAGCCAGAATGGCGTTTAGACCCAATGCATCTTTATCCTTTTAGCTGAAGTCACCCTTGTCCAGTGAGATCCTTCTACAGACCCACTTGGGCCTGTAACTTCTCCTGGCGGGTCACCGGCTCTGCTGGTGCACACATGTGGAGTCTCTCACAGAAATTGTAGCTATGGAGATAAAAGCTTATGTCCTCATGGGTGGCTTTTCACCAGGTTCTTCTCCTTGCTAATGTTAAATAAAAGCAGGAATGACTCACTATAAATATTGCTGAAACGTGTCACAATTGGTGGAATCCTTGACAGCCTTTTCTCTGTGATTTGCAAAGACAGAGACAATAATTCTCAGCATTTGCAGAAATAAGTACTTCCTTTGAAATAAATAGTGTATGATGATTTGTCGTAGTACTGAGCGTTTGAATAATCAAGCTTTCAATGTATTTCATAGTTATATTCAAAAAGACCTCGCTGAAAATTTCATTAGTCATTTTTGTGCCGCTGACTGAATAAAATGCAAGCAGATATTATACTTTTTTTTACTAACATTCAGCCATTTCCCAGGATTATATAATATAATGAAACCGAAATGTAAAATTTGCAGATGAAGCAAAGAGCTGTATTATGCACCTCCACCTTCTACACCTAGCTCCTCATTTATGGATGTAACCTGAGAAGGACGTTTAAAGCTAATCAACCATAATTGATCTGTAGAGGAAAGAGACTTTAACAACGTGTGATTGTGAAATCAAAGGAACAGTGTAAAACCAAGGGTCTCTTTCCTTCCTGTTGATGGGCACAGTGGCTTTTCTTACCTCTGAGGAACCAACGCCCGAGTATGTCCTTGCCCCGTTCACCTGCACTGTAATCATCGCGCCTCCCGCTACATCCCAGAGAGCTGGGCTCATTTAGAAAAGACCACTCACCTCTCACATAAAAACGCTCAGCGGTTGCCATTCAGTTCAAACCGAAAAGCCCATCTGCAGCTCATAAGGCCAGTAATTAGACACAGTTACACATCAAATAAGGGTTAATTCCTCCATAACAGAAGGAAGCACTTTTACTGTATGCTACTTTGCATAACAGTAGGCTGGATGACCTGTCTTCATCCAGCTTTTTTGTGCTGTTCTTTTGCTATTGTGCCAAACAAGGGGCCAAATAAGGATGAACTATGTGAGATTTATTCATTTTTCCATTGCAATCTGGAACTTGGTGCATGGACAGTATTGTAATGACATAGAAAATGAACTTATTAATATATCCCACCGTGTGACATCACAATACAATCAGTTGAAAATGAACAGTCTCAATACACAAAAATACACAACTACCAGCTGGAATTAAATGTATTAGCTAAAGTTCCCTAAGCAGCCCATTCCCTAGGCTGACCTCCACTGAAAGGAAGGGGATTTTAATTAGTATATTAATAGCACTGTTCGCTATCGAGGTGTGGAATATTAAATGCTATATGTTGCAAACACAACCCACTTCATTTCAGACTAGCGATCCCAGGTCCCACTGGAGAAATATGTGCCAAGACGCAGATGAAGACTTGGACTTGTGTACTTGATACTCCATTTTGCAGTTTTCGTATTTACTGAAAAGCATGTTATTGAAGGTGCAATACAAAGAATTCTTGTATATTATCGACTGTGGCTGTATGATGCCACTGTTTTAGCCAGTCAGGGAACATGATTCTGGGACGACCCTATTGACAGCAGCCTCTGAGCCTGTTGGTATCTTGAACAGGGAAGGGCTGTAACCTGCACAGTATATTCTATCATGCAAAGACTTTAATTCTGTATTAACATATTCGAAACAGCAGAAAGTTCTGATCTGTTTTATGTTTAATGGCCCTTAGTAAAATACCTTAGCCAGTCTATAGCTTAATCAAGTAATGTTAATTCCATATATTTAGAAAAATAAACCATGCCAGAGACAAATAACATTTGGATAGTTACTTTGTAACTGTAATAGTTTTTGCTGTTATGATACCCCGGGTTGTCGGTAATGACAATTTTATTTTCCATGGCAAGTTATTTGAGTTATGTGCTTTCTAATGAAGACAGCAGGAGAGAAATATGTTTCAATGCCACATTCTTCACGTGCAAATTTATGGGTGAATGTGGTTGGCGAGACATTAAGATAATTTCCCACCCGTTTATTATCTGATTGCATATTTAAGTTAATTATATGCATCCTGAGGGCCATATTTGTATCAAAAGTGCATGTGTACTTTGGAAGAAAAATTGAAATATGTAATCTGGATAATGTGTTGCCTCAAAAATCATTTGTTTCATGCATTTACTTTTAAATGTAGCTCTCTTGTGACAGCCTTGATTTTCAGCCGTAGCTCCAGAGGATAAATATACATCAGTAGCAAAAATAAAGGAAGTCATGACACTGTAGAGTCACCCTCTGCAGTCCAGGGCACTACTGACCAGAGGCCAATCTAGAGAATCCTAGGGGCCCTCCATGGGGTCCTCCAACTCACCCTTCCCCAACATGGTAAAATCCATTACTGTTATTTTAGCATGAAGTCTAAATTAATAATATCCACCCATTTTCTTTAACTACTTGTCCTATTCAGGATTGTGGGGGGTCTGGAGCCTAACCTGGAGGTTACGGACACAAGGCAGGGAACAACCCAGGATCCTGGATGGGATGTCAGCCCATTACTGGATACACATTCACACCAGTGCATTACACTACATGATTTTAAACTGTGAGTGGAAACCCATGCAGACAAGGGGGGAACATGCTTTCCACACACACATGGGTAACCCTTCCTTTTACAATCCCCTAATTACTACAAGTGATTACCCAGTAAATATATGATAAATTATAGCTTATTATTGATTAATTATTACAGGTAATAAGTAGGTAAATACAGAGATACTGCAGCTGCAATAGTAAGAAAAATTGAACTCAACTAAGTACTGTGTAGTTGTAACCAGTTTTGGCTGGTAATAACTCAGATATAATTA
The DNA here is from genome assembly GCA_011763525.2 of Mormyrus iriodes. Taxonomy (NCBI): domain Eukaryota; kingdom Metazoa; phylum Chordata; class Actinopteri; order Osteoglossiformes; family Mormyridae; genus Mormyrus; species Mormyrus iriodes. The sequence goes on along the minus strand of JAAGVU020000040.1, from coordinate 10,445,331 downwards.
TGTACTTCCTAGGAAAGTAGGCAACCAATTCTTAGAAACACCTCCTCTAATATTCATTAATTCAGGTTACAATTGTACTTATCCAAGGTTTATGTTGATAACAGCCCAAGTTTAATTATGTACTATCTATAAATTAACATAGTACTTTCCAATGTTTCTTACATAATTATTGTTCATGGATTCACCCATTTATAAAGGGTTTATTAAATTTTCGCTTATACTTACCTAGTAGCAATTCCCACAGGAACTGCTTTCTGCTAGTGTCATGCTGCATCTTCTTAAATATCAGATATGTTCTTGCAGATGTGTTCACAATTTACTCAGTAAGTAAGCTGAAACTGTACTCTTTAATGGAAGCCTTGTTTGTTTCCATGGTATTACCAGGGTCTTACCATATATTTTGTAATATATTGTTCCCTTTTCCATGCGATCAGTTCAAACTTGTACCATGTATATTCTACAATGTTACTAAGTAAAACATGACAATTTACTCAGTAAGCTGAAACTCTACTGCAAAAGGAAGCCTTGTTTGTTTCCATGGCATTTCCAGGCTCTTACCATATTATCCCTTTTCCATGCTGTCAACACAAACTTGTCCCATGTATATTCTGCAGCGTTACTAAGTAAAACACAACAATGTAAGTAAGTAAGCTTCAATGTAAAAGTCAAAGTACCAGAGTTAAAGGATAATAGTGGATATTTTTCGCAGTATTTCAGCTGTAGTTTATTGTAGTATTATTGGTAATTAACCAATAATAAACTATAATCTACCATATATATACTGGGCAATTACTTAGTAATTAGTGGACTGTAAAAGGAAGGGTTAACCACATATGCACACAACCAGCCAGGGGAGGAATTTCTGGCCACCCTCGGGGCCACCATGCAAGTGGACATGTATGATTTGAAGATTATTTGTTACAATTGTATTACTGACAAGATGTGATTTGTATAAGGGCACAATATACAAGGAAACTACGCAACAGCGTCTCGTATATCTTTCACTAATGGAACCGTTTGAGCCGACTGCTGTAAACACCTTTGACAGCACTGAGGGGAGTCATGACAGCTAAGATCAGTAACAAATCCCTTCAGCTGGTAGGAAGCTATAGGGCCAGGCTTTTATTTGGTTACATTCCTGGCAAAGAGCTGATGTTGTTCAGGCCAGAAAAATGCAGCCTTCCTGTAATGCTGTCAGTTTGTTTTCAGAATGAGGATGTGCATAATTCAGTGTATGGGCTTGAAATGGTAATGGATTTAATGAAAGTGGCTAATTAGTGAGCTCTGTACAGTAAATTAGTGGCCTGCAGCAGCATTCTCTGTACAACAGGGCTCTCACCTGGCCAGCAGATGATGGAACTTCTGACAGATTAGAGTGTAGCATCCCTGCTTTGGTTAACTGTCCTTTGAATGCATTTTCCAATGACCAATTGTTTGTCACATGCATTTCATTGTAAAAACAGCTCGTAATAAGCACTCATGATAATGCAGAGAGCCACAAACCACAGCAAATGCATAGCAAGGCAGTGGATCCTCTAATGTTGATGCACTGCTTGGAGTAGCTAGATTAACTGAACGTGTGCACTGAACATGCAGACGTTCGGTCATGCGGGGGCCTGATGGAGGGTGGGGAGGGTCAGATCTTTTGTGTAGGGTGTGATTATTGAGAGCAGGTGCTGTTTTTGTTGTCCGTGCCGGCTGAGTGTACAAAGTAAGCTGTATCGTCTGCACCGCCATGATCATACTTCTCGCGGTAGCGTACTATTGAGCAGTTTCTTGCACTCTGTAAGGGAGTCACTTAAACAGTGAGGAAAGCCCTGAATCGTGGTGACTGTGAGAGTGGCTAGTGAGTGGGGAGTGACACGTGAGTGGTACAGCAAAGTGTCCCCCACCTGCCACCCCCCATCCTGACCTCATAATGCTTCTAACACTGAACTCTCACTGATTGGCAGTGACACTGGGGCAGCCTGGAAACAACGATGGTTTGAGTGCCTGCTGTAGGAAGCGGGGATGTTCATGAACTAGATTATAGCCTCCTCTATCCAGATGATATTGAGATATTAATACGTGAGGGTTGACCAAAAGATTCACATCCACTTTAATTTATATTCTTGCTGATTAAGATGAGCTGCCTAAACCACTAGTTTGTGCCCTTTATTAAATTAAATATATCTGGTACATTTTAGTATGCCAGCATCTGAGCTGTGTATATGAGATCTATATATGGACCAAGAAATGGATATATTTTATGTTTAGTCATTTGATTTTGATTTAAAGAATGAGGTAAGTGTTTCATTCGTATTGTTTTGTTTCAAATGATTATATATTAGTGCACCCCTAGTGGTCATTTTAAACCAGAACGCAGTAAGTTAATGTTGAATATTTTGCAAAATGGTGGGAATATGACAATATTTACCATAAGAGTGTCCGTGTTCTTTGATGATGTTTGAGAGTGTTTTTAAATGCATCTCATTAGAAAAGACCTGCCATGAACCTTTAATCTCCCATAAAACAAACCGCTTATCCTTCCCAGGGAGACCCATTTAGAATTGAAACATTAACTGTCAGACCAAATATATGGTCTTAAGTCCTGTGTAAGTCCATTGGGCGAACGTAACTCTAACTAAGGCTGGTTCCGGAAGGCTAGGGCATGTATAAACAAGGTTATTATTTTCTTTCAAATGTGGGCGCCGCGCATCAAAGAAGGCTCACAAATTATCCAGGACAATAGACTCTCCTTGGCACGCATTGAAAGGACAGACTTCAAATGTGGAGGTTTGTTTGAATTTTTTTTTTTTCCTTTTCAAAGTTCAAAGAGATGCAGAGGGACCATACACATGCACAAAAGCAGGCCTGTCTGTTAGAGTCCAGCGGAGCTTGCCTTTCCCGCCCTGCTCTTTAAACACGCCCACTTGAAGAACGCAGCTGGTGCCAGCGCTGCCCAGTGCTTGAAGGAGAGGGAAAAAAAGCTTTGATCTCCCATTGCTTGTGTAAAAGTTGAGCCCTCAGTAAATCAGTGGGTCAGAAGGCCAGCCTACTGTTAGGGTTAGATTGGGCTCATCGATATCACTGGCCACACCCCCTCCAGAGGAGCCGCTGACAGCGCTCTTTATGTCCTTTAAAACACGGTGGTTCTGGATTGTTTCTCTTTTTGAGAGGCCAGCACACCTGTTTTGAACTGGCGCTAATTGCAAGCGCTAGGGGTGTGCATTGCGCTTTCAAAGGAAGTGTTTGTCATCATTCTTAGCCATGCAGGCAATGAAAGTCATAAAAGAGCTCAGCGGTTTAAAGCAAGTCCCCTCATTCAGATGCGCTGGATTGCGTTAGGAATGTTAGATCCAGGCAACCGCCCCCCCCGTCCCCCCAGCCTGGCCGAGTTGTCGGGCTCATGACCGCTTCCAGTAAGCAGCGATGACAGTGCGTTGCTCACCTCCAGGCGGGAGGGGCTTTTTGTGGAATAAGAAACGTGACCTAAAGCGCTGAAGCCGGCAGTCCGACGGTGGTGGCAGTGGCCGGAGGGGGGGACTTTGTGGCTCAGGGCCAAAGCCCTGATTGCTGCTCACATCTGGCCTCACAGCAGTGTCCAAACACAATATGACCAAGCACCGCCAAAGAAACACTACAGTAATTATGTGCCGAATGCCTAATCATGTCCAAGAGACGGTGCTGTGGACACGGAGCACAGTGAATAGTGAGAGCTGAACTAACATCTCTGCGGTGACACTTAAGTTTGACACGGAAAATACAGCCCTGTCCCAGTGCCTATTATGTATGCAGAGGCCCTGAAGGAGCAGCCCTGGTTTCAAATTACTGGCCGTATAGTAAGTATCATATAGGTTAATGCGGCATATATAAGGATAAAACATATAACTTGAGCAGAAGAGAGATTATGGTGATGGAGGTGATGATGGAGCAACCAGCTACTTGGAGCTGTGCTGGACATCCATACCTCCTGGGCGGAGCAGTGTGACTCGCTCATTAGAAGGCCAGGTTGGTCTGAGGTGCGTGGGGAGGGGCCGGGTGGGCGACTCATTGTGGTGGCTTTCTGCAGAGTCAGTCAGTCTAATGTTATTCCCGGGCCTTCAACTAAGTAAGTGCTCTGCCACAAAGCGCTGGACAGAGTGAACTCTCAGCACATCCAGGAGCTAATTGAGGAAAAAGTGACTTAGCGATGCTAAGGACAAGCAGCTGATAAAACAGTGAGTAAATTTCACTATATTCCCCATAGCTCTGCGATGCCCCACATCGCAAAGCACCTTTGGGAAGGAGTGACAGACTCTCATACAGAAGCTTATTGCATTTAATAGGGCTAATAAGCTGCTTTATTAGCACATTGTCAGCAGTGAGTATAGTGATTAAGAATCTTGTGTACATGAATATCTAGGATTTTTATGTTCTATTTCAGTATGGATTACAGATGCCAGTTTCAAGAGTGCAAAGTAGAGCCAGGTGCATAACCTAAACTGCCTCAATAAAATATCAACATTATAAATGCATACAATTTGCGTCTTCAGTTTTTCACATAACGAAAATTCGATTTCCTTTAATTTTTCATTTTATGTAGTCCTTTAACGGTAATTGGCGCCCTGTGATTTACATAGGTAACGGTTTTAGTTTTGTCCATGCACTGGAGCTGGGAAGTCGTCCTTGAATGTGATCTTCCGCATCGTTACCCAAAGCACAGTGAACTGGAGAGGCCGGGAGCTGCTGGGGGAACTGGCCCCCCCGGCCACCACCCCCGCCCTCGATGGCCCCTCAAACAAAAGCAGCTCTTGCGAGCAGGGGGCTGACTTTCATTGGGGGGGCACGCTTTGATTGGCGGCATGCTCTGTGAGGAGATGAAAGGGGAATCCCGCACCGCTTTGGCTGTGAAAATGTGCTCCACCAAATAACGTTCATTGATGGATGGGTGGAGACCGCCCCTGCTGACCCATAGCATGGAGGGGGGTAGGGCTGGATGTGAAGCGGGGGGCTGGTGCTCCCCCATGGGGGAGATGTTTTGAGAGCAGATGAGCCCCAAAGAATAGAGTGGAGAAGAGTCCCTCTCCAGTAGGGCAGTAAAACCTGGTATGAGGCACTGGGGAGGGTCATAGGATCGCTCTCCCATGCATACAGTCTGCACCGCAGCTCTGTGTGGCCTGTCAGGAAGATGTGAAAAGTGATGACGTTTCATCCTTTGTAGGCTTCACTTTGTCCCAGATACTGAGGGATAGCGGCAGGTCGCATTACTTCCATACGACACTTCATTATAGTGCAAATGTGTTTATCAACAACAGGCATGCAGCCGCGGAGTGACGACTCGCTGGGATCATCCAGCTACCATTTAGCCAAGTCCAGCACCGCTTGCTACTGGACCGTCCACCAAAGAGTGTTGCTCCTTTAATAGATGATTGCTGTTGATTGATGACTGTGTTTCACTTAGGTTTTCAGAGGGAATTAAAAAAAAACAAACTGTAAAACTTTGTAAAATCTTGGTATTCAGGGAGACAGAAAACCTTTCCTCGATGAAAGTCGGTTATGATTGATAACAACTGGGAGTATTTTGTAGAATAACCTCAGTTAACCGAACTTTGGCAGCAGAGCATAAACGTTACCCACGTGGGAGACCTAAGGTAGTCAGCACTATATCATTGCATGGCGCCACTAATAGGGCTGGTCACAGGCAATGTTGAGAAGAAAGTGCTGACAACTTAGTTTGCAAACATCTGTGTGATCAGGATCCACCGTCCGCTCAGCGCCTGTAGGATTACTGCGTCAGGGTTTCTTAGACCGCCTTCTGAATCCTGTACTCACTTCCAAACATTGGTTTGTTTGACAAACTCTCCTACTTGCTTCCCCTGTTGGTTTTTTTGATAAGCTAACCTACCCACTTCCCAAATGTTGGTTACTTTGAACATACAAATACGGTATTTTCTTTATCATTTTGCTTTCCTGTTCGACATTTTACGTGTAGCCACTCTTGGGTCAGCAAAACAACGCAATGTTTGATCACAGAAGCACTGGAGGGGGCATGAGTAGAACATCTCCTCTCCCCACAGGTGATCTTTGCTCTGAACCAGACCCTGCTGCAGCAGGAGAAACTGCGGGAGGGGGCGGTCGTGCACGTGCCATATACCACTGATGATCTCATTCAGCATTACAACTGCGGAGATCTCAACGCCGTCATCTTCAACCACGACACATCCCAGGTGAGAGAACCTCCACCTATCCTGCCCAAGCTGCCCAAACAACATAGAAAACGTAAACGTTAACACCTTCATACAGCTGAATACTGACTTAAATCATGCAGTTTAAGTAGCTCAATTAGGTAAATTACGTCAGAAGTTAAAATAAAAACCAGCATGCACAGAGGAATTGAGTTTTAGATCCATGCATCTCTGAAAGAGCCAAGCTGTTCAAGATCTAAACCACCTGCTATTATTAAATCCTTTTAACTGAAGGCAGTCTAGAGTGGAAACTGAAGGCAGCTTAGAGTATAAAGAAAGCTCAGCTGCAATAGAGGCTTGACAGTTTCTTTAAAGACTTTGCCTTCTTAAGTCCCATATTTCCTGAATGCTGTACCATCGTAAACACAGCAGTACCTGAAATAATTCACCCAGCCTCTTTAAATTCTCTGCTGCCAGTTTCCCTTCCCTATAGATGCATCCTAGAGAATATAATGAAATGAACGTACTCTTTCCCACCATCACCACCCACCCCCAATCCTACCCCAAGGTTCCCAACTTCAACAATGCCTCCCTACCCCCCAACGAGCGCATGGCAGCCCAGGAGATCGACAGCTACTTCCGACGGGAGCTCATCTACAAGCGCAATGAGCGCATGGGCCTCAGGGTGCATGCCCTACTGGAGAACAACCCAGGAAAAAGCTTCTTCTTTGCCTTTGGAGCCGGTGAGTGGGTCTTACTGACGTGGTTTCGATCTACAATCTTTGTTTTACACTGATGTCCATGCCATTTTAAACACTGTAACACCTTAAACAGCACTATGTCTGCTGTGCAAAGTAACAAAACATAGAAGTTATAGAAATTAACAGTCTAGAAATGTGCCTTGGTATTGGGTTACTTCTGTTTCAGTCTGTACTCATGGCCCACAGTAATTTTGTAGGAAAGTGGCCTTCCATTTGTCCAAAGGGATGATCTCATGGCATTTTAGTGAGCATGTGGATTTCCCATAATGCATCGGGGTACAGGTGTGGATTTTAACAGCTACTGTGCATGCTCAGTGCAGAGGCCTGAAAAAACTGCCCATTTCTGCCCAGTGTTGTGGTGAAGGGCAGTTGATATGTAGCTGGGTTTGATCGCATCTTTAATTCTTGGGCAGTGTTGTCATGCTTTGTTATAGAGGTTTTTCTTTATAGATCAAAGATTTGAAAACCTTTTCATCCTTCACAAACGGTTAGTGATGGGGGGGGGGTTACGGTTGTATGGGGGAAGAGTTGCCGAATGCAAATTTGTAAACGACAGAAAATGTGGAATGGCCAAGGGAAAACTACACAATTAGACTGTGCAGAGCTCTTTACAGGCTTTTACGTGCTTGTGTGCGTTCACATCACTGGGCCAAAACAAAAGCTGAATGAGATGAAAAAGAGCCTTGACCTGTCTAATGAAGCTACACATAGAATTCAGCAATATTGCAATTTGTGTGATGTCATTTTTCCCAGCATCCTCTGCCCAAGCCTTTCAAATATCATCCATCCATAATTCCATCTACCCTCCAAGAGAGGATTGCAGTGATTTGATAACTTCTGAGGAAGCATAGTGCATGAGACAGAATGTGCCCTAAGCGCAGTGCTGGTCTGTCACAGTGCAGTCAACATCCATCCGTTTTCTGTAACCAGTTGTCCTATTTAGAGTCAAGGGGGGGTCCAGAGTCTGTCGCAGAGGGCGCAAGGCAGGGAACAACCCAGGATGGGGCACCAACCTGTTGCAGGGCACACTCACACACCATTCACACCTATGGGCAATTTATGAACTCCAATTAACCGCAGCATGTTTTTGCACTGTGGGGGGAAACCAGAATACCTGGAGGAAACCCCATGACGACACCGGGAGAACATGCAAACTCTACACACGGAGCCATGGTGGAAACTCAAACCCTTGTCCCAAAGGTGTGAGGTGACAGTGTTAAACACAGTACCACCATGCCGCCCAGCAGTCAACAGCAGATTTGAATTATTTTACATTATCTGTCAAAAACTGATGGTAAATGAATGTTATCTGGACAAAATCATATGTTTCATACAAAAATGCAGCAAGCAGAAAATCCAGCAGTTTATCCAAATGTTAGAGGGGAGTCTCACAGATAAGACCCCATGCCAGAGTGGAATAGCTGAACCAGAGCAGTATGTGGTCCACAAGCTATCATCTCAGTGATTGTGTCTCCGGGAGCCATTGATCATGCCTAGGAGAAGGTGGAGCAACTGGTTATGGATGCTCTGTAAGTGGGTGGAGCTGTAAAAATATAACGTGTCAGATGGTAGTGCGGATTACAATTCATTGACACACACCAGTGCACAGGACGATTGAATTATGGACTTTTTTGTATGTGTTCATAACTGTGGTTTTGGATTTGAGCGAAATGCTGTGTTTTCGTTTTTTGAGAGGCTTTACTGGGCTTGCCTGTGCAGTTTACTGCTCCAGTATTAATCCCCCCATCCATCCCAACTAGAATAGCTTGTTGTATACGTAGGTATTAATTTGTTTAATTCGTTCAACATTTTTACCATCTGTTTCTCTCTAAATTTGACCAGTAGACATATGTTTTTTTTTCTTTATGAGATTAGCATAAGTTTTCAAGACTCGGCTTGCGGCAAACTGACACCACAGGTGATGTTAACTCTAGGAGAGCAGTTTCTATGGAAACCAAAATTCAAAAGGATTCGTACCCTCCCTGTGAATTTATGTTTCCTGAATAAGTACAGAAATCATTCATTTTGGGAGCTAAGAACAACACTACTTTATTAAACAGAAGTTTTACTGGCGTGCTTTGAGTTGTTTTCTGTTTTTGGGTGACGGTTGTAGCCTGGGTTACTTGCGTGCCACCTGTGGTCACTCTGTTCCGTGTCGTTCTGCAGCCACAGCTGACAGACAGGCCCCCAGGATCCAGATCTCACACTGTCGTCTTAAGACACAGTCCTTCACCTGGGGCGCCGGCCTCTTTCTTGAGGAATCTGAACAAAAACCAACATCTGAACAAAAAAAAAAAACAACGTCTTTTTGGAACAGCATACATGGTACACTTTTAATCCAGACCGCAGTAATTTTAGACAGACTGAGAAAAAAATGCAAAACAGACAGGTATAAATCCAAAAACCTCACAAATGATTACTGCTGCCAGTGAAACAATGTGTGAAGGGAAACTGTTACGTTTCTCCAGAAGAAGGCTGAGTTCTTCTCTGGTGACCACAGGCATATGTATGTGTGCACGTGCAAGTCAATTGCAGTGCTGGTCTGCTGCCCTGATGTTTACTTAAAGCACGGGGAATAGTGTGCAGGGGCATAGGAACTGGTGGGGACGGGGGGACATGTACCCCTTAGTATTTAGTTTGGATCCCTTTGTGTTCCCCAATAAACAGACCTTTGGATTTAAATTAATAAGTTGACACCCCCCCCCCCCCCCCCAATATCAAGCACCGTTAATTGTGTGAGTATATCTATCAGTGAGACATGCAAAGCACAGAAAAAGGCTTTGCTTCATTTGGGCTGCTATTGATGAAGGAGAGTCCAGCTGCAGAGTGGGTTTAGTGTGTCTGAAGTCAGAGAGGTCATCGAGAGTGCAGTCAGTTGGTAGGGTTAATGTTCCTGGGGTTAGGGTTAATGTGTAAGTCCATCCGTCTGTCTCCTAACCGCTTATCTTGGTCAGGGTCACAGGTTACAGGTACGGCCACGGGTAGCACAGGGCACAAGGCTGGGGAACAGCACAGATGGGATGCCAGTCCATCGCAGGGCATCATCCCCCCATGATTAAATTTGCCTAGAGGAGAGGGAGATCCCCACATTTAAATTTGTTGAGTCGGGGGTAAAAAATGTATACGACAATCCAGGACAAATCACTAAATGGTTTTAGAAAAACTATTTTTCAGGGGGGCTTCAGCCCCCTAAATGAAGTCTAGAACCGCGTATGGTCTGTGGACTGCAGAAGGAAACCCAAAGAACACCGAGTGGAGATGGAGCATTGCTAACCACCGCTCTAATGTGTAAGTGGATTTCCCTGTTGTCAGATGTACTCTTTCCATTGGAATCCCCTCATAAATGAAATCTGACATATATACAACAGTGCAGCTTTCCGCTAAAAATTTTAAATTGCAGGCTACATGTCATCATTTCTGGATTGGGTTAGATGGGGGTCACGGTGCCTTCTGGAACCCAGAACTCCATGGCGGTGGGTTTGGAGCTAACCCAACTTAGGACCTGTTCTGGAGATGTAGGGATACTTAAGGTAGATTAGGTATTCCTGGAGTCTGAGTCAGCATGAGGCAAGCTGATCCCCAGGTTCACATAACAGGTTTCTGAGCCTTTTTAGATCCCACCGCCAGCCCCCTCCTTCTAATTATTAGTTATTTATTTATATGTGTTTGTTTATGCATCATTTTGACGTCCTCACACGCTCTACTTGATATTTTTGAAGCACTATACGAAATAAATTCCGATAGCGATAAAATTTATTGCAGTGCAAAAGATCACAGGCCTTGGTTTTCCTTCAGCAACACTGCGTTTTAAGGGTCTGATGTGAGCTTGCATGACTTACGCTCATAAAACTCTCCTGCACGAGCAACATGTTGGTCGCTCTTCAAGTTTCACTGTTTCTCCTTGCTTTGGTTGGCAGAGAATGAAGCATAGAGCTTGTGCCAGAGGTAGATTTTGTGCTCAGGACAAACCCTCTCTAATGTTATTAACAAACCTACTGCCTTATTTATTTGTTTAGTAGATGTGTTCATCCAAGGCAGCTTATACAGCATAAATATTTGTACAACTGGATATTTCTAATAAAGGAGTTCATGTTAACCATATGCATAAATGTACAATAGCAAATTCATTTCATAAATGCTTGTCCTTAATGCCTATGCCTCCTACTGGATGGTGTAGCTCCCTTTTCAGTGCTAGCAGGCAAACAAATCCATGGTGGTCCCCCCACTGTTCCTGTTTATAATTTGTTCTTGGTCTTTAAACTCATTAATTATACTGGGTCTGGAATGACTGGCAGTTATAATGGATTCTATAATAGGTGTAATCACCACAAAGTATAAACACAGCTGATAGGGTGATAAACAGTTTAATACTAAATAGAATACTGTTGTATTTTTGAAATGACTATGCATGCATTCTGCTCATTGTGGTTAGAAGGAATCAGCTGATCTTTTCAGGAGAAATAGTCATACAGTATAATAAATATTATGTGCTTTAAGAGGAACCTAACACTGCTGAAATGGACAGTGGCACTGGGTCGTGGATCATGGATCATGAGCAATGCAGGACCTGAAAATGTAACAATATATGAAATAAAACCGCAGATACTTCAGGTCCACGATGGCCCGTTTTTTTGCACCGAGGAGAGAGAAAATGTCAACGGGCGGGCCTAAGCAGAGAGAACATGCCGGAGTCAAACTGATCATTATCCTCGGTTAATGAAACAAGCCGCCATAATCTTTGTAGCTTTGCACCTGGCTGCTCTTGGGTTGACCCAGGTTATTTACTGATTTACCCTCAGATTCGGAGAGACTGAGTGGGCCTTCGGTCTGCTGTCATTCTTAAACAATCAGTGGAAATCCAGGAAATGCTCATCTAACACTTCATTGCCAGAACAAGGCCTTATCTTTACATTTGGAGCGTTATAAACGTTGGAGGCTTTGCTCGGTTATCAGTGAGTCCTAGGAAAGCAGATGCATGCTCAGAAAGGCATTGTGGAGCTTAAGGTAATCTGTGTGAGCTTTGATTGGGACACTGATACTCTTCAGTGGTGCATTTCAGAGACCAGCATTCCTGTGCTGTCTGGCATTGTGATTTCATTCCATTTACAACAGCGGTGCAGCTGCAGCCTTTATCTAGAGCGACGTCTTGGCTTCCCAATTACCCCGTAGGGTTTTTACAGCAAGGTATTTCTCCACTTGGGAAAGACTCTTCTATCAAAACCTGAACTGATCATTTTTACATTTTTATGCTGACTGAAGTTTTCCACCTGTTATCTGTTTTCTATCCAGATCCCCACTCATTCTAGGATTGTAGTCATACATCAAACGGAGAGTATGAAAAATTAGATAAAATATGACTTATGGTGAATTCTAGTCAGTGATGTATCTTCTGTCTTGAGCAGTCTCTGTTTACAGTTAGTCCACCCCTGTCCCAGGGGGTGCTGGATCCATTCTGAAATCCACCAGCATTTTCTCAGTCTTTAAGTGCATTTTTACTTCTGGTTGTTGCCCTGTGAAGAGCCAGCTGTCCTTGTTCTGGTGCACAGCCTGGCTGCCATCAGACAGTAGACTGGCTAGCGCGGTGGTCTCCAGAGGGTTGACATTTGGATCCACATAAAAGCCAGGGATGTGGCTGGCTTGTAAGGCACAGCTGAACGCATCTTACACATTAACGTAACACGTTTATTTTTGCGGAAGGTTGGCCGATGTTAACTTTAGCTTGAACGTCTCGCTCTGAGAATAATCCACCAGCTTCAATCTTTCACTGCGAATTTGCTACTTTTTTGCAAAAGCTCAAAATGGCTTCATGAAGTTCATACTTCTTACAGGTTTAATGTTTTTTTTCATGAGCATCTCAGCTCACAACACTGGAGATTAGACAAGTAAGTTTCTAAATGCTGCCCAAGAAGCACATCCCATCCATAAATAACATGCACGCCTTGCAGATCCTATACTGGCTTCGTACGACACACCTTCACCCCCAAAACCTTTCCTTTTGACCGTTTTTATGAAGACTGGCACGATCCCACATGGGCCTTCAAAGCACCAGAGTGCACTCAGCATTCAGCCTCAATAAAACACCTTAAAGGCATAAAAAAAAACAATTTTCTAAACGCCTGTGTTGGCAACAAGTGACTCATATTTAATTTGCAGGTCACTTTCTGGGCAATAATACGGTGATTGATGTGCTACGCAGTCAAGGCTATGAAGTAGAACACACACCAGCGGGGGAGCCGATTTACAGGTAACCAGTCACACTTACTTACCAGCAGGTACTAACACCCTCAATGAGTTGGAGTCACCCGCATATCGAATGGTAATGTCTACCCCACTCTGCTGAAAAACCATGTAAGCATCTACGAAGTCCTGCACTTACGGTCCTTTACATGCTCAGGACACTCGCTGCCACTGCTGTACGCGGTTTGCAAAAACTTAGCAGAAGGGAACATGGTGGTTAATAACGGGTATTTTGTCTGAATAGAATTAAAGTCCAAGTTACTGTGGAGGATATTGCATCATATCCTAGAAATGTAATTAATCGCTTCAGTAAAAGTCCATCTGTATACCTGACTAAATGTGAAATACTAAAATACTTACATTCTGGAAAAACATAACTGCAGAGCAACATAAATCACATAAAATACAAAGGTTCATCGTGTATTTTATAGTGCTCCCTGCTTTTGGTTCAGAGTGCCAAGCGAGGGCCTAACCTGTTAACCTCGGCCAAAACGATATACAAGCCCTAGTGACCTGTAAACCTGGAAGGTCATTTAAAGTATACGTTGGGCTTCCTTGAAGTAAGACGGCAGTGAATCGTTTTAAGTCATGTCTGGCACTCACATCAATCTCGCAGCTGAAGCGATGTGAAAGAAGCTCACCGAGGCCATGTTTGTTTAATGTTAAGCTTCAGTCCTTACACCTAGTCCCGTTTTTCACTGTGGTGACGGCATACAGTTACACGCAGGGCTGTTTGTTTATGTCTGTCTTTTGCTTCTCAGACTGGCTTTCACATGGAGTCTTTCCTTGCACAAATGCACCCCCCCATCTCTCCAGACCAAAACCAGATGCAGAACCCTGCTCAGTTTGTTGTGAAAATTCACCCTTTATTCAGCTCTGCTGAAGCTTGCCTTCTCCACATGGAAAACGTCTACAGCTCATTATGTGAACCTCGCTGCCAACGTCTATCTCTGATCTCAGCTCAGGGATGCAAGAAAGGCAACTGAACCTTTATTGGAGCAAATGGCTCATAATTCTCTCTAAGTAATGGGCCCGTTTGCTGTAGATTCTGGAGATGATAAAAACAAAAATTAACTTGGCACAAAAGGCAACGCAAGAGTTGAGTAGTTGAGTCAAGGAGGTTGGTTATGTGACCACCATGAAACTCACTCATTCCACAGTGCTAACATGGGTGCCCGCACATCAGACATTACTACTTATTTTCTCTGCTTACCAGAAACTTTTACTGAAAGGCAACTCACATATTTTCTGCTTCATGATACTTGCCCATGAAAGACACAGCTACCAAGCCCCTGATTGGTTCTGACACAGTTGCTTAATGCTCACAGCTACAGTTTTGTAATCCTTGGGCCACTTGCTGATTCCACGAAAAGGAAAATTGTGTCATGTCCTGCCTCCCTTCGTACTACAAGCTGTGCAAATCAGAACAGTTTTCTGGTATGAGAGCGCCCTCTAGTGTGAGAGGTGTAACTATATTCCAGTCCACTTAAAATTAAAATTGCTCTAAAATCAAAATTAAAAAAAAGGTTCTAATCATCATTACACAAGCAAGTGTTATGCCTACATGGTTAGCCTACAGGGGAAGCTTATGTAAGCAAGTCAACAAAAAGTTAATGTTCTGAATGAATCGATTGCAATATTATTCGAAATATAAACTTAAATGAATATAGATGTTAAGTGTATGGAATGTTCTTCTGTAAACATGCCGGTTGGTAAGCATTTAAACTCACTATCATTTCAGATTCCAGTTGTTGTGAAATAGAGTATGAATACACCAATGGCACAGCTGGCAGTGTGTGTATTACCCAAGGCTATTGCTTGAAATGGAGGCCCCACTGGGCCAGATGGAGAGAACTGGGACTTCCCTGCAACAAACACTTGGGGCTTCCCCACTGTAACACTGTCTCTCTTACATAACAAAAAGGACAGTGTGAAAATGGCACATGGGGTGCATATGTCGTATTCATCTTTTTCCAAGTAGACCCACAGTCTCTGAGACAGACGTTTTCTGTGCCGTGTCCTGCACTTCAGCACCACACAGAAAAGTTTGCTTTAATATGCCTTTAAATGAGTCTTGCTATATAGCCGATGCGTAGTTTTTAAGGGTACGTCTGGAACACCCTTTCTGATACGTCACCTCCAAATCGCCAGATTGCAAGTCTATGTCCATCATGACATTTGTGCCTAAATCCCTAAAAATGTTAGGAAAATGTTAGCAAGACATTCAGGCATCATTCAGAGTATTTATGCAAGCTCATGTTTTCCCAAACTTTTCAGAGACAGGCCCCCCCGCTGGCCCTCTTTCCCCCTCCATGGGCCACTTTCCATGAACGAGGAGCTGGAGGCTCCCCTTGTCCCGGAGCTGGTGCTGCACGAGCAGCAGGAGCGCCCCCTGGAGGCAGAGAAGGGCCACCATCCACCCAGAAAGAAGCTGCGTGGCAAGCCAAGGAAAGCAAGCCGGCGGCAGTTCAGCGATCTATGGGTCCGTCTGGAGGACAGGTGAGGCTTGGCAAGATCCCTCTCACTCTCACCTCCTGGCCTGCCTGCTCAGCCTTTAGCAAGCACCACATCCTCCTTTAAATTATAACACAGCCTCCGTCCTGGCTGCTTATGTGTCCTGCTCAACAGCTTTCTGTCTCCATCACCCCTGTGGGTGTAGCTTTTGAGGGGATTTATTACAAGACAACCTCTAAAACACACTGTTTTGTTTGGGTCACTGTCTTACCCCTGGATGACTGGTATTTTCCTGCAACAGTACTATTGTTGTTGGATAGTGTCTTCCAAATTCTGTTTCCTGCATAGAAGAATTTGGAAAAGAACATTATCAAAAATGAAAATGCAGGACACTGAGAAAACACACTTGAAAATTGAATATACAAAATGACAAAAAAACTTCTATGTTAAATATTTCATATTCATCGATCTTGCTGACAAAATTATGGTTTAGTATCTTTTATCATTGGTATGATGGTGTGGACCCCTCTGCAGCACTGGAATCTGGAGGCTTCACTCTCATCCCCTTAATCCACTATGCTACTAGAGCTTGTTGTGTGGATTGTTACAGCCAAAGCTACTAAGTGATATCTGTCTAATAAAGTATTCCCGTCTTGTTCTAGATCTACAGAAGACCCGCCTACGCCCCCACTGGTCCACGTTATAAATGGCTACATCACGGTCCAGCCTCATCTCCATGGTTACGGAAGAGGCAGTCAAGATCGTATGCTAGTGAACTCCACCCCCATCCTCTTCCTGTCTGCTCTCTCTTTGTCATTGACAATAAGCACTCAAATAATAATGCTGGCACTGTGCTAGTCCACGCAATGAAATGGGGTCCCAACGATGGGTGGGATCATCATCCTTTCAATCAGACTGATTTTACCCAATGGATGGTCTTTGTTTTGTAGATTTACAGTGCACAATAACCTCATCTGTCATTGACTTTGCACTCATAGCTCTTTCTGTCCCTAGTTCATTACATCTATGTGCATGTGATATGGTGTCACGGGGGTGTGACATGCATCAGCCCAGAATGCATGGAAAAAAACTCAACATCTCGTTAGCCTTTAACCCCCAGAAGAATGTGGTTTACAGCCCACAGCAGTATGAGCTTTATGTACACATATATACCAATACTTATGAATGTGCTATAGATACGATTAGAAGATTTTACAGGAAATGGTATTAAAATCTGGTTCGAGTCCAGGCCACAGTCACTCAGAAGCATTGAAGTCACATTAAAGAGTCAGATCTGTGGGAGAAGAGCCTCATTATCTGCTGCAAATGAATTGGAGCTGATCCAAATTCTGGAAAACCTTCCGCTGCCCCCTTGTGTTCAGACACCTTTTATTTTCATAAAATATGTTCATGTAATTTATTTAACTATATAGTGTTAGATAATCAAGAAGTATTGTTTATTGTGGAAGTTGCAGCAAGTCTTGTAACTTCACCAGGACAATGTGCCCTGTACCTTACATTTTCAGTTTTGTGGAAAAGGACAGGTATTTATGTCTAATGAACAATAATATGTGAATGTAACATTTTGGTATATTGTTGGCAAAAAATAAACAAATAAGTAAATAAGCTTTGAAATAAAGTTTATCTGCCGCAAATGCCAAGGGGATTCCTGTTCCTGTCATGAAACCTTCAAGAATGTTTCCATTAACGCTTCCAGACACGATCAGATCTTCAACCAGAGTGAAAGCTTCCAAACCCTCCACTGCACACAGTGGAACTTAAGTATTGCTGGTGGCAAATTCAGATAAATCTTCACTAAAGTCTGTCTCTCCCAGAAGGAGCTGGCTTTTTCTGGGAAAGCTGTAAAAATTGGTGCTGCGTGTGGCCGTTACCGCACATGGGTGGCTAAACTGGGTTGTTCTTTTGCAGTAGCAAACAAAGCAAGACCACTGTGTATCTTCCTTCAGCACTGGATCCACCAAGTATAAAGACTCTATTCATGTATTAATTTGCACAGCCATAGTGTTCCCACTTAGATAATCTTATCCTTAACTCATGGTTTAAATGTTTGCTACACTACTGGCTATGTCACTAGCACCAATTAGCTTATCTTGCTCGCTGTGTTTGCGTTATCTCACTGACTATAAAAGGATTATGTCTGGACCATCTCACTGACTGCATCTGGGCTATATAATTTACAATTTCAGGTCTCCGTCATCCGTGAACTCAAGGGTTGTAAGGGTTATGTCAGGGCTACATCATTGATTCTTTCAGGGCTGTTTCTGGGTTAATAGCAACCAGCGTGACTGTGATGCACAGTGAGGGATGCTGCTCTGCAGTCAGCTGGTCCCTCACACGGTGAAATGTGAGCCACAGCCCTGGAAGTGATGAGACGTGCTGGTGAATGAGCTGGAATGCCGCCAGCTGCACACAAAAGGGAGTCACCTGGTCCCATGTGCTGGTATGACTGGGAGAGCAGCATTCCTAAGCAGATTTAGCCCTGTGTCTATTGTGTCATGATTCCGATACAGCAGTGTCGGCAGATGCACTGTACAGTCTGTGTGAATGAGTAACACCGCCTTCCCTCTCATACTTCAGTGCAATAAGAATGAAAAATAACCTTTTGACTTGCTTAACACAAGTCAGTGGTGACTTAGATTGGAAGCGCAACACTAGTTATAAAGGCTTACCTTTATGGAGTGTGGGTTATCAGTAAACTCATAATTGCAGAATTTAAGGTTTTAATATGGGGCCAATATAAAGAAATATTCTTTGAGATTTGCTTGCATGCAGCCATTGTAGTGTGGTGGAGGTCATTGGAAATGTCACAAGACCAAGACTGATCTCTTTTGTTACATTTATGAAGCATGTTTAAACCACCAGGAGTCACCAACTGAGGAGGTTAACATTTTTAATTAAGGCTGACATACCTTTAACAAAGATTCTACAAGTTACGCCTCACAGCGTGACCCATTTCTACTGCCGGATATTGTATTTAAAAAGCACCATCTAAGTCGCTTGAGCACAGCAGCAGTTCCCTTTGTGGTATTTGTAGCAATCATAGATGCTCTCCTCCCCCGATGGCTGTTTGGCACTGAGGTTGTGGTTATGGCTTGGCTCAGGACTGACAGCTGTGCATGCTGCTGCAGGGCTAATAAACAAGCAAGACCCTCAGAGGTTCCTACTAACTTCAACCACGTGCAGCAGGTTAAGGACTTGCATTCTATCCAGTGACAGGCACAAGTTTGTTTTCATACTCAAGCCATATGGAAGGATGTCTTCTTAGTATCATGAGCACCCTTGGTGTGATAATCAATGAGCAATTAGACCATGGATAGAAGCTAGCTGTGCTTTAAAAAGCTAGTGACTCCCCGCATCTTCTATAATCACTTGTCCTATTCAGGGTCACAACGGGTCTGGAGGATCTCCTGGAGGCTACAGGCACAAGGCAGGAAACAATCCAGGATGGGGCACCAACCCATTGAGGATACACACGACAGGTAATTTAGTAACTCCAACGCAGATAATAATCTTTTTGGACTGAGGGGGGAAACCAGAGTACCCAGAGGAAACACTGTGATGACACAGGTAGAACATGCAAATTCCACACACATGGAGCCATGGCAGATACTGAACCCTGGTCCCAGAGGTGTTTGGCAACAGAGCTAACCACCGCACCACCATGCCGCTCCAAGCCGATAACTCCATTGAGTGAACACATTAAAATATAAAAGTTTGTATTCTAATTGTTTCATCTTTTCAATAAAGATTTATAGAGCTCTAAGCCCTAGATGACTGGACACGTTAGCATGAAACAAGGTTGGCAACCCTGGTCCACTGCGCATAGTAGCATGTAATGTCTTCTGACAAGTAACCTGCTGCCTGTCTAAAAGTGTTGCATGCTAGGCGGTTCAGTTTTTTGGTCAAATTTACCTTGCTGTGGATTTGCTTTTTTAATGAATCAGATATGTTCTATTGTGCCACATGCATTACAAAATTTTTCTCAACACACTATTTTGCTATCCCTTTCCTTAGTTTGGATGAATATTTAAAACATTGTTAAGAATCTGCATTTGATGTGTAATAGTTAAGAGTGCTTATATAAAAAGAATTCGTGTGGCAATTTCAATTCTACAGAAAAATGCATAAAATCTGTACATATAACATTATGTTCTTGCTAATGCAGGGTTGTTGTCTCACGGACTGAGTGAAACATGCAGTCCAGCCCCCTTGCTTGCTGTCACGCCACATTTACAATTTCTCATGCTTGGGATCAACCGCATTCTGGCTGATGTTGGATAGTTACATTTTCTTTAGGGAGTACAGTGCAAGCATTTGTGTTATGACTCTGAAGAGTGCACTGCCGTAAAATAATCACAAATGTTCCACTGCTAATGTTCTTTCTGCAGTCCTATTATATTACTGTTTCAAAAGCAATTGCTAAAAGTGAACCCCTGCCCCCAATCTAGCCTAAAACTGAGACCTACGCTATGCTCACCTAATCGCAAAGTGTACAACTAAGGGGGTCAAACGTAACACCCTCCCTAAAAAATTGCGAGCAACATAACATAAGGACTGTAACCGAGATGTTGCTGTCCAGTTCGCTCAGTCTTTTATCCTGGGTGAGGTTAATCTTGAGGCTTCAGCTGTACTTTCAAAGTAATTCCCCCGGCAAAAAAGGCTTGAGAGCAAACCAGAGGGTTTTTATGTCTGTGTGACCACATGTGTGGTGTCACTCGCCGGCATGCTTGGTTTTCCTCAAGGATCAAATGTATTTATGGAATAAATGAGGGCCACATGGAAGAATGTCTCTGGGATAATCAAATCCAGATATTATTTTAAGAGTGATTAACGTGCTTTGGTTGCAAAGCTTTTGCCCAGCAACATAAAAACAATTATCAGCTGTGGATTAGACATATACTCTGTCCATCAAAACATAAATGTCTTCAGAAAGGCCATCAGGCACTATATATTAGTATAAGCAAGCACTTATGTATATTTACCACTGTATTCATTACATAACATATAAAAGTACTCTACATCCAATCACAAAGAGAAAACAGCACATATAATGCTTTATGTATTTTTATTAGCTCCAGCATTGTATTTACTGAAATAGCTCAGGTTAAGTGCAGTGGTCAGATATACTGCAGCATGGACAGAGGTTTAGCTCCTGCTGTGTAATGAAAGAATGGAAACCTCATGATTCATTTTAGTTGTGCCGGAAATTCCAAAACACTCCAAAATTCCCCCTTTCCTTTTCTTCCATTTCTGGATATGGACTACTATTTGCCTCTGTTTAGTTGTGGCCGGTCATAACAGACATTTTTCTAATACCAAAATATTCACTGCTACTCCACAACAGCCCAAACCACATATTTGGACTTTGTCTCCCTTCCATTTTTACCATAATGCATTTTACGACGATGAATCAAAGTCATACAGGAAAGTATGAAATATCGGATTCCTCTCCCATGTGAGATTTATTAGTTGATCAGAGTACAGTGTAATTTTTAGCCTCTCATAGTTGTTTGTGTAGTCATTTCATGCCAAATTTACATAATTGTAAAATTTCTATGAGGACATCTGCTTATTGAATGGCGAAAAAAGCTGAAACTGTCTCCTTGTGATCAGTTGTTTCT
Organism: Mormyrus iriodes; assembly: GCA_011763525.2. Classification (NCBI taxonomy): domain Eukaryota; kingdom Metazoa; phylum Chordata; class Actinopteri; order Osteoglossiformes; family Mormyridae; genus Mormyrus; species Mormyrus iriodes. Next base: position 10,424,091 of record JAAGVU020000040.1, on the reverse strand, counting down.
CAGATAAATGTCTTTGAGGTCATGAAAAGTCAAAAACAGCATCACCATCAGGAGGCGAGATTACTCAAAATACATTTTATAAAAATGCATGTTTAATGTGTCAGTGTGTTTGTCTCATATATCCAAGACTGTGGTTTCAATTCTTTTTGGTTTCAATGTTTATGAGGAGTCTGGGTGTCCTTTGGGTATTTTGGCTTCCTCCCGTGCCATTTGGGTGAATCAGGGTTTCCGAATTGACTATTAATACCTGGTTGTCCTTTGTGAGTGATGTCAGCATCTGCCAGCCTGTCAGTAATATTTATTTCCAGCATTCAGGCACATATCCTTGGCTAAGTCAGGTAAGAAGTACATTCACTGAGCTGTGTGGTAAATGGGCTCAGAACCTGAATGCCCCACTCCACACCTGAGTGATGGAGCCTTTTCCAAGATCTGAAGCCCATTCTCTTATTTTCCACTCGTGCGTCTCACCTTCTGCTGTCTTTTGTTTGTCTTCCTCCTTGGTGCATCTGCTAATCCCATCTTCATTTCCTTCCCCAATTAAGCCCCGATTTTTTCATCCCACCCCTACATCACATGGTTCTGCTGCCATCCCACCCGGAGTCAGCTCTACAAACATCTGCACATCACACAGCAGCTTTCCACACCTTAGCATAAAGATGAGGTTAAAAAACCTGCGCTATCACATAAATGCAAAATGTCAGCGTTCATGATACTCGAAAACTGCACATATATTTATTCACCTTAAAAAATTGTGATTATCTACCAGATTATCTACTTAATAATCCAGACGTCATTCAACTGTTGAGCACAGTACACTATTATGTAGACCAGCGATAAAATGACCTGAACTATTTTCTCATTATCATGATATCAATCTAGCATAATTTAGACTTGTTTTGACACTATTCTGCGTTTTATATTTGTCCAGATTTAGTCAAAGTTATGTAAGGTGACGCCTTGCCTTAACAGTCTTTTTTTAACTTGTCAATCGATACAAGCTTGAAATCGTTAAATGAAAAATATGTAATGATAGGCTAACAAGACAATGCGGCCGAAAGTGAAATAACTATTCTTTTGTTTTTCACCATGTCTTTTTCTGAGTTTCTTACGAAACGTCTGAGGTTCTAGATAACAGACAAGAAAACCATGGTCACGCATCCTGGAGATGAACGGGCGTACGAAAGTTTATCTTCATTTCTTAATAATATCTTCTCCTGCCTGCCGTGGATCGTGGCGGTATAAGAGTCAGATTTTGGGATTTTGTGTGTATTACTTACCACCTGCAGCCCTGAAACACTCCGAGTGTGTGTTTTGATTGCAGGCTGACGCCCTGACAGCGTATTTCCCTGCCGCTTGATGCTCTGTCTGTGTATTTTCATTGAAGCTGGACACTGTGATTGTATATTTCACCCCGCACTCTGACACTCTGGGAATTTTAGCATCCCTACATTTTTCGCTTCCGTATGATACCCTGACCGCATCTGAGATCCTGACACATTGTTTTTACTACAGCCTGACACCTTGACTGTATATTTCACCTTGACTGTGTCTTACTGTACACTGCTGCTCTGCATGTGATATCCTCATAATTTCATATTAATAAAGTCAGCCACTTCTCCCAGCCGTAGCCACTACATATCAGCAGAGGTCAGTAGAGACACAGTGAATCAATCAGAAGACATAAATGCAGTGAAATCACGAGTAAATTTGGACCATCAATCACAGATTTTTCTGTCTCATATCCTATTAAAATCATCACGGAGTTGAAGAACAACCCCCTTTTGCAGCAAACCATAACAAACAGTGAGGAATAGTTACATTTAAAACACTAGATGCATCAGTTGTCTAATATTATATGAATTCATGCAATGGGAACTTGTTATTTAAGTATATGTTAAGTGCTGTCATTCATTGTTTTAAAACCACTCAAGGAGATTTTTTATTTCAATCCATCCATGTTTCCTTACCTTGCATCTGGTGCTGCCTAACAGAGGCTCCAGCAAACTCCCCAAAAGTTTTTTATTTGTTCTACTGAATTAAACTCATAATCTGACCTACCTTTCTTTCATTAATCCATTTAATTCATAAAATCAAATAAATATTTGTCAGAAAATGGACTCAAATAGGACACATAAGGCAAAGCATCCTGCACCGGAAGGTCCCACCTGTGCTTCCAGAAAAGCTGAGGTACAGTCGCCGAGTCTGACGGACAGGACAGTGTAGGAGATTAGCAACCAAAGACGTGTGGGACTGCTGACAGGACGGGAGGTTCCAGAACAAGGTGTGCTGCAGAACTAGAGAACAAGCAGACAAGTCTTTCTATAGCAGGAGACATGTTGCATGAATAACAGACTGACAAGCCAAAAGTTGTATGTATATTTCACAATATGGTCCCTGGAGAATAAGTACATATGGAACAGGGGAATGTAAACCCAGAAGACAGGACTAGAGAAAAAAAATCAAACAAATGAACTACAAAAAAGAAATACAACCACGACAAACCAAAACGATAACAGACATCACAAGAGTGCAAAGGCTGGTGGTCTGGAAGCACGAATCCCAAGCCAGGCTCTCTGCCCAGTATCTAGCTACCCTGGGCCTTCAGGTCGTAAGTCCAGGCCATACATGTGTAAATGTATTTCACGAGATTTCATGATTTCTCAGCAAGACTTTCTTTGGCATTAAAATGTCATTGAGAACAATTGTTACAATTGCCTACTTTATGAAATAGTTTGCATCCCATAGACAATTCATTGTTGATTATTGCTAATGAAATTGAATAATTGTTAATCAAATAAAATTACTGTAACCTATTTAACTTTTGTTCATGTGATCCTTAAAAGGTTGTTTGAAAAAAATCAGGAAATAGTGTAAAAACAATTGGATTAAGAACTGGCCTGGGACCAAAACATTTCACGATAAAGTTTAATTAAGAAGCTAACCTACGATGTCTAAACTGTCACGGTCCAGTTAATAAGCTAGTAAGTCAGTTTGCAGCAAAAATGGGTCACACTGGAATATCAGCAATTCCCTTTGAATTGAGGAACCTGCAATACAAACCGAAAACATTAACAAAACGCAATATGGCAGGGACTGAAAAGGTATGTAATGCATGATAGCTATGAGGATTTTGTGTAGCTTGGTTGACTGGAAGGTTTGAGTTTCTAGTAGCAAGGTCCATGTAGGCTAGGCTGTGTAAACACAATATTCATATTGCCTCATCTACTTACTGTCAAGGTCATGATTTAATTACAAGGTGTGGTTTTGGAATGTGAACTGACTTGTTCCAAAGAAATTCCTCTCAGGAGGAAAAAAGTCACATAATTCAGTTGCTTAACATTAAGTGTTTTATCCCCATGCACCTTCCATCATTTGTAGCCAGTTGTGTGAAAATGCATTTTACTGAAGCGCTTTAGCTGAAGGGTTTAACAACTGCTCAGGGATGCAGATCGCATTAGTACAACTCTTACAGACACGCAACCTTGCCCGCTCATCTACAGATAATGAAGACAAGATGCAGTTCCAGCATGCATCTTCCTGTGAAGATTTCTTTACAGCAGGAGAAGTGAAAGCTGTCTGTCAGCTTCCTCCCATGTCAGGAAGTGGCTGTGTACTTAAACTTCCTGGTTGTTATTTCCTCATGGGAAAGGCAACAAGAAGTAGAATGGGAACCTTGCTTCCAAGCAACACCAAAAGCCGTAAAAATAGTTCTGAAATTAGTTTTTTTTAGCAAAATGGTTTTGCCGCTTCTAGTTTCTGTTCTGTGTTTCTTAGTAGAAGGATCGGACTGCTTCTAATTTGAGCCCTGCCTTCTCTTTCAGTCTTGTAGGGTATCAGGTGTAAAAATTTGAAAGGATTCTCTGTGCTTCTGCATCAGCAAGTAGAACTGTTCACACTATGTTCGAATAACGGCTAACCTTGGCTATTAACATTCTATTTATATAACATTTATATAACATTTCCTAATTCAGCAACAGGTACTGGTATAGCTGATCACAATTCTGAATACTGAGGTTTTTTTTTTTTACCAGCCTTCCTTCACTGCTGTTCTGGTTTTTCAGCAAGCCTAGAACAATCACGTTTTGCAACGGAACCCCTAAAATAAGCAAACCATGTTAATTTTGCTCATTTACTGGGTGACACCACTTCAATAGGTAAGAGTTTCACCCTCCTGAAAACGATAATGAAACAGATTTTTTCATGTATAAAGAAGAGAACATCCTGTTGTAGCTTCTAATTATCAGTATTATCCATTTTCTGAACTCACTGTCAAATTTAGACAAAAAAAACATCACTAAAATCATTAAAACCATTTATTTAATTAACTAAGTTACTGTAATTCATTTACTGCTGGTGTTTGAATTTATCAGCACATTTGCATGATGCATGCGTGCATTTGTGCATGTGCGTGCCTGCTTTTGTGTAGTGTGTAAGGTGTTTGTGTGAGTTTCTGTGCCTGTCTGTGTACGTGGCGTCCGTGTTTGTGTGCACGAGCAGCTTGTGTGCAAGTATGTGTTTCTCCAAACAAGGTATTTATATTTTATGAAGCTTTAAGACGGGGAAAAGGTTTCATTTTTAATCATTACAAAACATGCATAAGGAAACAAGCCACACTAGTATGCACTAGTATGGTTTAACCCTTGTGTATTTTACTTCTGCCGTTGTAAATTCTAAATTCTATAGAATTTATCCTCATTTTGAAAATGGACTGGGGTCACTTCGACCCCCCAAATAACACAGTGGTTAAGAGTGAGAAACTAAACATACCTCAATGGCCTGAAGGTTTGAGTCCTTTCAGCATCTGAAGAGGACAACAGCCCATAGCTGACCTCTAATGCCTTGAATCTACCAAAGAAAATTTGCAAAGACTGTAGCAAGTTGGTATACAAGAATCGGTAGCGAGAAAGACATGTTACAATTTCTGCCAAAGCTGATTCTACTGCATACTGAGTATACATTCTGATTAGCAATATACATTTTTACCTCTTAAGTAGTAGTAGGCCTAAGTGGCAGAAATATTTTTATATCTGCAGTCTCATCTTATCAAATGTAACTTCCAACCTTTAGATTTAGACTAAACAGCCTATGCAGCACCCCTTCACAACAGGAGGGACCATTGCACAGATCTGAGTATCTGTGTGCTGCATTGCATGTATCAATATTCTTGTACAGTGGGTATTTCGACCAACTTGCAGTTTCCACATTGCTTGCATTCAGCTTTTTAAGGGTACAGCAGTACCATAGGGGTCATTAGGTCCGATCACTCGGGGCTATAGCCCAGAGTATTTTAAGCCTAGCCCCAAGTATTTTAGCCCCAATGCAAATCTTCCTTCAAAAAAAAATGTCAAACCCCAGGTTTGACTTAGCCCCAGATCTTTTCAATAGCTAGAAACTCCCCTGAGGAGAACTATCCCTGTCTGGGTTGACAGACGCTTTTTTTGTCGTTGGCAGCTGTTTATCCCCTTCACCAGCTTCCTGCCTGTTTTGAACCAAAACATACATTGATGTAAAGTGATGGAAAGACGTGCCGCATCGGTGGGAAGAATTAGACCATAAAGGCAATGGAAAAACAAAAAAAAAACTTTGCTGTGCCCCAACCCAGAACATGTCAGCGGTGTTGCCTGCTTATGTAGGAGGTGCTGGTTTATGTTACATTAACATTATTATACGTTATCTACATGCACAGCACACAGGGATTAGCAAACCACAGGTTTCTCCATTTTTAACAGCTGCATATGTCCTGAAGACTTCCAGCTTATTGTGATCACCTGCGACTTCCAGCCATGCCATAAAAACAGACAGGCAAACATTTTATGTAAATTTAATTTGCTGGGGGGCAGTAATGTAGTCCCTCCCATTGGCTGATGATAATTAAATAGACGGTGGGAGTAATTAGCATAACTGAACTAATTAACTTTTTACAAAGAGGTGAACTGAAGGTCACGTACACTTTTATAGTGAAAGCCCACATTATGGAATAGTAAAATTAAATTAAAACAAGCAATTAAAATATTAGCCATTGTCAAGCCTTTTCAAAAATGTTTCTGGCATAGCAAAAACATAGATCGAGGTGAGCAACAAAACAGACAGCAGTACACAGATGCAACCTATTTAAGAGGATATACTTGGTTCATTCCATGCTGACAAGTAAACATTTTTATATTTACTTTTATTATACCACTGTCAGTCACACTGGCTTTGGTTTTATCACCTCAGAGTTAATCCGGAATGTATCTGGAATTTGCGAGTCCATTTTGAATTTGAGGCTTATTCAAATTTTATGCTCAAGGCCAAAAATAAAACTTGGCTGGAGAAAGACGACTAAAAGCAGCAGGGCACACGCTGGAATTAGTAAGATTCTGTTTCACAAAGGCAGCATTGGGGCTGCATTTCTACAGCAGGTGGAGTGCTGCTTAAATAACGGACTGGCAAGCCGAAGGTTATAGGTTTAGTTCCCAATCATGGCCCTATTTTAAAAAGAATTCTTTATGTACAATTGTGTGCATTTGTGAAACAAAACACTTCACCTGGGTATAGTATAAAACGGTTTCCTTTTATTTAGATAAAACACAACTAGCTAAACAAATGTATTGCTGCTGTAACGCACTCCCTGTAAATCAGTCACTATGCAGATGCACAGAGAGCCCCAGAAGAGGTTTCATTTCCTCCTTAAATCTATGTTAGAAAGAGGATTATTCAAATTGAAATGGGAACAAGTAAACAAAATGGTTTTGCAGGACTGAGCAATTGAAATCCAAATAAATGCGTCTTGCAGGAAAAGTTAAATATAGTACAAGTGTTCTTAATCCAGTAATATGCTCTTGCCACAGTATAATATCTGTAGTAAAATGACAGATCCTATTACTGTAATCACATTAGGATATCACTGCATGCATTTAGGTTTAGCTGCTTAATTGCTTCCCCATTATAAATGCTGCTCATGTCTGATGGTAATACGGTATAGCTATATTGTAAAGAAAAAAAAAGTTTTCTGTAAGGTTGAAGGATACTTCATTAACCTTTTAGGTTGTTGTACTTGATCAGGGATGTGATCTTTGGCAATTACCCTTTTCATTTGCAAAACAGTTTGCGACTAACAAGTTCACAGCTAACAAGTTTTGACAGGGAAAACACGAGGAATAGGTACATGAATCAAACACACACACACACACACACGCTGAGAACAAATTAAGTGCAAATTAGTCTTTCAGCCCTTCTTTCAATGCACAATGTAAAATATCATCGGCAGGGGTTCTAATGATTAACAGCCTACTTTGTTGCTGGTCCAAACTCGGTACTTTCTTCAAAACAGCAACTTCATGACATACTTGTCAAGCCTGGACACGCTCGGTGTGCCCCACCTGCTGAGGTCATACCATCCTCCACAAACACCAGGAATTGACAACTGACACCATGCGATGGGGACTCTTTGTGTTTGCAGGGATGACACTCTGTCAGTCCAAATAAAAAGCTTTGGATCAGGTTTAGCGCTTGCAAAAAATAATAATGGTAATGATCTGGAGGACTGTTATTGTCGTCTTGTGCCATGTAAAGCTTTATCCTGAGAGGTGACACTGTGCTGTATTCTCTCCACGGGGGAGACACTAACCCCTAGACAGTCTTTTGCACAGGAAGCTGGTGTGTGCTCCTTCTTCAAGAATAATTGGGTGTCAGAAAAAAATAGATGTAATGTCCCACTTTGACAGCATTTTGGTGTGCATCATGACTAATGTTGTTTTTAGGGGCACTTCTCAACCCTACTAGACCTGTACCAAATACCATTAGATACTATCAGGTTTCTATCGAGTTGTTTCATTCATTAATTCATTAATTTCCTTTTCATTTCTTCGTGTAGCTAAACATTTTTAACTGGTGACGTTTTATTACATTTTCTTACTGGAACAAATCAGGCTGTTTACTTGCTCAAAGGTAGAACAAAAGTACCACCAGCGATGACTTAAACAGGCAACCTTCGTGTATCTCTTTTTAAGTAATAACTTGACTTGCAATACCTGTTAGAGTGCGGACTATCAAATTCAGAAACTTAATAAGGTAAAATACTGGGACGAAGAGTATTCTGATTTTTAGATCTAACTGTAGATATTCTGTTCCATCATATTTTCCTTTCCTCTGTGTCCTGTGCTTTTCTTCATGTAATTCTTTCCTACTTTTCATCCAAGTTATGGACAACATTTATTTGTCATACCAATAGTGTTCTGGGCTAAATTTAGAATAGGATGCCAACACCTGCAGTGAGGTTTGCAATGCACGCAAGGTTCTTATAAGCTCTGAAACTAAAACAAAAATGGCGTTAATGCATACTAGAGTGAGCGATTTAAAATGTATGCCAGTCAAAGAAAATATCAGTATCACTATATATGGTGCTTCTTCTAGAAATAATGCTATCTTACTCAGATACAACATCCTTCCTAGGGAATGAGAAAATGTTTCTGTCTGGTGTTGACCTTGCAATCAGAAATCAGTAGTCTAATGTTCACGTGGACTGAAATTCTGATGGGCAGGAAAAGCCTTGCAAAGTGTGGGGTCTCAGTCTTCTGCTGATTACAAAGTAGAGTCTGTCGAGGAGGACAAACCACAGACTTAAGGGGAATGCAAAATAATAACGAGCAGCTTGCTTGTCTGCTGAATGGACTAAACTTCTCTCATTCTTACAAGACGAGCTGTGTTCAATGGTTTTCTCAAACACATGTCTGTCGGTCTCTGTGTCTCTGGACACAGTGCTTGGGTCTCCATGTGGTGTGTGGCTCTGTCTTAAGCAACTCTGTGCTTGCGATCAGAAGATCGCTGGTTCACATCCCCTGGTCAGCAAAGTGATTTTGCCATTGGGCCCTTAGTTGGGTTGCTCCAGGGCCTAACTAACCCTGCCATTTCAATTGTTTGATAAACAAACATACAAACATTGGTCTTTCTCTTGACTAGTTCTAAGTAACACACACAGGCTCTGCAGTTTTGGGGGGGACAACCGTGGAAGTTGTCCAAGGCCCTGGTGGGAGGGGTGGAAGTAATTTTGTCCAGGGCCCAGGAATTATGCACAGCAGGCCTAAACACACATCTCTAGGTGTGTCTCAAACATCTCAAATACATGAATCTACACCAATTGCTCTATGCTTGGGCCTAAAAATTCAAACTGCCCTCCACTTCTCAGATCATTTGGGTTATTCCTACAGCTCACTATTCTAAATGTCATGCTAAATCTTCGTAAAAGGTTAATATGGCACCTTAGAGCACCACTGTCCTCACAAAATTGTGACGTTCATCAGTAGGCCCAGGATACTTAGCACTGCATACAAGGCACTATATTCATGATACAGAGCACTGGATACTAAACACTGAACTCTGAATACTGACTACTGGAGAACATATGCTAAACCCAGAATACAGGATACTGGTCGCTATACACAAGGCACAGGCAGGATTTTGTTGAAGCTGGTGCATCTAATAGGAGCGACTGATGTTGCAAATTAATAAGTATATAACTATGTATATAATAAGAATATAACTATATGTATAAAGTAAATTAAAACCAGTAGTTAAACAAGAATCTTTACAGATGCCTCACAAAATAAGTAATATCCTCCCTCTTAGGAGACACCAGTTTACCAATTTTTTTTTGTTAGATAATGTTTATGCTGTGTCTCAAGATACTCCTACAACTGCACTCTCTTTGGCTCCAAGTCCAAATTCAGGTTCTGAGACAAAAATCCAGCTGCAGACCTGGATGTATTTAATGCACAGTTGCAAAAGGGAGACCGTGAGCAGCGCACACTCCGCTCCTTCATCTCGGCAGAACTGCTTGACGGCTTAATTGTGGAAAGTTATGTTTATTCCATCATCAAATCAATAGCTTTGGGTAGCGCCAAGAGCAGCACCGAGATGGAGCCTTACCCTGCCCCAGTGTCGTCATGGTAACGGCAGCCATAACAATAACACAGCTGAGAAAGATTTCACTGGGCCTTTGCTAATGCGTGCTCTTGCACACGGCTGAGATTAAATGAGCTTTTCCCTCCCCCGTAGCTTAGGGAAATATGCTAATATAGTAGCCTGCAGAAGATGAGTAGGCCTACTGATGTAGGACACTGGTTATAGTTGCAATATGAAAGAGCAGTTCAGTACTTGCAAAAGTTAACCTTCCCAGACCAGACATCTTTTTTTCCCAGCGTGAAACCATATCAGAGAAGCCGTCTTCCCCTCTGACCAACCATATTTCTCATTGAGCACCTATGCTCCTATCATAGTCTGTTTACCCTGTAAGTTAGGTTTGTTTTATCAGGTACAAAAGCTTTTTCTGCAGCCCTGTGCAAACATAACAGCAGGTGTGTGTCTCATTTGTCTGAGGTCCTTGACTACAAATGAACTCAGGTGTGCTTCATCCTTGATTTCCACCAAGGAGAAAGCAGCCAGATTAAGTAAAAGCATTAATATAAAGTGTATCGTACCCATAACTGTGACCAAGATAGCTGGTTGGAAAACCAACAGATGGATAATTTGCTGTGCATTTCAGTGTGTGGTGTATTGCAAATCTGTTTCTGTAGATTAGGAATGAATAAGTCGTCTAACATGTGAACTTATACTATGATATTGAAATCCTTATTGTACACCCCCTTTTAGTGCCTCCACTACATGCAGTGAACGTCCATACTCTCCTAACTACCTGCAAAGATGGGTCACTCCCAAAAAAAAAGTGTGCTTTATACAAGACATTACTTTTCATAACAGAGAAACCAGAAAAATAACCTAACAAAAAAATGGATAAATATGTAATGCCTAATACATGATCTGTGAAAGCATGTGAAGGCAAATAACCAGATCACTGAGGTACTGAGCTGGGAAGCACTGCAGGCTCTGGGGAACCCAGACTGGCCACATTCTCCCAGACCAAGACTTCGATTCTCATCCCCAAGGGAAACACAGCCTGTCACGGTCTATATCACTGTGTAATATAACCTGATACAGTATATACAGTAATGTACTGTGTGTACTGCTCTATACCCTACAATGTGACCTGACAGAGTTCCTTCCATATTGTATCGTATGACCTGACGCGGTTCATTCCGAACAAAATAAGGTCATGCAGAACAGCATACCTTGATATTGTTCAAGCCATACTGTATAACTGTATCTGACAAGCTGTATTATTACCAGACCTTACATGAATAATATGATATAGTGTGGTAATAACCTGTCCATATTATAAAATACATTACACAATGTGATGTGACATGACTTTTATTTTTTAGTATAATCTAAAATGACCCATCACAATGATTGGTCACCAACAATTCTATTCCTCACAATATAACGCCGAGAAGCCTATAATCTGATGTTACAACGAGAAGCTACAACATATTATCATGCTCTCCACTGTACAGTGTCAAATAATGGCCGTCCACATTCAAGACGTTCACTATTGCAAGTTAATGAATCTAGATTACATGATCTGGATCATGTTACTTTGTAAAAGCAAAATTAGACATATTCTATAGCTTTTTGTTTTGCAAAATGGACACAAACATAAAACGGCAGAAAGAAAAAAGCATTGCAGCCAGGATGGGGCAGTGCTTTTCTGCATCTCACTATTTCCCTCCATGCATCTGACTGGCAATACGTTGCCCAGGCGACCAGCACACACATTACTAGGGGGGTCAATGCCATCTGTAATTCTATTGGTTGGAATGCCAAAACCAGAGCCAATGGGATTCGGTATATTTGGGGCAATGGGGGAGAGGGAGCTCCTCTGTATTGCCCACATGAAGGCTGCCCAGAGACTGTTACAGTAACTGAACATATGATGCCCACAGTACATATGGAAAACTGGCAGACCTATAATGCTATGAATACAGTATCCATTTACATTTATAATTTGATGCTTTGAATCTCCAACACAACGGACACGGACAATGGTTTATTCCTCAAACCAGAAATGTCCTGTAATGAATTTGAACAGACACCTGATTTACTATTGCCCTATACCACAACAGTTTAAGGTATTTACGATTTAATCCGTGAGATATGAATCAGCCTTATTACATACATCTGCTTCTGTTGTGCCAACCTGTATACCTGGTGATTCAGTTTCCAAGTACTTTGTTTCCAGAATATAATATTCTGGCTCAAATATCCTGCCCCCAGTATTGAAACAGACAATTTTGTTTTCAGGATTTCTTCACAATCCTGTAAAGAGTACTCCAGGTGCATCTAAGTCCTAGGACTCATCCTTTGGCTGTAGTTGACTTAAACTGCTGAAATGCAATACACACCCGTGCATAAATTATACAAATATCAGCTATAAGCCTATTTTGTAAAACATGCTTGTGAAACAACTATGGATGAAAAATCTCATGCATCCACCATATGAATCTGCTCCCCTTTAATTCATCTGGGTCACTGTCCAGGTGTACTGAATTATGGTCATGATGATATAGCCAGTATAACCTCTACCATGGCAAATGAACAGATATCACCATCGTCACGGCGATGGCAACTCAGCAGCTATCACTGCCACTGTGGTGATGGCAAATGGCACGGTGATGCACTTGGCAGGCAACAGGTTTATTCCTCAAACCAGAAATTTCACCATAATGTTAAGACAAGGAATCCTTCAGACCAAAAAAAAACTTTTACAGCAGTAAATTAAGTTTAACAGATAATACATAATGTAAAAAATGTTACCGTTTTTTTACATCTTATACACTTGAATTCTGAAATCTTTTGGTCTTAGTCCAGCAACTGCACTGGTATGGCAACTAACAAGTCTGTCCAGCAAAAAGGCAAGTCTACCAGTGGCTTCATTTGGTTAGAGGCTGGAGCTGGGATTTACGTCAGCTTTGTTTTTCAACAGCTATTTTAATGTTTTGGAAAAATACCGCAGATAACGGATGCTGTCATCTGCAGGAATTAGAATCACATGTAATGTCAGACGTCCCAGGGAGGCTTTGTGTGGCTTTTTTTTAAGGAAGACACGTTATACAGAAAGCTGTCAGTGACACCATACTGCTTCCAAATCATCTTTGTTTATCTTTGACAAGACCAACGACGGCTCCTGTTCATCTCCACCTTTGTTAAAATGGCCACCAGGCTACTAAACACAGGTTTGAAACAGACCTATAATAACCATTCAACAGAGGGCCCTGTTTCTGTACCACTCATGAGCAACATATGACTTCTCAAACTAAGTCCTTCCTACATTCCATGTATGACATGGGATGACTGACCTGCTTATACTACAGGATAGTAAACCTGGAGACAATAAAAACCCTTATCTTGGATTTGAGAAGTTTTTTAATAGCTAATGTGGCTGTTGTACTACAGCGACATTAATCTATATTGGTAAACCATATTAGTGCTATAGTGCATCTAAATTTGTCACTTTGGATAAGACAATCTGACCACCGAAAAAAATGTAAATGAAAAATCAGTGTTCCAAATAATACTTGAAAAAACATGATTTTAATCTACAATGATATTACTGCATTTAATTATATTGGCACCATATAAATAAATATAACTGCACATGTGTAGGCGAGTGTGTCTACTAGAGAAGTAAAACAAACCTTCCTCAGAAAAAGAAAATGATGGGTCAGAGAGTTCAGGGAGAGACACACATTACGCAATGCGTCTGGTTTGAATTTTCCCTGAAAAGTAAAAATGCCTGCAATGGGTTGGCACCCCATCCTAGGTTGTTCTTTGCCTTGCACTTGTAGCCTCCAGGATAGGCTCCAGACACCCCATGACCCTGAATAGGACAAATGGTTTCAGAAAATGGATGGATGGATGGATGTAAGAATGCATCTCCATACCATTTCTATAATACACTTCCCAATGCAGGGTCATGCGGATGAAGCACAATAAAACTTTCAATATAGACGTGTTTGCATACCATAACAACAGCCAATAGAAACCGTGGACTCTGACTGCCCATTCTCCACACTTATGACTACACCACACACGGATCCCCATAGAACAAAATAGAAACAGCATATTAAGAACACTGCACCTGCAACTATTTTTTATAATAGCACTGAAACAAATTATAGCAATTATAGTTAACATGCCTCGTTTAACGTGATACAACAAGTTGTGGGGTGGATATGTGCCACAAGGGTGTGACATAGTTGTTGGACAGCAGTGTTGAGTCGAACAAAAGGCTATGTGAGAGAAAATTCAAACATAAAACTCAGCCCATATGAATAAAATGTAAATGTAAATGAAGGTCAGCTGGGTTTTAAGACCAAGATGGCAGCACGAGCAGACGTACACACAGCGGCCTCTCCATGCCACCCTTGAACCTTGAACCTTTTAATCGAAGCACTTGTTAGTTCAGGGCTGGTGATCAATTGCCTTGGATACGCAAAGGATTCATTTAACCCAGCTCCAGCTAAGTTCATAAAATCAAAGCTACAAGATAAAATAGTAAAACAGTTCAAACTTAAATCTTCTGGTCTATAAAGAATGGAATCAAGTCCCTTAACCTAGACATATTATTTGGTTAAAGTTGGCTATGCTAACTGCTACATCCGAAGAGTATTACATGCTTTAACATACTAAAAGCCTGTTTAAGCTGCTCCATATGATTTGCAAATTCAGCAAACTCTAGAGTTTTACTATAAGCTACAGAGGGTTTCAGCTGGTCAGGCTGAGTGCTATGTTTGCTAAAAACTGCAACATCAGCAGAGCATAGAGACATGTACTGGCAGGCAGTTGGCTGCCAACAGGGAAAGATGTGGCAACGACCCTATGCAGTGTGGAGGCCCAGTGATCAGTCTTATAATTCCAACTAGCTGTACCATGCTATAATCTGGTGTTTTCCTGGCAGTCCCTCATGCTCTGCCTCTCATCATTTAATAATGCAGTGATAGCTAGTACTACCAGGGTTATTTTGTATTGTTCATGCTCATCTCTATATGTATTCATTCATGAATTACTTTTCATTTTCATACCAGTAGTACAGGCAGTACAGGTTACGAATGAAATCTGTTCATTAAGTCTGTCTTTAAGCCAAATTTGTAGGTAAGACGGAAAAATAATAAAAAGGTATATAATAAAAATTATAATTATATAGTAATAATAAAACTAACTACATAGGGTACTGTGCTGTACCTATCTAAGCCAATGAACTGCTGAGGCAAGCAATGTTTTCCCAAGTGTCACAAAGTAGTGTGCGTTCGTTTTTTATTAATCGTTGTATTTAACTCAAATTTTTACTATAATAGGCTTTATGACGGCCCATTCGTAAGTACGAGTTGTCTGTAAGTTGGACGTTCTTAACTTGGGGACTGCCTGTGCTCAGATATTTGGTTTCAAATAATATCCCTAGAAAGTGTTTATTATATTAGCCAAATTCTGTCTATTGATCTAGTCATCCTTATAAAACCCCTTCATTGTCGTGCTTCCAGGAGCTGGACCACTCAACCAAAATAAACAATCTCCAGTCATTACAATGACCCAGAGAACTGCACATGTATCTTTCAGTTCTACCTGTAATCTGTGATCATTTGTATACAGTATGGTATTACTGCATTTCATTATTTTCCAAGGGTACTACTGACTGTCTGCAATGGGTTGGTGCCCCATCCTAGGTCATTCCAGATCCACATACACAGGGTAGAGGTGAAATGGTAACCCTCAACATGAAAGCTTTAGGCAGTGCTACGTACTGAGTCACCGTGCCGCAAAATCTTATTCATAAAATTAAATGACATTTGCTTGGTCAGTACGACCTACAGTGTATAAAGCAGGAATAGTCGGCTCAGCAGAGGGGGTGTATTGTAAGAGCACACACCCACTGCTTGTTAAAAGTATATGAACTGGACTTGTGAGAAGATGGTTGCCCAGTCCCAGCAGGATAAAAATCTTTTACACCCTAGAAAAAAAAGTTACTTAAACTTCTCTGGTTTGGATTATTTATTTATTTTAGAAAAACAGCAAAATATTATGCAATGTTAGGCAGCCTGTTGCATCTTTTTGGTGAAACTGTTCTTTTTTAAGCATCTCATGTTTATTCCTTATGACTCCAGACTCAGAAAATATACGACATGCATATTCTGCTCTAATGGATACTTTTGTCATCTTAAGCATTTGAAAATAAAGGCGTACTGGTCAGAAACATGTTCATTGTGTGGAATTGGAGTGTTCAGAGATAAAACAAAAGTATAAACAAATGAACTTTAAAAATATCTGTTATGTATTGGGTGACCACTTAAATTACCACCTAAATATAATTGTGAGGGAGCAGGTTGAAATCCTGGGAATACTAAGCAAGTTACTTAACCGTTTTTCCCTGACTTGGGTAAAACAGGTAGATGTCTATCAGATAGCCATTGATATTAAACATTATTTAGTGGTACCACACATACCTGGTGGATCTGGGGTTAATTTGGGCCCCTGACTTTCCTGAGCCAGGATCTACTGAAAAAGTGCAACTTATTATTTATTCTGTACTCAGACATTACCTCATGCCCTGTTTGTTCAAACAGCTTGGCATCTTCCTGAATGCAGTCATTTATTCCATGAATGTTTGTAGCTGCATCCTCATAATATAAACCTCACCCTATGAAAGAGTCAACTTTGCTTGTTTTCCAGCATGTAAACTCTCCGAATGCTTTAAATTTGGCTTAGAACATAGAAATGTAAGGTTCCTCTTCTGGTACGGCAGACCACAACCTGCATACATTTTCACTTAGGTTTGCCTGGGAACAGCTCACAACAATAAACTGATCTGGGTTCCATGTCTATTAAAGGAACGCGTGATCGGTACATGGAAAAATATATGATTGGGGGAAATAACTGTTAATGAAAACAAATTTATGTTAAATCATCATTAGTGAAAATTCATCAAGACAAATAAGTGAACGACTCGCGTAAAACGAAACCTAGCATACACAGTGCCCCGCCAGGACCAGCAACGTAAATAAAACGCTGTCGCAAGTAATTTCTGGATAACTGACAAATGATGTCCATTAATTTCACACATAGAAAAGTTGACCAATTTCAATTACGAAACTAGTTAGTACAATATATTTGGTCAATTTCATTGAATCTGTCACCTAGTTCCTGTGTCGAATGCAAGTACATTGTTTTAGTCATATACTTTTTCCCCTAACGTGGTAACTAGCACCCTAACATACTGAACTTGATGCAATGTTCTCGCCCATATTAATTTCAGATAATCTTAAGGGCGAATCATGGTTAAATACTGCTTAATTACTCTAATCACAATTAATTTAGCTGACGCCCAATTCCTATAGTGTTTCACCTTACGGACAATGTCCGAAGCCGAAGAGGCGCTCGTCGGTTAGAAGAGAAACTATGCCGTCAGGTTTTGCGACGGATTTAAGGAGATCAAGGGCAGGGCTACTGGAGTTGATCCTTCTGCCTTATTCCCCTAGAAGTACTCCTATATATTATAATAATAATAATAATAATAATAATACATAAAAAAAAGTTAGGTGCGGATCTATTTTGTGTTCAGAGCGACCAGCCTCTTAAACCGACTCGATACGTCACCGACAGAAGCGACGGTGTGACAGTGCAGCCGGTGGCGTGCAAATAAACAAGAAGCGGGAACATTTATGTGCCGTGACCTCGACAAAATGTGGAGTAGGAGGTAATGAACGTGTGACATCAACACGGGGTGGTTTCAGAAACTGGAGGAATAGTAGAGGGCGTGTGTTTTAGTAATCAGATAAGCAGAAAGTCCCCGAGTCGAGCTGACGCGAGCGAGGGCAGAGGGAAAATTGCACGCGCGTTCAAGCCACTTCTGTGACAGGGAAGAGATCCGAATAATCATCTTTTTATTTCCATTTTAAGGCGAACGGTTATATCCTCAACTATTAAGTATCACGTTGTTTCCAGACACCCGAGTGTACGAGTGTTTTTTGAAACATTATTTTGAACGGATCTAAGGCGGATACGCAGGCTTTTTCAAATCTCAGCGGAGTACCTTCAGTGGACGGCATTCGTTTGCAGCGTTAAACCGTCTGAGACATGTAAGCACCAGTGACTTGCGAGACATAATTATTTTTTGGGAAATTGTATAATTTTTTCGTATATTCCAATGTGTAATCTGTGAATTTGCCAGTAAGCGAGCTTTCCTACGCACCAGCTTCAGTGCATGTGGGATCGTCTGCGGCTGTAAAGAATACTAGATTATAGTTAAATAAGTAATGTTTAAAAATGTAAATATTTACTTAAGATGTATCAACTGAAATAATAGATAATTAGGTTTACCACGGAATACTTGGCTTTATATAAACTAGTAGTCTGACAATAATGTCGGAATAACCGAGTGTTAACAGAATATTCCTTCTATACATTTTACTGTGTACAGTTCTGGGGTTAAAATGATTTCAAGAATAGCTACTTGGAGATGTACAGTGTTTTTGTGTTTATTTTCGGGCTCTTGTTCTTCACTTACGAGTTCTGCAAGCACGTCAGCTAGGCTAACGCCAGCTATCTGTACAGGACGGGAATGTGAATGTGAGCGCGGGGGTGTGCGCATGCGCACGGCCGCCTGCAGCGCCAGCGTCCTGCGCGTGGTTATGTGCGCGTGGTCCGCCGCGTCCGCTGCTTTACTGGTACAGCTGCACGTCAGTGCTTCGTGTTATTTACAGTACACCATTTAGCCTATGTACATTCATATTTTCTCTCCTCAGGTGACTGACTGGGAGCTTCTTCGAAAGTCCCTAACTCCAGGTTGTTGTCCACAGACAATGATTTGGTGTCATGAGCATGTTCATCAGGTTATGAGGGCTCAGCAGAGCAAGAGTGACGGATAGCATGGAGACCCCTTTCTATCATGATGACACCCCTGACCTTCCCCACCTGGAAGCAGTCCCACAGTATCCGAGGCACCAGAGTCATAAGGTGATGAATAAGAGAAACATGGCTGGTCAGAGTTTTCCTGCTGCCGTGAGTGGTTCTCCTGGGCTGAAACTCTTGCAGGAGCAGCCAGCAGGCTCAGGGGCCGACTGCAGTGCCAGCCCCACTGGCGTGGGCATCGGCGGTGATGCCAGCGGCCCTCTGCTGCCTGCGTCTGACATGAGTCTCCTGAAGCTGGCAGCCCCTGAGCTAGAGCACCTCATCATTCACTCCCCCCAGGGCAGGGGAAACACCAGTCCTTTCCTCTACCGCGGCCAGGTGACCAATGAGCAAGAAGGCTTTGCTGATGGTTTTGTAAAGGCTTTGGCCGACCTGCATAAACAGAATCAGCTGGTGGGGGCCCCTATTTCTCCGTCTCCCCCTGTTCAGGGTGCTTACCAGAGAGGTGTGGGCCTTACCGGAGAGATGCCTGTATACACCAACCTTAGCAGCTACAGCCCTGTCCAGATGCCACAGTCTGCGCAGTACCCTACCGGGCCCCTGGCTTACCCTGGCACTACACACAGCCGTGGCCCCGACGAGCCACAGACGGTCCCCGAGGTACCCCACCCTCCCGGGGACTCCGCTGGCCCCTCGCCACCTGCATTGTCGCCCGTAGACCTGGAGACACAGGAGCAGATCAAGGCGGAGCGGAAGCGGCTGCGGAATCGCATCGCAGCCTCCAAGTGCCGGCGGCGCAAACTGGAGCGCATCTCACGGCTAGAGGAGAAGGTGCGCACGCTCAAGGGCCAGAACGCCGAACTGGCCTCCACTGCCGGCCTGCTCCGCCAGCAGGTGGCGCAGCTCAAGCAGAAGGTGGCCAACCATGTCACCAGCGGTTGCCAGATCGCCGTGAGCTCGGCTTTGGCAGCCAAGAGTGGGGAGGCATCCGGCTGCTGAGCCTGCTGGGTGGGTTAGCTGTGGGGGTGGGGGGCAGGCCAGGGCTACCTTTCCTGACTGAGACTTTGCATATAACTTGGAAGGAAAGCATGGGGAAACCAAACTGGAATTATGCCCCACCCCTCATTGTGGGCCAGCCCCTGGAGTTGCTGGGGTGGGACACACTGTGCCCTGCTGCCCTTTAACAGACTCTTTATGGATCTTTACTGCCAGATAGCAGTGGGCTGGAGAGGCACTCAAAATGGAAAATGAAACTGGTAGATCTAAGCTGGTCATATCCTGACATATTTAAATTTATCTAAGTAAAATTTACTCAGATATTTCATAGATGTATTGCGATTTAAGTTTCCTTGATAACTTTGACTGCGAGTGGAGTATCCACAACTTGAGGGCACTGCCACAGGAGTGTCTTGGATATATTGCCAATCTAACAACATTTTCTCTCAATGGCTTGATAGGTTTTCAAAAAGCTGTTCATTTTTGTCTTTAAAAACTTTTAAAGGTGTCTTTCATAGTCAATGATGTCGCATTGCTTAGATTAGACCTAATGGAAGTTTATGGTTCCTGTGGTATGTTCACCTGCCAAGAAGCTAGTTTACTTTATAGAAGTGTTTTTTCCTGTCAAGCGTGAGTGGATTTTTAAAGATATCTTGGCACTCTTAGACAGAGTGTGTGTACTGTATTGTCCCATAGTGTGTCTTGGCGATTTATATATTTACAAAAAAACATATTGTAACTGTGGCAGTCATTTGAAAAGGCTTATTTAGCTCGGAAATGCTCTGTTATAAGCTCAGTGTATACAGTCAAAACAATGTCAAGATGTCATTTTAGATGGCACAGTGTGTTTTGCTTTATGCCATCTAGACCAATTGGCAGAAAGTGGGTTTCCTAAACATCCAGAAAGTGTGTATATGTACAAGTGTGTGCGTGTTTGTGTGAGAGAGAGCGATTTAAAAAAAAAAAAAAAAGCATTATGCCATTGTCACTGGGTCACATCTAGACTGCTGGTCTGGGATGTATTTGTCAACTTCCATGACTGAAAGAATCAGGAAAAGGGCTTTCAATCAGGAATATCTAATTTGTTCTGCTTTATATTAGGAGAATATAAACCTGTATTTCTGCAGAAATGTTTTATGTTTGTCATCTGTCAAAAATATATATTTGGTAGGATGACAGGTCTTGCTGGGACTGATGAAATTGCACTTATACAGAATTTTAATATTTGTACAGTATGCTCTATAATGATCAAGTCCACATGGACCATGTACAGCATAATGCTTAATGGCAGTAATACTACAAACCTTTTGGGACAGTTACTTAGAGGAATACTATTTAAACACGCTTATGGTGTTATTACAGTTTGCTAATATGAGCTTATAAATGTATTCTTTTGCAGCTGGGGACACAAAGAAAAGCTGCTTTGAGCACAGTGATGCCAAATGCTAAAGGTCAGATTGTGTGATGAGTATCTTGTGCACATAGTCATGGCGAAAATGCAAGGTGTTGACGATCGCGATGCTGACAGCCAGTGCAACTGGATGGTAAAAGATGGACTGGCAGAGAGAGCTGCCAATGAAACACAGTAACGTTCGACGGTCTGGAAGAATATATTTATTTTTTTGAAACTTGAATAGGGTTTTAATGTTATCTAACAATTCTATTTTTTTATATGAGACATGTATTTTACATTTCACAGTTCTCGTTTGAGAGAGAACAGTATGAAAGATGAAGCTACCTAACCTGGTAGTTTAACTGTGGCAATTGCAGACAAGATTTATTTATTACAGCTCTATTTAAAGGGCTGTCCTCTATGGCTACAGCTTTTGAAGACCTATGACTTCCCTTTGCCGCGGGGAAATAATGACGCGGTTATTTGCATTGGAGGTCCAGCTGAAACATCAGAGTGCTTGTTTACGTGTTCTTCACTGCTGCGATCACGGCATTTCCTTAGCTAGTGAACTTATAAGCTAGCTGGCTGGATATTCAGTCTTTTTGGCTATTGAGTCGTCTTTTTGTTTTTTTTTTTTTAAAAAGACGTTTCCAAAGAAAAAGTGACTTAGTTTGATGCCATTCCAGAGCAGAGCCCACAATTTGTGGATAGATTGTATGACAAGAAGGGAAAAGGTGAGTGCAGTGGTTTAACAGAAAATATTTTAAGTATGAACTTTGAGCCATATTGTTTCCCTTTAGAACAAAGCCAGCTGTCACTTACTAATGTCATTGTGGTTTGTTAATAAGTGAATGTGGCCAGTAGTCTTGTGAAACAGTCCTGCTTAGTTTATTCGGTATGATCCAATGCCCCGGTGAATTCAGAGGGACCGAAGGAAGCCTCTGTGTTGGGGTTGGGATTTGCTCCTACATTGAAAGTGGGGGCATGATGCCGGACTGGTACAGTCTTAGCTGGCAGAATCTCCCCAGCACCTTTCAGATTGGTGACTTCAGCATGAACAACAATTCCAGGAACAATAGGAAGACTTTTTTTTTTTTTTTTTAATTTTAGAGTCTCATGTGCAGGGCAGTGGTCATCAAGCCTGGTGCCGCAGTGCATCTCCTTTGTTGATTTAACACACCACCCCTAACTAGCCCTAATTTGGGAAGTTCAGGGATTGACACTGAAGTCTGGTTACCCCCCCCCCTCCCCACCCACCTTACACATTGCATTTTATATCTTTTTTATAACATAACAGAAAATGATGGAATATTGGGGATTTATTTACCATGCTCGGTAACCACTGTCTCTGTCAGCTAGTATTTGTCATTCTGTCAGTATTGAACATATTGAGGGCAAGTTGTTGGAAAGTTGTTCACGTAAAAAGGGACATTTGATACTACTTTCATGGGTTGGGTTGGGGGGGGGGGGCTTGCACCGTGTTTGTTTTTGTATTTGTTCTGAGAAACTGAAAAGTTGAATCGAGTTGCTTTAAGTGTGTATTCGCTAAATAATCAGTCCTGTTCCGATAAGTTCTTTATGACATTGTGTTTGATTAGCTGAGATGACATGTTATAACGTGGCTGGCTGGCTCTTGTGTGGATTTCGTTTGCATACTGGGGCATGTTGCATCATGCCAGTCTTCTTTGTGCGAGCTAAGATGGTGCCAACTAAAAGTTTCAGACAGTTATGTTGAACACCTTTTACGTAACATTGTGCAGTTTACGCTGGATACATTAATGACAAGGTCGAACATATAAAGCAAGAAAAAGAAGTTGTGACACTTTGTTTCGTTTTTTTGGGAAAAAAAAACATCTGTTGCAGTATGATTAGGAAACTGGATTTGTGACCAAAGGTTTTCTGGCGATTAGTACCAGTCTCAAGGTACTTAACTTGAATTGCTTTAGAAAAGAATATCCAACTTTATTAATGGACAGAATTGCACAGTTATATTGTAAAAGTGTATGCTGAAATAATGATGTATTAGTAAGTACCACACACTTTGAACAGATTCAGGTTTACCCATATTTAATTTTTTAAGTCAACAGAAAACATTGACTTTTAACTGAAGAGTGTCTTTATTTGTATGGTTTGGTTTCATTATTTGTTTTGGTTTCAAATGATGTACAATGATAAATGTTCACTGTTGGATTGAAATGAACAATAAAATTAAATCAGTAGGTCCCAGTAAAAGGAACACTTGGTCGCCTGTATTCCCGATACCACGATATTTCCCCTGCTAAACCGCCCCAACAGTCCATTCATTTTCAATCTTGCAAGCTGTAAAAAGGATATGGGGAAAGGTGAAGCAGCTGACATGGCCGTGGTGTAGGAACAAAATAATATGTAGCACAGTAAAAGGTGTTTATCTGACAGGACCTGTTCTGTAGTAAATCATGTCTGTGCGAGGAAATGGACAGGTGCCATAGTGAAACATGAACCTGTGGAAATATATCGAAATGGACAGCACATTGAAAAGTGATCCTGTGAGCCAGAAAACGGGTGTCAAAGGAAAGGGGGACCCGTGCAGTAGGAGATGAGTTTTTGTGGTAAGCTGTGCTCCTGTGAACGAGAGGGCGAGCATCCTAATTAACAGCTGTCCCTGAGTTTGTGTCTGCCTGGAACAGTACAGAAGACAGCGCTGGTTTTCCTGTTGGGTGTCTATTTTCTATAATAAGCAGCAGAAAGGGAGACGGGGAACACGATACACAAGCACAGAGGTTTGTGCATACTGCTTGTATCCCCACATACGTGAGTAGAATGTATGCACATTTAGTTTAGCCTTTGTGTATCTAATACGTCCACAGTGTTGTATTGTGAAAATCGTGAACACACATAAAGACATTAGCAAACTACGCTGTGTATTTACATTACATTGTAAGTAAATACTGCAGGTACACACACATGGCCTGATATTGTTTATACATAAACATTAACGTGTTTGATACTGACAGCTGGGCTTTTCCAGGCCATCAAGACTCGCCACTCAAATAACTACTGATCAGTCCACTCTGGGTATTTTCCTTGACACAAACAAATGAAACTGAAGGGGGGTGGGTAATCAGAACAACACAGTTTTTGCCTCTGGGTTTTTCCTAGGCGATTTCCCCTTTAAGCTTGTTTTTCTCTGTTTCTCCCTGCGTGTGTGCAAGGTGGTTGGGGATGACTAACTCCTGCATCAGCCCACCTCCACGTTGCTCAGTAGAGGAGTAGGCCAAACCCCTCCAGCATGACTCAGTCACAGGAGGTGGGGGGCGGTGGGAGATCTGCAGAGCAACAGCCTCATTAAACTCTCTCAATATCCCTGTCATAAGATGGACTCTCTGTAGGTTTGGGCTACGCCAGTGTTTCTCAACCCGGTCCTCGGGAGCCTCCAGACAGTCCATGTTTTTGCTCACTCCTAGCTCCTGGTGCGAAAATGTGGACTGTCTGGCAGGGAGCAAAAACATGGACTATCTGGGGGTTTCTGAGGACCATGTTCAGAAATACTCCCAGCTCCTGGGAAGGAACAAAAATGTGGACCGTCTGGGGGTCCCTGAAGACTGGGTTAAGAAACACTGGGCTACACAGACTGAAAATACCAACCCGGAACTGCTATTTCAGTCAGGGTATGAGCAGGATTACACGTTTTGTTAGGTTTTATGTTACTCTGTGCCTTTATGCCTATGATGAGCTTTCTTTCCAAAGCAGCACAAAAAGACATATTACATAAAGCACGCTGTTTTGTTTCTGGTGTTGCTCTTAAAACTGAAAATATGGCCAAAAGACTGGATTTGTAAGCAAGGCAGCAGCACCCTCATAACGTTTTCTACGGGATCATTACGCAGTGATTTCTGTAGCCCGATGTCAGAGCAAAGACGACGACAAGTCACGATACTGCAGTAAACGGCTTTATTTAGGGACATGTACACAAAGAATGTTGGACGGCATCCTGATGTGAAATCTCAAAATGAGTTGACCCCAATAAAACAACTCCTTGGCAGTTATTTTATCTGGCAAACCCTTTCCACTTTCTGCCAGTCACGGTTAGTGGATGATATAACATAGATAATTGATAGAATTATTGAATGGGTACAAATCCTTCATCCGTTATTTTTTCATGGCTCTCTTTATGTTTCTTGGCTGCATGGTGGTGCAGTGGCACTGTGGGAAGCGCTGTTGTTTTGTAGGTCCAAAGTTTGGGGTTTGAATCCCAGCACAGCAATGTATGGACTCTGCATGTTCTCCTCCTTTCGTGTGACTTTCCTCCAGGTAATCAGGTTTCTTTTTACCATGCTGATTGGTGTCCCTAAATTTCCATCATAATCTGGCACCTCATCCAGGGTGTCCCCAGGCCTGTGTCCCATGCTGCCTGAGCTAAGTAGTAAGTGGTTTTCTAGATGGCTGAACGAAAGGACAATTTATGATCAGTTACTATTGATTTATGTCCTTCCAGAAACTCTGGCCATTTCATTTTTTTTTAATCAGACTGCTGTCACAGCTTGCAAAACTTATTGACTCCTCCAATGTCAAATGTTATACCAGGACGGGAGACGGGCATCCAATCAATATGACTCAAGCAAATTGAAATTACACACTCAGATCCTGTGCTGTATATGTTTTTTTTTCTTTTTTAAATCGTAGCAAGCGTACACTGTGTCATTGTTGGGTTAATCTGAGACTAGGCTAAAACCAGTGGAAGATTTTAACATAACGTGTACCAAAACTGGTGTAATTTCCTTCAATCCCCAAAGAATGTGATACATTTCTGCCTGATGATGACATAAAGAAAATGTAATACCTAAAAATAAATATTACACTAGCAATGGGTTGTGAATATAGTAAGGCCAAAAGCTCCAGCTACAGTTGTTCTCCAGGTTTTGTGCGACACATCATGATCATTTTAAGAATGTATGCCAAGGTTTTCAATACCTTTTGTAACATTTAAAGAACATGCTAATGTGCAACGGTTGACCGAGATTGGACGTGTTTTTGCTGTCAGCATATGCTAATATGCAACGGTTGACCGAGATTGGATGCATTGGTGCTGTCAGCGTATGCTAATGTGATATGCTTGACTGAGATTGGATGCATTGGTGCTGTCAAGACACATTTGTAGCTGATATGGCCAAACTCATAAGGCCACCCTAAGTAGATTTAGTTCATTGGACAGTAAGCTACATATTGCTTCACTGAGTGGTTTTACCAACCTAATGAGGGAAGCATTCAGTCATAACATGTTTGAGTGTTTTGGGTTACATGTAGCATGATGGTTAAGGAGATGAAAGTGAGGTTAATGCTGTAGCTGCTGAATGTAAGTCTCAGATACATTAGCAGAACAATTTGTATTTATTGTCATACTGCACAATTGCATGCTAGATAGCTGTAAGTAAGTCAATAATATTGCATACACGTTAGCCTGACCTATTCCAATACATTTATTTTTCAGTTTGTTTCTCATATGGGTGCCAATGAGGTCAATAAGGACATGGTACATATTAATCCACACAATCTGATGAACCAAATTTGGAATCATAATCATCTCTGCCTCTAAGGAGATCATGAAAGATAACAGCCATGTGTACATGGTAGAGTTCAAACCACTGGAGAGCACAGGCTAGACCCAAGGCCGCATGTTCTCACTGTGCACTCCCTAGGGTAGCTTACCCTCAGATTAAAATACAGTATGCAAACACTGAGAAGGACAGCCGAGGAACACAAAACATAATTAAAAATATGCAATCAAGCCAAAATGTAAAAGCCATTGGGCCTTATATGCTGTGTTCAGCACTGGCAGTTAAAAGTAGAAAAAAGCATAACTGTAAAATCTGAAACAGCCTTAATTAAGTTAGACCAAGTATTAACAAGAATGCACGCAATATTCCATTCAATATTCAATCCAAAATTCAGTCCATTTATATGGATTTTATGTGCTTAAATATTCTGTATATTCATTTTACTGTAATTTAGAACTTTTCCCTCCACAAACAGCCTATTTCCCTACTCACCTGCAACCAGCATCCCCCTATACATACACACAGCCTATCTCCCTACTCACCTGCAACCAGCATCCCCCTATACACACACACAGCCTATCTCCCTACCCACCTGCATCCCACATCCCCCTACACACACAGCCAACCGACTAATAGACCTACAAGCAACAAACCTTACTCCACTC
>JAAGVU020000040.1:10382810-10394328 GCA_011763525.2 Mormyrus iriodes | reverse complement strand
CCCGATATATTAGCAAGCAGAATGTGTGGTCTGGTTGCCCTTGTTGTCGGGTCAGATTTGTTCTGCAAAGGAGAAGTATGGGATACTCCTCCTGTTGCGTACCTTACATTTTATCAGGTAATCAAACCACCATAAGACTGGGCTGGAACAGGAGAAGGGAAAGACAATGAAAAAAGAGAGAAGAAAAAAAAGAGAGAAAGAAAAGGAAGGGGGGAAAAAACACAACAAAAACATATACATGCAAGAAAAACATACATATACAAAAAAACTAAACATATACATATATGAAAAAATAAAAGAAACTAACAAAAATGTATGTATATAGAGAAAAAAAACATAATACATATACAAAACCACACAAAAAATTAAACAAAAGCATATACATATACAAAGAAAAACAGAGATATACATACATACACACACATATGCATACATACATACACACACACATATATTATATATATACACATATAAATTTATACATACATATACATCTGCATACACAATAATGACAATACTGGCCTACCGTGTCCTTCTAGTAGCCTCATAGTCATCAGCCCGTGTGTCTGCATGTGTTAGTGTAAACTGATTTGTCATTGGATGTGGTGGGTAATTGGATAATTCTTAAATCACTTAAATCATCTTTCTTGTATCACTTTTGCTACAGTATTTTGACTGAAAAGTAAAGCTTTGCTGATCTTTTTGTAGCTTTCACCTTTCTTGCGTAAAGAAATTATTTCCTTTCTCAGGTCTTGTGACTTTTCTCTTCCATGTGGTGCCATTGCTGACAGCATGGACTGGGAAGGAGTTTCTTTGTTAAGTAATGTCCTGTTATAGTCAAAATGCCTGTCCAATGAATAATTAAACTGACCTGTGGTTGATATCTTGTTAATTAGAATTTCGTAGTCTAAAATTTACCTTGATTCCTAAGACTTTCAATGTGGTGTACTCATTTTCGCATCATGGTCTTGAATGAATTTGTTAGGACATTTTACTTTTTTTTGTGTGATCACATTAACAAATCTTGTTTGCAATCAATGGCCCACATTTGTGGGAGTATTTTGCAGTATAGTATCCCATAGAAAATGTTGATTCTGATAGGAAACTAAAGGTTTTCTGACAATTCTGTTGAAGTGCACTCATTTATGCTGAGCATTGTTTATGCATCGTTTGTACTGTATATACTAATCTGTAGTCCTTCTCTTATCTGCAATTATTCCCATACAGATTCACATGGAGTTTAGTGGCATAGGCTTCATACAATCTCCATGCATGCAAACAAAGTCTCTAACCCTTAACAGTTAAATGTTATAGATGCCTTGTCAGACAGCCTTGTCATAAAAAAAAAGAAAAATTAAAAACTTGATACTCTAAGTTAGACGGATTTGCCATCTATATATATATTAATACACACACACACATACTGTCTGAGGTATACACAGGCAGTCCCCAGGATAAGAACGTCCAACTTATGGACAAGTCGTACTTACAAACAGACTAACATGAACCCTATTATATAAAAAAATTTGTTAAATATAATGGTTTGTACTAATGAATGCACTCACTACTTTGTGATGCTCTTGAAAAACTACATACCGTATATGGTTACTTTTATTATTACCATATTATTATTATTATGCACTGTATTATTACTGAAAGGTAAAGCACATACTTTAAGGTGAAATGTATACTATAAACTAAGACAAACATTTGACTAACTGATACTAAGTAAGAGCCATATGCATCTGTTCTGACTTACCTACCAATTAAACTTAAAGACTGACTTAGGGAATGGATCTGGGTAATGCCTGTGTATCCTTTGATTTCTGGTGGTGCATAATGCAGTATAACATGCTTTGGTAATTTAAACTAATAGCCTCCTGATCCTCCCTGTGAAGGGGCCCATTGACCCTCCGTGAGGCCCTCTGTTTCTGTGGGGCCCAGTGCGGTTGCAGTGGCTGCACTGCCTATAATTTTGACAGTGCTGCTCACTTTCACAAAAGGGGTCAAGAAATCAGTTTTAGTTGTTCCGCAATGGATTTTATTTGTATTGCCTCTCTGGTTCTTGTTTGAAAAAACGTGATTCAAAAAACAAAACTTGAGTGATCTGAATCTTGTGGCGAGCATAGGAGACTCAGAAGACAAGGGCACAGGTGAATGCCCCTTGAGGGAGGGGTTTATTGAGGGAAGGGGTTTGTTACGAGGTGATGGTCCATTCAGGGTAGTCATCCTCCAGTTTCCCATCCCTTGCAGGTAGGAGGCAACAGCTCCTTCAGGGCAGTTGTCCTCTGATATCCACCAATATCCCTTTTCTTTATCTACTGGATTCGTCCCTGCATAGGCTTTGAGCCTTGCAAGCTGACATTGCATATTGCCAATGAGCAAGTAAAAGTCTAAAATGAAAAGAAATTTGGTCCATGCTATTCTTCAATGCTTTTAATCAAGTCAGCTCAGGTGGATGCATATTTCTTCATTTATTTTCTCAATAGCTTTAAGTAACTTTCAAATCTAGTCCTTGTGGAATGATTTATTCTGGTTTTCAGTTTACCAAAACACTTAAGTCGCTGTCTGAACAAATTAGTTCCCTTAATGCAATCAATTTAATCTGCTCACTCAGTACTCAGCTTTGTAATGAGACATTTACCCAGACCTGCCTAGATCAGTATTGAGGGTCATTGGTTTACAACAGTTGTTAGGTCTGCTCCTGAAACTCTCTGTTAATGATTTTTTTTTTCCACAAAAAGTCGATTAATAAATTAGGCTTGATTTGTCTGTCATGAAATATTGATCTAGATAGCACATCTATGTTTCAATAACCACTTACCTAACTAGGGTTCCTGTTTCCCAAGATTACTGGGAAAGTGCAGATCACAAAATGATGGGGCACCAGTCCATGGAAGTACACACACACTCACATACACACATATTGACAAACTAAAGGTAATTGAAGGTCACCGATTCATCTGAACTGTGTCTTTGGACTGTGGAAGGAAATCTACAGTAGTGCTTCCATTTCAGCCTAAGACCACAGCTCCACAAGAGTCACGTTTACATAAAGGGCCCACGTGTTTCCATGGCGACTGCAGGCTGCATGATGACCTCATCGGAATGTTCAGTTGAGTGCGTTCTTTTGTCTTTTACATTCAATCCCCATGAAAACCCTGGTTGTAAGCTTTGTGGTTTTCTGACTGGGTCTTGGTAAGTGCAAGGTTATTTACAACCAACTCAAAGAGTCTGGTTCTTGAACAAGTGTGTGATTCCCTCTTCTTGCTGTCAAAACTCAGCCAACCTATTGTGAGAGCAGAACGTTATTTTTGCATCAGGTTGGCTTTCTTCATAGAAGCCTCAGTAATTTGTAATACAGTTAAACATCCCACCTAAACATGAGGGCACATCTGAAAACAGTTAATATCCTTGATGACATCAGTTCCGTTGGGCAAAATTCCTTCCAGAGAATTCTGTATCCACAGTTATGTGTACGCATGGCTGTTTGATGAATATTTTTGTTTATAATACAATCAATCCAAATGCAGAGGAAAAGGGTAGAAACAACCATTCTATCCCTAAAAAATTACTTAGACATTTAAAACGATAGGAAAAACAATAAGAGGTCATAAACTGCATGTATTTAACAACCCCAAACATATCCTCATACACATGCTTAGAAAAAGGATTATGTCATAGAGAGAATTAGCTGGGAGCAATCTTCACTTATTTTATAGCTTATCACATAATACATTAATGGTTAGATCTAAAATGCAAATAGCTTGTTGTCACTTGAATATGTTGAAAATTATACTTCAAGTGATGGTGTTATGGTGAATGTGAAATATATTGTACATGTCCTAGGTATCAGGGACATAGGAACTGGGGGTGTGATGGGGGGGGGGGGGGCTTGTCCCCGCCTCCCTCAGTATTTAATTTGGCTTCATTACCCCCCAATAAACAGATGTTTGTATTTAAATAATTAAGTTGCATCTCCCCCTATATCAAACTCTCTCCTACACCACTGCTAGGTAGTGACCTTGGCACAAGAGATGCAAAAGATTGTCTATAAGCAAAGGCCTATCAGCTAAAGCCGTGGATTAATCCACAGAATTCTATTGCTCACTTGGCTCATCTTGCTAAAAGGAATCAGGGCAAGCTCCTACAGCGACAGAACAAGCCAAAGCAGTAAACATCTTCATACCAAAACCGAAATTACATTTAAGAAATCACCAAACTTCTGTTGCCATGGAGATTAAAACAAGCAACAAAACAAAAGTCCATCCATCCATCCATTTTCTATAACCGCTTATTCCATATGGGTCGCGGGGGGTCCGGAGGCAGGGAACAACCCAGGATGGGGCGCCAACCCATCGCCGGGCACACTCACACACCCAAAACAAAAGTGAAAACAAAAAAAAAAAAATTACTGGGACAACTTCTCATGCCATGAAGCAACTACTGAAAAGTGTATGTTCTCCTTGGCTGCCATTGGACTTGTTGTGCCATAATGAACTTACCTTCACCGAACCAGCATGACAACACATTCAACGGTTGTGTCTTCCTAGCCTGGAGAGTAATCCATGATGCTTATGCATTAAACAAGTCTTAATCAAATCTAGTCATAGCTCCACCTATTGTCCATTATTTTGCTATAAGCAAAGAGCCGAATAATAATATAAATGTTTAAATATTAAAGGCAGTGGATTCCCTATTCCATTGGTCCATCTTCTAAGCACTTGGATGTACACCATGATGCCAATACATCACAGAGCACATACCTGCTTACACTCACACACTGTGACTAACTGTTTGTCTTTGGACTGCAGGAGGAAACCAAAGTAGCCAGAACAATCCCTTGTCACATGGGGAG
This sequence comes from Mormyrus iriodes, assembly GCA_011763525.2. Lineage (NCBI taxonomy): Eukaryota > Metazoa > Chordata > Actinopteri > Osteoglossiformes > Mormyridae > Mormyrus > Mormyrus iriodes. Next base: position 10,389,470 of record JAAGVU020000040.1, on the reverse strand, counting down.
CACATGGAATGGAAACGCTACACGCAGAGTGGCACATTATTGTGTTTACTAAATTAAATGGTATGATTCCAAAACCCTCAACACACCACAATTCTCACTTCCATCTATACTTGGGCTTGCAGAAATGTTTAATTTAAATTTTTAATCCCAAGGCAGAGACATAAGGCCTTATACTGAGGTACAAATAGTTAACTCCACCACTGGGAAGACATTTGGAGGAAACATCTAAATAGGGAGGAGTAAATGCCGAAATAGAGCCAGCTAAGAACATAAAAAAGAGTCTTTAGCATATTCCACAGAATGTAATAACTGCAATCAGATACATAGAGATGTGCTGTACCATTAAAAGTCTCCTAGCTAAAGATATATTCTGGATTTGGCTCCCTCTAATGGACAATCGGTAGTATTTTTATGGTTTTAAAACAATATGAAACCCCACAGCTTAGGCACTGGAAAATATGTAACTGCTTAATAGTAAGCCTTCAGGCAAAATTGCCCAAGGTTTTCTATAATCTTTGGACTTGCAGAAACACATCTTCTACCAGTATCCTCAACATGGGCATCCCACAGAGCCGTGCGCTAAAAATCTGTTATATTAACTGTCTACTCTTGACAGGGAGGCCAGAGACAGCTCCAACACCAAAGTCAAGTTTGCTGACGACACCACCATCCTAGGCTTAATAACCAATGGCAATGACACAGCCCACAGGGAGGATGCTAGGCTACCGACAGAGCAGTGCCAGGAAAACAAACTCTCCTTAAACATCAGCGAGACTAAGGAGCTGATCACTGGCTTCAGAAAGCTGACGCCTCCTCACACTCCCATCCACATTGGTGGGGTTGCTGTGGAGGGGCTCAAGAGCTTCAGTTTCCTGGGCGTCACCATCACTGACAGCCTTGGTTGGTCACGCCACACCTCAAACATCTGAGGAAGGTCTGAATGTCACCAGATGTGCTAACCACCTTTTTTTTTTTATTTTACAGATGCATTACGGAGTTCTCACCCATTGCATAACATTCTGGTGTCACAGATGCTCAGCACAGGACTGCAAAGCACTGCAAAAAAGAGCTGAAGAACACTTAGTGCATTACCGGCATATACCTCACAGCAGACCAAGACATACACACCACATGCTGCCTTGGAAAGGTCAGAACATGCCATCAAAGACGCCAGTCACTCTGAAAAGCGGCCTTTCTCCATTCTCACTCCTCCTTTCTGGCAGATGGTACAGGATGATGTACAAGCACTCTAACCACAACTCTTGCAATTAGACTCCTCAACGAAACTAATTATACCCCACATATGTCACTTTATTGGCCCGATTCTACCTCCAAAGCATCTCTTGTACATGACATACGTTGGTTTTGTGTGTGATAATTGTGCATGCTATGAGTTTTTTGTATATGGTAGTGTGATACTGTGCTATTTGTCATTTATTATTATTTATTGTCTGCTGAAGCATTTATTGTTTCATATTTTATTCCACGTTTATTGCCTTGCATTTATCTGGCACTATTATCTGCAGGAAACATGCAAGTAAGAATGTTATTGTGCTATCTACACAATTACACATAGCAATAAAATACTTTGAGCCTTGAAATAATGATGTTTAAAGCTTGACTCATTCTTTTCACTAAAGCTTCTTACACCCTATACTTTAGTCTAAACTGTTATACCAGCTTTACAATTTATGTCTTCCATCCATCCATCCATCCATCCATCCGTCCGTCTTCCAACCATTTGTCCATTACAAGGCCACAGGAGATTGGTCTTTCCTATTAGTAACTTGAAGATTGTGTATTTTTAAACGTTAGGTTTTATTAGCTCATATGTGGTTACATGGCCAGGATGAAAATCCACTTCTGCAAAAAAGCCAGTGTTTCTGGGAGCCTGTTTTAATGTCAAAGAAGAGACAAGAAAGATGTTTTCTGGTACCTGCACCGCCACTGGAATTTCTGGGTTTGCATTGGAGTCTCTTTGTTTTGTGCATGTTTTCCAGATTATGTAATAGATAGTATACATTATCTTGCAGGTACAGCTAAGTAATTGCGGGCGTATGTGTAGACCAGCATCCCATCCAGGGTGTATCCTGCCTTATGCTAGTTCATGAATACTGTACATAAATTGGATTTTAAAACTAAGAACCGAAAATAAAATATCAAAAGGGAGACATTTCATAACAGGAGGGGAATTTAGACAAAATAACCTGTGAAGTAATTGTAATACCAGAGTAATGCAAGACTCTGCCTTTCTGGTATGAATAAATAATGGCACATTAATGCTTCTTTTATTATTAAAGGTAGTTTCCACATCCATAATATCTATAGTGCTCAGAGGAAAGGTTCTGTCCCTAAGTGCTGTGAAATGAGTCATTAAATTTTATCAGTTAATACTGAAATTTCTGAAAGATTCAAAATAAACCCTCCATCTCATCTCCAGTATGAATAATGAATGAGCATTACTTTGTGCTGATAAGTTCAATGGAAGCATGCAGACTAACATGCTCTCAGCTGAATGGTGATGAGAATTGAGCGTCACACTTCTTTGAATAAGTTAAACCATCTTCTACTAAATACATGTGTCAAAAATGTTCCTGTACTGTTCATACTTGCACAGACTCACTTCTGCCAACCGTGAATCCATAAAGTGCAAATCACACTACATCTGCAATGTTAAATGTTAAATGCCACTGTTGATTAAGGTTAAAGTAAAAATACCTTTTACCAGCTTTTTCCTGCTGTCAGGAAACTTACCGTAAACTGGCATCTCTAAACTGCCTAGTGTATGTGATTGTTTGTGCCCCGTGATGAATTGGAATCCAAACCGGGGTGTTGACTTGTACCCTATGCTGCCTGGGATAAGCTCCAGCCACCCACACCCTCTCATGACCTTGTGCTGGAAGCAGTTATAGATAGAATAGATAGGCGGTTCTGGCGGCATCTAGTGGGGATAGTGATAATGAAAATTTAAGCAGATTTCGTATTTTTAACATGACAGTCCATAAGGCCCCTTTATACTAAACATGTTCCATGGAGAGAGTGAGGGCTAAGTATCTAGTTAGAAAGATATGCTTCATCCATGTGACTGTACAAATTATTTAGGAAAGCAGAGCTATCAAGCAAAGGTATCAAGTGAGTTGCAATTGGCACATGGGGAGGATGTCAGATGGGTCAGGATGACCCAGGCAAGCATTCAGGATTTTTTGGAAACGTCTGTCTTGAAGCTTCCAGACAAACTGAATTCAGTTCACACCTCCGGGAAAAAAAATCTCCCGCATGTCCCTCAATCACTGAAATTGTTCTTTGAAGCTTTTCTTATTAATATAGTTTAATAATCCCGTGTTTGTTTGTTTCAACTGCAAAGTATGAAAACATGCAGCAAGCATATTCTTTTGTTATGGACAGGCAACAGTGCTATCAAATAAGTGTGGGTAATATATGTTAATTATATTATAATGTTAAGTTTTAATAGTATTTTTGAAAGTTGGTGGCTTACAGGTGTTGCTAGAGACATTTACCCAATAGCTTTCACAAAACAACTAATTTCGCAATGAATCGGAGAAACATACAGGGTTGCCACTCCCACGCTCATGTAAGAAATCTTACCGCAAATCTATTTAAAACCTAAAACTGGCTACAACAAAAGCGTTGAAGTGGTTTACAAGATAATAAAACTGTTACATACATGTAAATACGTGTGCAGACTTCTCTGGAATTGAAAATCTCACGCCAGCCAGCTGATCAAAGTTGGCAACCCTGCATTAAGAAATTCGTCGGTCAAGGAAAGTGATTACTGGTCATAAAAAGAGATAGCTACCATTAAAATTGGTAAATGTTTTGTTATAGACAGAAAACATTGGTTTTCTGTGTACATAAACAAACAAATAATTAAAAATATAAGCATGAATGTGCAGAAAACATAAAATTAGCATATATCCAGTAAACAATGTATATTTACTTGGCCTTGTAATACGAATTTTGGGTGCACCATTAGCCATATTTGTTTCTTCAAATTTAAGGAATCTCGCTATTCTCACGTATCCTACTCTGAAGTACGTGGTTGGTTGGTTGTATGTATATGCAAACCAATAAAAGCCAGTGGGCGGGGCGGAATGGCGGAAGTGTTTCCGATTTCATCCGATTTCATCATTGTGCGTCAACTATACTGTCAGGTGGCTGTGGGCATTTGAAGAAATTTGTATAGTACCTTGGGAAAGGCTCACCGATTAACCTAACTTATTGAAGCTGCTTCTAAATTCTGAAAAATACAGAATATGTCTGAACAGGTTATCAAAGACACCGAAGACGTTTCAGTAGGTATGTGCTCAAAGCTATGTTAGAAGCGCTGCATGTTGCATCATCTTCTTGTGTCTTCTGTACCCGGTCATTTATTTAGTTACGGCGATGGTACGTACAAGGGTACAACCCAGTTATTAAAACAACTGAGTGGACGTAATGCTGGGGACAAGTCATGAATAACACTCCATTTAGCTGGTTGTATCAGTTTCTAGTTGCGTTTGCTGCTCGTGTAATTAAGGGGCGATAATGGCTAACTATTTAGCTTACTGGTCCATGCGGTTCATTATCGGATGGAAGAAAATGATTAAAAATGTTGAATGCTAGGCATAAATACAAGTGCAAGTGTTTTTTTCTTAAGAATCGATGTTATTTTGCTCCTATTGAAGAATTTTCTGAGTATTTAATCTTGGCTCACTATTATTCATTTCTTAGATGATAAAGCGTGTTTTGTAAGTATTTTTTTCGCACGATGCTAAGGAGGATGATACATAGAAATGTAATGGTACAGGATTATGAATCCGCACGAGGACCGACATTCTGTGCGATTAGTAAGAGAGAGGCTCTCTGAGGTTCTTTCGCTATCTAAAAGGAAGTGCCGCTCACGTTTAAATACACTGAAGACTGTAAAGTAGAAGCATGGACTTGCTGGACAGTTGTCTTAAAGCAATTGACAAAGAATTCACAATTTATGGAATTAGACTGTCCACAAGTGAAATAGCTATATGTCTGAGGAAAATATTTTTGACCACATTTTGTGGATATTTGTGGGATAGGACCCTGTGTCCATGATCGCAAGATTTCTGATTCAAATCCTGTGGTGAGGAGACTGGGCCCCTGTGTGAGGCCCATATCCTCTATTACTTCAGGAACTTGCTGAAAGAGGTGGACAGTTCAGGCCCAGAAAGTACAAATCCAACCAAAGTTTTGTTTGAGCCAACCCACTGAGTACCCCATGACTGTAACTCTTTATACTCAACTGCGTGGTTGAAACAAAACCTTGGTCTGTATTTATACTTTATGGACCTGAACTTTCTCTGCTTGCTGACCCTGTGCTGTCACCCCCAGACTTTGCTATCACCTTTATGTGTGTCTGTGTTTCCTGTGGAGAGCAAGAGTGCACAGGCAGAAAGACAATTTTATATGCATAATGTATCACTGTTCTATATGTGTGCATTTGTATGGCCCATTTTTGCTTGTTGAGGTATTTCTTTGCTCTTACAGGAGAGATCTATGTTTCTGCTAGAGAGGGCAGTGATGAAGATGGCGATGGAACGATGGAAAAGCCTTTTAAAACTGCTCTGAAGGTAAATTCTTCTGGGGTGATACTAATTTAGTTCATCCACAGTGGCTAAAATCTCAGGTGTTGGCTTCATCTTTTTACTCCTTTTCCAGGCATTGATGTTTGTCGGCAAGGAGCCATTTCCAACCATCTATGTCGACTCTCAAAAAGAAGGAGAGGTAATTCTCAAAGGTGATGGGGGGAAGCTCTATCTGTTGACTGAGAAGTAGCCAGTGACCTTTCCCTTGGTATGCATGCTGCTGGCTCCCAGCTAAAAAAAAATCGTATAAAGTCGGCACTTGCATCAGGTCAAGCTATTCTGCTGTGCTTTCTGTCATGTCCATGGGATTAACATGGTTGTTTTCAGAAAGAATAAACGCAATGGCATTGTAACTAATGATAGGAAAAGGTTAATAGACACGCCTCACTTACCAACCTACCCGTTTACCGCCCCAGACTTACGACCAGGTCTCTGGCCAGTCAGTATTGTACGCTGTACCAGAACTTCGGTCGCTGAAACGGCAGCGCGGCATCTCAGCGCCGAGCATCTCATCTCACATCACCCTGTCTCAGTATCAGTCTCAGTCTCATTCTTGTTCCCGCAGTCGGTCACTATTCACTACGCTAGCATTCGCAATCTCCAAGACTACATATTTCATCGATAAATTTGCTTATTGTGCACCCCATAGCACAAGATGTCGGTGAAAATAAATAGCAATTACCTGCTACCTGTAAACATTTATGAATATATAAAAAAATTGTAAATGATGTAGAGGATAATTGACACAAACCCACTACCAGTAGCCTACAATATGGTTGAAATATCGGTAAGGGGCGGCTCCTGGCTTTATCAATCAATTCGCGTAATGATCTGGTCGTAGAAACGGAAAGTGGGTAAGTGAGGAGTGTCTGTAAATGACTCCTCTGTTCTTCTATACCTACACCAAGCTTATTTATTAGTTTAAATACTAGAACTCGTGGCCATGAGTGGAAATTAGCGGGAGGACATTTTAAAGTAAATTTGAGGAAGCACTTCTTTACACAGCGTGTAGTTAGAGTATGGAATAGTCTTCCTGCTAGTG
>JAAGVU020000040.1:10308486-10382752 GCA_011763525.2 Mormyrus iriodes | reverse complement strand
GCAACTTAGCTCCTGGGATCATTGGAACACGCAAACCCCTCCACCACGATAAGGTGTCGGCTCCAGGAGAGGATGATAATAATAATATTATTATTATTATTATTATTATTATTTATTTTTTTTTTTTATTATTATTAATATGACAAATCCAAGTAAATACAATAGGGTTCCTAAAGTATTTTTTATTGTATGCAGGTGTTTTTGTGTGTGTGTATGCGGTCCCTTAGAGTATTTTTAGCATCGGTGATTGTCTGCTATGGAAATCTTTATCTAATTTCTGAAAACAAAGAGTACAAGGTAGTATTTGTTTGAACCGCCTCTGCCTTGACCCATTCCCCTTCACCACTTTTTCGCCTTACCTGCAGGCAGAAGATGCCGATCGAAGGGATAAAAATCTGGAGGAAGCAAAGAAGATCATCATTGTCAATGACTCCAGTCTTCCAGAGCCCAAAAACGTGAGTCCCAGTTGGAATTTGTAATGTTATCTTGTTTCTACTAAAAGGCTTATTCTGTAGTGTTTCTTGAGTCAAACATAAGATTTCTATTATCAATCTATATCAAGTGGTCCACCGATGCATGGCAGTAGGTTTGAAGCTACTTTAATTTTAGGCGAAAATCCACCAGTTGGGAGAGTACAGGGAGCAGAGAGTGAAGGTGTTTGGCTGGGTGCACCGCCTACGCAGGCAAGGTGAGGGTCTCTCCCCTGTGGTAGAAAGTGGTGTTTTTACGCAGCGTGTGTAGCTCAGAGCAGTGCTTCTCAATCCGGTCCTCAGGAACCCCCAGATGGTCCACATTTTTACTCCCTCCCAGCTCCCTATCGGGACCAGGATGAGAAACACTGCCTTAGAGTCTCTGCTAATAACATACAGTACAATTGAAACAAGAGGTCATCAGTTCCCATTCTGTTTAATAACGAACAAGATGTAAATCAAAGGACCAAAGGATAATGATTTTATTTATACTGACTGTGTTCATTTTCACTAAAGATGCTGAAAATGTTGACAGTCAGAGGACATTGTCCCACTCCTCTTTATTCTTCTTATTCTTAATAATAATAATAATAATAATAATAATAATATTATTATTATTATTATTATATTTCTTAGTGCTAGTTTTGCAGTGATTTCTATGTAATTTATTTTCTCTAAGCTTCAGATTTGCTGTCTTAAACCGAGTCCAGTTCTCCCATAAGGCTTCTGGAATGCCATTGTCCTGCAAACTTTACTTGAGACAAGATACTTGAGCAAAGATGCTGCACTGCAGTGCAAGTGCTGCTTGTCATTTTTGCAGTACTGATCATGTCATTGATGCATGGAATGGTGTTTGTGGCTCCCCACAGGAAAGAATCTGATGTTTATCGTGCTAAGGGACGGGACCGGTTTCTTGCAGTGCGTTCTCACAGATCAGCTGGTACTTCCGTTCCTCCTTGTCACACACAAATTTGTCTTATGTTAGCCTTTAGCATGATCTTGCTCAGAGAGCTGTGCCCAGCCCTTGTTTGTTACAGAGCATGGGTCTTGCAGGAACATCTTCAGGAAAATTCCTGGTTCTGAGTGAGACCTAATTGTGAAGGAGTTGCTGAGCTGTGTCTGGGCAAAGATTTGTCCGATAGACCAGCATCGTCTCTCTTGCTGCTGTCTAATCTCAAAAAACAAGAAGTCTAAGTCTCAACTGGCAAAGCTGGTCTTGTCACTGCTGATCATCTGTGGCATCCATCTAAACTGCAGCTGACTCTCCCCTCTGCTTGTCCCAGTGTCAGTGCTACAATGCCCTGCTCCTGTCCCCGGAGAGCACCGTGGGCCTTTATGGCCGAGTCATGCCCGTGCCAGAAGGGAAGGAGGTAAGACTTGACCCTAGGCAGGTCACACTTCTGCTGTGTAGTGACTTCGGATCTGTAACATGTCTAGAATGCAAATAATCATCAATATGAAATAATTTACATTTTTGAAATACTTCCTCTATAATGCCTGCAGGTGCAGCTCATGTTTCTGTTCTGTATGCCAAGCTGTACTGCTAAGATAGTCCTATAGGGGGTGCTGACGCTCAGATTCCTCTGCAGCTACACTGGTTTTACCACTGGTTGGGATGGACGTTAAATGCGCCTTCATGTAATTTATGTGCACTAATTAATAAGAGAAAATCAGAAAAGAATCTAATTTTGCATTAATCTGAAACATACAAACTAACACACATGCAGGGATAAAATCTTACACAAGATTAATCTGTCATTCTTCATTCAAAAAAACTACAGGATAACTGTTGGTGTCTGTGAGGGAATTTCCCCATCAATCCATGAATGTTCCATGTTATTGCTTTATATAAATCTGTAAAATAAGAGCCTCTAGCTATTTTGAGTGGGATTAAAACATAGGGTGGTTTGGAGTTGTGAAATAGTCCATAGGTGTGAACATGTGTGTGCCATGTGATGGGTTGGCATCCCATCCTGGGTTATTCCCTGCCTTGTGCCCATAGCTTCTGGGATAGGCTCCGGACCCCTGTGACGCTGCATAGGACAACCGGGTATTGAAGATGAATGAATTTTTTCAAGAAAAAAAATCTGGAATTATTTTAACAACAAACGTTTTCAGAACAAATTCAGCAATTATGTTGCATGTCGAATAAAGGGATGTTTTCATGTCTTCCTGTTTTTCTGATCCATATCGGGAATGACAAGTGTGTTAATATGGCGACATCTGTGTCATTAGGGCAGAGAAGGTGCTTGTCTTTCAGTCCGATTACCTTTTTACCTTGTATTCTGTGTGTATACCTTATTTCTCTTAGTGGATGGACGACCTTTAACCTCCTGTGTTCGTTTGCTTGGTGTTGTAGCTTGAGGAGACAGGATTGCTTTGTGCTCTTGCCTCCGATTTGATTGCTCCTCCCTTCAACCCTCAGGCTCCCGGAGGACATGAGCTGATCTGCGACTTCTGGGAGCTGGTGGGCCTGGCTCCACCAGGGGGCGCCGACAACCTGCTGAACGAGGAGTCTGATGTGGACGTGCAGCTGAACAATCGGCACATGATGATCCGTGGTGAGAATATGTCCAAGATTCTGCGGGCTCGTTCCACCGTCACCCAGTGCTTCCGGGACCACTTCTTCAGTCGTGGCTACTATGAGGTGAGGCCCCGAGGCCTGCATGGTCCTCTCGGATGCAGGGATGTTGGGGAGGCCAGGGTGATTCTTGCTGACTGATCATTTGAAGGATCACTTTTATCTGTGCCGTGTGATGATGATACATTCAGCAATATTAACAAACGTGCAGAACCCAGATCTTAGTGTGATATTCATGTGTGAGGGAGGGGATTTGTGTGTGACAGTAGTAATTCAGTAAGCATGGACGTGGAGATTTGTACCATGTTGGGTTTATGCTGCATTCCGTTTGAACTCGTAACTTGGAAATTTCGAGTTGCTTGTCGGAAATTTCAACTGAAACACCCCAAGAAGTTAGAATTCTGACTCGTGAAGTTGGAAGGCTCTATTCAACCCCAACCTTAGAATTCCAGATGGTCACGCCCTTCATCAACAAAATTTACAATTGTAGTTTTATACTGTTTAATAGCACTTGCGTCTTATTTGTGGCTCAGTAAATTGGTTGCACACACAGTTCTGTCCAACCGCTATCTGTGGACATGCTGCTACGGTATTTTTTTTAATGCGCAAAATACCGCTTAATGTGTTATCAACTGATAATGCTAACAATGGCTAGCCGGGCTAGAACAGGATATAAGGTAAGTCTGGGCTAAATATAAGTGAACGTACATAAAGGCCATTTAAACTGGGGTAAATGAAATCCTTCAAGTTATCTGGCTAAAGAAGAAATCTTGCATGTAGAAACGGGTCCCTGGTATTGCTAAATGGCTTTCCGACTTGCTTTACTGGAGCACTGTTAACTCATGTGTGACAACATTTCCAGTTCAAAGTTCTGACCCCTGCTGTACTAACACAGCATTAGTTTGGTGTAGCATCTTTAAACGCAGCATTAGAGCAGTTGTGGTTCCAGTGAATGAAACCACCCCCCCCCCCCACCGACTGAGCGTGTATTTCTGTCCCAGGTGACTCCGCCCACACTGGTGCAGACACAGGTGGAAGGTGGCTCCACCCTCTTTGGGCTGAACTACTTTGGCGAGCAGGCGTACCTCACCCAGTCATCTCAGCTGTACCTGGAGACGTGCATTCCTGCCTTGGGGGACTGTTTCTGCATCGCCCAGTCGTATCGCGCAGAGCTGTCCCGCACCCGCCGTCACCTGGCCGAGTGAGTGGGCCGCCAGCAAGCAGGGAATTGTGGGATACAGTTGCTCCTGAACTAGGCTGAGAAGGCCCAACAATCGGGAATTCAGAACCCCTCATTTGAGGTCACCATCTTCAGTCACATTTGCGCTGTTTGCGTTGCCATCTCAAAATTAAATTCTTTACTAAAACACTTCATTGTAGTAACAGAAATGTTTAATGATGATTGCCAATTGGTTTAACATGGTGCATAATGAACACCATATACACCCTGAGTGATCCATTTCAAAAATTAGCGTCAGTTAAATCATTCTAGCAGTATTTTCAAGACAGAACAATGATGGTGAATAGCTGCTACAGTTATTGTGATAAGTGTAAGGATTCCCTACTTTAGCTTTAATACAAAAAGCTAACGTAAGTTAGCTCAGGGACTCTCCGTGGCAGCAGGATCTTTCCGCTTCAGATGCTCTCTCATGCATGTCATGCAGTGCCGGTTTATTTGAGCATATTTCCATCTGCACGCATCCATCCTCGACTTGTGGCCAGACCTCTGTCTGTTTCGCTCATTGTCAGACAGCTTGATTTCCTTTCCTCCCCTCTGCCATTTTTTCCCCTCTCGGATTAAACAGGCATGCTGCTAAGTGTTAGTGTCACTCCCCGTTATGATTAGAGTGAAAATGTGAAATTCTGTAATTCTCCCATTTGTGCAAATAACCATTATTGATTATTCATATGCTTTTTTAAAATTTTTATTTTCAAATTCATTAGAATTATCAAATATTCCTTGCAGCCTTAGACTTGAGCAGCTAATAACTTTTATTTGCCTACAAGCATGATCAGTAAGCCTGTGTTAGTATGTTTTGTGCCCCCTGCTATGCTAGCCTGATCAGGGCGGACACCATTGTGAGAATAACCGCATTCTGCTAGGATGATGTGCCACCTACTGGTGAAACAGCAATCCATCCATCATAATGGATAGATTACAGTCCTTCCCTACGGTCTCCATAGGTACACCCACATAGAGGCAGAGTGCCCATTCCTGACATTCAACGATCTCTTGGACCGCCTGGAGGACCTGGTCTGTGACGTGGTGGACAGAGTGCTGAAGTCACCTATGGGGGCCATCATTTACGAGATCAACCCTGTACGTCAGTGCCTCCTGATCTCTTTCTAATCATTGACCCCTTAGAGTAAGCAGATATATGGCAGCCAGAGTTGGTCAGTAGTCAGGATTTATATAAACCCACTTTTCCACATTCCTTTTTGGTTAGCCAGTTTCAGTCTGTCTTAGAGAAAAGAAGTAATGTGTATATATATATTTTTTTTTTACCCTACCAACATAGTAAGCTCAAGGTGTGTTGCACAGAACTGTCCTATGGTGCCCTTGTGTAGTCTGTGGACCATGTATGTTACAATACAGGTTTTCCTTTGAACACAGGACTTCAAACCACCCAAAAGGCCTTTCAAGAGGATGAACTACACAGAAGCCATCGCCTGGCTGAAGGAACATGATATCAGGAAGGATGATGATACCTATTACGAGTTTGGGGAGGTAGGAGACTTCTGGCGGTGTAATGGCCAGCATGTCACCTTACATTGTGCCAGGGCTCAGAACCGCAGCCAGAAATTTTAGTTACGCACTTAATATCACGTAAATATCACTCTTCCCTTCCGGGACACCTTTGTGACCAAGTTGAAATGATATTAGCTGACTAAAGTGTGTTGTTTGCATTGTTCATTATAGTTTATGTAGTAGACAAACAAACAAAATCTGCTGTTACTGTTATCGCTGATACCATCATCCACACATTTGCTGTGCGTTTGATCCGGAGGAAACGGCTAATGTTGCCTGTGCTCCACAGGATATTCCTGAGGCCCCTGAGAGGAAGATGACGGACACCATCAACGAGCCCATCCTCCTGTGCCGCTTCCCCGCCGAGATCAAGTCCTTCTACATGCAGCGCTGCCCGGAAGATCGCCGCCTTACCGAGTCGGTGAGTGGAGGCCCGCCCTTTGCCAGTGTGTTGTCAGGGTAGCCAATCAGTGCCCGCTGTATTCCCAAACTCAGTAATATACTGAATAAATATCCAGTTCTTCAGCTGTAATTCAAATTTAATCAAAATACTCGAGATCCTGACATACAGATTGTTGCGATACATCCTCCACATTACACCCTGTTGAGTCACACTCTGAAGGGGGAGATGGAGTACTTTTGAGCAGGCACTGTACTGGATTATATAGAATGCTGATTAGGACCCCACAGAGGTGAAGTTGTGCTTCTTCCTGCACCCGAATGCTGGCTTGAGTTCAGAGTCAGTACGCATCTTTTCTTTGCAGGTGGATGTTCTGATGCCCAACGTTGGTGAGATTGTTGGGGGTTCGATGCGTATCTGGGATGCCGATGAGCTGCTGGCAGGTTACAAGAGGGAGGACATCGATCCAACACCCTACTACTGGTACACGGATCAGGTAAGTGTGAGAGTCATGGCTGGGGTCTTAAACCTGAGCACCCCAATGCCTTTAGTTTAAAAAGCTGCAATATGTATCCTTAAGAATCTCTGAATACTGGATATTATATCTGTGACAGTACTTCTATAAAGTAACCAGCATCTGGTAGGAAATTGCATTTAATTTTCGAAGATAACTGTATACTCATGCTAAGTACCTGCTAGATTTTTATACCGCCTTTTCTTCCCATTGATGATTAACAAAGGTACATTAAAGCAATATAAACTGCCAGGTTACTGCTGTGTTTCTGATGGATCTTCTCAGCCCAAAAACAGGTTCCTTAGAATTTCTGATACTCGGGAAGACTCCAGCGCTACAGGATTATAGCAGCGTGTCCATCTGTTTGTGTCGTTGCCAGCGGAAGTACGGGACGTGTCCCCATGGAGGCTACGGCCTGGGCCTAGAGAGGTTCCTTACTTGGCTGCTGAACCGACACCACATCCGGGATGTGTGCTTGTATCCCCGCTTCATCCAGCGCTGCCGTCCTTGAGCGTCTAGGAGTCCTGCCCCCGAGCCTCGCCCACGTGTCCCATCTCAGATTCGAATGCCCCAGTTCATCACACAGCACCGATACCTGTTGTTCCTTTTGTATCTTGATCTGGCTAAACATGCTTGAAAATCATCCTCCATATCACGGTTAATCAATGCTTGATAACCGCTGGTGTATCTGCTGGATTGCATATAGTGCACAATCTCCTGCTTTTGAGAGCTGTGAAGAAGAATGAAGGAATTTATTATTGTTCACCCTGTATCTTTTGCATAATGAGGAATTGCATTTAGAAGATTCCTCTGACACCAGCTGCCATTCATCCACGCCTCAAAATGTTTCTCCTCAATTTTATGTCGATCTGAAATGTCTTGCTTTCGATAAATGAGCAAGGCTAAGGAAAGCTGTGCTTTTTGCTGTGAAAGCTGTACCCTGTACACACGGTGTTAGAGCTTTTTGTTACATCAGGTTTGATGCTTCTGTGTTCTAGCTTTGCAAAGAAAGTGCTCCCCACATCTCACACACACTCTCAATTAAGGGAACAAACCTCCAGGTCAGTGACTAGCTCTAGGTCGATGATGAGGCATGACCAAAAAAAGACCCCCAATACTTTTAGTTTTCAGAGTGTGAGGGGAAATGGTTTAAGTTGTGAAGTACACTTGTACTGTTCCGGAAGTTTTTATATGCAGTATACCCCTATTGAGGTATCTCTGCGTGTTAGTGTGTGTTCTTAGCTGTTACCAATGTTTTTTTACTGGGTTTGCCATTACCATGGTGTTTGAAGATTGTACCTCATAACAGTAGTTTGCCATCATGTTATGCTTCAATGGCTCTCTGTGATTCTGTTGACTTTTTTCCCCATCTCTTATGGGCAATGTGTCTAAAATTTGAGGTCATTTGCATTCTATAACGCCGTGTGTATGCTGGTGGTGGGAATGTGCATCATGAGGCTTGGTGAATACATATTTAGGTTATCGTCATTCTAAGTACTGCAGTAGGTCTCATCAGGAGAGAGACTTTGAACAAGCAACCAAAAGAAGTCCATGTCATTAACCACTACGCCCCCTACTGTGCATGAAAATACCTCCTCAGGCCTTTCAGACTGTTGAGCCGCGTAATTCTCTAAAATTGCTTCTGCACTGTAAAGTCACATTTATTTAAGTGAATGTTAAATTATGAGATTCACCGTTATGGGACACTAGGGTTTTGGTGGGGTGGGGGGTGATGGTAATTACATACAATATAAATCAGGAGATTGCCACCCCATACCCTGGATGTTTGATCCCGGCTGCCCTGTGACTCCTTCAACTCTCAGCTTTTCAAAAAAAATCTTTTGTTCAATTTCTATATCAGCACATCAGAAACAGATCTCCATTTGTTAACATGGCTGCCATCCAATAAATAATGATCAGTCAGTTTTAGTGCATTTTTTTCCCTCTTTTTGGTCCTTTCTCCATTTTTATTCAACATGTCGAAGCTGTGGTGTATGACTGCTCTGGGCAGCACTGACCCTTGTGCCCCTGTGCAGTGTCTCTGTCCCCCCCCCCTCTTTTTTTTACACACTTCGCATAAATTAGCAGGCGATGAGCTTTGTGATGGGACTAACAAAGTACTGCCAGCATGGAAGTGACACTGGTTCTGGATCCCTCCCACACACCGACACAAAATGTATTTCTCTTGATATCCAGGAATTCCAAAAAGCAAGTAACACTGTATCTGTCCCCCCCCCCCTCCCCCCCAGCTGTACGCACTGTGCTTGTGTTTCTCTTCTACATGTTGAGCCTTGTTGGTGTCATGGCTCAGAACCAGGCTTTTGAAATGGGAATCTTTGGGATGATCACATATGCAGGGATGGACTTGGAACTTTTGATCTTCATGAATGGTTCCATCTCAGATTTTGTTTGATCTGTTTGCAGTGATTATTCTAGGTCCTGACAATGTGTCAGGTCTGTGCTTGGATTAAAAAAAAAACAAATCATTTCGCATAATTCCTGTTTACCCATTTTTATATTATATGACATCAAAATCTAATTTGTTGTGGCTAGAAAAATCTATCTTGACATCCAGAAGTTGTTCTAGAAGTATGACTCAAATGTATTAGTCTACTTCATGGTTGTTACTAGTAGCATCAATACTGGCAAAAACCAAAGCAGCATTTTTGCAGCCTTATTTGTGGCTGACATATGAAATGGTAGTCAGGGAGACGATTGTCCCAAGGCTATACGATGTCTGACGGCTCCCTGACCTGCCTAGGAGACGAAAAGCCAAATGTCACAAGCCTGACACTGGAAGGCAGTTGTTGCCTTAGCAACTGGGAACAAAGGAATTAGAACAGGTCTGATTCAGGTGATGGAAAGCCATTTAAAGGTGATATGGTGTGTGTCTCAACTGAGCAATAAAGATAAGGGCATGTGAAATTTTACCTAAAGCGAAACCGCAACAGAGGCACTAGTGTTCTGCCAAACCTAAAAACATATAACAGAAAAAAAATATGGAATGCTTTGTGTTTTGCTGACAGTCTTTTGGTGTTTGGTTCTTATTAACTGGATCAAATGGATTTCTGTCCATGTTACCCTCAAACAACACCCCTCAGAAACTTTTTATACTTTTTTGCTAAGAGAGGCATAATTCTCCCCCAGAACCATCCTTGTTGATGTTTTAATTCCATGGAAAAGACAACAAACCCAGCAAAATCAAAATTTAAATTGTTTAAAGCTGTTTATTTGTACTGAATTTTGAGAATATACACTATTGTTTGATTATAATGGGAAATGAAACAACTGAATAATAGAGGGGACAAACTCATCATTCGAATGTCTATGCAGAGGCGAGCGTTCGGTTTAAATGGTGCTTATAAACAGTGAGGGAACGTTGTACCACAGCGATCCTGTCAGGTGGGGGAGATGTGTGAAGGCATCAGCTGGGAACCTGTCAGGCATGAGACAGATGAGCGTGTCAGCTGAGCGGGTAGGAGTGCGGGGGTGAAGGTCCTGTACATTACAGCAGTGGCAGCACGGTTTATAAAACAGTAGCGTAGTCATAATGATTTGTACTGAAGCATATGGTGACGTTTGACAATGATCAGCCTGCTGTGTCTATTATCTTACAGTTTTTAAATTAAAATTCAATATGTCAGGGGGCAAATATGAAAACACTTATCAAAATACTGCCTTTAATTTTCTGTAGAGCAGCAGCTTTCTTCTATACGTTTCAGTAGATGGGAGGGAAAATGAATGTTAGTCATGTTACTAGTTAAAGGCCACTAATGTTAATCTAGTATTTAGTCATAAATTGCATTGACCTTTCAGTCACACTTAAATACACCATCTATAGAGACATACATTATATCACTGCTAATAGTGTTTATGAATTAATGGACATGCCCTCCCTATGTAACCTTTCCAATTTAAAAAAGCTTTTTCAGTGGTTTAATTTATTTTAATTTCAAATGCTGTTGCCCTGCATTTTAGGTTACTAATTCTGTCTCCTGACAAACCATTTTACCTTGTGTCTCTTGGGAAGCTTGAATTGTTCTGTTTAATCTAATTTAACTGTGTTGGATCTCATACACACAGCATAGACACATCCTTTACCAGGCTAACATGCCAAAATGACATCAATAAAGAAAATGAACAAGATATTTGGAAAGAAAAAGTCTTAATAATCACAATGCATTACATTGCTAAATATAGTCATGCACAACATTCGGCCTATAGCACTGTTTGGCATTTGCTACTTAGAATATTTCATTTTAACACAGAACAGGGAAGAACAAGATAGACACATGGAAGTGAATCTTGGGAGGAAAGGCTTGTTCTCTGATTTCTCCCAGTCCAAAGAAAACAATAAATAACTAAAAAAAAAAATCACCCTCCCAAAGTCACGCACAGAAGGGACAGAACACAGAAAACGGTCAAAAACCATGAAAAACCTTATCAACTATTACAAAAAGCACAACTCAGAATGTATAAAGCTTTTTTAAGTTTGTTTCATAAAGTCACAGTTACCAAAAAAAGTGAGTAATTTCTTACATACCCTATAATAACATTACCTAAACTCTATTACCTATGAGGTATATCTGAGAGACTCCAGTAAGAAATGCATGGCCTGCAATGACACCATGGTCTATGCAAATATTTTTTTGAATGAAAGCTCTGCAACCACTCAGAGGGAAGCTAGCGCTTTGGATCCGTGTCTGTTTGCCCTTTTCTGCAGGTGCGTTGCAGAAGCACCACGGCCCAGCCCACACCCCCACCGGCCAGAAACTGAGGTATTCAGAGGAGTAAAAAAAAAAAACAAAAACCAAAGGGGGACTGGAAAAAAATTAAGAACAAAAAAAAACATCGCTTTGGTTCAAGCAAGGCACTCACCCCATGGGTATCCCACACTTTGCCACTACATCTCGTATCAACGTGGAGTCAAAGTTCTGAGTGTTCCTACTAGGGCCTAGGCCGTATTACAGCCTCCACCTTCATCACTGTGGTTTTTTGGTTCCCGCATGTCGTGTTGCCATTGCTACTGACCCCAACTCTCTCCCTCGCCAACGTCAGCTATTTTTGTACGGGGGGAGGGTGGGGGGGGTTATCTTTGGTTCATTTTAGTAACTGTGCGCTGAAAGGAATCTCATTCCTGGCCTGCCTCACGGCCACCTGTTTCCAACACAGTAACATAAAAGGTCACAGATAATCAGGCAGGTCCAGGAAATAGACATTCTTTGCGTAACTGCATCGAGAAGACTGCAGTGTATGGAATGCTTGCCCCAAAGGTAATATCTAGGTAATATCTTTGGTGTGATCACTTCAACACACACCCTCAACAATGCACCAGTCATCTTTAGTTTGAGTCTGGAAGGGAGGGGTCTTCTATATCACCGACTGTCAAATTGGAAGTAGGAACGCACAGAGCTATAAAATACATTACAAAATCTTAGTATAAAATACACAAGCTGATACCCTTTTCCTTTACACAGGTACGCTCAGAAGAAGGGAATACTTGTGCTTAGGACGTGGAAAAGAAAGAAACAGGAATCAAATCAAGAGCCAAGTGCAGACCATTCATGGAAAACAACATCTTTGGTATCTTTGGTTTCATCAACATGATTAACATGAAGAGTCAGTGAGGTAGGCTCCATGGTTCTCACTGAAAGCAGAAAGACTCGTTTCTGTACATACAGAGCCAGTCATGGAAGTAGCTAATTTACAGGAATCCTCTTTCCACCTTGATGTACAACCTCTGGTAGCTACTTATTGTTCTGGGTTTTTCTTTGGTGAATTGCAACTATTTGGTCTGAAACAGGGCACAGACCTAACACTGAAGTTAACTGCTCATCTCTGACTGGAGAGGTTCCACAGCCAAGTTCTTCATCAACATTCAACAACAATTTTTTTTTATCAGCCCGAGAAATCGAAGTCAAGTCTCCATTCCCCACATCAAAAGCAAAATAAAGGGATGTTTAAACAAAACACATTATTTAAATTATATTTTGAAAATCACAGTAGAAACCAATGATCTAAGCTTTTGCTATAAGTCATTTATACGTTGATCATATTAATGCTTTGGTTTTGAAGTCATTCTTCAGAGAAGTACAGTAAGTACTGCTTTTTAAAGCAAAATAAAATTTTCATAAATTAACAGGGACAGAAGCACTCTATCTTTCATATGCAATAATAAATACCCATAAATATTTACCCAAAAATTACAACTAATTAAATTAAATTAAATAGAACACAGTTTGGTCATAAATAAATAAGTAAAATTAAAACAAAGAAAGCAAACCATGTAAACTCATCAACATTTGGCAGATTAAGGTGAAATTAAAAATAAAATGTAAATTTCATCATACATTGTGGAAAGTAAAACCAATGCACATTTTAAAATTTCAAGGATTTTAGCACTGAAGTTGACTGATTTTACCTTTGCATACAGTGAGGCAAGCATATGAAAACCAGCTTTTATTCCACAGCTCTGGGTGTCGTGTGGCTCAGGTTTCACACATAATCTGGATCTAGCACATGCTCCCTGGGTGCATCATGTGTCTCCCACACAGGGTCCAGTGTATACTCTTTAATAACAAGAGTCGACCAATGAGTGTGGTTATTATCAAAGTCCACTCAGCATCATTCACACACAGACCACACTTATTTCGATCCATTCTTAACATCACCCATCATACACTCTGAAGACACGTTCTTCATCATTCACATAGACCACTTTGTATCATCCACACACAGATTTGAAAACAAGTTTTTCATATCACCCACACATAGACCACTGTCTGTAGACACATTTTTAAGATCACTCATAGACCACAGTTCTATTCACACGCTCTTAACCTAGGTATGAACCACGTCTGGGCAGACACATTCGATACATCATCCCGGCCGTTTGGTTTTAACCAAAATAAGTGAAATAATTTGCTGTTTGGTGGCTTTGAATTGGCCTTGTATATACTTAGTGACTACTTGCCATCAAAATTTTCGTTCTGCTTTACAAGCATGAGAACAGGGATTCAGCGAAGGTCGCACAGTGTTGCCCTAGTGCCGGTGTGGTGCGTTGAGCAACCATGGAAACCAAAAGCAGAGCAGAAGTAGGTGAGGTGGTGTGGAGTTTGCAATTGCAGCCCTGATGCAGTCCTAATACCACAGAGGCTAAAACATATGAGCCTGATGCTGGAGGTGGCCTTTGTCTTTGGCGTCATGCAGCATTTTACATTAACACTTCAATACTGCTTCAGTTTTTTTTAAAGCCACGTCTCCAGGCAGTAAGTCAGAATGACAGCGAGCCCGTGACATTTTAAAAGGGCTCATCCCAGACAAGAATCTTTGGTCTAGCTTTTGTTCCCGTGGTTACACTAAACAACGTACATTGTTCACGGCGTCCGTCACACTTCGTCTCACTGAATCCAAGCGTTCCCATGTTTGAAAGAAATCGAGTTGAATATGCTTCCAAACGCGGGTTAAATAAAAATACGACATGCACATGTGATGTGAGATCAAACAGAGAATCAAATATGCACATATAGGCAGACATTCTTTGGTTTTGACGCATTATTTTTTGGTTTAGCTTCCGAAAAGAACTATTTTAAAATGATGGTGACTGGGACTAAACTATAAAAAAAACAGTAACCAAAGTGGGGAACAGGGCTTTTGCGGGAATACGCATGAGTCTTTGGTGTTGTAGCTGATGAGGTTCTCGTTGTGTGTTTCTGCATAGGCACACGTAAAAGACAATATTCCATTTTGAGAGACATCATTCTCTGTCTTGGGAAGCAGCTGTCGTTACGGCGATGCTCCCCTACGTGTGGTACCCATTTTGGTCCCTGTCTGCGCTTTAGAAAATGAGCCCCCCCCCCTCCCCTACCACGATCTCTACCACCCAGACACACACACACACACACACACACAAACACGCAAACATCATTCACTAATAACCTCTCCTTGCACTTATCATCTTCATCATGGTCGTCGTGGTTACTATCGCCATTCTTTGGAAAAGCTGCAGAGGAATTAGGTGCCGAACAAAAAAAAAAGAAAAAGAAAGTCTCTTTGGTTTTAAATGGTCAATAAATAGTAAAGTCTTGCTGTTCATAAAGAGTCTCCAGTGCCTTTGGCTTTCTTCCACTTCATTCAAAAGGGCTGCTTATTGGCTAGAACGTGAACTTTGTAGTACGACATATTTAACTACATTTATGAAAGGAGCTATATACTTTTGATCGAAAGACTCCTGGCTTGGGGCTTTGTTGAAACAGCGGGGGAAGGGGTGGGGGGGGGGACTGGCAGCTAGTCTATAGCTTGTGCTGGACTGTCCTTTCTGAAAGAAAGCATAATAGTTTCAGGAAGCCATATACATTTAATCTGGGATAGATAGTGTGAATAAATGCGGCCCCAAACAGGAGAACCCCAGCTTATTGGGGGGGGGGGTAGGGTATTAGATTGTTCATCTGCTCTACAAAAGTGACATCCTGAGTTGGGTAACATACGGAGAACATGCCCCTCCGTGTTCTGCTGCAGAGGAAATGTGCTTCTTTGTTGTGCTCACTGTAGAGGGTTGTTGGTTGTCATGACCTCGTTATCATCCAAGCACCTTGGCAGGCTTTTCGCTGGGGGAAAGCTCACCTGGCCAGGACCTTGCCACCCTACCCCTACAAAGCCTCCTGGTCAGGTCCCTGTCACCTCAGCATCCTTTCAAACTAGGTAAGACCACAGGTGAAGGTTTTCGATGACAAACTGATAAAGCGAGAAATGCATGAATTTTTACGACACGAGTATCCCTTCTATTAACGCCGATGAAGTTTTGGGTTTGTTTGTTCCAAATGTGAGCAATTGTGAGTTAAGAATTGAACTATAGGGATACAGTATCTAAAAACCAATTATCCTCATCAATTGCATTGTTTGACCAGATTGTTAAATTTTCTATTCAAACCCAGAAAATGTGGATAAAAATATTAAAATGGCTGCTGGAAGACAATGCTCCTGAATGTTAGATCAGGGCACACGAAGGTCAAAGTGTCACCAACAACACTGAATCAAAGGATCTGAAAAACCAACTTATGGAATCTGAAGTAGGCCTCTTCCTTAAATATCCACTCTGAAACCCTACTGAGGGAAACACAGCACTGGTCTGAGGTCTGGCTCTCTCTTCTACCATGTTTTCCAGATGTTGACGCATTATGACATTGACATCACTGCATCCTGGCTATAGTTGCTAAGTGTAGTGGTCCTTACTTGATTTCTTCCACATTTTTTAACAGAAGACATAACAAACAGATCTGATGCCATCAATGGATCACAGTCCCTCACGTCTTAAAGTGAAGGCATATCGCTTTGGTTCATCCTGACCCTGGGTGAATGAATTCTAGAACTGTTGTGTCAGTTTGTTCCTCTTGCCAGTAAACAGCCCTTTTTTCCTTTCTCACTCTTAGAAAAAAAGCAAAATTAAAGATCTCAAGGAAGCGCCCTTTCCAGGAGTACAGACCCCTCCCACAAACCTCCATCCCCCAATCACGATTCGGGACTCCATTTCCAGGGCTGGCCCCAATGGCACAATCTGCCAATCACTCTTTGGTACTCCTATCCCAGCCACGCCCTTGTCAACCTAGTCCCCCAGTCATGCTTTGGTGCAGGTGCTGGAGGCAGAGGAAGCTGCCCCGGGGCTACCCTCATCCACCCACTTGTCCAGGCTCCGCCTTCTGGCATTCATAAAAAAATTGCTGACAGTGCTGATCTCCAACCCCAGCTGCTGCGAGATGGTGAGCTGCATCTCCTTGGACGGCCGCTTGTTCTCCCTGAAGATGGCCACTAGGGTGCGTCGCTGGAGGTCTGTGAAAACCAGGCGGGATTTCTTTGGTGTGTTGCCTCTGTCTTTGTTTGGGTCCTGCTCTTTGCGTTTGCATGCTTGTAGCGAAGACAGGGTAAGGGGGACAGGGAAAAATGGGATGGACAAAAGGTGAAAATACATTAGAAAACATTAGCAATTTAAAAGGTCACGCTTGCTGCTGAGATGACCTCGATGACAAAGCACACTTTTTAAATGTGAAAAATAAGATTAATGACTCAGAACAATCAATTGCCTGATATTCTAGACATTACTCCATTTACCCAGTATTACATTTGTATTTCGTACAGTATAAACTTATTATTCGGGTATTCTGTAGAGGACTAATTAAATTATCGTTTGTGTATTTTACTTAGCTTCAACTCTACTCCTTATTACAATGATATTATAAACAGCCTTAACTCCAATATGCACTAGTGATTGAGTGCACAGCAGAAATGCTATTTTCTTAACTCAATTTCACTTGCCAAAGAAAACTTTTCAAAAGTCCCCTTTGCTCTGCTCCAGGAGTATATGGACGTTAGATGTGTGAGCTGTGATTGTTTCACCCCACTCATGCTCTGCTTGCTTCTCTATTAAAGGAGCTTCACTGATACTTGCCTGTAAGGCAAATTACTGTTCATTTCATTTATTAGGTGTTGACTTTTCCAATTAGTGCAGGGGGAAAATTGAGAATTAAGATTAATCCACTGGGAATTGAAATTAAATTCCCAGAAAGTATATATTATTTTAGTTAGGTTTGAGCTAAAATGCAAGTAATATTATGTGCCTGATTTTAATATATATTGACATATACACTACAGGCTAATCTGAAAATTCACCCATATAAAGCATGCATAAGTTAAATCAACTAACATCAATTCCATATACTTTCAGTCAGTTACAGATTTATCCCCAGCGCTTGCCCAATGTATAAGATGAAGATGATGGAGATGATGATGATGATGATTATGATGATGATACTACAGGTCATGTGACTATTCTCAGCTTGCTATGCTGAAACACACGGCTGGCCTTACATGGCCGACTGATCCTCTCCTGTTACGATACCCAAGGCCAAAGACCAAAAAGCAGCAAGACAGTACACACTGTCAGAATACAGAAAAAAAATAAGCTAAAGTACTTCTAATCTAGCAGAATCACTCCATGTTTCCAGGACTGGTAGCTTGATCTCCATCCCTGATTGCGTGTGTGAGGTTTACATGTCCTCTCTATGTTGTGTAAATTTCCACCTGTGGCCCAAAAAACATACGAGTTGGGAAACCTGTGTATCTATAATTACCTAAATTGTGGATCAGTGCTCTGTGATTGACAGGCATCCTATCTAGGGTGATCCCTGTCTAATGCTCTGGGCTTCCTTGGACAAGACTTCAAATTCAGGGTGACCCTGTACTATACATTAATAAGATTATCTGAATCAATAACGCTGCTGCCAGTCTGTATAATCATGCTAAAACGGACTAGTTCATTACATTCAAAGCATTTGTTTTGTTAGATTTACAGTACAAAAAAGTCCGCAGTATGTATGCTGATTCACCACAGGATGGCAGTATTGTGTGCGACGTTGGCTGATAGGCCATACTTTTGTACGAAAATGCAAATAAGCGTGTCGACTTATCAGACACACTGCAGGAGCTTTTCCTATACTGCAGCTGGGAGCCAAATCATTATAAATCAATCGAACTTGAAAGTGCTTTTAAGCTGCCAAACCATTCAACCTCACTCTTCATGAAGCCAGATGTCATAATATTCAAAGGTACAACAGCAGATTTTGCCCAACTGCATAAAAAAAACTAATGGTTTGAGATATACGCAAACAAAAAAATATATACAACCCCCCCCACCCCCGTCATCATTTTACATGCTGTCCTAAAGCATGGGGACGATAAAAAGTTAAGAGGTGAAGAGGGTCAAAGCTGTTTGTCCAACATTTATTTGCCGGGCTGAAGTGCAAAAGACCCTAAACTGGAACTAACACGCCAAGGCGTACAACAACGGACTGGTGGAAAACTCACGGATACTTGTGCCAGGAATTTAAATAAGCAAATTGGTTCATTTAACACAATTACATCTGTGGGTTTCAATTTATAACAGCAATAAGGCAGAAATGTGATAGATTTTATGAGTACGAGAGCATTAATCATACTGCGTGCTTATTATTTATGGTTTTGAGCCCATGCCTGGGAAATGTCAACAAATGTTGTTGTTGCATTGCTCTGAAATTATCTATGTAAGTCCAAGTGGAGCAGCTCTGTGCTGTGACTGTGAGGGCAAACCTGACAAATAAAAACAAATTACACATGAGGGACTGGGGTCTCATGTGGATACAGTCAATACTCAGGTGACAATGCAGTGCAGGTGACAATGAAATAAATTGTAATGTTGGGAAGAAAAGTAAAGTGTTTTACCAGAATACATAAGTCGCTCTGATGTCTCGTCTTGCTTACAGAATTCTCCTGGTGAAAACAGGCAAAATTGGTTATTAACATTGAGGTCTGAGGAATGAGGAGGCAGTCACACAAACGGAACCCCCCGGAGAAACATGTGACGAGAACGGCCCCAGGTGCTCGTCTGCTTGGCGGACACACCGCACACGCTCTGAAACACACATGCGGCAGTGGAGGAGGGCATGTGCATACGAGTGACAGTCAGTGTGAGTCTGTGTAAGTCAGAGAAGATTTAGAATGACTTAAAGGAAAATTAAAGAACTTATGTTTTGGCAGTTTAAATCCCATGAAGGATGTTGCTGTTGCACCCTTGAGCCCATACGTAACCTGTGTTGCTCCAGTAAAAACATTCAGATGCAAAAATGGATAATAGCAAACTGTTTGTGATAAAACCGCTTGCTAAGTAGATAAACAATGTGGAGAGTGAGAATCGGATCCGGCTTCCTTCAAATCAAGGAGAGAGGAAAATCTCCCAGTGTCTGATTACATGAGTAATGTAAAGCAGTCTACCTGTGTTCTAAGAAGCATGTTTTGATTTGCAAGGTTTTGATTAGCTGTGTACCTGAGAGGTGGCTTTACTTTTGGAATAAAACACAGAAGAAAACGAAGACTATGAACACATCGGCAGGGTCATTTTTTTTTTAAATTTCCCAAATGAATGTCATTTGTAAAATCATAATATTTTCATTCAATGCATTTCAGATGAAGCTGTCTTGACTTTAAAAATCTATGTAACAGTTACATTAACATAATGTTTAATGCTCTAATATTATCTTCTTAACTTGTAGAAATGATTAAACCTGAACTTTAAAAGCATTCATCTGAGAAATTACGTAAACGTCTCATCTTGTGCCCTGTCTAACATTTTAACTCAACAACAACACAACTCACAATTAAGATACCGAAAAATATATCTGTTTTTTTATTATTATTTCCATAACAAAGATCATAAACTACGCAGGTGTTGCTGTACTGAAATGTAACATATTCTTCATCATAACACCAAAGAAATAAAATACCAAAAAAGTGTTAAATATTCTCAGTATTCAGGTATGTTTCAAAACAGAATCTTCTTAAGCGCATGACTGAATATAAAACATAACTAAATGTATAATAATATTAGAAAATTAAGAGGCTGCTATAAAAATAAGCACTATACAATTGAAAAAAAAGATTACTGACCACCATAATAACATTTTGTGCAGCAGTTTCAATCCGCGTAAAGAGGCACAAAAGACAATGAGAAAATATGAGAAAAGTTTCACTAGCAGGCTTTGCTTTGATTGTTTTTCTCTATTTTTAAGGAATACTTTATTTTTTACTAAAATATTATATGCTTAGATACAATTAATCACTCTTATCTATCACAAGTAATAATAATAATTATTATAATAAGCAAATAACTATACTAATAATTTTATATGCTCTCCTAATATTCATTTATTTATTTTCTTTCCCAGCACTACATATTTAACATCCATTTTAGGTTAAAATTCATAATCACAACCCACTAACTAAGGTTGGCAACATTTAAGTAGCTGTTGTGGAGGCAAGGCACGGGCTTTGCAGGTGCTGGTAATTTACACGGTCTTGTTATTGGCATAAGTGTCCTCCACCCGCTACTTTGCTGATGGACACCGCGATGCTTATGAGCTCCCCTGGTTGTGCCCTATCCTGTCTTTGCGCACTTTGGTATTAATTACGAAACCGCCGTGTTTTCTTTTTGCAGTCAACGTAAGAGGTGAACGCTTTGATCAAAAGTACAGCAGCCCTTCATCAAACATGACCTTCATTTAACTCAACGAGGAGACAAAGCCCAGCTCTCACACCAAGCCCCAAGAGAAGGCAGAGGGGGAATGTGCCAGGTAACTGGGAGCAAACACTAAGGACCACAAAAAGAAAAGGAGGAGTCTGATTATTGTAGATCACAGAAAAATATATTTATGAGGATGCAGGGATATATAAATGTAGTTCTCGTCTTAAAGGACGGTAGGACGCACTGCTAAGCATTACCCGGCGGCGGAAGCTGAGCACTGAAAACGGCCGGAACCAAAGTAGTTAAACATGCATGAGTCGAAGTACTGAATAATAACTCATAAAAGGAGAGTTTAATCTGCATCAGGCCCAAAGCAAACACCCTCTCTCGACCATTTCTGCAGGCTCAACCTCATTTTATCAACGCCGTCGGATCGGAAATCATCCTGCAACGCGTTTCTCCGGCATTTGCAAAATCGGCATTCATTTATAGCCTCCGATCACAAAATGTACGAAGGTGAAAACTGTGGAGTAGGTACATTTCCAAAAAGCAGCTCTGCATCACCGTCAGATGTGGCTTGGAGGGATGCTGTGCATGAAGATAGGTAGTTTGATACGGCAAACAGTCCGATGAAACACCGAGCTGGACCTTCAGCCCTTTTTGTTTGTTGACAGCGAGGTCTCTGAGAGAGGTCACAGTGGCACTGAGACACACTTATATATTAATTAATTACTTATATATTAATGCTTTATAGGCATGGCTACATTTTTAAACCTTAGCTTGGTAACGTGCTATTTATTTCAGTATTCCTCCGAACCATTAAAACTATTACTGAATACTTTGCACAGATTATTAAATATTATACCAGGCAAAGAAGTTTCACTATAGGCTTAATAACACCATGTTGACAAACGGCGAGTGTTTTAAAGATGCATAGATGCCGACTTCTCTAGCGTGTTGTATTTCATACATGACAATCATCTGCGGAGCTGATCGGACGGTATTGTAAGCCTGCCGCTAACGGGAGGCCGATTGCGGGCTAGTGCTGGGAAGGAATCGCCGCCGTCAGCTTTACTGGAAGGAGCCTGGATCAGGTTCCAGATCAATGCCGACTGGGTCCACACGTTTATGTTATCGTTGCCAGCATTAATGCGCTTTTAATCTTCAGGAGATGATCCGTATCGACCCCCATCGATATACACACATTTGTTTTGGAAAGGGACTTAACCACACGATTGGGAGACTGAAATAGAAATTAACGAGAGGTCTCTTCCTATTGAGGATTTCAGATCCCCTTCTGGGCCTTTGCTCCAGCATGAAAGACTACAGTCAGAGTTCAACGCTGACAGGAATGAAATCTTCTCGTATGTCCCCATAAGTAACTAATATTTCTGTCTAAGAACTACTACTAAAATAACCTTACATATAAAATCTTTCATATGTTATAATAATTCAAAGTTATGACTGCAAAGAAAATTCTCAAAGAACATGACTGTTATATTGTTATGCATTTCATGTTTGGCACTGGACCGCAAACACTTCTGGTATGTTCGTACATACTGACAATACAGTGAGATCTTTTTCTGATTCTAATAATTGTTCATTCAGTGCGCAATGCTTTTACCCTAAGATGGCCCTTGTAATAGGACATGTGGAGGACCACAATCACACACACGTGAACACAATCACGTATCATTGGGGAAGGGGGTGTGGATACATGTTAACACAGATTATGCAAACTGCAATGAGACATGTGAATCCACAATAGAAGTGTTGGAAAACTACACTGACTGTTGCTATGACAACAAGTAGTAACAATTATCTGTTTTTGATATTATTTATATTGCACAGCTAATTGATGCATAATGGTATGGGCAGGAGTACGGCTTACAGGATTGTTGCAGTCTTGTCTGTAATAGTTTGTGAATTATTACAGATAAGATGGAACTGGGCAATTCAAAAGTTCCTTTCACCATTTAAAAGTGTTACTAAGATCTGTTTTTAAATCAACACTGCTCAGAATAAATGTTGTTGCATATATTTTCAAATAATTGGAGACTATCGGATATTATGAAGTATGAATCCATGGAATGCAAATAACAAAGCTGTGAAATGGAGTGGATGTGTTTAACACTGATATAGGTGTGACTCACTCTGTCTCACAGCCGCCTGCCTTTACAGTAGGCTATTTGTTAATGAATTGCCATCTCTATTTCAACCATTGTACCACGTTTAAAACATTATTTCAGGGAAAGTAATTGAAACTATGTCTGCAAGCCAGCCTAGATCTTCACTCACGTATCAAACAAACGGTATTGGACATGAGAAAATTGCATTTGGGCATGAAGTGCATTGAACTGAGTCGGGGCTGATTATAATTAGAGGTTTTTTTTTAACCTTTTGCTGAGGCGTTTCGCTTTTTCGTAATATTTTGCTCCAATAAGAAAGCTTCTTATTTATCATGGCCAGGGCAAATATCCTGTCAGACTATGCTTTTTCTGTGATTTTTAATGTAATCGGTGCTTTTGATTGACTGAAATCAGGCGATGAGGAACAAAGGCGTACAGTTCAGCACATCTTGCCTGTTTAACTGGAAACAAGGTGGCGGTCGTTCTGGGCCCTGCGGCCTCAGCCTGCAGGGCATGCAGAGATTTCTATCAATAATTCATCGCGTCGCCCCAGCTTCTGCTCCCGGCTCCAAAGCCCCAGTCTCGTCGATCACATTATAGCTTCTTTCCAACTCTAGTCCAAAGCACATGCCGTCATTCTAAATCTGAGCAAGCAGATCCAACTTGAAATAAACCCTTAGTAGGCCTATGTATTGTTTCAAATGTATTGCTTAAAATCAATATTTTTTTTCTCTGCTAAACATTTAAACCAAATGCATGCATATATGTTATAAAAGCGAAAAAACATCACCATATATTGAAATATGGGTCATCTCAAGATATCTATTATATACATTTATTATTGCTAAGCAGACAGTGGGAATACTATGCAGTTGTAACCAAGCACTGTATCATATGTTTTTCAAAACTGATCATTTTAAATAAAAGTACCTGCTACCAGTGGTGACCTGCCTTTCATCCATCATAGAGACAGAGTCATACTACGCCGTGTGCAAGCTATTCTGACCAAACAAGATGAATCGATTTTTGTGCCTTACTACTAACATTCCTGTGGCAAATGTAGACATATTTACAGTGCATGTTGAAAACTCTCACACTATTAAAAAGATCATGGATGCATATGAAACATTTTAATCACTGAAATTATTTAACTCCCATACCGCACAAAAAACAGTCAGTCAATTTGCAAGACATGACTTCCCATTTTTACTATAGTATGAAGCGATGTCAAAATATTGGCGAATAACTTGAATCATAATGTTAATGTGATAGGCCTACTGGTCAACCCAATTTGCATGTCTGCTTCATTTTCGTTTAGCTTCAACAGTCGTCTGTTTTGCTGCTAATTAATTCCAGAAAATAAAAATCACATTCAGATCAACATAAATAAATGTCCACTGTTACAGGATTGTTGCAGTCTTGTCTGTAATAGTTTGTGAATTATTACAGATAAGATGGAACTGGGCAATTCAAAAGTTCATATTCTCTTTTTCTGGTAATAACCAAATAACCATTTGATAGCTTTTTTCATTCACTAGAGGGGGCAACCGCGTTCCTGTAGGTACCCTCTTCATATTCTCTTTTAGTTCTCAGTAACTCATTAAAAACTATTCTTCACTGGAATAAACTGCGCTCTACACATTAAGTTCTAAATGTGCAGTGTTGAATGAATTATCTAAATCCCCCGTTGAACTACACAGGCAAACACAATCACCGCCGCTAGACAGATATAAGCGCTGGTGACCAGTCAGCACAGCCGCGCGCTGAGATTTGCGGAAAGCGAGGGACGGATAGAGCGAGCATGCATTAAGTAAAACTACTACTGGAAAATAGTAATTAATTAGTAATCTAAAATCAGAGTTAGGGACATTTCTGCATCATTTGTGCATGTAGAAACTACAGTGCCCATGTTCGTGATCATAAAAATATAAATGTAGGCCTAAATGCATTAAACGTTATACAGCCTCTACTCTTTAAAATATTTCACTCATTTTGTTATATATTTTTATGAATATATACACATATATGTGTACACATTGTATACAGACTGGCATGATAATCCTCTGAATTACAAATCGCATATAATTACAACAGGTAATTCGTCATATGTTAGGCTATTAATGAAATTATCGCCACAAAATACTCTGGCTACTAACTGAACCCAAATGCTAACTTGTTATAATATTCTTTTTTTTTGTTTTTTCAAAAGTATTTATTATAATCGATGCTACTCAAAACACTATAGAGCAATTTAATATCATTTTATTTCGACAGGGAAAAATTACGGGACAAATTACCCGAAATAATACTCAAAAGGTAGCAACAGTAAGTGAATTTACAGGCGTCGAGCGCGTCTTACCTGCCAGTCGTAAAGCCGACATCCTTTGAAACTCGGGTTCCTGCAGCCACTTCCACATGCGCCTGAAGGTTTCCCTTCCCGATTTAAGTTTGCTCCACGGTTTTGGATTCCTCAAGAGATCGGACAGGGTGCCCTGTGAACGACAGAGGATGCGCTGAGCAAAAATGGCTTGCGGAATGCTATAGCGCTTCAACTCCGCTGTGATCCTCTGTGCCACCTCTTTGGTATTGATCTCTTCAAGCTGCCCCGAGTTGGTACCCTGCGTTCCGGAGGAGGAGGGTGGTCGGTCCCGGCCGGAGGCCAACAGGGGCCCGTGGGATTGAGTATGGCCCTGATTCCCCCCGTGGTGCACGCCGTTCAAATGCGGCATCATCCCCGCCGTCGGGCCACCAAGGCTCCGGGAGAGGTGCTGATCCCCTCTGGCCAGCATGGCAGTGTGGGCATCGAAGCTGGAACTTAGGATTTTGTCGTGGCCGTGCGTGCTATAGTTTTGAAGACTTGGCTGGGTGTTGTGGACGGAGCCAAGGCCGCTGCCGAGAGGACTGGTGGGCAGAGGGGACAGACTCTGACCCATCCCCGTCATGTCCTTATGGTAGGGGTTGTAGAGGCTGTTCATTGCTGGTAAACCCCTTTCATCCCGCATCAGAGTGAAGCTCCCGCTCACATTCCCGGAGAGGCGCTGGTGGTGGTGGTGATGATGGTGCGGATGGTGGAATTTCTCCGAAACGGTCGAAATCGGGGGCAGAGGTTGGAGTGGAGTCAGTGTTGTGTAGGTGCTGCTCATGCCCATCCCAGGCGGGGACGTTTCGCACGGCATGCTCATCGCGTGGTGCAGCGGCAGCGACAGATCCGGACGGTACTCCCCTGCCCCATCCAAAATAGAAGCCATGCTCGACACCATCGCAGCTCGGGAAGAGGCTGCCGCTAGATCCTGATGTAATCGCAAAGCCCCTGTGCTCCGATCGTGATGCGGACTCTGATTGCTCATCAAATCCTGGTCATGGCTTAGCCCACCGTGTAGACTGCCAATGCTGTCCATTGTCATTTCTGGCTCCATGGCGTAGGCATCCAGGTCCTTGGCCAGACATCTATAGGCGTTGTATGCAGTCTTCATTCAGTTCATCGATGTATTTTATACATATATGTATTTGCGGATTTTGTGCCAGAGACGGGTTTGATTGTTTCCTAAGGCCTCTCGGTTTTTCCAAATAACAAAAAATTACCGATCTCGATCAGACGGGCCAGTGCTGATTCTCCCCATGTCCGAGCCCTCTCCTCCTCCTACGTATTCTGTTTAGGCAGCTGGAGCTGTCCAGGCCGGGCTGGCTGGGCCATCACCCTTCCCTTGTGAGGAAGGAGGGGGATCTCAATGACTGACGTTTTCTGAACAATTCACGGCTGTAGCATTGTTATCAGAGTCCCGCCCCTCAAACGGTCTATCCAATGAGACGACTCCAAGACATTTTTCATGTTTGGTTGTGATTTTTTTTGGTAATTATTTTATTTATTTGTTTATTTTGAGCGCATGCATCTGGAATTTGAAATCTAAGCGTTTTGATTTCTTTTCAGAGATTCGCAAAACCGAGCTTCCAGGTTGTTATTTTGGCATACATTTGACTCTCACGAAGTGTAAACTTTCTTATGTACTTGGTTGATATAATTTTTAAATTTTATTTAATTGAATGCATTGCAATTACATAATACGATATTGTAGTGGGGTGATATGCGCGTGTACCTATAAGTATGTTTATGTTGTAATGATAAATATATTGTAATTAACTGATATAGTTATGAAAATATACAGGCTACTCGGTGTCCAGTTCAAATTGTGTACTTTTAGGTTTTGCAGATTTTCAGTACATTCTCCATGTTTTAGTAACCAGTTAATAATAAATGTACATAAAACTAGAAACAGCCTATAATAATATGTCTTTCATCCCCCCGCGTTGCGTTATGGTTTAATGCAAGATGTATGTCAAGCTAAAATCGATTTAGTATATCCAAAAACCGATAAACAGCAGGCTTAAAAACTGATAAAATATGAAAATGACTTGCACTTGCCGGTGTGTATTTAGCTTACGTTGAAATATGCCTAGTTAAGCGTGTGTCGCGCACGTCGCAAGCAAATATAACTGGTTTTAGGACGTGAGATTTGCGGATCATTCGCCCCAGTTAAATGTAAAGCTGCCTGATGCTTTGGAAGCCTGGCGCACCATCACCGCGTAGGGTAGTTGTTGAGAGTTGGGCAGATGTCGCCTTTGTTTAAGGGGACTGTAATTAAGGGTGGGGAGACAGAAGTTTGAAGAACCGTGACCTATTTTCCTTTTGATCAACTGTCAGTAGAGGTGCAGGGGGTCTCTCCTGGACGGGGCCTCCTCTAAGCACTTTCAGCTGTCACGAGAAAAAAATAAATGAGCATATCTGGAAGTTTCCTTCCACTTGTATTGAATTCTTGAACTTTTGAGTTTGAAGTTTATAATATTAATGTTTCGCTATGGATTCGCATTGTTAATTGTTAAAAAGCCTTTCAAATAAATACATGAACACTTGTTACTACTAATGAGTTAACTTATTGCGGTTGTGTTAAACCAGAACCGGTTTTGGTTTAAAGAAGTCTGCTTTGTTGGAGCACAGCTTGATAATGAGTACTCAGGAACTATTTGATCATCAGTTGTCTTTAAATCTTCTTCAGAGTAATAAATACACCGATATGCAAGTTGTCGCATTAGTCTAGTAGCTTTTAACACGACCTTTAGTATCGCGTTTGTAGTTTAATATCACTCAAATCGTCTTTAACAAATGTCAGGACAGTGATCGGATTAGTCATTTGCCGGAATTCGCAGAATATCTAAAGTGTTAGTCATATTATACAGGAATTCAGGAAGTCTTTGTGTTATAAATGCATAACTGTAGGCTACGCCACAGTATGTCTAAAAACATATCCACAACAGCAAGGATAAGCACAGCCTAACAAAGAAATTATCTAATCAAAGCCGGTTGCATCACTTTGCATGCTAGTAAATTGTACAGTGCTTTTTACAGGCTTTTTCCATGCTGTGTTTATTTAAGTCTAGGGAGGCCCAAATCATAGTGGGTCGATTGAAACGGTCCTTTTCTCTTTCCTTTTTTCATTTTGATCTTTTCCCGTGCCATCTGGTATGTAAGTGCAGCGGTATTGATCAGAATCATTGTGCAGCGGACCCCATGCTAATCTATACCGTTACTGGCAATCAGTTTGGGGTTTACGCTGCATCTGCCCTTGCGCAAATGCCTCCATGGCTTGTTTGCCTTGTATTTTGCGGTAAGTGTATGCCACTTAGACATTACATGCCTGTCGCCTCTTATGGAAAAGATTTTTTGCATGGTAGCATTCCGCAGACACAGCGTTTACATTAGTCCGTGCGGTTTAATCGCTCCTCAAATTTGACAGTCGTGATTCCACTGTTTCAAGTTTCTTAGGTAGCATAAACAGCCACGGTGCGAGTAAATCTCGTCGGGGGGAATCCAAGGGCTGTAGACTAAAACATTTTGGATGAAAATTATTTTCTGCAATATAGTGACTTGGAATGACCTAGTGGTTTGTCCGTCGAAACTGTCTGTAGATACAACTGTCTGTGGAATATGAATAAGTTACATTGAAATGAAATGGAGACTGAGTGCAATCTTTTTGTTTTCCAATTGAGAGTATACCGCGTAATATATATTACATATTCTCATATATATGAGATACTAATACTAACGTAAGGGTCCATTCTACTTTGTGAGTACTTTAAAATTGACTTCTAATTACTTCTAATTCGTTACCTATAGATTTGTAATTTAGTAGCTTTTATTTTGTGGGTATTTATTTATTAGTGCTATAATTGTTGTTGTGCTTGTTATTGTTTTTTTTGCCTGACTAAAAATATTTGTATGTTTTATAGTCATAAACAATTAATGGTCTAGATCATTTAACACCTTATAGTCTTTAGATTATCACCACAACAACAACAACGTTAATAATAATACGGAAGGCTATTATTATTATTATTATTATAAACATCAATATTATTAATATCATTATCATTGCTGTTGTTGTTAATAAGAATTAAAAAAAATAATAATAATAATCCATCATCTTCCTCAAGGTCCATCTCGGGGGACTGGGGGGGTCTTGGATAATAACCATCAACGTCCTGTAGATAATTTTGGGGAAGCACACAAAAAACTACCGGAGTTGTATCAGCGTAGTGTACGTCCCCTCATTCTTTTCTTTGCTCGCTCCTGGGATAATTAAACTGTCTGTTCTTTTATGTATTCTTTGTGTTACTTTGGCTCGCGCCTTTATTAACTTGAACTGTGCGTGCAATCCTTTTGATTTAGAATTTAGAAGATAAAGACTTAACAAAAAAAGCAAGTTTTCCAACTCTCATCTCTGAAAATGCATTGTGACGCCATAGTTAATTTTTTAATCACTTTCCCAAATTAAGCCCATAACACAGATTAAACAGACCATTGTTAGGCTTAAAACTCAAAGAAGGCAACTGCTCATAACGCAAAAAAGTGGAATGCGCAAACGTATTGTTACTTCAAGGCAGCCAAAACCTCGTTTAGTGTAATCGGTTTTCAGCTGATAGGCTGACACAATCATGGTGGCATTAATTGCGGTTTTTTGTAACATTGTAAAACTCGCCCAATTCTTCTCCGTTTTCTACCGCTGTTTTGGCTGCTTTTTGTATAGATCGACATTGCTGTATATTTATATACATACACAAACAGGGCCCGACGGAATAATTCAGAAGTTGTGCAACCAGTATAAATTTACAGGGAATATGTAGGCCTACTACGTGTGGTAGATAGCAAGTGCGAAAGCACAGAAAGACACTCTCATTAGTACGCAGTGATTATTTAATGCCCTCGGGCATGTCAGTCTTTGATCATATCATTTGATTTAATTATTGACAAGTAGTAACCCATGTCAAATCAACATAAGACTGTGAAAGGTTTGAGAATCCACGATAATAGACTTCTCCCTGCTCTGCTTGACTGTTTTGCAGTTGGGGTTTTCGAGTTAATTACAGGATATTATAAAATTCTGTTAGTTCTGATGGCTAGTTTTATTCGTATTATTAAAAGGAGATTTTGACAGATTAACAAAGTTACAGGAGAAATAATCTGACTGGCAACGTAACGGCAACAGGACAGAATAGAACACAGTAAGTGATTTAAAGCCAGATTCAGTTACTCTGTGCGCTTGGAAAAGCTAAGTATTAACTTAAAGTACTGTGAGCTATTCGAAACGCTCGGCTGTGTTAACGTACGGAAATAGAAGATGTTTAGAAGTAACTGGAAAGAACTGAAAATAGGATAATTTCCTTTCTTTATATATAAATATATCGTTTCTATTATTTATTTTCAAAGTCACAGCTATATCCCGATGCGGGTTTATGCATTAAATTACAAGGTTCATATTTCACAAAAATAGAGCAGAAATGAAGACGATAAATACATTAATTATTGATTTATAAAGAGTTTTTTTTTCAGTTAATATCTGAAGTTAAATCATCATAGTTATTCCCGTTATTACTGTTTGCGTATAAACAGAAAAACGACTGAATTATCTTACTATATGTATGCTTTCGAAAGAGCATTCACGTCATCTTGCACTTACGCAATACTAATATTCGAATCGCAAAGGAAATCTAAGGTTAACAAAGGACTAAGATCATCCCTTTCAGGTTTGTGCTGGTAGAGGTAAACCCTTGTTTTGGAATGACGTGCTGTCTCTTGCTTCCATTAATTTTCATTTGTTGCTCATTTTGAAATATACAAAGTATGACGTTATTTAAATAAAACTAACTTTAGGCCTATTGCAGTTATTTAATACCTATGGCTACCTCATTCTGTTGTGTATGTCTGCAAGTTTTGTTCTAGGGTGACATTTGTTTATATAGCATTTCTAATGCTTGTTTTTAAGCAGAACTTTGCACAAATGTGCATACATATTTGCTTGCTAAATGTATACAATATTCAAAGTGGGTCGAGAAGTGCATTTATTTTTTGACCAACATTAGCATGGCTAAAACAAATGATCTAGGTGATTTTGACCGTGGTGTGATTGTTGGTGTGAATGGCAGTGGTTACAGCATCTCAGAAACAGCCACCCTCTCTTGGGAGTTCAAAGAATCTGTTGTGGTGAGCAACAAAAAAGCTTCCAGTCAATGGCGTTTCTGCACCTTGAGGCAAGATCGAAAACCAGCCAGGTATACCTAATAAAGTGACCACTGAGTGTACGCATACTATAATTATGTATCATTCATTATATTACAAAATGTGAAGCACACGTTGGCTCTGCGGTGACAGAATGGCTCAGCGAACCTTTTTAGCCGAGGTCAGAGGTCATGCAGGCCACTGCACAATGTTACAGTGGCACTGGCAAGACACCGTTCATTTACCGTTATTCGTTTCGTTATTATTGACGTGCACACACATTTTATTAATGTGAAAGGAGTTGTTTCTTTTAATTCCGTATAATATTCGTGTCTTTAGTTCTCATAAAGTAGAAGATGAATACCTTCAT
Organism: Mormyrus iriodes; assembly: GCA_011763525.2. Classification (NCBI taxonomy): domain Eukaryota; kingdom Metazoa; phylum Chordata; class Actinopteri; order Osteoglossiformes; family Mormyridae; genus Mormyrus; species Mormyrus iriodes. The sequence goes on along the minus strand of JAAGVU020000040.1, from coordinate 10,350,947 downwards.
ACAGAGTGTATGTATGTGTTGTGCCTTTGCACTGTAGCTTTTCCTTGTTGAATACTCTCTTTGGGATCATGTAGTTGTGTGGTCAATGGATTTATCAGTGGGCATATGTCATAAGTACCTAGAGCCAGTTTTGGTAGTTGACGATCGGTCTGCCGAGGCCCCTGCCGTCGACTGCCAACCGATCTACTTTGTACCCGATCCCCACGGCTGGTGGTGGGTCAACAGGAGGGCCGACCCATGTTATTTCTTCGGGATATGCCCGACAACATAAGTTGTATCCTCTCTGGTGGGAAAGGAGCCTGAACTAGTGTGGGAGGCAAAGAGATACTGACTAGATAATCAGGCTCACCTCAACGCATGGCTTGGACACTGGAACCAAACTTCTGGTGAGGGGCTGGACTCTATTCCACTCTGGAGTTGCCCATGGTGAGAGGCACTGGGAAGGGGTGGGGCTGCTTATAGCACCCCGGTTTGGTGCCAGTGCATTGGAGTTTACCCCAGTCGCCTCCATTCGACTTCATGTCGAGGGACAGACTCTGACAGTTGTCAGTGCGTACTCATCAGTTCGGAATATCCAGCCTTCTTGGAGACCTTAGGGGGTGCAGGAAGGTGCCCCGTCTGGGGACTCCATTATCCTGCTAGGGGACTTTAATGCTCAAGTGGGTAATGACAATAAAACCTCAAAGGGTGTGATTGAGGGGAATGGACTGCCTGATCATAATCCGAACAAAGTACTGTTATTGGATTTCTGTGCTAATCACAGAACACCATGTTCAAGCATAAGGGTATTCGTATGTGCACCTGGCACCAGAGCACCCTAGGCCGCAGTTCGATGATCGATTTTGTGATCGTATCATCAGATCTGCATGCTTTGGACATTCAGATGAAGAGAGGAGCTGAGCTGTCAACTGAATACAACCTGGTGGTGAGCTGGATCTGATGGAGGGGGAAGATGCTGGATAGACCTGGTAGACCCAAACGCATAGTGAGGGTGTCCTTGGAGCGTCTGGAGGAGGCTTCTGTCCGGGAAACCTTTAAGTCACACCTCCGGCAGAAGTTCTCTTCTGAATGGGCCATGGTCTGGGACTCCATTGCTGAGGCGGCGGTACGAAGCTGTGGCTGTAAAGTTGTAAAGGTGCCAGTCGTGGCAGAAATCCCCAAACCTGGTGGTGGATGCCAGCGGTAAAGAGAGCTGTCAGGCTGAAGAAGGAGGCTTTCAGGGCTTGGATAGCCTGTGGGTCTCCGGAAACAGCGGCAGGTACCGGCAGGCCAAGCGGGAAGCGACTTTGGGGGTTGCCAAAGCGAAAACTTGGATGTGGGAGGAATTTGGTGAGGCTATGGAGAAGGACTTTCGTTTGGCCTCGAAAAGGTTTTGGCAAACTGTCAGGCAACTCAGCAGGAATATTTCAATGATCTCCTAAATCCCACTGATACGCCTTTCTCAGAGGTAGAGCTGAAAGACTCAGAGGAGGACTTGCCCATCTCTGGGGCTGAAGTCACTGAAGTAGTCAAACTACTCAGTGGTAGGGCTCTGGGGGTGGAGGAGATTCGCCCTGAGTTCTTAAAAGCTCTTGATGTGGTGGGGCTGTCTTGGCTAACACGCCTCTTCAACATTGCGTGGATGTCGGGGACAGTTATTCGTATTGGCAGACAGGAGTGGTGGTCTAAATCTTAAAGAAAGGGGACTGGAGGATATGTTCCAGCTTCAGGGGGATATCACTGCTCAGCCTCCCCGGGAAGGTCTAGGCCGGGGTACTGGAGAAGAGGGTCAGTCCAGTGGTCGAACCTCAGATCCAGGAGGAACAATGCAGATTCCGTCCTGGTCATGGAACACTGGATCAGCACCTCCAAGTCTGAGGCCATAGTTCTCGACTGGAAAAAGGTAAATATCCCTCTCTTGGTGGGGGATGAGTTGCTGCCTCAAACAGAGGAGTTTAAGGATCTCTGGTCTTGTTCACAAAAGAGGGAAAAAGGGAGTGGGAGATCGACAGAAGGATGAGTAATGCGGACGCTGTACCTTTCTGTTTTGGTGAAGAGGGAGCTGAGACAGAAGGCAAAGCTCTTAATTTACCCCTTGATCTACATTCCTCCCCTCAACTCTGGTCATGAGCTCTGGGTAATGACCAAAAGAATGGGATAGAGAATACAAGCGGCAGAAATGAGTTTCCTCCGCAGAGTGGCTGGGCTCAGCCTTAGAGATAAGGTGACGAGCTCGGACATTCAGGAGGAGCTCAACGTAGAGCCACTGCTCTTTCGCATTGAAAGAAGCTAGTTGAGGTGGTTCGGGCATATGTCTAGGATGCCTCCTGGATGCCTCCCTGGGGAGGCGTTTCAGGCATGTCCAACTGGGAGGAGACCCCGGGGCAGACCCAGGACACGTTGGAGAGATTATATCTCTTGGCTGACCTGGGAACGCCTTGGTATTCCCCCGGTGGGGCTGGAAGAGGTGGCTGGTGAGAGGGAGGTCTGGGCATCCCTGCTTAGACTGCTGTCCTCACGACCTGACCCTGGATAAGCAGCGGAAAATGGGTGGATGGATGGCATGTCATAAGTATATATTTGTAAACACTGTAAAACTTGTAAAGCACCATACTTTCAGATTATGGTAGCATACAGCAAGGAGATATTCAAAACAAGTTTAATGATTTTATTTATTGATTCATGTCTTTACTATGGAAATCTGATTATTTCCTTTCCTAAAACTATGAGGCAACATTATTTTGAAGGAAAAAAATCTGCAGAGAACATATCCAGCACAAACACTACATTTTTCATATATATACTGTTTTTTTATTCAAGGTGATCGCAATACTGTAACGAAGAAAAAAAAAATTTGAAAAAGTTTTCGAGTGGAATTTTATTTTTGTTTATTTATTTATTACATTTTTTTTCCAGCGTGAATCTACAAGCTATGACAGCTTAACTTCAATGTGGCTGAAGTTAATTTTGCTCAGTCGGTGTATGTGGAAGGTCAAAGGCCAGGATAATGGGTAGAGGTAGTGTTGATAAGCCGTTTTAAAGTTGACATTTTTTGTCAGAGACAAACTGCCTTCCCCACAGTTTCCATTTTGTGAAACACGTAAAATATGTGCAAAATCTTTTTCTGTCTTTCTTTCATTCTTTCTCTGAGTTTAAGGAAATTGAACCTATTGTACTCAGTTATATCAGTTTTATATTATCATGCCGGGTTCCGTGGCTAGCACTGCTGTATTACACATCCATGGATTGAGCTCTGAATCTTAGTTTGCATGTTATCCCTGTGCTGCACGGTTTTATACTGGACATTCCACTTCCTTCATGCAGAGAAAATCATACCGTTAGGCAATTTGACATCTCTAAATTTACTATAGCATAGCCCTGCAAAAAACTGGCATCCTGTCCAGCGTGTTCCCCTGCCCTGTGCCCTGAACTTCCTATAATGCATTCTTAGCTTTGTGAAACTCTGTGCTGCATAAACACTTGAAGATGGATAGCTTATCATACTATAATATGCAGTACATTGTTGACTTCATGCACATTAACATGTCAACATACATCCACCAGATGTGCTGGACTTACATAGGTGCAGCTAGAATTAAGTAACAACAATTGGAGGACAGTGCAGGGCAGAAATTCTCTCCTACTGTTAAATTGCAGCAGCCGATAGTGTTTCTAGTAGAGTTAAAATGGTGGGAGATGACTGTACAGTGAAAGAAGCATGTTATGATTAAGTAAAAATATGGAACGACTAGCAGAGGCAACTTAAAGCAATTAGCGATTTAAAAAAAAAGTAGAACAATGTGAAATTTGAAACTTCTTGCAATTCCACTCTGACTTCCAAGAATTCCACACAACCAGGTGAAATGTTGGGTCCCCACTCAAATGAATTTCATTTCAAATAAGTATACATTTTATACTGCATGACTTAACTGGGTTAATAGTCATGTGGAAAGTGCTGCACCTGCTGGTTTACTTGGAGAGAGGTAAACTCATTTACCAGCAAGCTTGGCCGGGCTACTCAACATGGTCAACCATCAATGAAAGACCCCAAGACAAATCAGGCAGAAAATAGCTTTATTTGAGTCAGCAGCCCATAATAGGGCTTTTCCAGTATATTGACCAAAACTGCAGGTGCATTACATTCAAGACTGGTGGACGGCTTTCAGAAAATCAGCCAGTGCTCGTTCATTTCCGCAATATCAACATCAGAGCTTCTATAAATAGGGGGAAAACAGTTTCTGTAAACATCCAAAAAAGACTCGTTATCAAATTACAAATTTTCTGAGTTAAAAGAAATCTGTACATCCAACAGGTTTTTTCACTGGAAAATAATTACACTAATTTAAAAAAATAACATTAGCACAGCCAGTCTCGTGGAGTTGATGGTGCCTGGACATTTGGACCAGTGGGAGAAGCTGAGAACCACAGCTGGCTTATATCTGGAGGTCAGGAGTATTGTGTATGAAGAAAAAAAGACAGAGAAAGCAGTGGTATTACCCCTCTTCAAAGCACTGCTTTTCTATGTGATATCTGTGATTTACCATCAAACTGAGCTGTACTGTGTCACATGTTTTCTAAATAAATTAATAAATACTCTGTTGCCTGACAGCTTTAATATATATATATATATATATATATATATATAGTAATAAATATAGAATATACATTAGTCAAATAACACGCATGAGTCTGGTCAATATTAATTTGCGTTTTTTTTTTTCTTTTCATCCTTATCAGTGTTATAAGATACACCATAAAAGTTACATTAAATTTGTCATTCACCCGGTACCGGAAAAAAGTATTTTCTATATATGATCAGTAAAGTATCATCAGGGCAAACTAAAAATATATAAACGGTCATTGGACTGAATAGACCCCCTCTCTCGCCTGGATATTGTTCAAAATGTTAAAAGTGAGTGAAGCAACACTTCACTCACAACAGTCGGGGGGGAATCTGTATAACATTACCATGGACATTTCTGTACTACACTGTTTGAAGGTTTGCAAATAAACTCAATTCCAAATGAGTTCTGCTGAAAGGAGAAACACCCCGTCGGTGACCCTTGAAGTTCAGCATCTTTGTCCCATGGCTGTATAAGTGCTGAATGCCTGCATTCAGATTTGCCAGCAAATTCTGGGAAAGCATTTCATGATACATGCACTACACCTTGTACAATCACAACACCACTTTCTTTGAAAAGCTAGCATACAAATTGCACACAGCTACATGGGTTGAGCATTGATCCTAATTTGGGCAGACTTCTGAGTGATAGTTTTTATTTTACATTTATTTTTCATCATTACACCAACTGAAAAAACGAAAGCAATAACATAATGGAACTCTCTCTAATATTTCCAATCAGCTGGACAACAAAATGCTAACCTTGTATGGAGCAAGGTGACAGCTAGTACAGCGATCCATACTATGTCTATGTGTTATCACATACATGAGCAGATATTGTCCTGTCATGGCCCTAGGGAGTATATTTTCTCCACTGCAGAGCCCTGTGTGGACCATTCAGTTTATTTGATCTGACCAAAGTTGAAGTGATAGTGTAAACAGAACACACCAGGGCTGGTGCCTAGTGACCGTACACTGGATGCTTATTAGTGAAAGCCAGCAATACCCTTGGAATGGGAGAAAGTTATTATGGCTGAACCGCAGGGACTTTTTAATGAAATGGGGTCCCTGTGGGTGAAGCCAACGGCCTAAATATAAACACTGCTGACTTGAACAGTTGTGAAATCTAATCTAACTGTGGCCTTTCACACGGGTACAGAGGCCATAGTCTGGCACCTTATCCCCAACGTCCACAGAAGATTCAACTCTTTGCTCTTTGGTACTTTGTATCTAAGTATCAAAAGCTCATTGGCTATTATTGTGAAAGAGACATCCAGAGAGAAACAGTAATGCTGAAGCAGGTAAATATGTACATAAACCAACCTACCAATGGATTTACATTGCTTAACAACACCAGTGGCACAATAATGTTCACTCAGTGGTCAACTACATAGGCAAAAAAACTTCTATATATATTTTTTTTCAAAATTCTTAGTTTGTAGCATAATTATTTGACTAGTATAGAAACTGTGTTGGCTGTAGAAAACTTCTAGTAGACATACTGATAGTTAACAGTGCCAGCAGTCAAATACAGAGTAGCAGATGCAAATGTTGAAGGTGATAATGGCTGACATCATCCCTGTACATAAGGGCGATACGCATGGTCATGCAATTAAGCCCACGTCTGCAACCCGCAGCATTTCTATGTCTGTTATGCAGAGCAAAGCTAACCTGAGGAGACGTCTCTCCTGTACTCTTATGCATCGCTCGGCCACTGACTCCATAAGCTTCCGTCACACTTATTTGCAAAGGATTCTGGGAACACACAATGATTTATTTACACATGGGCACATTATCTGATACTAAGCAGATACCAATATACAGTGTGTGACTGGACAGGGCACCAGCACAGATTCAGGCTCAGCATCTAACGACCCCATACTGACTTTAACAAGATAAATGATCTGACACAAGGTGAGTATCTAAGGGCCACTCAAACACAGGATGATATTTCACTGAAGCAAAGCGGGTAAAGTACATTTCTCAAGGGTACAAACACAGGGCCTCTGGTTCTGGCCGCTTTACAATGAGTTTACTTGCTGCCACAGGTAAAATAGATAAAATACCTAGTTTCATAAACAGTAACTGCTGCATTTGTATCACATAGACCTGGTAAACAAATGCACTATGTAATGTAAAGGACATGCTGTTTGCAGTGCATTAAAGCTGATGTATAAATTTTATCTATACACTACAGGCTGTAGAAGGCATGCAAGGAAATGTTGGCAATTTCATGCCATTCTCCTTATAAACCTATATTTATTATTTTCCATATGACAAATCTGTATTCAAATATATTGAGATAAATAAGCATAAGTTGTGTGAGAGCTAAGGTTGGTCCCATCATGATGTTCTGGGCTACGATAGTCAATCGGATAAGAATGATAGAAATAATAAAACCACCATATTCTCTGCCCTTGAAATCCACCCACAAGGCACTAACACCCCTTATCAAGTCCCCTAAACCAGTGTTTCCCAATCTGGTCCTTGGGGACCCACAGTCGGTCCATGTATTTGCTCCCTCCGAGCTCCCTTCCAGACAGTCCACATTTTTGCTCCCTCTGGTAGGAACCAAAAAAACGCAAGGGAAGGTTAAATACTGACTATTACGCACTTAAAGGAAGTGTCGCAGAACTACACTGCAGAGGTCTTCATCTCCTTACCATCTTACTTGGCAATCTTGGTAGGCTATTGTTATTTGGACAAGTCCTGAGACATCCGAGTACATATCAGACTGCAAATCCATGATGGGTGGGCACTGTAATACCGCACCAGTTATTTTATGCCTACGTTTACCTCTGCTATACCGTAGGACTTGTATTTAAAATCACAGCAGGCCTCCAGCCCAGAATAGGTAGGACTGTATTGTTAAACTACAGTAATAATTGACAGTAGTTCTTGGCAGTGACAAGATCTGCTAATTATTTAGACACTAAAATCGGAGCAGTAGTTGAAATGATTTTATCATTCCTTTGTTCAACCTAAACCTACAGAACACCTACAAATTAAATTTCACATCTCAGAGTTCTCTTTGGAGTAGTTTTATAAATTTGTTATTTACATAAAGCCAAATATTACTAAATGTAAAAGATTCAAAGACGGTGCCATAAGATTACATTATCCGTCAGGTTAAGTGTGGCAGCACGTTGACTTGCATTTTTTCTGTTGTTGGTTTCCAAGGTCAGATGACCTAAACCTGAACTGAGAGGAGCCCCCTGAGCTTGACTGAACATGTAGAACCACCCTTGATATGTGTTAATCTCAAGCAAAACAAGATAGGGCAACGCGTCTGAGGTCATCATGCACCTCTGTATGATCTGGAGTTGAAATCCACAGTACAGACCTATGTGGTTTAGCTTTCAAGAACTCACTACAGCTCCATGTAATTTAGTTATAGTCCACTGCAGTTTGGATCAGAAGTCATCTCATTGACCTAAGTCCAATTCATGGCTTAATGAATAAAACTATAACAAATCTACCTATGTAAACAATTCTCAGTGTCTTGGCATACTTTTTATCTTGCATGACATGGATATATTTCAGCCAGATAGTGATTAATATAGTTTATCTGTTCATGACATAATGGTGCGTAATGAATGTAAGAGGTCGTCAAAATTCTGGCCTGAATAATGAATGAAATAATGTCTGCAAAGGCAGTACAAAAATATTAACTTCTATTACATTTACCCTTTGGGCAGTTTATGATCTATTTATCGGTAAATCTAAACACAGATTTACACAGACAGGTTCTTCAGTAAGGTATCCCATGCAGCGGACACTATATATCCGGTGTCATCTCCATGACCTTAAGGGCCTATTGGTATGCTCAGTAAACACATGGTTGTCGTCCGTGTCCAATAACCCATATGAGCATGTTAAGTAAACAATTTTTACATATCAACGGCTCTATGCCTGTATGGGACTGGCATGCTCGATAAACAAATTACCGATATCTACGACCCTAAGTCCATTAAGAACAGCCATAATCAGCAAACACAGATGTCCATGGATATCTACAACAACATATAGGCAATTCCAGCGGACACAAAGATGATATGCAGGTGTCTAAGAGCCTTCTGAGCATGTTCAGTGTAGATGTGGTCAAATTCCAGATCTATGTGGGTGTTTGGCCATGTTCATTAAACAGAGTCAAACTCTGCAACTGTATGAGAAGTAAGTGATGTGCAATGGACTGGCAGTACACATCTAGTACTGTCGGGGCAAAGGTCAGTTTATGTGAATACATATGTGGTTAGTTATGCGAGGTATATCCTCTGTGGTTAAACCCTGTTTGATAGCCTGTAATTTTAGCAAAACAAAAGGTATCACGGCATGGAATCAGACCACGCCTCCTGCTAAATGTGTGGGCCTTGTAAATGTGTGCTGTGTTTGGCCCAGACCACAGTCAGGCTAGGTGCAGTGCGATAGGCTGAGCTTGGTAAGACCCTCGGCGTGCATCTTGTAGAGCTGCTTGAACTCGGCGGGCAGCTGATGGGACTCCTGCCACTTGGTGGTGAACTTCGTGCCTTTGCGGTCGTAATAGTGGTAGGGCAACTCCCGGCCTGTGCTGGGGTCCCACCCGAAGGGCCAGAAGCCATATAGGTGTACCTCCTCGCACATGGCCGCAGCCAGAGTGTACACCAGGATTCCCGTGCTCAGCCTCTTGGGGGACAGCTGCTTGGTCTTCCAGTACCTGTTGGAAGACCAGCAATGTGAGACCGAGAATTACATGAGCGCCATTGCTTACTGTGGCCCGTAGAGCATTAGCTGTAAAGTCCAGCGTACAACTTGAGGATAACAAGTCATACATAGGGTGGAGGATGTAGCATGTTGCATTTAGCTTTGCTGAATTTCTAATCTTCTGTAAAGGCAAATCAAAGAATACTTTGGCAGAACTTCTCAGCACCAGTAATTCTTCTACTCTATATTGAGCCTTTGGCCTGCACTGCACATATATTCAGTCTCTGTGCTACTGATTCACTCAGTCACTACGCTATACAAACAAGTCACTACAACACCTCAATCTGTACACAAATTGCACAGACACCTCATTGTTTTTATGCTTGATTCCTCTCCTTATAGAGCTCTTTTGCCTACGACTTCAAAATGTTTTTCATTGACATTCAGCATTTATTCAATGCCCTGGAGAAAAGTTGCCTTGGCTTCAAATATTTACCCTGGATAAGCAGAGGGGCTGAGGACAAGCTTGAAGACGATCAAAAGCCCAAGATGAAAAGCCTTCCCAACCTAAATAATGCATTAAGCACTCATGCACACAAAAGACTGATTGCTGCTTCTACTTGTGGCTGGCAAAGGCTGACATCTCAAAGTCCATGTGATCTTCAGAGATAACCAGCTAATGAGGGGGAGAAAGGCTCTCTTTTCTTTTCTCTCTCAGCGGTAGGTGAAGGTTATACTGGAAACTGAACCCACTCTAGCTTTCTTCCAGATTCACAGTTGCAGGACAGTACACAGGTATTGCATATAGGCTGGGAGGTTAACTATCACCCTGACAACTTCTACCTGCAGTAAACATGAAAGATGGTGGTCTGTCATAATGTAAATGTCACTGGGACTCTACTGGAAGAAACCTGGTTCCATACAGACTACAGCAAACTGCTGCTCTCTGTTACGGGTTAACACCCAGTATGATTCTGATCTCTCCCAATTCCCATGCCAGATAAGGATGGTGTCTCTCTGACATGGTAATAGACCTTGTAATGCTGTTCTCTGTTATTCAGTAGCATGCTGTGAGATGTTGATGTTTTCATTAAATGAACACACCAAATATGGATGGTCACTCTCACCTGTTGACGTACTGCATGATGTTTCCTGGCCAAGCGAGCTGCACCTTCAGCTGGCCCTTGTGCTCCACAAAGAAGTCGACCAAGGTTCGAGTGACTGTGGCAGAGGTGTGAAAGAAGAAGGCTGGGATCCAGAGAATGGCATTGTCCAGCTTCTTCAGGCTCAGGAAGAAGTTGTTACGGTCCTGGATGGTGAGCAGGTTGTTGTAATACTTCTCGAGGATGCTGGGGTTGAAAGTGGTGAGATTCGTCTTATGGCCCACGTCCTTGTGGAAGACCTCGGTGGGGGCAAAGTTGCAGCGGAAGACAAAGTCAGACTTGTCAATCAGGGGCCCGCAGGAGCTCCCTGTGAGAATGCCACTGTTGCCCACCACTGCGCACACGTTGTAGTGCTTGTTCTGGATGAGAGAGGACTCAGGAAGCAATGACTTGAAGTTACTGCTGATGGAGAAGACATACTTGTGGCTGGAATAGTCATAGTGCATCAGCTGGCCCACGCGCACGTCATTCTTCAGCAGGGAGAAGTTACTTGGCACGTCAATGTACTGAAAGATCTCTTTTCTGAAATGAGAACAAAGGGGGGAATGTTGCTAAGCAATACAGCCATCCAATATGCACCAGTGTTCATATTGTCCCAGTTCTGGCAATTGTACTGAAACTGTCACTTATTACATAGAACAGAAAATATACTGTTAATAAACTGAGGTTCAGGTCTAATTTGAGAATTATTTGCTAGCTGATTTTCAAAACAATGCAAGTGAGTCACCTACGTCTAGCCACTCAGTACAAGTGAGTCGGTGGCCCTTTCATTTAAAACTCACAAATCTGGCTTGCTGCAAGTTTCTTGTAAATGCCACAGCACCTCACCTCTGCTGGATGAATGCCGTCCTGTTGAATTTCCACGTGGAACCTTTCTTCTGTTGCAACTCCTCCGTGAGGACACTGGTCAATGGGATAAAGGATGGGTCGAGGAAGTTCATGGCAAACTGGGATCTGAGGATGACAGGTTTCTCATTAGCACGAGGTGAATATGGACTCGTGTAGCCACTCAGTAGCCACCGAAAATGACTCCAGTCAACAACTGCAGTTACGAGCTAATTAAAGAGCTGTTTTCAGTTATCGGCTTTATTAAATTCCCTTTGGCTATTATTCGCTCACTTTCTTTGCAGTGTTATCTGGTAATCTCCGGTGGACCTGATAGGAAGCTGACCTGATTAAAACAGGATTTGCAATCAATGAATGCCAGCTAACACAACAGTCTACACTCACACAGCTGGCCACCCATTTAAAGGCAGCAATTTAAACAATCATTTAGCGGTAGTAGTTTGAGTATAGGGTATCACTCAATTTTTCGTGCATGCCCAACCAATCAAGCTCCATATCTGCCTATTTAGTACAGGGTGACAGGGCTTTTCTGTACCTTTTTATAGTTAAATTTGTGGTAAAGAAAAAAACAACTGACAGCAGAGTGAATAGCAGACATAGAGAAACAGAACTGAAACCACATTAACTCTATTTCGATTTCATGGAACTTCTTGGAATAAAGATGGAGAATTTTTAGATTATAAGTCAGTTTGTAATACAAGATTTCAGTTATTTCTGATGTGCTGTGATGCACATAACATATATTTAAAAGTGGACACAGGACCAAGAGGATAACATTCTGATGTTTTTCCGTTTTCAAAAATTATTACTTTTTTGCATCATAAGTTTGCAGATTAGTCAGATATAAATAGGGCCATATAGCCCATTTCAGAATCATTAAAATGAAAAGACTGTTCCACAGGAAATAAAATAAACTTTACTAGGCACTTTAACAGTTTTGTAGAATGCTATAAATTCATTTGTTGGTGTTGCACTGACAAAAAGCAATAACAAGCACGGCCTATTTACAAATGTACTTGTCTGCTGCTTTGCAAAATGGCTTCTCTGACAGAATGCTTGTCACAGCATTACCAGTACTATATGCAATAATGCATGCAGTAGCACCAAGGAGAGCTCCAGATGCCAGCTGAGGCCCAGGAAAAGAAAACAGGCAACAGATTCCAGCACTGAAAGAAGCAATGAAATGTCATCAGGTATGTGGATGTGTCTAAGAGACTACAGGTCGACAAGTCGATATTCAATCTCCACCAAAATATTATAACATTAAAGTACTGTTGTAAGATTCAAACAGTATGCCAGAGCTCTGTCTGCAGTTCAGCTGGCCAGCGATGATAATGTTATGTGCCATCTGGGTCAGTTCTGCTCCCCAAGAGTTCAACCATGGAGATGGCAAAGAACTGTCAATAGTATTGCTCAGAATAAAAAAAAATGAAGACCTGTTGATAGATTCCAATGAAAAATAGTAAGTTTGGTTAACAAAATGAACAGAGTGATTTTATTATTATGTAATATAAGTATTACCACAGCAGGTATGTTTATAATGCATCACTATCACAATAATAATAATAATAATAATAATAATAATAATAATAATAATAATAATGCCATGGCATGAACTGCTAAATTAATCAACAGAAATTAAACAGATATCTAGGCCCCAGGGCAGAGTCTTGTTTTGATCACAGGTGGGTTGATTCTAGCTTTATATATGCATATCTTTTTTGTCTGACTGGTCTGGGACAAGGCACCCAGGCAACATCGGGCTATATATGGCAGCGGGAAGCGGGGCCGAGTTTCTATTTCTTGGATGCGAGCCACAGCTGTTGTGCTACCTAGGCGTGAATGCAGAGCGCTGTCCATTTAAAATAGCTATTATGAAAACCCTGATTACAACCACACGCGAAGCTTTTACATAAACGGTTACCAGCATGTTTTTTTTTTTTACTGTTTTCTGGTTAGTGAAGGCCCGTGGATCCTATGATATACTGTAGCTCATCCAGCGCATTTTGAACAGGATAATCGCCTGACGAAAAATGATCTCATACTCAAGGTCGGATTTAAACAGAAATACTCGAGCGCGCAATCAAGGCTATATATTCAGATCCATGCATAGCATGCGCATTTACTAATAATTTGCGAAACATCACGTGAACGAATGTAAAAATTTTGCGTGCAGGCTAAGTAAACACTGATCATAAAGACAGACTTACCGGAATCCTGCGTGAAACATTATCCTTGGACCTCCCGAATTAGCGTATTTTGGAGTAGAGAAAATGTTATCTTTCTTAATCGAAACATAGCTTATCAGTGATAATATTATCAAAGCAACGCTTAATATGAAAAAACCCAGAGCGTTAGCAGCGCGGACCATCTTGGCGTGTTCTCAGCCCCGGCTGCGAAAACTCACGGAATGAACCTCGAATTCATTAATGCAGTATACAAAAGCTCAAGGAAATATACTGAGCCTTGAGAGTTAGGATGCTTTTATAAGTAAAAAACCGCAGTGGTGATATGAGCAGTTGATATGGCAGCCGGAAGCGTTAGTGATAGATGCTCCCTCATCCTTGAGTCCGGCTTCAGACGGCGCTGCTGCCCCGCTCCTCAGTCAGAAAGACAAATGGTACAGGAATAATGTGTGCGTTCAATAGCAGCATCTGAATTTAATTAATTGACTCGCAGGTCCGGATTTTTAAAGGGGACCAACCGTGGCGTTCGGATAGATTGAAATAGGTACCATCACGGCCAGGTGCACGCTAGGGGCTTTCGCTCTGTGCCAGGAAAGTGTCTGTCGCCGGTCTCGCGCCGGCCCTTCGCGCCATGACGAGAGGAAGCGCGCGCCGCGAGATGTCCATTTTACTACGAGGAACAAAGGGACGGCACGCGCGGCACGCGCTCCGAACGTCTCTATTTCATCGTAACCTCTGTTTTGTAATAAATGCCCCTAATGTTGGTGCAATTCTTGTGACAAGTAACGTAGTTTTTCAAGACCTCGATTCGTTGCGGCTCATGCATGCCAGTAAGAAGTCCCAAGAGGGGCAATGGTGATATATCCTTGACTGATGTCCTTACTTAAAAATCTATATAAACTAATATTTATTAAAAATATATATATGAAAAAATATATAAAAGCAAATAAGAACATGAACACACAAATCTTTAAATATTTACTAATTGATGTACATTTGTAGAATGGCAGAATTTTCTCTGGGATCAATAAAGTCAATCTTAACAAATAAATCTGAATGTGTTTTATTTCTTGGGGGTATTGTTGTCAATTAGATATTTGAACGGTCTGTATAGGTGTATTACATGGTGTCCGTTTTATATAAATGTTTAAAAAAAATAAAGAAATAAAACTGGTGTTATTAATCTTCAGCATCCTCTCATCTTATTTTGAAATGTAATCTCAGTGGTCTTAAATGAAGGAAGAGGAGGCTGATTTGGTATGTGCTTAAAATCTTTAAATCAATAAAGGCAAAAGTTTTCCGATACTTGAGGGTGCAGTTTATCAGTGTGCTTAGGACTACAGTGAACAAGATTTAAGACTCGCTAAAATGAAGAATGAAGTGTCAAACTAGAATGATAATCCAAAACAACTGCTCAATAGCATTAAGTGCTTAGTCCAGACTGTGCAAAATTCCCATTGCTTTTGCAAGTGTTTTTTTTTATTATAATTTTTCTCTCTACTGAATTTCCAGTGTGTGTGCCCTTTGATAGACTGGCATCCTGTACAGATTGTCCATCTGCTTTGCACCCCACGCTTCCTGGGATAAGCTCCAGACCCACCATGATTGTGTATTGGATAAGGGACTATGAATGATGGATGGATGAGTTTGCATTATGACTATTGTCCATTTCCTAATAAAGATCCTTGTACTGTGGATTAAATACATAATCCTATATACTGTACAAAACAATGTTTTGTTGCATCAACCTTCGGAGAAGCCACTACTTCTCAGTCAGTCGTTTTGGAATGGCATGTATATTGCAATCCTTGGGTATGGCCAGAAATGGGAACTATTCTCAGTGGTTTCAAGAGATCCTGGTTATTGGGACTGAAAAGTGAAAACACCTAGACATGGTTTGCAAGAATATTTTTTTAGCATAGAATCCTCATTTATATCACCTTATGTCAGGTAACCTTTAAATTGTAAATCCTGTCTGATGAACACACCTATAAGTTCATGTGCTGGTGGGCCAAAGCCAGCCAGAGGTGGGGCAGTTAATAATTTGTCAAGACGGTAGTGCATGATGCTGCATCCTGGGAGAAGTCAAAAGGTCAATGACTCCCATTTTCCGGGAGTTCTTCTTCCTAGCTCAGATTTCGAAACAAGACACCTATACAGTAGCTGGTATGTAAATATATGTACATAGTTTCATGTCACTTGCTTTCTGCGGAGTATTTTCCCTTATATTCTGGATTTTTCCACTTTCTAAGGATGTCAGGGCTTTACAAAATGCTTACAATAGCTGTGCGTCTAAGTCATAGACAGTTTGTATGACAGTTTCAGTCTGCAGTCTTGCACAGGGTTTTTGACCTGATGGTATGTATAGTCTTGTCGGTCCACTTCCCTCATGGAGAGCCATGGAAATTTGACCAGAAAGTTTAGCAAGCTGCTAAACTAGGCTTTAACTTTTTGCACAGCAAGTATAGATTAATTGACTTAAGTAAACTCATCTATCCCAACTAAAGAGCATCTCGGTGACAGGGACTTTCAGGGAAAAGGAATCCTATATACAGGGATTCATGTACAGACTCTGTCAGATACTGCAGATCTTATGTACAGAGGCTTTCTGGAACAAACACTCAGGTGGTGGACTCACAGACTCACAGAGTATCTCGGGGGCAGACACTTCCTGTGAAGCAGATGAAGTGCACAGACAGAAACTCTCAGGGATTTGCTGTGTCAGGGACTCTCAGGAGTACAGGCTTCCATATACACTGACATACAGATGATCTCAGATATAAAAATTCTTGGAGATTTCCCGAAGCCAGATCCCAAAGTCCGCTGTAACCCTTTTCACTTCCCTACATGCATTTTGTTTTCCCACAGTTCCCTTTATGCTGAACGCCTATGTTTTGTTTTGATCCCTCTTTACTGTTTTGTTATACCCATCTTTACTTCCATACCAAAACAAGGCCTATATCCCTTCCTCTCATCCTCATGTCACATGGTTCAGTTTGCCATCCCGCCCCAAGCAAGTAGTACGCAGAGACACTATATAACCCCTGATAAGTAAGCACTTGCACACAGCCCTCTGCCTGATGTCATTTCAGAAAGACAAATAACTATGGACATTTCACAATCCTAATCTTCACCCTGGCCGATGAGTAACTGGTCTGAAACCCACTCTCTGTTTAAATTCTCCCCTTGGATATTTTTCCCCGGTGGTTATATATTTAACCAAGTAGATATGCTTTGCTTTAAACACAATAAGTGAGACTGCTACTGGCCTGCCATGTGGACAAGAAGACAAAGATATAGTGGTTTGCTCACCGTAGAGTAAATATTTTACTCACTGTCACATGTTTGTATGTGGTAACTCATTATGTGAGCCTTTCAAAAAACTGGTAGGAAATTAATTAAACATTTTATTACGTTTATTGACTCTAAATGATCAACCGACATAGATGAAGTTAGTTAAGTTAGTTAAAACATATACTTATTTAAATCAGTTAAACTACACGCATTAAACATCATGTTCAGTAATCAGTGAATAAAATTTGTGTTTATATATTTCATATTTAAAAGGTACATGCTGAAAAGTACATTTTGAAGTTGATTTACTGTAGGTTTTGAGGAATGAGAAACCAAAAATATAGATATTTTGCGTGGATGAGAAAACTGGTCTGAGTTACTGAACGTTGTAAAATGAGTCATGCTTCTATAATTTACTGTCCTACATAGATATAGGTGCTTCTTGATAATGATTGATAATGACTGAGGGATTAATGATCATAATACATTAAGGCTTCTTCCAGACATGAGAGTATAGCACGAATATTTGCCCCACAATCTAAAGGATTACAGAGTAAGAGTTACTCCCACAGTGCAGGTACAAGCGATGGAAGAGTAGTCATTAGACCATCTCTGGGGCTTGCTGCATTCTGAGCGCAATTGAGTCATATTTCCCTGGGGACATTCACTCTGTTACTCTACGGTCTGCCCCACGTCCCTCAGAGAACTGTTGTGTGGCCCCCTAGTGGGTGTGTAATGGGCCCAGCTGTTATCGTAAAATCAGCTACTGAAAGCTGGCTAATCTGCTGTGAGGACCAAACGGGACGCCGTACACTCAGCTTTCTGGCTGCTTCCGGAATCAACTGGTCTGGGAGAGTGGCTGTCAGCAAGGCCGCCGCCATGCCAACGTTTCACTGCATTTTCCAATGCACTCTTTTCCAGTGTGCCTGACCTCTAAGGTTCACGCTCCATCCATTAATTTGTAGACACTGACTGCCCCCTTTCCCTGACCTGTGCTGAGAGCAAATTATAGCTGGGTTACATCTGAGGGCTCCCCAAATGTCCTCCCACGCTGCTCCCTTGCAGGGAAGCAGATTTTAGGGAAATGTGGGACACGTGGCTAACATGCCCCCGCCATACTGAATTTGCGGTCAGTCATTGATGTGTTCATCCAGGCAAGTAAAATTACCCCCAAGATCAATGAAACCATGTTGTAATTTGTTTAATTAAAGTGTTTACAGTATAATTTAATTTTTATGTTTTGTTTAGATATAATATTTGACACCATAGTTGTCAAATATTGGGGTTTCACTTTCAAACCACATCCAGCATTTTGGAAACTGGCTGTAGTAGGGAAATCCACCAGCTGAGCTTGTGTGGTTTTATGTGTGCAGACAAGTTATATCATTATTTTAGGTGACATTTTGCAGTGGACCGAAGACAAGCTTTTAACAATTCTGCACCTGCTGGTTTTTCCTTTTAATCTTCATCACATTTTAATGAATATAAAACAGTGATTTCATATTATTAATTGGTATTTCATTGAGGTACCAATCTTCACAAAACAAAATGCTCTTTCTTCATGCTCTGTGCTACATCATTTGTCAAGCAAGGCGTCTTCACCTCAACTGAGCAAATTTTATTTCTCCCAGTGGACACCCCTGCTAGTAACAAAACTGAAAGCGTAGGTACCCTGCACAGTGAATAACCAGTACTGCATAGTAAACCATAGGTACAGTGAGCAATGAGTAATACTTGCTCAACTACAGTATTAAAAACTGCATAAGTCACAGACACAAGTAATGAGTATGATGAATCACATGATGAACTTTGAGTGACTTTAGCAAGTGCTATAAGATAAACTGAGTATTGCAAAACAAAGCTCTGAGTAATAAGTACTGCATGATAAACCACAAGCTCTCTGAGCAGTAAGTACTGCTTGATAAACCACTATTGCAGGCACTCTGTACATTGAGGCCACATTCGTCTGAACCCACTAGGTCATTTGCTCTAATTTACCTCATGCCTAAACCCACTAAAATCCCTGTCTGTCAATACAGCCTATTTCAGGCGCTGCTGCGCCCCCAGTAGTGTGTGGGAAATGAAGGGCTGGAGGGGGGCAGGATGATGGGGGGGGGGTTTATGTTGAAATTAGGCTGTATAGTTACATTTTTCAGCATCATGAAGTTTATACTATAAGTGTGTGCTTATTAAAAAATAAAAAAAACACACATACACAGCAGGGATTAGAGCTGAACGACTGATCCATTTCCTGTGTTGCCAGCGCAGTGAAGCGCAGGGAAGCAGGGCAGCTGCCAGGGCTTACGTGGGGTGAGGCAGAGAGCAGGCCAGCTCTGTCTGCGGGCCTGGCGCAAGCTGCCGATCGATAGGTTTGCTGTGGCCCCGAGCCAGCGTGCGGCTCACCGGCGGAGCGAAGGCCGGGAGCAGTGGCTCCGCGCATCGACGCTTCAGCTCCAGCTGCCATGCCCCGCAGCGGATTTGTGCATAGAGATCTAATGCTCTCTGGCAAGGTGACTGCCCCGCTCTGACTCTACGCATGTACGCTCTACTTACTTATTTTCTCTCCAGTTCTGTTTTTTTAAATCCTGTTTTTAAAAATACAGCATGCCATGTCATTTCATTATTATCAGATTTAGTGAGTCGACACTTAAACACCCCTTGTTTACATGCAATCATATCCTTCAGAATAAGTTGTGGGTACCGTTCCACACCAGTTCCCTCCAACAAAGTTCAAGTAAAGCCACCTGCTACCCTCTTGCTTATTAGGCTGGTGTTGCTGTTACATGCTGTTTACATTTTCCATGTTTACCTGAGCATCGGTGCAACACGAGTCCGCTTTTATTGCAGAAAAGTATCTTTAATATGAATTTTAGAAGACACCGGCATACAGGCAACAATGGAAATAGGACAGGGGAACCTCTAAAAAAGTTCATAAGTAGGAAATGAAAATGTTGCTGTAGCTGATCAATACAGTTGTTAGGA
Source organism: Mormyrus iriodes (assembly GCA_011763525.2). Lineage (NCBI taxonomy): Eukaryota > Metazoa > Chordata > Actinopteri > Osteoglossiformes > Mormyridae > Mormyrus > Mormyrus iriodes. Next base: position 10,331,196 of record JAAGVU020000040.1, on the reverse strand, counting down.
AACATTGATCGGGCTAGGAGGGTACCTTGTTTTATGGATGCGTTTTTTTGCCTATTCAGAACAAAAGGGTCTCTAGAGGCCAGCTGAGAAATGGTCAAAACCTCTCCCCCCCAAAAAAAGCGAGGGAAGAGAGATAGGAAACGAGGAGGTAGAAAACGAAAATACTAAAACGAAGAAAAAAAACAATGAGGTCATTTATCATCAGTGCTGCAGTCTCTCTCTTGCTCTCTTTCTCCGTCTCACTCAGCCTCCTTATTTTTGGAGATATGTCAGCCAACGTAGTTTTTTTACACTAATAAAGATACCCCAAGACTAAATTTATATTGTTGAATTTTAGTTTATTTAAACGCCAGCTTTCAATATGAGTCAGCAGAAGGGTCATACGTAACTATTGACCCACAAAGCAGGCTGTTGGATTCAGCAAGTTTTCTGATCCTACAAAGCAATGAAGGGTTTCTCTTCCTTTGAAGCCATGTGGTGCTTCAAAGGTTTTCTTTGAGCTACAGGTTAAAACCATTTTTTATATTTTGTTTTTTTTTCTGACTCCTTTTCCTCACTTTCTACAGTGTACGTATTCTGCTATGGCATTTTTCTGTCGACTAAGTATCGATATGGGGAATTCATTTCATTCTGCACGCCGCTATTTTGTTTATTATCACAGCACAGACTAGTCATCTAGCAGGGCACACAGATTATCAGATTATGTTAATTGTCGTATATTTATAAATACGGTCCTCCCATCCTGCACAGGGTAAATAATTGGAAAGTGATTGGACAGTGAATTAAAGCATCTGCCAAGCATTTGAACTAACATGAATTATGAAAAATAATGAGTAGGTACCATTCCATTTTTTTTTCCCTAAATAAACACCCTCCTTTGTGACTTGCATGACCACATGGCAGCGGTGATTGTCCTGGCACATGTAAGTGACACCATCTCTTAACTTTTTAATTCACTCAACTACCCTTGAATCTGTTTAATTATACACCTACTTGCCAGTTCACCTTGACTGTCCAATTAACTATCTATTCACTTGCATACCTACTAAGCTACAAACCTCTACACTTTCCTACCCTTATGTCTACTTAGTTTATTTCATTACATTGCTTTATAAACATGATTTCACAAGAATAGATTTGTGTATCCCCTAAATAAACAGTTCCTTTGGACAGACTAGCATGCGAGCAGTAGTAAGGTCACTTGACTGCTGGGACGGCAATAGACACGCTTTTTGGGCTAACAAAAGACAGACGTGGGTCCGCAGTGCTGCCACACGCAAACAGCGGTAAGTGGAGTGTTCAGTCATTATGGGGTCAGAGGTTAGGTCAGCTCCTCTGGGGCCACATGGAGATCCATCAGTCTCACAATGCTCTGTGTCAGTGCTGAGCCTCTCTATGAGTGCTCATCAACTCTGACCATGATTGCATTACTGATCCTGCCCTCTTGTGCCTGAGAAGGACCCTTATAGAGACTTAACTGAACCAGGGTGAAACTATTATGTTGATTTTACTTTACTACATGGCAGCCTTGTAAAGCTGGTTGTTGAACTCTATGTGGTCCACTGATATCCATCTCCCAAATTATTTTTGTTTTAGTCTTTCCATATGTTTTCCTCTTCCTACCTATCAGTGCACATACAGCTTTTTTGCTTCTAATCTTTCAGTCCATTTATTTAACGTGCTTCCTGCTTGCATGCCCACTTACTTCCTATTCTATCTAATAGCTTGTAGGCCTTCTCATCTGTGTATCTCATTCAGAAATGTATTGTATACATATGCCTTTAACCTTTGCATGAAATTCAGGGCCTAACAGCTACTAAACAGCTACGAAGTTCAATGTTTGGGCTCTCCAGGGTCTTGTGTAGCTGCGTCTGATACCCTGAAGCCCTTATGCTTTATTCATAAAGCTGTATAATGCTGACTAGCCACTCAGACTTGGCTTGTAAATGACAGCAGTCTTCTCTGAAGTGACTGAGTGAAGATCCACCTCTGCACACAGGGGGTCCGTAATGATGGGAGCAGATTCAGAAAAAGGTCATTGGAACCACCTCTAATGAGTGGTGTTCAGTTTCACTTGGATGAAATAGACGTATTAGAAGCAACCACTGAGAGAAGGGTTAAATGTTCTGGCTTCTCTATCTGATGTAGAGAAATGACCAGACCCCCAGTTTTCACGTAAGATTGCCTCATCAGCAAAAATCTCATCGTACTCTAAGAGCAGACATATTATCAGTGATCTTCAGGCCCTTCTCAGGTTGAATTTCCCCTAGTTGAAAACCAAAAACAAAGAAGACAGAGATGGAGATGATTTCCTACTCCTATGTTACATGATCTGATATCAACACTACTGCAAATTACCAGCAAACCAGAATAATCTACATCAGAAAAAAATTCACTAAGGTATTTAATGTTCAGACCATGGCTATTGACCAAGCTTGCTCATGGTTGTTGACTGGTATAATCGCTCCAGCACCACCTTTCTCCAGGACTGCTGACATCAGGATTGTTGTGGCATTTCGATAATAGAAAATCGACTCCTTCTCAAGACACAGAGATGATTTGGGCTCCACAGCCCTTGAACCAGTGGGAGGCATAATTATTTCAGTGTGACAGAAACTCCATGTGAACGTTCACTCCACGAGAACCAAGGTTATGAGTGACATACCCTAAAAGGGATTTTTATATTAGACATATTATATTAACTATGAGTGATTTGCTCGGTGTCTTGTCAGTAGACATTGAAATGGTTATGTATGTCTTTGCAGAGTTCTGCTTGCTCTATGCTTATAGTCCTGCCCATTTCATGAAAAATAAGATGTAGCTCAATGTTGAAAATAGATCATAGCTACTCTTCTTGTTTCTTGGCAGCACCAGGCTACACAGAACTTGTCTGGCAAATTTTCTCTGCAGAAGAAGAGATAACACGCTCAACAAAGTCAGATTCACGCGAAGACTTAGTGTCTCACAAAACACCAAGCCCTGCTTCGTGATGTTCTTTGAGAAGGAAAGGCTGCTTTTCAGAGCTAATTTGGGCAATTTCTGTGAAAACCACAGCTCACTGGTTTCTTAGTCCTTCTGTCAAGTGTGCCAAACAGCTCAGCCATGAGTGTGAAGGCTGAGTGACACGTCCTGCTTCATGCAGACTGACTCTGCTTCAGCGCTGCATGTGAAAGATGGCAGAGCATGATGGAGGACCTAAAAAATGTCATTTCCACAGCAGTTTATGGCTTTTGTTCTCAGTCAAAGCCAAACGGGGGGACGTCAGAAGTTCTCAGCATTACGGCAGTCAGTCTAAATGGAGACCATGGTAACTTGAATTGTTGATTGTGCTAAATAAGTCAAGTAAGGCTTTATTGCCATTTCAACCTTGTACAATACACTGAAACACAATAATGTTCCTCCTGGGCCCACACTGCAACATTTATGACAGGACAGACATTATAGAGCTAAACACAAGTCATGTAGTACAAAAGTACATTTTTCAATGATTTAAGGGGAGGGGACACAAAGGGAAGACTACTAACTATGCTATCTGCCTAACATAAACATTAGACAAACAATAAACGCACTAGATAGCAAATGAATACATGGAAGTACTGTCCATGTCCAAGTGGCAGTGCCGCAGGTGTAACCAGTATTTTCCTGTAGATCATAGACAGTTCATAGAATTTGGTGTGTGGCATTATTGGTGTGTGACGTTATTAGAAATACTGAGCTTCTCATAAGAAACATCTGTCAGCTCAAAAAGCATATCGTTTATTCAAGACTAGACCATTTATAACTTATTTCTTCGCTATAATTATAATAATCGAGACATTCCAGTAGAACATAGTCCACTACATCAGTGGTTTTCTTCTAAGGGTCCATGACCCCCTAGGACCATGTAGAGCACTTGCAGGGCATCTAGAACAACATATTGTAAATCGGCGAAATGTAGGTATCACGTTCAACTTGCTCATTTGGGAGCCCACTTCATTCACAGCACACCTCTGGAAAGAGGAATGTCAAACCGTAACTCTTAGTTAGTTGTGTGATCATGCAGATGTGGTGGTGGGGGGTCTGTATCTGGTAAATTTTTATTTGGTGATTCCTGGTTTAAGAAAGGTCAAAAACCCCTGTGTCAATGAAATGTTAATTAGTTTAGATGCAATTTGTCTCCGCTTAAAATCCAGCTAATTTCACCTTAGCTATCCCACGAGTCAAATTTTCCATGATGTTGCTGAGACTGTATATGCTGGGTATTTTTTACATTCTGAGAAGATAGAAAGACACACCTTCAATATGAAATATAATACAAATAAATGTAACATTTCTTTTTTCAGCGTACTGGCTTCCAATGGTGAAGGTGACATCACATATTGGCGCTTGGAATACTGACTTGATGTGTTGATAGAAGGCAGACTTGGTACATAGGTGGCACTAAGTCTGAATAGTGTGATTTGTGACCTTTGACCTCTCAGTCTAACTGCTGCGACCTGTGACCCCTGCTTCCCTTACCGCATAAGGAAGATTATAAGCATCCATGTGATGTAGATCAGAGTTTGCAAACCCGGTCCTCGGGGACCCACAGCCGGGCCACGTTTTTGCTCCCTCCCAGCTCCCGTCTGGGGGTCCCCAAGGACTGGATGGGAAACGCTGATGGGGATGCTTTGTGCATTTTATTATTCCTGTTTTAAAATGTCCCCTCTGCATTATTTTTATAAAGCCCCTAAACAAATATAAAACATCACTAATGTTCTCTGATGTGTAGCTGATATTTTGCCTCTTAACACTTATGGTTAAATAAATATGTTTCCATTGAAGTTGAAGTGATTTTTTGTATGAACAAAAAAAGGCATCACTCCCATTATTTCAGTTCAATTTAATTTATTGTTACATAATAACTTTCCCACTGATTGCCATGACTGTCTAGAACCGACATTACATTTGTCCTATATATGCCTTAATTGACTAGGTTTCACCTAGAATCAGACAGGAGGCTTCTCCTATCTTGTCATAAATGAAAATGCCTTTTAGCCAATCACCTTCTGTTTGGAGATAAACTGCCAAGCTGTCAGTCCCCTGAGGGAAAGGCTTCCGTTTTACTGTTTTTCTGTGTGTGTTTTGACTCATAAAAAGCCCCTTCAGCCAGGATTAAGGATCCTAGAATTGCTGGATGGACATCTGTCGGTTTAAGACACGCCACGCTGATCCGTGAACCTGGCAAAAGGGAGAGTGCAGAACCCCCCAGCGAAGTGGCTGAGGAGAGATGAAACAAAGCGATGATGGCACGCATTCTTTTGGCCTCACTTAGGAATGATCACTTTGCCATGCTGCATCATTGTAGACATGAACTGAACAGGCAAAAACCTTTGGTAGAAATCACGCTGAGTGTACACACTTTTATATCTAGTTTTGATGCATCACTATATGTAAGGGTAACCAGGGGTCAAGTTGTAAAAATATTTCATGGGGTTGGAGGTTGTGATGGAGGGGGGAGGGGCAGAGGGATCACATGTTCCAGATTAAATTGTGTTTTGGTCCAGAGTCCACCAGTTGTGGACACCTTGATGTAGTTGGTAGATTTACCTTTAAGTTAGTGACAATTACACAGAACAATTTAGGGTGGTGGTGAGAGGGGATGGTATATTTTCAAAGGGGATTTTTGTCATTTTTTCCCGCAGGGAGGACCATCTCTTGACCACTTGAGCATTAACTGTTACTAACTGTTCCCTCATTCCTTTATACCAAATGTTGCTTTTGTACCTTTCTGTACCATTATGCCTGCTCTCCCGTACAATTGTGCCTTTATACACAGGGGATAGAGCTCTGTTATCAGAAATCTTTGTCACACTTTCATGGTGAAGCTGAGTAACTGGCTGGGGAGCGTTCTCAATATGTGGCAATGGGTGGCTCTGCCATCTGCTGCCATCTGCTTAGGCTCCACCCCCTACCCCCATACCGAGTGTGGGATGTTTGCCGAAATGTCACAGTGGCCTGCAGATGGAGTGCAACTCAAAATAGTCATGTTTGCACTGAGTGGGACAGGAAGACAAATGCAAAGAAAGCCATAGACTCCAGGGAAAGAGAAGGAGAAGAGATAAGGGAACTACATGTATGTATCCAAAAAATGCAAACGGGAGCAAAGGAAACAAAGGATAAGTGGGACTGTGAGGCGTGGGGTCCAAGGCTTAACCAGCAGATTGCAGAGCGTGATCAATATAATCAATTTCCAACGATTGGTGATTTCAGAATGGTGAAGCAGCTTGCTGGTAGGATTGCATGATGAATGACCAGTAGGCACCATCTCTACAGAAGGGTCAAAGGTCACCACCACCTGCAGATATGATCTATAGTCTCTCTGCCGGACACTGGTTCATGTTCTAAAAGCAGGCCTTTGTCACTCTACTAACATTGCCTGCGGAGGCATTGTTTTGTGGACGGTCTCTCGGGCCCGCCCTTGTGCAAAGATGTGGGCGCATTGATTGGTGGATGGTCTCTCGAGCCTGTTCTTTTCCAGAACTGTGGGGTTATTGATTGGTCAGGGCGCCTTGTAGGAGGGGCTTTGTGCTATGGCTGCACAGTCAGTGTCAGGTCTCTAAGCTTTGCCCATTACAAGGATGAAAAGGGAAAGAGCCTGTTGCTTTATAGATTTAACTAGGACGCTGTAATTAATTTGGAAGCAATCAATGGCAACAAAGTGGTAAACGCATTGGTTAAATGGCCAGATTCATTTCCTAGGAATCAATAGGTCCACATGGCCGGGTCCCACAGCATGCTGTGAGGCCTCTTTCCCAAGACCCGAGCAGGGCACATAAGATGGGCCTCCATGAGTCATGTAAACACACTGTAAGATATGCAGACAGCAGGCCAATGGGAAGCACTGAGAACATTACAGTCTGGTTAACTGCCTGTTCTTTCTCATCTACATCTTCTTCTACAGCACTGAAGCTAAACCAGTCAAAAATTTAGTGTAAGAAGTTTGGGAGTGGCTGTCTTGGGGGGTGGGGGGGAGTGAGATCGCTCCTGATGAATCACTCACCTGTCCCTCATACACGTCTAACCAGGTCATGTGTTCAATTTGTTCTCATCCCCAGTAGACCTGTCCTATTCCTGATGCCCATGTTTACCTCCATTAAAACTTTAAAGATCCCCATGCTTACCCTCCCTTCCTGCTGAAACGCCTGTTTTGTTGTTTACATTTTTTCCTGTTTCTTCTGATTTGCTAATATTCACCATGCACTAAACTTTTCAGACCATCATATGTGGAGTGTGTGTATACGTGCCACACCCTATGATACACATCCTCTGATTGGCCCAGGACCTCAGAATCCCTTTCTGTCTTAAGCAGAAACATGGACACATACATTGTGGGGACCAGGAACTGTCCATTCATTTCTATGGGCAAAACCCTAATCCCACCTATGACAACCTTAACCCCTACCCAGCCCCAACCTTAACCATTTATAACACTGAGTTTCCCCTTGTGGGGACTGAAAGAATGGTTCTGACAATGTCAAAATAGCAGGTTTTTATCACATTGTGGGGATATTTGGTCCCCACGATGTAATACATACACACCCCACCCACATATGCACATATTCATGGAAACAGGCAATTAAAATCTATTAAAAACACTTGCAAACTATGCCCATCTTGTTCCATAGCAGAAGGACAGATCAGAAGTCGACAAGCCTCAGCGAGACGGTAGTGTGCAGTGCCCAAAATGATAAACCCATTACATTGTCACTTTGTAAGACAAATGCATGCAACATTGAAGGGAACATGTGAAGCATAGCCTTTGGGGAGCCTGAAAACCCAAGGAGAGGACAGATCATTCTGGATAAAAACCACCTATAAGGTCACCATGAGATATAAGGCAGAATGCTTATTATTATATAATTATTACAGTTATTATAACAATGTAAAGTAATAACTAACAAAACTGCTAACTTTTTTTTAACCAATAAAATAGTCTTCTATGGACATATGCCACAATTATGGTGTCTGTATGGGAAAGGCATTTAGCTGTGAGGAAAGTAAGGAATGCTGGATGGAAAAGAGAGAGATTTTTTGACAAAGAGGAGAAAACAAAAACCACTGATCTGTCCAGGAAAGGTAGCAATGGTCTGCTGTAATCAGCTGCGGTCGAGGACTTCAGGAGCGCACAGTTCTGCTTAGAGTTTCACTGCCGGCCTTAGAGGTAAATCTATATCAGACTGTCCCCTTGGTGGCCACCTATCCAACAAAAACAGACCCAAAAAAGCACTGATTTGTAAGTAAGTCCCAAACCCCATGAGGCCCAGTCAGCAGTGTTCATCATCAGGAAGAGGAGACTGCTCTCAGAAACCTGCATTTGATGGGAGGGAAATTTCTGGAAAAAGCCACAAAGAACAGAAATCTCTCATATAAGCAAAATGCTCTGTGATGCTGCAGACAATGTAACCATCAAGGAACTGATCTTAAGACGACAGGGATGGAGCATTTTTGAGACCAAGATAACGATAATGAGACCCTGCTGTTGTACCCTTTATACCCAGATGATGTCCTGCTGTTGTACCCTTGAGACCCAGGGTATTGTAATGGTTCCAGAGTGCCACCTCCTGGCGGCACCATAGCAGGCAGCAAGACCTTGGACAGACACCAGCTGTTTTCCTCTAGGTAAATCAGTGTACCGTTGCATCAGCTCAGGGACTATCACAGTTCTAGGCCAAAGGAAGGCAGGAGAAGTCGGGGGTCTTCTTTATCACCATTCCCCACTGGTGGTCAAGTAAGGGCATGGGGTTTCTGCGAATAACATGACCACTTAAACCTGTAATAAGCTATCCTGCTCCCCTTGTGTAATCTCTAATCATTTTGAGGACAGAGTCCCATTTCAGCAAGATTGCGTCCTGCTCCGTATCGGCCGATCGACTGTGGTGCCTGCTGGGAGCTGCGAGGCTGTCAGGGATCAATATTAATCATGGGACTTTGGCCACGGGCTGAAGGTTGGCAAGGACCTTCGCATGCTGGGTGTGGATCAGGGGTGTTTGTGGCCTGCCATCACTCTGTGTTTGGTGCCCTGGGTGACAGACATAGGAATGGGTCACAGAACCTCCTGATAGCCTGAGTGACACAGAGAGGCAGCAGCTTTTAAAGGGACAGTACACAGCAGTGACTCTTTAGGAACTGGGGGCACAGGCCATCATTTTTAATGAGGTACAGATGCTGACAGAAAATCTGAAGCTGCATAATATTGTACTGGAGGAGAATGAGTTTCCTGTACTTGCATTCTGCATAGCATTAAAAGCTTTATAGATTAAATCAAGAAATAATAATAATAATAGTCTTCAAACTGTTATTGCTGCAAAAAAAATTATTCTATGAAATATTAAAATGTGGGGATTGAATTCTACTGTCCTTCTATACAGGACATAACCCATGTCTGTGCTGCCTGGGATTGGCTCCAGCCTCCCCCCAGCAGCCCTGACCCAGACCAGGATAGAAAATGGATGGATGGATGGATAAAACATTTAAATAAAACAATTTTGAGTTTCAGTCCTTTGAAACAGAAATGTCACAGAGAAATAAATTACAGTGTAAGATTTATATTTCGATAAAATGAGAGAATTTGTCAATGGTCTTTTTACTTTAATTCTTTGACCATTCTGCATGATAATACTGTAAATGTCCACACTTTAATAGTAAGGTGACTGCTTATACATCTAGCCCTGCTTCTGGGCGGCTGTTGCTGAAAAATCATGTTTCTTTTTGGGAATATTGCTTATTTAACAGTCTAAAAAAGAAAAAAGAATCATCGCTTTTGATAACTAAAGGTCATTTGAAAATAAGATTGTTGCTCACCAATTAAGATACACTATTAATCACTGATATCTGTGAAGTCTGACACAGATGTTAAAGATAGCCTTAAATAATTAATTATGGGTGGACATTATTAATGGCAATTCATGTACATTTTTGGGGAGAATACTTCTATAAAATTTGACAATGATAAAAAGAAATCATCATTTGCTTTAATTAAAGATTAAACTGACCGGTGCTTTTGTATAAGAAGTGGTAATATGACTGTTATCTAGTAAGGTCTATTTATATGGACTTGTAGCAGTGCAAAAATGGGGGATGGCCAAGCCCTGCAGGCAAATCTCTCTTTTTTTTGGTGGGGAATACTCATCAAATCAATAAGTGGTATTACTTTGCCCTTTGACTAATAAAGCTTGAAAAATGACAGCCATTTCAGGCTAACAGCATTAGCACATGCCGTGTGGAGGCAGACATATTTATACTCATATTTGTGAAGATCAGGTTTTAGTTTAATTGCATCAGCTGACGCTGGCTGTATCTGTCATGCGGGGTCCTTGTACTTATCCATAACCTGGTTTGGGGGCCGTATCCCTATGACCCACAATGAGTGGCAGACACCGGTGCATGATGGGAAGATGGCAATATTGGCTTCATTTATCGACTCTTTGGGGCTGATCTTCACAAGACAGTCTGGGTCTGTTGGTGTCAGAAGCAAGAGAAGAACATCTCTGGTGATGTTTGGCTCTGTGATTTAAGATTCTGTACCCATGATCAGAAGGTCACTAGTTCAAATCCTGTTGCTGGCAAAGTGATGTCACCGTTGAGCCCTTGAGCAAGGCCCTTAACTCTGGTTGCTCCAGGGACACCATCTGACCCTGCTTTCTGATCTCCACTTGTGTGTCACTTAGAAGAAAAGCTTGTGCTACGTCTTGGTGTCCCTGATTGAAACGTGATAGGAATTATAATAGATAGTTAACAAGCTGTAAAATGCTAGTATATGCACAGAAATTCAGTATCTTTCAGTTTAGTTTTTCTTATGCAAGAGTGAAAGTTTGACAACACAGAAATGAAGATGAGTGTATTGCAGCACTGTCCTCTCCAATGCCACATACTATAAATCTCTGTTCATACCGTTTGTAGAGGGAAATGAATAAACACACAGTCGTGTCAGACCCTGGGATTTATTCCTAACAGTAATCTCTTTTTCTGAGGGATAAAAACATTGCCCCTAGTTCCAGTGTCAAATTAAACTGATACTCCCCAGAGCAATGTAAATGAATTCAGAGGACTGATTGTATATTCCGTTTCACTGAACTCTGGCATTTTTATTCACACTGATGAACAGAAACATGCAAACAAACAAGCAGACAGATTGTGCTGAAAGCCATGCCAGCTCTTAGGGAGGCGGAACAGCAGACCCAGGAAGGAACGTCTCCTAATTACCCACCTGAGGCAAATATGTAACCCGAGGTTGGTTCCTCCAATACCTAACCTTAGCATAAAGCAGGAGTCCATTTTTTTTGGCATGGATGTTTGTATTTAAGTCTTGTTTTGGCTCAGATTAATGAATTGATATTGACAAAACATCAGCAGCACTAATAAGATGTCAGTTCAGGCAATAAACACGTCACATTAGTCAAGCCGAAAAGGAGCTAATTAGCCCAAGCGAAAGCTTGCTGCTGAGGCAGAGTCGCAAACAGCAGAAAGGAATGATGTACCTGTCTGCATATCAGAACTTGAGCAGGATACAGTCATATATGTGGGAAACGTCAAGCTTGCAAAAGGACTCGTATTTTAGACATTGTTAGTGCTCTGTGGCTTTTTCTTCTGTAAGATGATTTTCCCTAGATATCAAAAATGAATAGACTCTTTTTTTAAACTTTTTTCCTTTGCGGGTTTTACTTCGGGTGGACAACTAGAATCAGCACTGGACAGCGCCGGGGTGTTATATTCAATGTCTGGGAAGCTTCAGAACTGTTTCAGTCCAGATACTGTATCAGAAGGATTCAGAGGAAGGCCTAGAAGAAGCCTCACACTTTCCATCTCCGATCATCTCAGATCAGACGTGGAAGAAACTGAAACATCATAACAGCTGGGGGAAATTCATGAGGATGGGATATCACTGGAGGGGGAGAGTAAAGAATAATGCGGATAGGATACAGCACCAGTAGGAGGTGGAAACGTTGAGGAACAAAAAGCCGGTCTGAAGAGGCAGCAAACCGCACAGCAGGCCCCATTGAACACTGTTTCTGTATCCTCAGAGGTGCCTACGCTTGGTGCATGGAATCTATTGCAATTTTTCATCTTCAGTTTCATGTGGTGTTTGGGTCTGCTGAGTGAATTAAAAAGTGGGAGGGAAAACGCTGATGATGGATACGGTCTAAACGGATTCGCAATCAAGGAGCAAGGATGTAATTATGGAGAATTAATTCTGCTCTCAGACCTGCCCTGGTTCCTTGCTGTCTGATTGTCTCCTTTACAATTTCATTTGGGGCATTCTGGGCACCGAGGAGCTCTCTCTCTCTCTTTGTCCACACCACAGCTCACTGAAGCTTCTCTCCCCTGAGGCGGCCGCTTCACACCGGGCCTGGACCCTGGGCAGATTCTGTGAGAAGTGATGGAGCCTCTCAGAGGGACTTATTAATGTGGAGAGCAGCCCCCGTTTCTCCAGTGGGGACGGGTATGGTGGAAGCTGATGCCTGCTGGGACAGCGTTAGCTAACTGCTAACTGCTAATTAATAATTAACCAAGGGAACCCGCAGCCCAGTGCTTTCTATAACCCATCTTAAAAAAAATAAGCTGGAGGAGGTTTGGCACTGTAGAATGGAGTAGAAGGATGCAACACAAGATGGTCAGTGATCCCCCCCCCAACCCTCAGGGCGCCCTTCCCAGCCTGGGCTCACTCTGCCTCTCACAGCATTTTACCATTGTTTCTTAAAGCCCAGCACGGGGCAGAGAATTCTGTCATTTACCGAGGAATAAAGTCATGCTCAGCACAAAGGCTCAGGGCCGTGAGGTGCCACACGCACACAAAAGAGCAGATTACTCAGAAGGCACACATCTGCTGAGATGTCAGTACAAGACACACACACACATAAATATCTGCTATCCATTGTGGCATTTTGCTCTGGGAATTGAAGGAATTCACAGAGGCAGGTGTTCACAGCAATAGCGGAGGTATTTACACTGTGATAGCGAGACATGCGTTTGAGGATAGTTTGATGAACTCTAGGTATTTTATTATAAGAAAATAATAATATGATTGTGCATGAGCTACAGAATAATAAACCACTCAGTCCTAAGTTTTTCTTTTAACACATAAACAATATGTAGGTGACACATGTCACTGATAGCCAGAAGGAATTAAAAAACTTTACAGCTAAAAATAACAAACCAACTATCCATCCATTTTCTGTACCCACTTGTCCCATTCGGGGTGATGGGGGTCCGGAGCATACCTCAGAAGCTATGGGCACCAGGCAGAGAACAACCCAGGGTGGGAAACCGACTCCTTGCAGGGCACATAGAACGTAGAACATTCAAATCTATGGTCACCTACAAGTCACCTCAGCATGTTTTTGGACAGCGGGGGGAGTACTAGAGCACCCAGAGAAAACCCCATGACAAGAGGGGGAGAACATGCAAACTCCACACACATGGAACCATGGTGGAGACTCAACACCAGTCCCAGTGGTGTGAGGAAACAGTTCTAACCACTGTGCCCTTAAACGGCATAACTTTGGGTTGAGCATTGGGGGAGTTGAGGTCTCCACCGTTTTACGGGGGTCCAGAGACCGACCACAGCAGAGTAATATATTTGTGTTAGTGCAACCTGTTCAATGGAAACTTCTTTTAAAACATCAGTGAGAGTTTTGGTTCTCTGCCTGGAGCAACTGTTTTTCTTTGTCAGTTTAGCCTCGGGGTACTTGAAAGTTACTAAGAACTTGCTGTAGAAAAGGGATTAGGTGGGTAAAGACTAGCTTGTAGAACAGAGTCTTGTTTGGGCTGCACTACTAAGGTCTGGGCAAAGTAGTAACCCAGACAAAAGAATCAAGATCAGTCAGAGCAGGAAACTGGAGGCTCAGCAGAGCTTGAAGGCTGGACAGCAGCGGTAAACCACAGAGCAGGCAGGCTGGAGGTAATCATACATCAGGCAGGGAAGAGATGCAGGATCATGATCAGGAGACAGGCGGGGATCAGGAACCGTAGAATCCACTGGAGACGGCAACTTGAGACGTCCGGAAGGCAGTCAGGACTGAGCACAGTTATAAATTTTCCCGGGACTTATAAAGTTAGTAAGGGTTTTGCCACATCCAGACACCACCCACAGAGCAACCTGGAGACTTCCAGCCGAGCCAGTAAAGGGAGCAACACCCTCGTCTGAAGTAGAGAGGCCACAACATTGTTACTAGAAAACAAAATAACCCTAAGCTGAATACTGAACCATATTTTAAAAGTACATTCATTTTGCTGTTTGCAAACCAACATACCCAGGTAACGAACTAAATCTGTCCCCTAAATTTGTGTTTAAGTCGGAAAAATAATAATACAGTACATAATAATAATGATAATTAAGCAGTGAAAATGAAAGTAACTACACACACTACTGTATTGTGCCATGACCTGACGAACCACTGAAACCGCACAATGTTTTGTTTGAGTGTCACGGGGTTTCGCGTGTGTCTGTTATTACGAACCATTGTATTTAACTCAAATTTTTAATATAATGAGCTTCATGGCATTTGTAAGTACAAATTGTCCATAAGTCAGATGTTCTTAACCTGGTGGCTGCCTCTACTTGCCAAAAACATGCTCAGTTCTGTTTAGCAACTACATGTTCCTTAACCAATAAACACACATGCTCATTCTCCTGTCTTTCTGTGCTTTTCCTTCTTTCACACATTTGTTTCTACAGTCTGGCCAGCAGCAGCAGCTGTACATTTCTGCTATTTTCTCACTTATCAACTTACAAAAGCCCGTTGTATCAGCAGGTCTACTGCAATACTGCTCGAGCCCTGTTTGTTTTCCCACTCAAACCCCAATTCAGTTGCCCCTCGCTAAGCTGGTTATGGGGTGACACTCAAACAGTCCATCGGTGGCTGCGAAGCCAGGCCATTAAGTTAATCCCCTGACAGGGGATCAGGGGATCAGCCCCATAGATAAGTGACATTAGGCTGGGGTATAATCCTGTATTGTATCTCCCATGAGCATGTGTCCAGTAGGATGAAAGAGAGAGGAGGGATGAGAGTGGAAGGAGAAGAGGGGCAGGATGAGAAGCAGAGGCAGAATGAGTGGGGCAGGGGAAGTTATAGAGGCAGAATGAGAGAGGCAGGAAGACAGAGGGGGAGAATGACAGAGGCAGGAAGACAGAGGGGGAGAATGACAGAGGCATGATAAGGAATAGGGGCAAGATGAGAAAGAGAGACAGGAAGAGGGACGGGGCAGAATGAAGTGGCAGGAGGGTGATTAAGAAGTGGACAAAGAGAAATTTCAGGTTAAAGTGTCTCAGCTAGGCTCATCCGCACAGAAAAGAGACAATGTACTAGACAATTGCCTCCTTCTTCAGTCATGAGAAGCACCAAGTCACTAATCAGGATTGACCAAATGCACATCACAGGCTCAGGAGCATGGAACTGACTGTGCATTAGCTGGTCCTGAGCCAATGGCAGCTTCCTCAGTCATGCTCACTGGACATGCTCGCACAAAGTAAATCATCAGACACGTTCTAGCCATGTTCCACCTCTCATGGTGCTCCGTGGGCATGGACAACCAGGTTATTCACCAATAGCGCTGTGCCATATGTTGGTTAACGTATTGGTATTGCCTGATGTTTGTTAAAAATGAAGAAAATTGGCATCTGATAAATCAAGAAGAAACATCACCAGTTTAGAGGTTAGGTGGTTATTGGTGTCAGTTATCGTTATCGGTAAAATTAGACAAAAATATATTGGCTAATGGTATTGGCCAAAATTTCCACATTGGTGCACCACTACCAATAACAAACAGAATGGAAAACAGCTTGAGATTGTGGGTAAACAAACATCTACATCTGACAGTCAAGTTCTTGGATGCAATGTATTTTTACAAGAAGTTCAAAATAACGTTGAGGGACCAAAAACACTTTAACAAATGTCAAATATAATCGAGACCCTCCATTTGGATCCTATAATTTAATTTATACAGCAAAATACAATATTAATTACAGGAGAATAGCAAAAGCTGGCATGCATTTAAATAAATGTCAACGAACGGCGCACAATAATTGGAAACACAATTTGTTTAAAAAAACACAGTGAAGGTTAAAGATGCAGCTCCTCATTCCCTGGCTTTTCTCTGACCTTCTCTATGAAGGTTAACTTCATTTCAATATCTTATGGCCCAGGACCATCACATACCTGTCTCAGACTTTTACTCCAGGGGGCAGCGATTAAGGCGCCAGAGAGAACAGGACTGTGGCTTCTAACTTCTAAGTCAATTGATGGGTGCCGCCAAGGCCGGGGAACCTGAACAACATCATAGGAGCCACACAAGCCATGTCCAAAGGTGGATAGTTCAAGTCCAGAAAGTAAAAAGCCAGACCAAGATTTTGTTTCAACCGACTAGTTCAGTATAAAAAGTCACAGTCACAGAGTACTCAACTGGTTGGTTGAAACAAAATCTTGATCTGGATTTTTATTTTCTGAACCTGAACCTGAGCTCTGCAGTTGCCATTGGGGTGTAAATGTGAAGGGCAGCCAGCAGGAAAACAAAATATCTGACTGTTCAAATTAAACCATACGGAAGTCTTAACGTGGCTCATAAGACTTCACAAGCCCTCATTAGCAGCACTAATTCCAGCAAGACATGTGGCAGAAGGGGCAGCAATACCCACCTGAAACAGTGTAACAGACCTGAGATGGTTCAGCAGAAGCCACCTTAGGGTGTCTTCACATGTAGTTTTTTTAAACAAACCAAACTCTGTCCTCTTAAAGTGAACCAAAAAGTGGACCAACAGAAAAAGGACTCACTCCTTTTTGCATTCACACTGAGAGTTCATTTGAAAGAGGACTCAATTCTCTTTCTGGTCCAACTCCGCTCTGCTGGGCCCCCAGTCCCCTCTCTGTTCAGGCTGTAATTACCAGTGGCTCCATGTATTTGTTTTTTTTGAGCATCCCAGTGCAATAGCATATGATCTATCTGTGGCACACCTAGAGGGCTATAATATAATGGCAAAAGGCAAAGCAAACCTGGAGTGCTTTCAGTTAACAATGCACAGGTTAAGTCAACTTGAATGTGGACTTGAAGCGAACTGAATTGAGACCAGTTCAACAGAGTTCAGTTCAATTCAGAGGGGTGTGAATTTGTTTGTTTGGGTTCACGTGTGAAAAAAATGCTGACTAATCGCAATGAGCTCATTTTGAGGGCTGAAAGGGACCAAGTGCCCCCAGGTTGGGTCACTGACCTTTATATGACTGCCTCCATTGCTGACACCTCAATAACCTCCATTGTCTTTGTGAACCGCTCCTCTGAGCACCGAAACATCCGGGAAACCACCCCCCCGGGCCTTTTAGACACATGGATTTTGTCAGACAAGTTCATGTAATGCACATAAGGACGAGTATCCTGCACCTGTCAAGCCAAACTCAGTCGAAATGGAAAATGATTGAACCATTCCACACAGCATCAAAACAGTGAGCTACATCACTTTGAAACACCGGTGTACAAAGTGCTCTGTGCTTGGGAACCGTGGGTGAAACTGCAGCTCCTTCAGGTAGGAAAAGTGTCCCATGCCTTACATCATCAAAGTACTCTGAAGCTGACGTATTAACCCACTTGCAATTATTATTTATTAATACACCTGGATTGTTTGCTTGAGCAGTTTGGGTCAAGCACGTATCTTATAGGTACTACGGGAGAAGCCCTCAAGGGAGTCGGGAGCCTTGATCGCTTGACTGTATGCTGCTCTTGCATGAGCCTTTAGTCAGATGGGAGGCCTAACAAGGGTGGAGCGAGGCAATGAGCATGACACACCCCGATAGGAGTGGTAACCTTTGACATCCCCCCTTCCATCCCCCCCTGCTCTGTCTTCCGAGACAAACGGAAAGGACCCCCCCAGGGAATTGACATGCAGGCAGGCAGTAAGCGGCAGCAGCAGCTCACGCCTCATTGCCTCAGCACTCAAGCAGCCCATTACCCATAATTCCCATTGTACAGATTTCCCATTAAGCGCATTTCCCATTGTACGCCTTTCATCTTCCTATCAGAAGGCCTCCTTGTGTTTATCTGTGTGAGCACATCATGTCAGCTAAGTGTTTGTTTCAATTTAGTTTCTAAAATAAAACATTTTATTAAATAAATTATTTTGGATTTATTCACAAACATAAATCAGACCAGAGGGATACACTATTCCACAATTTCAAATCATAAAATTCTCTATACTATTTCAAATCTTTATTTGGGTTGGGTTTTGACATTTAATTCAATCATATATAAATACTGATTTTGACTAAATGACCTGAATTCAGTGCAGCAAGGCTAGTAATATTGTGATCTAAAACCTCCTGAATTTTTGGTTCAGTTCCTGTGCCCAGTTCTGTGTCTGTGTTTGTGGTCCGTTTGTATGTTTTCCCTGTGTTTCCTTGGGTTTGGACAATAGTTTTTGTACAGTTTCCTGGTATAGGCTCTAGGCTCTGCCTAACCCTATTACATATTGCTGTGAAGGCTGGATTATAACTTGAATTCCTATTAATTGTGCCCATATACAGAGACTCCGGAATTTAAAATTTTATTTCATTAACCCTTATGGTGGAAAAATGACAAAGAGGCAGTCTAGGAGACAGCCAAGAAAATGGTTTATTGGCTACTTGGTGCACTGAATACAACCAAGGTACTGCAGCCTCACAGGTCAAAGCAGGTGCACCGTCTATGTGGCAGTGTTTGGCCTTTATACCCTCAAGCAGTCATTGCTTCAGACCCACATGCAGGGAAGTTCCCCTATCAGCTTAGGAAACCGGCTCTGTGGTCTCCTGCCCTTGCTATATTGCGAAGCATGTTTCTGTTTCTTCTGCAACTCTGCAACAGGATGTATTTCATCAAATAATGGTTTCTGCAATTTTCCATTACACCCTCAACCTGCACATCAGGCGTTTCCTCAACATGACTCTCTAGATATTTTGTCTTCAGAAATTTTGTATATAAAATTGTGTATAAAACTCTTTTGTTGTATGAAGCAGCACTGATACATAATATATTGCATTTTCAACAAGCATTTATTATGTGGTATATTTAAAAGCGTTTGAATTAGAATCGGAACCTTTATTGCAACATGACCAAGCCCAGTAAAAATTTGTGTTAGTGCATCTTGCTACAGTTGGAGACACCATGACAGCAAATAATTAACAACTAGAACATAAACAGACAGAGAATATAGAAGCCATATGATACACTAGAGTGAGGCGTAAGATAAATGTAGGTAATACATACAGTGGTTTATACAGAAACAGATTCCAATTGCATAATTTCATGGGCTGGCATCCTGAGGTTAAGTAGCATAATATTAGAGCATTAATCAGGCTTCACAGGTGTACATACTCATGAATAATGCAGAATTATATATTCTGGCCAGTTTAGTTTTCCCATTTCTAAGATAGGAATATAAATGATAATACTGTAAATATTTCCACTATGATCTTGGGATTCATGCGGGAGGGAGCAAAAATGTAGACTGTCTGGCAGGGAGCTGGAAGGGAGCAAAAACGTGGACTGTCTACAGGTCCCTGAGGACAGGGTCAGGAAACATTGTACTAAAGGGATGTCCACTCTACTTCTGACTGCAACCTATTCAATTAAGAGGACAGCTTGCATTTTACTGAATGCAGTCACCAGTTCTTACTGCCTTATGAGGTCGCAGCTGAGTGTGACCCCCCCACCTGTGACCTCTGACTACTCTTCAGCCCATGGTGTGCTGCAGGACTCAGCTCAGACCAAGCAGAACCGCAGTCTCCAACCTCAGCCCTGCTGACTGTCACTTCCTCACACATCTGTAAAACTTCTGCAACCTCACCGCCCAGGGTCTGAGTGCAGGGATATCAGAATCAGAATCAAGATTTATTGGCCAAGCAGGCTCATGCATTCAAGGAATTCGATTGCGTACAGGGTTTTGACTTAGTTGTACACTATGTTACTTAGCATGTTACACTGTATATATATATTTCTGCACAATGAATTTACAGGACAATAAGTTATGTGCAGAAATATGTACAATAAAGACAATTTTATACATAACTTAACAAGCTAAGTAACACATTGTAGCGAGTTAACTGTTCATGAGCGTGATGAAATTGTTGGTGTGTCAACTTGTGTTGACGCGTAGTGATCTATAGCACCTATCAGATGGGAGTAATTGAAAGAACTGAGGTCACATGTCTGGCTCAAGGTGTTTGACCACTGCATGCCATCCCAGGAGTGTCAGCCAAGCGCTGGCATACTGGCATAGCATCAGGATTACGGATCAAGGAGTTCCCTGCAACACTGCAGCTGAATTAAATCCCTTAGCAGAACGCTATTCTTAGACTGTGACCTGGTACCCACAGACCCGAATGCTACCCAGCAGGATATTCTCCAGTTGCTTTCCTGCTAGAGGCAAGCCGACAGCCTGATAGGAAAATTGGACTTTCACCCTTTTAGAAGGGTTAATGCACAGCGCCAGCCTAGACACAAAAGGATTGTCCTGACAAGCAGTCAGCACAGTCAGAACACCCCCCCCCCCCACACACACACATACCTATAAGCTTATGCTTTTACACACACATTAAAAATGCTTATGTGAATAAACAGACACTCAAAGCACATAACACATTGTAGCATGACTAAACATGTAGAGATCCAGAAATGCACATACATACACAAACACAGATGTACTGTAATGAGAACAGCCATGCTGATACTGTATATGGTTTTCACAACCTGCCAACTCAGGTGTTGAGTCAGGGAGCCTGGAAAATGGGATGAAAAGTCTTTATTTCTCCATTTGGTTAGTTTAATCTGACAGAATGACACATTTTAATGTCAGCGTGGCACGAACAGAGTGAATGACTCTCGTAATCAGCTGCAGGCTTTCCACCTTAAAAATAAAAATATGATTTCTGACTCCACGTTTGTTTAAGCCAGTCAATACTAGGAACCTGCTTAGCAATTTATCACCTTTATATTCTCATTTTTTATGTATTGACAGTGTGATTTAATTTTATAGAACCAGGTCCATGGGCCAGCTCTCCGACGGCCACAGAAAAAGGCCTGGGGTTCGTCAGCATTACCGTGGTAATGTCCCAGCAGTGCATGTCTTGTGGGTTCCATATTGTTTATAAACTTCAATCCTTCCATCTAGCCAACCTTCAGTGGCATTAAAGGCTGCCATGATTAGTGCTCACGCAGCCAGGCTATATATACCTCAGTGCAAATGTAACCCAGCAGATGCCCTCTGCGGAATAAAAACCTAAGAGCTGGTTACGACGCACAGTGACGTTTCGGTCAATGACGACCTGCATATATGACAGTGGTCCCATAAGATTATATTCCCAATGGAGGTGAAGAATTCCTATCGCCTAGGGACGTCGTGACGCAATGCATTACTCATGTCTTTGTGGTGCTGCTGGTCTAAACACACCTACTGCACTGTCAGTCCTATAAAAGTATAACACATACAATACAGTACGTAATACTTGATAATGATAACAAACAACTACTGCTTTCTGCATTTACTATACTATATTTTTTCTCATTCTAAAGGGCGAAACCATCTATGTTTGTGAAGGTACACTAGTATGTTCGAATCGCATCAAAATTGCCTAACGACACGTTTCTCAGAACGTACCCTGATGCTTAACTGCAGTACGGGAAACAGACTTTGTGATTATGCAGACATGAGTTCATGAGTGTATGAACAAAGACTTAAGGCTAACAAAGCTCTTTAGTTAGGTGTGTATGTCTATCACATGCCGCCCTGCAGAACTGACATCTCCAGCCCAACCCATTTATAAGCTCAAATGCCCTCATAATGAGGGTCGTTACAAATTTTCATCTAAATGTTCTTTTCAGCCATTCATTAATATTGCAGCAACTTCCCACTGAGAAACCTAATCACACATAGTGATCTAAAATTTTACCAAGCTTCATGGGTAAGTACAATGAGAATCTTTACACCTCCCTGCAACCACTAATCACTGCAACCACTAATCACTTATGGAAATGAGGCTAGCCAAACTGCACCAAAAATGGTAAAACATACTCAGCCTCATTGCTTGTTTATAAAACTCCCCATTAAATTGATACTATAAGTGCAATGCCAGTCAAATAAACAACCCAACTGTAATGCTGGCCAATTCAATAAGGTACATACAATTATATGAAACAGTAAAACAGCCAAGCAAACTAAAATGTCAGAAAATTATGACATGTTAGTAAAATTATGAAATAATAATAATAAAAAAACAAACTTAAAATCAGACATTAAAAATGTCAGTTGTCACAAAACTGAAATAGAATGATTTAAGATTGAAAAACAGGATTCTCTGAATGGGGAAATGTGATGGTAGGTAAAACAACAAGTACATCTGCAGAACCCCAGAAGCAGATCTGTGTGCATGTAGAGCTCAGTAGTAGATGTAGGTCTGTCTTCATCTAGAGACACTAGCAGTAGGTTCCATTCCATGCAGACAGCCCAGCAGTCAAACGTTATTAGTCGCGGATCTTTTCCCACTGGGTTACCCCAGCAGTCACACTGTCTCTTTACATACTAATTGACTAAATGATTTTATAAAATAATTTTCTAATAAAGGAAAGACAGTTGCCAAATTCAGTCAGTACCCTGATAGCACACATAAGAACATAAGAACATAAGAAATGTACAAACGAGAGGAGGCCATTCGGCCCATCAAGCTCGTTTGGGGAGAA